>CM076680.1:149373923-149973923 GCA_038501925.1 Xenopus petersii | reverse complement strand
CGGGAGGGAAAAAAACTTTTTGTCAGAAAGCAAGAAAGTAAAAAATGTTTTCCCCTTCCCACCCCTAATTTGCATATGCAAATCAGGGTTCGGTTCGGTATTCGGCCGAATCTTTCACAAAGGATTCGGGGGTTCGGCCGAATCCAAAAAAGTGGATTCGGTGCATCCCTAGATGCTTTATCACTTGCATTACCACTTCTCACCTGTGAGGCAGCCATAAAGCGATCACTGCACAATACAATCGTCCTATCACTGTGCTACATTTGTTACGTGTTCACTTACTCTGGATAATTCTCAATGGCCCTATCTTTTATACGGTGCAATCAATGGAATATTGCAACACACTATAGCGTGATTCATTAACTCGTGATTCTACATGGAATATGACACTGGAGGAAAACCAGCAACCTTACAAATTTTGCAATAAATCAGGTTCTGTCCACACCCTTTGTGTTGCCTTTATCATAATGGCGATGGACCTTGTTTCTTCAGTGCTAGTTTCCCTTCCCCTTGTGCATAAAAGCAGCCAACTCAGCTGTGTGCCAGCAATTTGTCATACTTGTTGCTCTCTAAGTGATCTCGGAAACATTTTTAATGTAGTTCCCCAGGTAACCCAAGCTCAGAGCCTTAACATGCAGGAAATCTATCAGTCTGCAAACTTTCCCAATAGTCAACATAGGGACATTTCCAAGCCAACAGATTGCTACCAGAAGATTTAACCGCATATTTAGCATACATTTAAAAAATTCTCGGTTGTTTTGAACACGAAGAGATCAAATTAATAACAGAACTTTTTAAACAAAAATAGACTTTTAGATTCTGCGCCCCATTAAAGGGAAAGTCAACTCCAACATAAAAAATTGCCTGATAAAGGACAACATAATTTTAAGCAACTTTCCAATGCAGTGCTTTTAAAGTTATTAGAAAAAAAATTGCTATTGAAAACAGCATTTGCTTAATTCTAGGGATGCACCGAGCCACTTTTTTGGATTCGGCCGAACCCCCGAATCCTTTGCAAAAGATTCGGACGAATACCGAACTGAATCTGAACCCTAATTTGCATATGCAAATTTAGGGTGGGAAGGGAAAAACATTTTTTACTTCCTTGTTTTGTGACAAAAAGTCACGTGATTTTCCTTCCCGCCCCTAATTTAGATATACAAATTAGGATTCAGATTCAGTTCGGCCGGGCAGAAGGATGCTGCTGAATCCGAATCCTGCTGAAAAAGGCCGAATCCCGAACCGAATCCTGGATTCGGTGCATCCCTACTTAATTCTTTAGGGTTCAAGCACAGGGGCAGATTCGGGGGGGTTTAATCGCTTGGCGACTAATCGCCTCTTCTGTGGGGCGACAATCTCCCCGAACTGCCTTCCCCCTGCCAGAGAGAATGCACTCGCGGCAATTCAATTTCCGAAGCAACTTCGGAAATCGAAGGGCCGCTAGTGCTTTTTTTTTCCATTATAGCAGGAGAAAGGCAGTTCGGGGAGATTGTCGCCCCACAGAAGAGGCGATTAGTCGCCAGGCGACTAAATCTCCCCGTATCTGCCCATGTGCTAGCTCCCTAATTGTTACTTTTCAAACAATGTTGCAAAAGTCTTAAAGGAACAGTAACATCAAAAAATGAAAGTGTTTTAAAGTAATAAAAATATAATGCATTGTTGCCCTGTACTTTTAAAAGCTATATGCTTCACACTACTATTGTTTATATAAATAAGCTGCTGTGTACCAATGGGGGAAGCCATTTAAAGAAGAAAAAACTCAGGTTACACAGCAGATAGCAGATAAGCTCTGTAGAACATAATGTTATTAATCTGTTATCCACCATTTAAAGGAGAACTAAACCCTAAAAATGAATATGGGTAAAAATACCGTATTTTATGTACTGAATTTATTGCACCAAAGTTTCAGCTTGTCAATAGCAGCAATGATCCAGGACTTCAAACTTGTCACAGGGGGTCACCATCTTGGAAAGTGTCTGTGACACTCACATGCTCAGTGGGCTCTGAGCAGCTGTTGAGAAGCTAAGCTTAGGGGTCATAACTAATTATACAGCAGAAAATTAGGTTTGCCTGTCATAAAAGCAGATGCTACAGGGCTGATTATTAAATTCTGATGCTAATTGCACTGGTTTCTGTGCTGCCATGTAGTAATTATCTTGTGAGTGGGTCCCTAAGCTCAGTAAGTGACAGCAGCACAGAGCATGTGCAGTGAATCAGCAGAAAAGAAGATGGGGAGCTACTGGGGCATCTTTAGAGACACAGATCTTTACAGCTAAAGGGCTGTGGTTGCCTTGGGTTGGTACAGAAGATCGCTCCTTTTCATTACAGCGATTTAGAGCTGAATCATCAGATATGCTGGTAGTAACAATAGAATTCTATCTGTATCTAACGATTCAGCAGTAAACGCTGGCCGATACAAACAAGAAAAAAACCCTGAAAAACTCCAAAAGATTGCGACAAAGGAAGATTTTACAATTAGAAAAGCTGCTCTGCTCTAGACATGGTGTTCAATTCCCTATATATAATTAGGGCCATTGGGCAGGGACTGATATCAGTGATGAACAATCTCTGTACAGGGCTATGGAATATATCAATAAGTGTTCACACAACAACAGTGGTGGATGAGTGAGCAAGAAACCTGGCTATTTACCCATAGTTCAGTGCATTGCGTTGCACATCATAAGATGATATGTTGCTTGTTTTTGGCTTTTTAAAATATTATTTCCGCTTGTTATTTTCAAGCATTGCCGCTGATGCTCTACACCCAGTTGTTGTTATTTCTGGCTTTCTATTTTAAGGATGTTTTTTTTTTTTAATTGTAATATATTATGTAGTAATCATCTACTTCTTGCTGTTTCCCATTGCAGGGCTGCCTTATATTAAGCGATGAGCTGAACCACACTTCTTTGATACTTGGAGCAAGACTCTCTGGAGCAACAATACGAATTTTCAAACACAACAGTGAGTGCTGTTATCATGCCACTAGAACAATAAAACTAATATAGTGGAATATGAATAGGAGAGGCCTGAATAGAAAGATGAGTAATTAAGAGTATCAATAACAATATATGCATAGCCTTGCTGAGTATTTGTGTTTTAGACGGGTCACTGACGCCTATTTGAAATCTGGAAAGAAGAAGAAGGCAAATAATTCAAAAACTATAAAAAAAGAAAAAACGAAGTCCATTTGAAAAATTGCTTAGAATTAGCTAATCTATAACATCCTAAAAGTTGATGTAAAGGGAAACTATCTTGAAAATTTAAATTTAATATAAGCTTCATTATACTGAAATAAAGGTGGCCATACACGGATAGATCCGCTCGTTTGGCGATGTCGCCAAACGAGCGGATCTCCCTCCGATATGCCCACCTTGAAGGTGGGCAATATCGGGCAGATCCGATCGTGGGCCCTAGGGCCCAACGATCGGATCCTAGCTCTCACAAACGGGCGGTCGGATCGCGGGACCGCATCAACGAACAGATGCGGCCGCGATCCGACGGGATTTTTAACCCCATCCGATCGAGATCTGGCCGACTTTCGGCCAGATCTCGATCGGGGAAGCCCGTCGGGGGCCCCCATACACGGGCCAATAAGCTGCCGACACGGTCTGTCTGCAGCTTTTATCGGCCCGTGTATGGCCACCTTAAGAAACTTTGTAAATACAGTCAATAAAATATTTTATATAGTTTTTTAAATTATCAAGTTTATGTTCACTATCCTTCTCTTAGCATCTGTTTAGGGGGGCTCCCTTTCCTAGCAGATGAATTATCGCTCATTCAAATAACTGATTCCATTACAAACAAAATCTAACAAAATAACTGCCTTTAGCAAAACTTCTGCATGTAGAGAGACAGGATTTTAATAGAATGAGCTCTGATACATCTTCTAGGCAAAAAGGAGCCCCCTATAAGATATATTGGATCCAACTGTCTATGACGGATACCCGATACCAGAAACAGAAGCTGTGAGAGGAATAGTGAAGATAAACCGTATTATTTCCGGAATGGTACAGAATTTTTAATTGATTGTATTTACAAAGTTTCTTATTTCAGTATGCTGATGTTTATATTACATTTTCATTTTCGTAATAGTTCCGCTTTAAAGGTGAAACACCCCTTGAGAATTGAGTCACCATATCATACCTACATGTTTTATTGTCCTGGTGTGTTATTATTTTATATATATATATATTGTTAATGCTGTATTAAGCATTGTTTTAAACATGCATGGTCAAGTTTTAATAAGACAATAGCAGGTGGGACAAAGGTCACATTTTCCTGATTCGTCTATTATTTTGAATATTGGGAGAGCTTCTCTGTATGGGTCATGGTCGCATTCACTCTCAGTCTCTTGCACTGCACACAACTGACATGGAAAGAATAGCTCTAGCTGTCGATGATTCACTTGAGACATTTATTAGAGTGCATTCACCAAATTCCTTAAAGTTAAAAATTGTAAAATTGTAACGAGGGTGCGTCCTTAGCAAACGGCAGGCCCTTCTGCATCGACTGTACAAATATTTGAGGTCATTGGCAGGAGAGGTGAGCTTTGTGCTTGAGTGGAATTGATCTGTAATTCTTTGCTGTGCACTCTTACATGAAATTGGGTAAAGCTTCTTGACTTTAATGGGCCCATTTTAAGCCTCCCACGGGGGAATGTTTTTATTTCTGTTGATACAGATTTTTTTTGCATGATTGTGTTTTAGTATAAACAGAATGGCTCCTATTACATTGTGCTGCATAGGGTCAGGGTGGTGGGAGCACCAGGCATAACCCTATGCAATGACACAACATGGAATAACTGAATATCAGTAAAATATATGGGTGAACTCTGCGCTTAGGGGCAAATTTACTAAAGGGCGAAGTGACTAACACTGGCGAAAATTCGACAGCGTGACGTCATTTCGGTACTTCGCTGATTTACTAACAGTCGCTGGTATAACTTCGATAGCGAAGGAGATAGACTCTAGCGCACTTCACACTCGAACGCTCTGGCGAAAGAGCTTTACTTCGCTAATTCAATAAGATGCAGATTTTTTTTTTTACTGAACGTTAGCAGTGCAACGTGCAAAAGAGTAGATAGGAGTTCCTCAAAAAATAGTTGAAACATTTTCGAAGTCCCAAAAAACGCTGGCAACTTTTAATTTTTCAGGGTGATAGGCTGCAAAAGATCGAACATTTTTTTTAGGGATGCACCGAATCCAGGATTCGGTTTGGGATTCGGGCAGGATTCGGCCATTTTCAACAGGATTCGGATTCAGCCGAATCCTTCTGCCAGGCCGAACCGAATCCTAATTTGCTTATGCAAATTCGGTATTCGGCCAAATATGGCACAAAAACTATACACTGGGCTCATGTGTAGGGCATTATAACAAATCTATTTTATTTTATTAAGGCAGGGATCCCCAACCTTCTTCACCCATGAGCCACATTGAAATGTAAGAAGGGTTGGGGAGCACCATAAGCATGAAAATAGTTCCTGAGGATGCTAACAAAGGGCTTTGATTGGTTATTTGGTAGCCCCTTTGTGGACTGGCAGCCTACAGAAAGCTCTAGTTGGCAGTACAACTGGTTTTTATGCCTCTAAGCCTGTAATTCAAAAATAAGCACCTGCTTTTGAGCCATTGAGAGCAACATCCAAGGGGTTGTGGAGCAACATGTTGCTCACGCGCTACTGGTTGGGGATCACTGTATTAAGGTTTCCCTGGACTTGTGTAGTGTAATGTATTTGCTGCAACATGTATGTCCATTCAACTTTAACTTCCCGCCGTATGCAAATTAGCCAACGCTAGCGCAACTTCGATTTGCCTGCCGCAGTAACGCTAGCGCAACTTCATCAGCGTTTGGCGCCCTGGACGCAACTTCGGATTTTAGCGAATTAGCTTTGTCCTGGCGAATCTACGCTTGGCAAAGTGTTGCGATGTGAGTGAAGTCGTCTCTGGTGAATTATCGGAGGTTAATGAATTTGCCCCTATATAGTGTCAGTGATTGTTTAGTAGCAGCACCAGTGTATATTTCGGGACCCACTAGTCCCTAGGTTTAGAATAAAAGGTAGTAGGTGGCGGTGCGCTTATAATGCTCCGTGCGTACCTATAAAAAGAAGAATATGCCGATAGTGTATTAACTTTTTAGGTGTCCCGTTTAGTCAAAGGCTTACTTACATTCGGTAAATGGCGATCGTATCGATGTATTAGGATGGGATCTACTCGTGGGAGTAGTACTTTGATTGATTTGTACGGGATCGTGTGGCAATGAAATTCTTCTCAGTTAGGATAAATAATTTCACTTTATTTCTTTAAAAAATCCCCACTAGTGATGAGCGAATCTGTCCTGTCCGATGAAAAATGCGCGAAACTGCGAAATTTCAAGAAGCACATGGAAGTTTTTACACGCATTCCATTTTCCATTTGGTCACTCACATGTGGCTCCTCTATGTACAGTGTAATTATGAGCTTCTACAGCAATAGATTGGAAATCAGAATGTTCCTTATATGTGCCTCCTTGCCCCGGGCAGGGAAATTCTTTAATGTTCCTCAGCTTTGCATATAAGGATGGCTGCTTTCTTAAAGTGGACCTGTAACCCAGACACAAAAATCTGTATAATAAAAGTCCTTTTTGAAATCAATTTCTATTTTTTTATTAAAGCATTCATAGCTGTTGTAAGCTCATTTAAAATCTCAGCTGTCAATCAAATATTGTCTGCCACTCCTCTATGTCCTGGGGGCCATAGAGGCAGGGCAGACAATTAGTTCCCACTTTCCATTCAGCACTTACTAGACGCCACTGCTCTCCACACATTCCCCTTTTCTCTTTATCATTTAATTGTGTAACCAGGACATGGGGATGGACATCGGGTCCCCCATTCTCGTGCACAAACAAGATTCTGAGATGATGGAAGGCTTGTCTTAATAACAGTGTCCACAAAATGGCTGCTGCCTGCTTGTTATAATTTTGAAATCCCAGACTGAAGGAAGCAAGATACAAATAATTTATGTGTAATTAAAGTTCATTTTACTTGACTAATGTTATAAAATACGATTTTGAATAATTTTTTTGGGTGACGGGTCCCCTTTAAAATATGTTATTAATTCAGCATATTAACCCTATTGAAAAAAGAATTCCCGCATCTTCTGATCATGTTGTCAGAAGACCAGGTGATTTGGGACGTTGTGGTCAAGATCTTTTATCTCTCCTTCCTTCCTCCCTCTCCATTTCTTTTTATGGAACAGATTATTGGGGGGAATGCCTTTCTTTCTTCTAACCTCTGTATAGATATTTTAGCTGATTACTCCCTGATGGCTCCAGTCTCCTCTAATAAAAACGAACTTGGTTTGTGTAAGAGATTTGTGCCGGTATGGAGAGCTCATCCCCTTGTTGCCCTTTAAACTCTGTGTGATGTGAAACTTTTGGGATCCCGGTGAGAATTTCTCAAAACTCTTGCTGTGCCCCTTTAAGATGTGGTATAATTTACTTCTTCTGCAAATATTTCCTTTTCCCTCCTCCTTTATTTTCTCATTCCAATCAAAGAATTCACTTTGAACCTTAACTTCTGTTTTGTAAGATAATATTTTTAAGGGGGGGAGGTGGGTTCATAAAAATGTCTTTCATTGTCCGTATTCTAAGAGGGCATTTTAATTCCCACGTGTGACCTTTTTTTTGTTTGTTTTTCGAGCTGGTTCAGCTAATATTTACCCCATGCAGCAGTAAAGCACAAATTACTAGCACTGTAAATGACCCTGACTTAAGTATTTACATGCGTTTCAGATGACCCCCACCAACATTTTATGTGGCCCATCATGACCTGAAGTTATGTTAGTAGCAGTAGATGTGTAATGTCATTGTTTGGGGGGATCTCTCACATGGGTTTTAAGACTGTTGCTGCTTTTCTTGGCTGGTGAAACATCCAAAGTAATGTGGAGAACTACCATAAAGCTGCTGCCGACCTTTTCATTAAATGGAGAATATGTTCACAAGAAGTTACTTTGGTTTTGTGTTTTCTTTTCCATTTGATGTTGTTGTTTTTTCCTCTTCTCATCTGCATTTTACACCTTCCCGATCTTTCTCTCTCTTATGTCCTTATGGTTTCTGTTGCCTTTATGTGTTTTTGACAGATTGTAATTTTACCTGGTATTCATCTCCTCCATTCCAACTTTTCATTTCTAAGCCACTGTTATATTCTTAATTCTCTTATATTGCCCTTTATTTATTGCTTTTAGATTTTCTCTTATCCTCCCTCCTTCCTTTCTGTCACACTCATGAGCTGTTCTCTGGTCTGTCCATTTTTTTTATATGCCCTTTCGTATTACCTTGTATCTATTTTGGCGTGAAAAACAATTCCAGGCACTGATCTTTATATGCTGCAACTGTTCTTTGTAGAAAAAAGGCTTCCAATTGGCAATTTGTGTTGCCAATTATTTCCAAACCTACGTTCCAACAACTCCATAGATAGATTAGATAGATAGATAATGAATGGGTGGACAGACAGACAGACAGATAGATATATAGATAATGGATGGGTGGATAGATACAGTAGATATATAATGGATGGGTGGATGGATAGATGGATAGATAGATAGATAGATAGATAGATAGATAGATAGATAGATAGATAGATAGATAGATAATGGATGGGTGGATAGATAGATGGGGGAGAGTTGGGAGGGCTTTGATCCTATATAGTAGACCCAGCCAAGGCAAACCAAGCCAAGGCAAGGAGATGAGTGGCAGTGGAGGAACAAGGGCCCGGATCAAGGGTAGGGAAAGAAGAGGTACGTGCCTGGTACGCCCCCATCATTGAGCCCTAGGCACGTGCCTCTTCTGCCTACCCCTAGTTTGAGCCTTGATATATAGATGATAGATAGATAGATAGATAGATAGATAGATAGATAGATAATTGATGGGTGGATAGATAGAAAGATAGATAGGGGAAGGGTTGGGTGGACTTTGATCCGATTGGTTTATGTGGAAGGCAAGGGGTGCAAAATACTGCATTTTTTCCAGCACAAAAGACCACATTTCTAATACACCACACGGTGTGCAGTATGCAACAAAAGACCAAAATCTGACTTTTTTTTTTTTGCACATGGCATATTGTGTGGGGAGTGTGAAGAATAGTCCTCCTTCTCAGTCCTGAACCAGGACTGCATGCAATATAGATTTAAAGGGGTAATTTACAACAGCAAGTGGATAACAGGTTTCCAGATAACTGATCCATATATATATATATATATATATATATATATATATATATATAATTTAACTCATAAATTTAATCTATTTATTGACAGATTCTGCATTTTATTGCTAGACTGAGCATGCATCGGAAACAAACTGTTTTCTGAAATTCATGGAAAATTTCATTGCTCCAAAGGTTCTAGATGACATTGAAACCAACCCTCTCAGCATTCTTCTTATCACCTTCTTTACAGATAAACTACAGTGGCTTGGAGTACATTCCACATAGACTGAATAAGACCTGATGGAGTGCAGTGACAGATTAATGGCCTGGAACAGTAACTTTTCAGGAATTATAGCAGCATGTTAAAGAAGAAGGAAAGTTATTTTTACTTGGGGGTGCCAAAAGTTAGTGATCACATTTACTTACCTGACACCCCAGGCTGGTGCACCTTTCAGGAGAAAACTGCACCAGATTCTTCCACCACAAAGCAATCGGCTTCCTGCTTCTTCTTTCTTCAAATTTCCAGGGGCAGACGCATGCGCAGTAGAATGAAATATCCGGCTTTTTAGTTAACTTTGGCTTTCCGCGCAAATTCGCATGTGGAGCCACGAGAAGAAAGAAGAAGCAAGAAGAGGATCGCTTTGTGGTGCTCACTGGAAGAGTCTCGGGCGGGTGCAGTTTTCTGCTGATAGGAGCACCAGCTAAGTAAATGCGATGACTTGGGGGTGCCATACTTTCCTAGACCATGGGTACTTTTCGGGACCTCACACATTTAGGGAGACCACACCAACTAAATGTTTTCAACATGCTCCGTACGGCTACATTGTAATGTAGTCATCCTCACCATGAAAGGCCAATGGCCCCCACCATGCAGTAGCACAGTATATTACTTTTCAGATTGTTACTGAAATGTTCCGAGTTTCTCTTTGATCTTCTGCACTGAACGGCCAGAAAAAGATACAATGTTTCTGAAATGTAATTTAAAAATTCATGTCATTAAATATAACATGAGAGCCCAGAATACTTGGCAGCTGCACTACAGATACATCTTTTGTCTCTGGAAAAAAGGCGCTTGCGAGGGGACACGATTACACTTTACAAGTACATTAGAGGACATTATAGACAAATAGCAGGGGACCTTTTTACCCATAAAGTGGATCACCGTACCAGAAGCCACCCCTTTAGACTAGAAGAAAAGAACTTTCATTTGAAGCAACGTAGGGGGTTCTTCACAGTCAGGACAGTGAGGTTGTGGAATGCACTGCCGGGTGATGTTGTGATGCTGATTCAGTTAATGACTATAAGAATGGCTTGGATGATTTATTGGACAGACATAATATCAAAGGCCATTGTGATACTAAGCTCTATAGTTAGTATGGGTATATAGAATTTAATTAATGGGTGTATGTATGGATGCTGGGTTTTCATTCGGAGGGGTTGAACTTGATGGACTTTGTCTTTTTTCAACCCAATTTAACTATGTGACTATATGTATCAATTTAAGATAAGCAAAGATACAATTGTAACTATTTAGGATAAGCAAGTCTCTTAGGGAAACTGTGTCTTGCAGCTTAAAGGGCAAATCACCTTCATTAGCAAAACTGTAATACATAAAACCTGACCCTAAACTTCCAGAAATGTTTTCAAACATTCCACAACCTGCCAAAATCCAAAATTTCATCTTATTGTGATATAATAAATGAAGGATTGTAATTATGCAGGTATGGAATCCCTTATCTGGAAACTCGATATACAGAAAGCTCCGAATTTCAGGAAGGCATTTCTCATAGAACAGTACGCATCGACCATTTTCCTTCACAAAACCCAAAAGATAATTTCACTATGTCTCATACATCGTATAATGAGTGGGTTATTTACTAAACCTAGATAGAGACCTGGTTGAGGTTTTTTGTGGAATGATTTATTACACCCTGAATGTGCTAAAAATCCGAATCTGAAAATCCACCATCTCAAACCTGCCGAGGTCATGCAGAAGTCAATGGCAGATGTCCCTTTAAAAATGTGAAGATATCACGATCTGCGTTGGGTTTTGTCCGATAATCAGAAAAATTCGGGGGTTTCAAGTGATAAACCGAAAAAATCAATCAATTCCGGCATCAAATACGAAAAATTCGTATGATTCGAGTTTTCGCTCGATTTTATTGAGTCTTTTCTAGTGATGGGAGAATCTGTGATTCGGGAAACAGCGAAACACATTGAAGTTAATGGGTGTCAAAATAATTTTGACATGCAACAATTTTTGACACGAGCGTCAATTTTTATACTCTCGTCAATTTTGTCCAAATGCATTAAAGTCCATGGGCATCCGAATTATTTTGACGGGCATCAGTTTTTTTTTGTCGTACTGGATTTTTCATTAGCGAATTTTCGCCGCAGCTTAGCAAAAACATTAGCCGAGAATCCATGCCTACCGAATTTATTCGCCAATCACTAGTGTTTTCCTGACCTGACTTTTTGGAGTTATTGAAAATATATGGGGTTATATCGCAAATGGGAGTTTGGTTGAACTTGGTTTAATAACAATATGAGTTAAATATGAAATCTAGTAAATAACTAAAAAAGAGTTAAATAAAACTCCATTTGTACGAGTCATTGGGCACCTGGTGCTTCTCTCACCCATGTGTTATATAAATCACTGGACACATATAAGGGAAAATGCAAGCACGGGTGTCTGAGCATTCATTAAAATGTGTAAAATGCAGTCAGGCCCTGGTGCTTTAAAAAACTCCGAAAGAAAGACTGCTTTATTTGGGCGGGGAGGCCAGACAGTCACTCTCCTGTTACAGATCAGCTGGAATCAGGAGACAGAGCAGTCAGTAAATGTATTCCCGTCTGCTTCATATATCACTTACAACATATGAGTCCAGACAGTATTGTGTATATATATATATATATATATATATATATATATATATATATATATATATATATATCTATATCTATATCTATATATATATATATTTATATATATATATATATATATATATATATATATATAGTGAATAAAGTACCCCCTTTTGTAAAATATAAGGATATTATAAGTTACCGAGGAGTTTCATGACCATATAAAAACACGAGGCCGGCTTTTATACAGGTCATGAAACTCCGAGTTAACTTCTAATATCCTCATATTTTGCAACAGGGGGTACTTCATTTATTATAATACACAAGTCTCGGTGAGTCATGTGACAGAAATGACATCACTACTCACCGTTTATAACTGATGACATCAGAACTCACCGTTTATAAGGATATAATTTACAGGATATTCATGGCTTTTGTGTATTTTATATATATATATATATATATATATATATATATATATATATATATATATACATACATATATATATTCGCATCCAATAAGGTCCGCGCTCTCAGGGCTTTATGATAAGTTAAAAAGATGATTTTATTGTAGTAAGAGACTACTTACTTTAGTCTCTTACTACAATAAAATCATCTTTTTAACATATCATAAAGCCCTGAGAGTGCGGACCTTATTGGATGCGATTATATTAATTGACTGGACACTGCACCCAGGCATGTGAGTTACATTTTCGAGAGTGCCGGCAACATGGAGGTTATATATATATCTATATATATCTATATATATATATATACATATCTATATATATATACATATCTATATATATACATATCATCAATTCCCTGTGTTGCAACCTCTCTTCCAGTCCGTACCATTGCACAACGGCTCTGGGAAGGTGACCTGTACATTTTTCCGCTTATTGATGTCACAATCAACAACCCTGAACTTTTTTTTTAAACTGACATTTTTTTGTATTATTAAGCAAACATTCAAGCAGCAGGGGTTATCTTTCATCGTTTCCCATAATAATATAGGAGAGAATAGAACTTATTTTATTGTACTTATAGGTAATCCTTTACTGTGAAGCCTGGGTGTTGCCTATTCCTGGCCTTGACTGTGGCATTCAGCAGAGAAACTCACATTCGCACGATGAATGGGGACTTATGTTGAAAATGTAATCTGCCAATTAAAAAAAAATAAAGCACAAAAACTGTACCAAACTCGCTCACCCTCTCCCATTATAACTCGCTCACCCATCTCCCACTATAAACAGGGTATTTGTTAAAAGGAGACAGTGATCTCTGTATAAACAAACCCCCTACTGGAGTGGAGATGTAATAAGGAGCATTTGATTATACAGAGGCCTTTATCTGTGTTTCTTTTTTTTTTTGCAAATAGCAACTCAGGTGAAAGGGAAGTCAGAAAGTGAAAGTGGTTTCATTTTCTTTTTTTAGTGCACTAACAAAAACCATAAGTATTAATTAAAAGAATAGGGAAAATGTATGTTAAAGTTATTGTTCGCCTTTAAATTACTTTCTAGTATGATGTAGAGCATTCTATTCTGAGACAATTTGCAATTGGTTTTCATTTTTTATTATTTGTGTTTTTTTTTAATTTAATTCAGTAGTTCCCCAATTTGCGATTTCAGCAATCTGGTTGCTAGGGTCCAAATTACCATAGCAACCATGCACTGAGTTGAATAAGAGACTGGAATATGAATAGGAGAGGGCCTAAGTAGAAAGATGAGTAATAAAAAGTAGCAATAACAATACATTTATAGCCTTACAGAGCATTTGTTTTTTTTAGATGGGGTCAATGACCCCCACTTAAAAGCTGGAAAAGAAGAAGAAAGCAAATAATTCAAGAATTATAAAAAAAGAAGCAATAAAGGACAATTGAAAAGTTGCTTAGAATTGGTGGACTTAAAGGTGAAGCCTATTTTTTCAGCCCGTGTATTGCCCATTTAGAGGGATACTGAAATCCCTATGCTTTTTTTAGGCTGAAGCTAGCCTTACAAGTTTCCCAAGGGCTATACCAGTTAACCCTGGTCTTTTTTACTTACTAGCAGGAGAGACAGAGAAAATGCTGAGCCCCAGGGAATATCCAAGCAATGGCTATTATTATTATTGTAAACCTGCTCGCACTTTCTGAGCATTAGCACCATCTAGAGGTTTGTGCCTTAAATGTAGTATTGAAGCATAAATATAATAAACTCATAATAACGACCGTAAAAAAAACACAGCGTCAGGGATGATGAAGAAAATAGGGAGCAGGGTAACTTGAAATAAATGAAAGGGAATTTTATGGCCCGAAAGTCTGTTCATGGTCTTTATAAGACATTATCAATACTTGTCTTTTTATTGGCCTGCGCTGTAGCTTTATATGACTATCTGGAATTCATTTACTAATGGTGGGTAGGAAAAAATAATGACCTTCCTATATTTTTATCTTTCTTTCCTATTAATAACGTTGGCATAAAGCCTCATGTCACGCTGATAAAAATAAATTATATTAAAAAAAAGATATACACTTTATTAGGGGTGCAAGTGCAAGCATGCTCTGGACTGAGCACTGGATGAAAAATTGGGCACTCGGTGATGAGCGAAGCTTCAGGAGGCACAGCTAGACGTGTCCTTACCAGGCAGCTGTTACAGGAGAACTAAACCCTAAAAATTAATATGGCTAAAAATGTCATATTGTATACACTGAACGTATTTCACCAGCCTAAAGTTTCAGCTTGTCAATAGCAGCAATGATCCAGGACTTCAAACTTGTCACAGGGGGTCACCATCTTGGAAAGTGTCTGTGACACTCACATGCTCAGTGGGCTCTGAGCAGCTGTTGAGAAGCCAAGCTTAGGGGTCGTCACTAATTATCCAGCAGAAAATGAGGTTGGCCTGTAATACAAGCTGATGCTACAGGGCTGATTATTAAATTCTGATGCTAATTGCACTGGTTTCTGTGCTGCCATGTAGTAATTATCTGTATTAATTACTAATCAGCCTTATATTGTGACATTTCTATTCTATGTGTACTGTATATTGTGAGTGGGTCCCTAAGCTCAGTAAGTGACAGCAGCATAGAGCATGGGCAGTGAATCAGCAGAAAAAAAGATGGGGAGCTACTGGGGCATCTTTGGGGACACAGATGCTAAAGGGCTGTGGTTGCCTTGGGCTGGTAAAGAAGCTCAAAACATAATGTACAACATTTATAGCTACTTCTTTAGTTAGGCTTTAGTTCTCCTGTAAGTTAACTTTTAGTATGTCATAGAATGGCCAATTCTAAGCAACTTTCAACTGGCCTTCATTTTTTCTTTTTTTATCGTTTTTGAATTATTTGTCGTCTTCTTCTGACTCTTTCTAGCTTTCAGACGAGGGGGTCACTGACCCTATCTCAAACAAATGTTCTGTAAGGCTACAAATTTATAGTTATTGCTTCTTTTTATTACTCATCTTTGTATTCAGGTCCTCTCCTATAAATATTCCAGTTTCTTATTCATATGAATACATGATTGTTAGCTAAATTTGGATCCTAGCAACCGAATTGCTGAAGTTGCAAAGTGGAGAGCTGCTCAATAAAAAGCTAATTTACTCAAAAATCACAAATAAAAAATGAAAACCAATTGCAAATTGTCTCAGAATAGCACTCTCTACATCATACTAAAAGTAAATTTAAAGGTGAACAACCCCTTTAACAGTTTTAGACTGCTAATACCAGGTTTTTGGCTCACCAGCTTTCTAAAGGTCAGAGTGTCAGCGATAGGGTTGCCACCTCACCCCTTTAAAACCAAACATATATGGAATCCACAGCCTGCATGGCTAATTAGCAATTCATTTAGATGCATGATGCAGACTGAACTGATTTATGTGCAGCTGTGCATCATGCATCTAAATTAATTGCTAATTAGCCATACAGGCTGTGGATTCCATATGTGTTCGGTTTTAAACGGGTGAGGTGACAACCCTAGTCCGTGACCCTAACACATACCTCCCAACTGTACCTTTTTCGGATGGACAGTCCCTCTTTTGACAGCTCAACCCGCAGTACCTCATTTGTACTGGAAAGTCCCTCTTTTCTCTGCACTGAACAGCCAGAAAAAGAAACAAAGTTTCTCACTTAATTGGCTTTTAGCAGAGAGCCCAGAACAGCTAACAGGTGCAAATAAGATACTTTGTAACAATTTTGAGACACAAAAACACAGTTTAGATAAGGAGAAATATTTTCAAACATTCCATACCTGCCAAATTTTGTAAAACAAACATGGTAATTGGGGGGTGTGGCCACAGAAAGGGGTGTGGTCAAAAATTGCTGCGCTACATGCGGAAAATTTTTTTTTGTCCCTCTTTTTACTTCCAAAATGTTGGGAGGTATGCTAACATTCTACATTCTATGACTTTCACTTATAATCCGTTAACCCTTGGTTTGCTGGTTCTCCAACTTTCAGAGAGAGCTGTTTAGACAAAAGCCTGGTAGCTGCAGTCTAAAATTGTTAATCTTTGCAATATACGTTCATCACGCATTTTCAACAATTTTAAATGTATTTGCAAATATCATTTCAGTGCAATGACAGTATAAAAACGATGTAGCAGAAGCTGGCTCATGAATAGAACTGTGATAGAGTCCTGCAGCGGGTCGGGTATCCCGCAAAAACCTGCAGTACCCTGCAGGTAGAAGTTTCAGGAGTGGGTATAGACGCGGGTTGGGTCGCGGGTCTTCTCAATAGCAAGTTTTACTTCTTTTTTTCTGATCATGCCTACTTTTAATTACGTCACTTCCAGGTTACAATGACAGCACTTGCTGTTTTCATTCCTTTTTTTCTGATCAAGCCTACTTCTAATGACGTCACTTCCGGGTTACAATGACAGCACTTCCTGTTTTCACTCCTTTTTTTCTGATCACACCTGCTTCTAATGACGTCACTTCCGGTTTACAATGACAGCACTTGCTGTTTTCATTCCCTTTTTCCTGATCACGCCTACTTCTAATGATGTCACTTCCGGTTTACCTTGACAGCACTTCCTGTTTTCACTCCTTTTTTCTGAGCATGCCGACTTCAAATGACGTCACTTCCGGTTTACAATGACAGCACTTCCTGTTTTCATTCCTTTTTTTCTGATCACGCCTACTTCTAATGACGTCACTTCCGGTTTACAATGACAGCACTTCCTGTTTCTTGATGGACAGCGGGTCGCAGATCGGGTTGTGGATAAGGTACTTGGGTAGTAGGTCCAAGCGGGTAAGAATGCGGGGTGCGGGTTTAACAAATTGGTTCCACGCAGGACTCTTATGACGTTAAGGTTTTGTTTCCCCTGTGCCAAAAGATGCTGAAATGAGCTCTAAATTACGGGCATTCTGCATAATTGCCTTATAAGCTGCTTGGTATATTACAGGCCTGGCTTTTATGTTCTGATTATAATGCTTTGTCCCATTTATTGAGACAGGTTGCTCTCTTTTTCTTCTGTCCAAACATCATCTAAGGGATTGTTTTATTCTGTTGTGCTTCATGCGCCCTGATCAAAGAGCTGCTTGTGATAATTGCATACAGATGGGAGCCGGCCCAAATCATCCTCATAAAAAAAGACTTCACAAGTCAGTGTTATGTCTCTGTCTAACCAGATGTTAAACAAATCAAGTTAATGCCCCGAAATGAGCATGTTATTTACATTCATCATATCACACATTACAAGTTTGTTTCTTCTTGGTGGCTAAAAATGTCTTTTCTGAGAGAGATCTGATGGCACGTGCCAATGGAGAAGCAGCGCAAGTACACGGAACTGACAGCGGGTGGCGTTGAATGGAAATGTGCGTAGGCCTTGTTATATGTTTCTAGAGATGTAGTACAGGTATGAGATCTGTTATCCAGAATGCTCAGGACCTGGGGTTTTCCAGATAAGGGGTCTTTCTGTAATTTGGATCACCTTTCAGTTAACTTTTAGTATGTTATAGAACGGACGGTTGTAAGCAACTTTTCAATTGATTTTCATTATTTATTTGTAAAATTTTTTTGAAATGATTTTCCTGTTTCTTCTGACTCTTTCCAGCTTTAAAAATGGGGTCACTGACCCATCTAAAAACAAATGCTCTGTAAAGCTACAAATGTACTGTTAAAGGGTGTGTCCACCTTTGAGTTAACTGTTAGTATGATGTAGAGAGTGATATTCTGAGACCATTTGCAATCGGTTTTCATTTTTTATTATTTGTGGTTTTTGAGCTATTTAGCTTTTTATTCAACAGCTCTCCAGTTTGCAGTTTCAGCCATCTGGTTGCTAGGGTCCCAATTACCCTAGCAACCATGCACTGATTAGAATAACAGACGGAATATAAATAGGAGAGGGCCTGAATAGAAAGATGATTAATAAAAAGTAGCAATAACAATACATTTGTAGCCTTACAGAGCATTTGTTTTTAGAAGGGGTCAGTGATGCCCATTTGAAAGAATCAGAAGAAAAAAGCAAATAATTTAAAAACTATAAAAAATAAATAATGAAAACCAATTTAAAAGTTGCTTAGAATTCTATAAGATACTAAAAGTTAACTTAAAGGTGAACCACCCCTTTAATGCTACTTTTTATAATTAATCTTTCTATTCAGGCCCTCTCCTATTCATATTCTGGTGTCTTATTCAAATCAGTGCATGGTTGCTAAGGTAATTTGGACCCTAGTAACCAAGTAGCTTAAATAGCAATCTGGAGAGCTGCTGAATACGAAGCGAAATAACTCAGAAATCACAAATAATAAAAAATGAAAACCAATTGCAAATTGTCTCAGAATATTACTCCCTACATCATACTAAAAGTAAACTCAAAGGTGAACAACCCCTTTAGAAAATCATATAAACATTAAATAACCCCAATAGGCTGGTTTTGCTTCCAATAAGGATTCATTATATCTTAGTTTGGATCAAGTACAAGTTACTGTTTTAGTACTACAGAGAGAAAATGAAAATAAATCTGAATTATTTCATTAAGATGGGTTTCCTGGAGATTGCCTTCCTGTAATTCAGAGCTTTCTGGATAATGGGTTTCTGGATAACGGATACCATATGCATATCTCTCAATATTTTGGAAACTGAAAGAGCGACAAATTATTTGGCGTATGGAACGCGGCAATTCTTTTTCACCACTCCCCTATTTGTGGCCACACCCCCTAATGACCATGTTCATTTTACATATTTGGCAGGTTATGAAAGTTTGAACACTAGGGATGGGCAAATTTTTTCGCCTTGTTTCGTCGCAGAAATGACGCCCATAGACTTGTATGGCGTTTTGTGTCAAAAACAAAAAGACGAGCGTCAAAACAATTTCGCCATGCGTCAAAACTTTTTGACACCCATAGACTTTAATTGGAGTCATCGTCAATTCGCCGGCGGCAAATTTTTGGCGACGCAAAATGGGTCAAATTCGCCCATCCCTATTGAACACATTTCTGTGGTTTTTATGTGTTATTACAGTTTTGCTAATGAAGGTGAATTGCCCTTTAAGCTGCAAATCACAGTTTCCCCAAGAGACCTGCTTATCGTAAATTGTTATAACTGTGTCTTTGCTTATCTTGAATTGTTACAAAAGTATCGAAGTGCACCTGTTGAGTGTATTGGACTCTCTACCAAAAGCCAATTAAGCTGAAACGTTGTATCTTCTTTTTTGGCTGTTCAGTGCAGGAGATCAAAGAGAAAGCCGGGACATTTCATTAACGGGACTCTGGGTTGAGCTGTCAAAATTGTGACTGTCCTGTGAAAATACTTGTGCACATTATGCTTATGCACATTATGAAATAGGTAAAAGGGAGCTTTCACATTACACTTATGGGAAGCGTGGATGTGTTTCTCACTGTATGTCAACAAAGCAGCTTAAAAATTCAGGATATATGGGTTTTTTAGGTGTTAATTATAAAAAGGCCCTACTAAAGAGATTTTAGAAATGTAGGAGGCAGTTGTACATGACTACCTATCTTCTGGGCCTTTCAAGTGGACTTCGGGAACGGACCTTTGACTTTTCTATTTTTGTAATGCAAATATTGAGAGATGAATGTGCAGTTGTTTCCTCCTTGCTTTGTTTTCCCTTGCTTCTGGCTCAGCTTGCAATTTTAAGTAACCCTACATTCATCACTGTCTTGCTGGTAACTGCAAGCATAGCCCTCCTATGTTGTGACTGCTGTTCTAAGCAATTTTGCAATGAACTTTAATTTTTGTTCATTTTCAAGATAATAGAAAGGTTTCCACTGCTTATACAATGGGATTGAAACAATAGCACCACCTGCTGGTCGGGTTGAAATTACAAAAGAAGATGAAGAAGGCTTTCCTGCTCTTTTTCTGAAATTTTCTCCCGACTGTCAGCCTGGTTGTCGGAACTGACCAGCAGGCGGCACTTTTGTTTCAGTTTCATAATATTAGCAGTGTACAACTTGCAAATACCTTGAAATCAAGGGGACAAAAAAATCATGTAACTTGCAAAACTTGAAAAACTTGTAAGCAATTTTACATTGCAATTTACATTTCTTACATATATTGTAATAAGATATATATATTTATATATGTAATATACATTATGTATATATATATATACAGTGTATATATATATATATATATATATATATATATTATGCGAAAAAAAACTCAGTGGTGGTAACAAATGTGGCAGTTTCTAGTCTCTTGATCCAAATACAGACACAGTCTGTCCATAAAAAGCAAACTAGGACCTCCTCCTCCCTCACATTAAAGAACCAGTAACATCAATTTTTTTAAACTAAAAAAATAGTTAGAATACATCGAAAAAAGCACAAGACAAATTAAATATTCAAAACTCAAAGTCTTTATTAAGAAATAACTTTCCGAATTGCCTCTTGAGCTCCTCTTCAGAAAAGGCGACACATCGACGATCCATCGTGTGGCACTCGATTACTCCTCCCTGGCTATCTCCTATAAGGAAGGCAGGGAGGAGAAATCGAGCGCCGCACGATGGATCGCCCGATCACTTTCTGAAGAGGAGCGCAAGCGGAGTTTCGATAAGTTATTTCTTAATAAAGACTTTGCGATTTGAAAGTTCAATTTGTCTTAGTGGGTTTTTATTTTTTATTCCGATGTATTCTAACAATTTTTTTTCAAAAAATGTTGATGTTACTGGTCTTTTATCCAAAGTTAGAAGCACTGCTAAGCTACCGTTGGGAAACAGGATGATTATCGAGGTTTCAGTATAGATAAGAACTTGTCCTGATCTAAATGGAACTGTCCTAATCTAAATGGACATTCTTCTTGTGTTCCTTAAGGTGGCAATACACGGGCCGATAAAAGCTGCCGACAGACCAAGTCGGCAGCTTATTGGCCCGTGTATGGGGGCCCCCGACGGGCTTCCCCGATCGAGATCTGGCCGAAAGTCTGCCAGATCTCGATCGGATGGAACTAAAAATCCCGTCGGATCGCGGCCGCATCTGTTCGTTGATGCGGTCCCGCAATCCGACCGCCCGTTCCTGTTCGTTAGGATCTGATCGTTGGGCCCTAGGGCCCACGATCGGATCAGACCGATATTGCCCACCTCAAGGTGGGCACATCGGAGTGAGATTCGCTCGTTTGGCGACATCGCCAAACAAGCGTTTCTCTCTCGTGTATGGCCTCCTTTAGACACTAGTTAAAGGGGTTGTTCACCTTTAAATTAACTTTTAGTATGATAGACAATTTGCAATTTCATTTAGCAGCTTTCCAGTTTGCAGTTTCAGCAATCTGGTTGCTAGGGTCCAAATTACCCTGGCAACCATGAATTACGTTAAATAAGAGGCTGGAAAATGAATAGGAGAGGGCCTGAGTACAAAGATCAGTAATAATAGGTAACAATGAGAAAAGATTTGTAGCCTTATAGAGCATTTCTTTTTTTTTTTAAATGGGGTCAGTGACATTTGAAAGCTGGAAAGAGTCAGAAGAAGGTCAATTAAAAAGTTGCTTAGAATTGGCCATTCTATAATATACTCAAAGTTAACCTAAAGGTGAACCACCCCTTTAACAATTGAGAGGTGGGTTCGAACCCAGTGCTACTGCAGAGCTCTTAACACCCCACAAAGCAGAAATGTCTGGCTGCTCAAAGCTGACTGTCAGTACAGTGGTTTAAATGATAAAAATATCTAAATATTAGGTCTGAATTCCCCAGTTCATAACTTGATAAATCTGCCCAGTTACCTTGTACTGAAAAGTAAACTAAGCTAGCATAGCATTGTTCAGATGGCAAAACAATCTTATTGTATTTTAAATGTTTAAATAGTCTTTTAATAGTCTTATTTGAAGACTATTTGAAAGTAGGAAAGAGTCAGAAGAAGGAAAAAAAAAGAAAACAAAAGACCAAATTTAAAATTGTTTAGCCATGCTATAACATACTAAAAGTTAACTTAAAGGGGTTGTTTGCCTTTGAGATAACTTTTAGTATGATGTCGAGATTGATATTTTGAGACAATTTCATTTTTTATTATTTGTGGGGTTTTTTTTTTTTAGCTTTTTATTCAGCAGCTCTTCAATTTGCATTTTAAACAAACTGGTAGCCAGGGTACAAATTACCCTAGCAACCATACATTGATTTGAATAAGTCTGGAATATGAATAGGAGAGGACTGAATAGAAAGATGAGTAATACAAATTAGCAATAACTATACATTTGTAGCCTTACAGAGCATTACAGCGACGCCCATTTGAAATCTGCAAGGAGGCAAATAACTATAAAACTGTAAAAAAAATAAATCATGAAAACCAATTGAAAAGTTGCTTAGAATTGGTCATTCTACTAAAAGTTACTTTAAAGGCCCTTTAAGATACATCCACAATTCTGGCATTAACGTTTAACCCATAACCATTACATATGTGACGTTTCTATTCAACTGGCAATTGGAAACATACCATAAAACAACTATAAAGTCTCTTTTGGTTTAGAGATTTCCGGGCAATTCAGTAATATGGCTAACTGAGCTTCATTCATGTGGAGAGAAAGCATCCTTATTTAAAGCTGAAATGCAGATTTCTTTTTTTCCCTAATGCTCTTTATTCCCGACATCTACACGTTTAGGTAACGAGTCTAACGAGAGGTATAAAGCCCGCAATCCAAATAAAATGCGACGGTTGCAGTAATCAATGCTGGAGACAGGGAGGGCAAGCCTATACGTTTTTGAAGTGGTGACTGTGAGAAACAGACATAGCTTTGCTGTGAGACAGCGAAAGGGAAGGCAAGAGGGAATGACTGTATTTTTACATTGGCCACAAAGAGAGAAGTAGAAAATGACTGCAAGGCTATTCATTATAATTAAGAACAGTGATTCTGAGCCACATTCTCAGCAGCCATTGCTTCAGCTCCTTTGACACTGGAGAATCTCTGAAATGTGCCCTCTGGGTGGCCACCAAGTCCTGAAGTTGAGAAATGCTGGTCTTGAGGGAACAATTAAGTGAAATAGAGGATAAAGTATTTGATTAGACTAGGGGTTCTTGCAGATGAGCTAGAATGTATGTTCCAGGATGAGACTGGAGGCCTGTATTCATGCTCAATTAACATGGCCATACACACAGCAATATGTTCTCCACTTTCAGCCAAATTGTACGAGTTCATTCTGTGTAGGTTTACATCATCTTTTGTCCCCATTAGATTCTGTTATACAAAAACATGTTATTCAGAAAGCTACAAATTACGGAAAGGTAGTCTCCCATAGACTTCATTTTATCCAAATAATCCAAATGTTTAAAAAGGATTTCCTTTTTCACTGTAATAATAATTGTCTCTACACAGTCGCCGAATGCTCTACAGGGAAACAAACAAAGCTGCTTGAGTTCTGCATGGCTGGGAAATAAGGCGGGGGCTCCCCCTGCTGTTCATAAGTATGATTTTTTCCCTGCAGAGCAGTTAGGGACCATCTGACAATTCCTATCCACAGCAGTAAATGAAGGAAGAATTTCACTGCATACAGTTAATTATAAAAACGCTACACATTTTTAACTAAAGTATATTGGTGATAGGTTTCTTTTTCACTAAAGAAAGTAAAATTGGGATTTTATTTTTTTTGCCTTTACATGCCCTTTAATTGAATAACTAAATTGAAATTGAAACTAAATAAATTGACTGTACTACCGGCTCCACTTTGAATAATTAAAGTCCACGATGAAGAAAAAAGAGCGAGCCACAAAATACCAAAATTATGGACTGTGATGTCACATAAACTTTTTAATACATGAATTTGAACAATTAACTTTTAGACAAAATGAAATGGGACTTACAAATGTACCGTTTATATGGTTGAGTTATGTGACATGTGCAATGTAAAATGTTATTAGTGAATATGAAATTCAACATACATGAATAAGGCTTGACAAAGGGCCATAGCAGCCCGAAACTTTGCCTTAAAGTGATACTGACACTAAAAATTTTCTTTTTAAAATATTATTCTACGTTAAAAGTTACCTATAGGTCATGTCGATCGTTTTTCGCTGATAGTTCTGCTTTTGTAATTGTCACTTGAAGTTCCCAAACCTGACGGTTTTGCCATCCTGACTGTCCCATCTCAGCCTGTCCGTTAAAGTTTCTAATACTAACGGACTCCTGCTGCACAAATATGGCAGCCCCCTCATATAGGAACATGGGGGTAAGAAAGGTAACGTAAAAGCATCAGGCAAATACTTGTATGGCAAAATTATAAATAGCATTCAAAGACAATGTTATGATAGATAATAAAAAAAGGTTATTTTCTGATGTCAATATCTCTTTAAGGCGTTTTGAGTAAAGTTTTTCACTTTTTTCAATAATACCGGAGTGCTGCTGCTTTTATTGATCTTTACATATATAACAGCTCCCTAACACAAGCTAACAGCTGCCTGGTAGATCTAAGAACAGCACTCAATAGTAAAATCCACTTTTTTAATTATTTTTTTTTAAATGTTTTGTTCAGTAAAAAGCAGTTCATGGTTTTTTTTTTTTTCTTGCTGAACTTTTAGATATGCACAACCTGGAAAAGATATTACGAGACGCAGTGGTAAATGGGCAGCCACGGACCCACAGGGCCTGGAAAAAAATCCTTATCCTTGTTGAAGGCATTTACAGGTAAATCATTACATTTCATTGAGTCCTACTTGCCTATATGCTCTTAGTAAAGCACCACGTTGTTATGATTTAATCTATGAATGCAGCAAAGAGTAGGACAACCATCAGTTCACTGAACATTATGGCAATGCTGTCACTCTTTTATCAGTAGCGCTGAGTCTTATTACTTTATACAGTGCAGTTAGAGGAAAAATGTTTTACAGTAGATCAAAGGGCCGATTTGAAATGACACCCAGTGATTTTTAAACTGTAACATCATTTCTTTATAACTGTACTTTGTACAAGCTGAATCAACGATGTTGCCTTGACATATCCATATACAGTAGAACCACCATTTTACATTTTCAGGGGACCAGGAAAAAATTATGTAAAATCAGAGAAAATGTAAGGGAAATGTCTTAAAGGAAAACTATACCCCCCAAACAATGTAGATCTCTATTAAAAGATACTGAGTAAAACAGCTCATGTGTAAAACCCTGCTTCATGTAAATGAACCATCATCATAACAATATACTTTTTTAGTAGTATGTGCCATTGGGTAATCATAAATAGAAAATTGCCATTTTAAAAAATAAGGGCCACCCCCTGAGATCGTAAGATTCACTGTGCACACATACAAACCACATGTAAGGTCACATGAGCCAATTAACAGACAGAGTTCTGCCTTTTGCTTCCTCACTTCTTCCTGTTACAGTTAGTGTTGTAGTATTTCTGGTCAGGTGATCTCTGAGGCAGCACAGATAGAGTCACGAAATGGTGGTTCAAGGCAAGAGATGTAAAAGGGCAATATTTATGTAAATATATATTCCAGTTTGGTAAGATTCTTTAATATGTCATTCAATTTCATATAAACTATCTGTTGCTTAAGTAACAATTTTACTTTGTGATACAATATTTACTGTTAATAACAAGGGTTAAGCATTGCAGTGTTAATGTAACACTATGAGGGCGTGTGTAATGCCTCTCTGTCAGTCACATACACAACCTAAAGCAATAAGTGATTGGTGCAGGACTGTATAAAGGGCAGACTAATTGTAATTGACCATTTACAGGCAAAACCATGGCAAAATATACATGTGGTTAGTATTTTAAACCTCTTTATTTCACAAAGAATAACATTCATAGAGGGGAAAATAAGCAGTTTTTGGGTACATCAGGACCAGCGCCGTTCTGACTAAGGAGCCGCCTGGGGCGGCTCCAGCAATGCCGCCCCCCTCAACAGCTTACGTGTCGGGAAGGGAGGCAGAAACACTATTGCGGAGAGCGCAATTGCTCTCTCGCAATAGTACAGCCGAATTTCTGGTTCAAATACCGGAAATTCAGCTCTTAAAGGTGCAGGAGCGACTTTTTGCCGCCCCTGGAATCCTTTCATGCGCTGCTGCCTGAGGCGAGCGCCCCTGATCAGGACAAAATGTTGATGTCAAATCCAGGAAAACATTACTTAAAATGCATTATAAATTGGTGGGACTACCAACAAAAAAAATGTAAAATGCCGGAAAACTTAGAATCAGAATACTGAAAGGATCGGTTACATCAAAAAATGAAATTGTTTTAAAGTAATAAAAATATAATGCAGTGTTGCCCTGCACTGGTAAAACTGCTGTGTTTGCTTCAGAAACACTACTATTGTTTATATAAATAAGCTGTTGTGTAGCATACCAGTTTTACCAGTGCAGGGAAACAGTGAGTGATATTACTTTAAAACACTTTAATTTTTGGGTGTTCCTGTTCCTTTAAAATCAAGGTTTCACTGTACTTACAAGTCAGACTGTGTCACTGTTTGGACTCCAGGAAAGGGTAACTTGTGTTTGTTACTCCTTGTTTGAATGCATGCTGCTTATCTGTCCCGGTTATGGAGTGTTATCTGTTGCAGACACAAAGCACAAGCCGACTTTTATCTAAACACCTGTCATTCATAGCTGGTACAGCATTACCACTGACCTGCTGATTCCGAGCAGTCTCCTCTTTCTCTCTAATCTGATTAAACACTAAATAAACAGAAATTGGCACAACAGAGAGAAACTTTAAGTTTTTTTCAAGTTCTTTGATCAAAAAAGAGTCAGGGGACCACCAACATGTTAATGTCAAACTCCCTGTATGGTACTTGGGACACAGAAACCAGCGCAGCTGAGCTGAACTTTATTCTTACTAGGACAGCAGCATCTGGGCTTAATGCTATAGCTAGGTTGCTTTCACCCTTTGTACATGTTTGCCTTTAAAAAAAAATAATTCACAGCAATTTAAAGCGGTAGTTCACTTTTAAAGGAGAACTAAAGCTTAACTAACAAAGTAGGTGAGAAATGTTGTACATTTTGTTTTGTGCTTCTGTACCAGCCAAGGCAACCACAGCCCTTTAGCAGCAAAGATTTGTGTCTCCAAAGATGCCCCAGTAGCTCCCCATCTTCTTTTCTGCTGATTCACTGCAGATGCTCTGTGCTGCTGTCACTTAGGGACCCACTCACAATATACAGTACACATAGAATAGAAATGTCACAATATAACGCTGATTAGTGATTTATACAGATAATTACTACATGGCAGCACAGAATCCAGTGCAACTAGCATCAGAATTTAATAATAAGCCTTGTAGCATCAGCTTATATGACAGGCCAAACTAATTTTCTGCTTGCAGCAACCCCTAAGCTTAACTTCTCAACAGCTGCTCAGAGCCCACTGAGCATGTGAGTGTCACAGACACTTTACAAGATGGTGACCCCCTGTGACAAGTTTGAAGTCCTGGATCATTGCTGCTATTGACAATTCTTATTATATAGAATATTGCATTTTTAGCCATATTCATTTTTAGTGTTTAGTTGTCCTTTAAGTAAAATAATATTAGCAGCTTTTTACATTTGTTTTGATTTTTTTTCTAGCTTTTTAATGTTGTGACTCCATCTTCTGCCCCTTTGGAGCTCTTTAAAGGAACCTTAACAACAAGAAATGAAAGTGCATTAAATGTAAAGAAAATAGAATGAAATGATTGTGCTGCACTAGTAAAACTGACATGTTTGCTTCAGAAACACTACTATAGTTTATATAAACAAGCTGCTGTGTAGCCATGAGGGCAGCCATTAAAAGCTGAAAAAGGAGAAAAGGCACAGGATACACAACAGATAAGCTCTGTAATATACAATGGGATTCTTCAAAACTTATCTGTTATCTACTGCGTCCTTTGCCTGAATGGCTGCCCCAATAGCTGCACAGCAGCTTGTTTATATATACTATAATATTTTTTTCTGAAGCAAACAACCCAGTTTTACTACATTATATTATAAAACACTTACGTACATTTTTTGGTGTTACTGTAATCTTACACAGAGATCACCATCCCCAGCAGCCACAATTTTACTGTTTTCTTTACATTCCGACCTTCTCCTATTCAAATTCCAGTTGCCCACTCAAACTACTCCCCAACTGCTTTTGTAAATTGGACCTTAGCAACTAGATAGCTACTGAATTTCCAAACTGCAGAGCTGCTGAACAAAAATCGAAATAATTCAAAAAACACAAAAAACTTGAAAATTAAAAAAACTACAAATCATCTCAGATAATCATGGTCTACATCATATGAAAGGGTTGTTCGTCTTTAAGTTAACTTTTAGTATGTTACAGAATGTCTCATTCTAAGCATTTTTTTGTAGTTTTTGAACTATTTGCGTTCTTCTTCTGACTCTTTCCAGCTTTCAAATGGGGGTCACTGTAATGCTCTGTAAGGCTACAAATTTATTGTTATTGCTATGTTTTGTTACGTTTGGACCCTAGCAACCAGATTGCTGAAATTGCAAACTGGAAAGCTGCTAAATAAAAAGCTAAATAAGTATAAAAAACACACAATTAATAAAAAATGAAAAATTGCAAATTTTCTCAGAAAATCACTCTCTACATCATACTGAAAGTTAATTTAAAGTTGTACAACCACTTTTAAAGAGCATGTAAAGCAGGATTCCCCAACCGCCGGGCCGAAAACACTCCCACACTGGGCCGCCGAGCACAGTGCGCAAAAAATGCAGCGCGCCGGATTGGACGCTGGCGTGCCCCGAAATGAAAAAACCAAAATTGGACGCCGGCTAAATTTGACAACTACCCCTGTAAGTTGTGTGTGTTTTAGGATATCAGGTAAAACTCGCTGCTTTTTGTGCAGTATCATAATTTAAGTACCGAGGCCTTCTCCTGTGTCTGCACAAGCCATCCCATTTACCTAAATGCTGCTTTTTCTAGCATTTCTGGCTAGCCCAATGGGTTGTGGGGCAGGTCTTGGTGCAATCACATCCCCAGCTTTCCTCCAGTAGTTCCACCCTAATAAAGTAAAGCTATATACACATGGGCATCTCGAGGGTGGTTTTGAGGGCAGGCTTTCTGCAGCTACTTGTTTATGTAATCTGGAGCATACAATTTCTAACTTCACAATTATGTACGGCTATGTACAGTGGCGTAATTAGATGTTATTGGGCCCCACAGAAAATTCATTTTAGGGCCCCAGAGGTTTTCGGTCTTACCAATGTATATTAAAATGGCACATTGACCCTCATGGGGCCCCCTATACCTCCTGGGCCCGCTGCAGCTGCAGGGTTCCTCCGTAGTTACGCCCCTGGGCATCTGCAGGCCCATGTTGGCTATGAGGATTTCTGCCGCTATTTCTGAGTGTTTCTGTGGTCGTACTTTAGGTGGGGGGTTCTGCAGCTGACTTCAATATTACGGAAAATACTATTGGCAGAATGGGGCAACTCCTGTAAGATACTATTTGGATAAGCATTACAAAGGCGGATGTTTTTGTGCAACTGCAACACTTAGGGGCATATTTATTATATGGTGTAAAAAACGGCCAGCCCCGGATTTGTGGCAACGCCATAAAGGCCTGGGCCTAGGATTGTCACCTGGCCGGTATTTTACCGGCCTAGCCGGTATTACAAATCTACTGGGATGTAGCTGCTGATAATTTGTAATACCATTAACAAAATCCCTTGCCCGCCGATGAAAACGTACATTTTCGCCGGCTTCGGGCCCCGCCACTTTTGTGACACTAACCTGTGGCTCCGTCCCTTTTGTGGGGCACCTAATCGGGCCCGCCCCTTTTTGCATCACGTCCCGCCCCCTTTTTTCTGCCCCCCACCACTGGCCGGTATTTTTTTTTTTTTAAATGTGGCAACCCTACCTGGGCCTTGGACTGCAACATTTGAGAGACGGCATCTAGAGGGAGCACTGGGGAGCGTGTGCTCGCGTTTGCAGGCAGGCTCTAGGACCCAGGCAGCCTAGGGGCACCTTAAAGGGGAAGGAAACCTAGTCGGCGCAAACCCCCCACCCCCCCTCCCGTTTGTTGCCCACCCTCCCTCCTCCCCCCCTGGCCTACCCGTCCCGCTGGGCAAATGCCCCTAACTTGTTACTTACCCTTCTGCGCAGGTCCAGTCCAGGGAGTTCACAGACGACATCTTCTTCCACACGATCTTCTTCCTGCTTTGAATGGCGCATGCGCAGTAGGAGCATTTCGCCGGTACGATCTACTGCGCATGCGCGTGACTTTCGGTGCATGCGCAGTAGATCCGTACCGGCGAAATGATCCTACTGCGAATGCGCCAAAACGCCGTTCACAGCAGGAAGAAGATCACGTGGAAGAAGATGTCGTCGGTGAACTCCCTGGACTGGACCTGCGCAGAAGGGTAAGTAACAAGTTAGGGGCATTTGCCCAGCGTGACGGGTAGGCCAGGGGGGAGGAGGGAGAGTGGGCAACAAACGGGAGGGGGGGTGGGGGGTTTGAGCTGACTAGGTTTCCTTCCCCTTTAAGAGGAAATCTGGCCCTGAAAACGGCGGAATAATTTGCCACACATCACGAGGCATCATTGTGTAATAAACAGAGTAAAAATGGGGATTTTCTTGGTTTTTTTTTCTTTTTTTTTTTGAGCAACATCCTCCGGAAGTTATTTACAGAGGTCTGAAGCAGTGTAAAAGAATGGTGGAAAATCAGGCATTCACATGGCACAAAATATAACACAGCTTGATAAATTATTTTACTCCACTTTTTACACTGTTTATTCAACAAAATTCGTTTTACACAGCATAATAAATATACCCCATAGTGTTTACTGGCAACATGCAGAGTGGCAAATCAATGCTAAAAGGGTATAGAATATTACACTGCTTTTATTGTTGTGGGTGTTTTTTTCAACAGTTTCAAATCACAGCATTTCAGAGTATATTTTAGTAGTAAAAATTGCTATTAAAGAGGGGTTGTTCACCTTTACATTAACTTTTAGTATGATGTAGAGAGTGATATTCTGAGACAATTTGCAATTGGTTTTCATATATCATTTGTGGTTTTGGTAGCACTGGTGCAACTAAAGTGGAAGCAGACCCAGGACCTGGGAAACTGTAGGTCGGCTTCCTCTATAGTTTAAAAAAATCCCCCCCTACCAATCCGCTTGTTTGCCTTTTCCGTCTCGATTGGCTGGGGGAGCAGGGACGCGACTGGGTGGGTGGGTTTTTTATTGATTAGAACGGTTTGTGCGCACAAACACAGTGGTTGGGCAGTGCAGGAGGAGGGGGCCTGCAACAGGAGCCCCTGTGGGCCCCGGGCCCCCCCCCAGTCCGATCCAGTTACTCTTCGGATCAATTCTCAGACCGTGTGCACGTCATGAAGCCTGTTCACAAGGGCTTCTCCCCAATAAACGTAAATCTTCCAATAGACAGCACTCCGTTGTTCCATAAAAATGCCTATATTTTATCTTATATCATGGCAGAAAAAAGGATAACAATGTTTTGAGTGACATCCACTCTTTGTCAAGCATGTAGGGTTTGTGCTGAACACCCTTTGTATAATAAGCTTCCCCTTATCTCAAAGACTGTCAAATTAATCTTTTTAAAGGGGGAGAGAATGGAGGCCAAAACAGGGTTAAAGAAATATGTGTTTGATTCCGTTTAATGCATTATTCTGAGAATAGGAGTCTGTATCTGCAGGGCAAGGGAGGCCTACTGTAACACATCTGTCCTCTATAATGATTTTTTTTTTTAAGCTGAAAAAAATAGCTGACCATGATGGGAGCTGGTTAGAGGTTGTCACTAACAGGAAACACTACAATGTTACCAATTTGTTACTAATCAGTATATATCATTCAAAAATAATTATCAAAAAGCAAGACTTTTTTTGGGGGGGGGGTTTAGTTGACAAACCCTCTTCTTGCACAGTTTGTTTTCCTCTTCTGTAAGCAGTCGAGGGAGTATAAAATGTGAATGATTACGGGCTGTGCTTTGATCTGTCTCTGCAGTAAGAACTTGGTTTGTTCTGTCTTGTCTGGTTCTTTTTAGTTCTAATTCATACCACATTTTTCTCAGTTGATAAAGACTTTTGATGATAAATATTTCAAGGACCTTATCAAGATTTTACAGGTTTGCTGTCTTTTGTTTTGTTTTTTTCTCTCCTTTTTTTAGCATGGAAGGTTCTATTGTTCGACTTCCAGAGATCGTAGCTTTAAAAAAGAAATACAAGGCCTACTTGTATTTGGATGAAGCACACAGTATTGGGGCAGTGGGAGCTACAGGCCGAGGAGTGGTTGAGTATTTTAGCATGGACCCGACAGATGTTGATGTGTTGATGGGCACCTTCACCAAAAGCTTTGGAGCAGCAGGAGGATATATTGCTGGTAGCAAGGTAATCATTTATAACTTGGCAGTGTTAGCTGCCCTATATTTGTGGGGTCATTTTAAGTGATAGGCGAATATGTCCCATTTCGCTTTGCCAAAAAATATGCAAAACGCTTTGAAGTCAATGGGCATCAAAATTATTTTCACGCATGACAATTTTTACACAAGCGACTTTTTAGTCGCAGCTAATACTTTCGGCTGCGAATTTTCTCAGCAGTTTCACGAAACACTTTGCAGTTGGCGAAATGCGGAAATTCACTGCAATTGATGTATGGCGAATAAATTCGCCTATCACTAGACATTTACCATGAAGTAAAATCTTGCAGTACTCTGAGACTTGCACCCTGTCCAGCTATAGGGTAGTTAGTAAATACAGGGACCATTTGCACCCTGTGTCCACCAAAAGGCCCAATTTATGAATGATGTGCAAGTTCAGGGTATTGTGGTGTTTCATCAGGAAAAAAATGTTATGCTCAGGTGGAGGGACATGTAAAGGCAAAAAAACCAAAATCCCATTTTTACTTTATTTAATGAAAAAGAAACCTATCTACAATATACTTTAATTAAAAAATGTGTACCATTTTTATAAGAAACCTGACTGTATGCAGTGAAATTCTCCCTTCATTTACTGCTGTGGATAGGAATTGTCAGACGGTCCCTAACTGCTCTGCAGGGAAACAATCATGTTTATGAACAGCAGGGGGAGCCCCCGTCTTACGTCCCAGCCATGTAGAATTCAAGCAGCTTTGTTTGTTTCCCTGTAGAGCAGTCGGCGACTGTGTAGAGGTTTGTATTGTATTTTATTTTTGCCTTTAGATCCCCTTTACTGTTTCCAACTCCAGCTGCTGGGACAAAGACCACAGAGCCAGATTTAAACAAATAAACTGGGAATCTATTTGGAGGATTATTTTGCTGCAGCTACTGGTTCTGCAGATTTAGGGAAAGTTTCTGTTAAATAATACAAAAACTATAAAATCCACATTAGATTACATGACAACACAGGACCCAGGTCAGACTGCCTATTCTGATTATTATTTAGTCGTGCTGTATCGGCTTCTGGCAGATATTATTTGACTTGTGCTGTTTTGCTCATTTATGATGATCCCTAAGCAGCCAAGACCACTCTGAGTATGTGCACAGTCTTGGTCTTGCAAAGATGTTTAACAAAGTTACAAGATGGTGACCCCCTGTGGCCAATTTTGAAAGCATAAATGATTTGTTTGATTAGGCTTGTGGTGCAGTAAGTTCATGTTTATGTTTAGTATACAAATTTCTAGCCGTATTCTATTTTAGACTTTATATAATTTATAATTTTAAAAAATGTGAATTATTTGATTAATTTTAAATGTCTGGAAGATGGCCTTCCAGTAATTCAGATCTTTCTGGATAATAAAATAAACCCAATAGGCTGGTTTTGCTTCCAAGAAGGATTAATTATATCTTTATTAGGATCAAGTACAGGATACTGTTTGATTATTACAGAGAAAAAGGGAATTTATTTTTTAAAAATGTGTATTATTTGGATAAAATGGGAGACAGCCTTTCTGTAATTCTGGATAACGGGTTTCTGGATGACGGATCCAATACCGGTAGTAATAAAACATTACATATCTCAAAAAAAAACAATATCGGTTATTTTTCTTAAATATACTGATATTTTTATAGGTAACCATGCTCCTTGGCATTGAGCAAGAAACAAGAATAGATCAGCCTTAACTTTGCCTTGCTTTCTTGTACAGAGCCTTGTGGACTACCTGAGAACACATTCCCACAGTGCAGTTTATGCAGCGGCTATGCCTCCACCTATAACTGAACAAATCATCAGGGTCCTGAAGTGCATAATGGGACTCGATGGGTCATTAATTGGTAAGATTTCTTGATTCAAGGTAATTTCTAAAGCGGAAATATGGCAATCAGTATTTATGTATTTAGCAAATAACTTGGTTCCTTGACTTTTGCACAGTGAAGGCAACCATAAGTTTGCCAATTGTATCATTTTCAGGCACCTTTCTGTGAACTACTTATTCTGGTCATTCTGTCTCTTTCTGTTAAGTCTCAAAAATCGAGTGGCCGCCTACTAAACTATTTAAATGCATCACATGCATTTCTGAATGTCTGAAGAAATAACAGACCCAGATGAAAGAAAAATCTCAAATAAGGCAGTTTACTAATCTCTTTTTCCAGTAGTTTGCCCCAGTTTCCAAAAGGGGCTACAGCATAGGGGATATTTCATTAAAGCCATTTTCATGGGGACATTTTTAGGTATGAAGCAATAATAATTGGTGACAGCTGTCTCCCTTTACCCTCCCAGTAAATAATAGTGCTTAAAGGAGAACTAAAGCTTAACTAAAGAAGTAGCTAGAAATGTTGTACATTATGTTTTGGCCTTCTGTACCAGCCCAAGGCAACCTCAGCCCTTAAGCAGTAAAGATCTGTGTCTCCAAAGATGCCCCAGTAGCTCCCCATCTTCTTTTCTGCTGATTCACTGCACTTGCTCTGTGCTGCTGTCACTTATTGAGCTTAGGGACCCATTCACAATATACAGTACACATAGAATAGAAATGTCACAATATAAGGCTGATTAGTAATTAATACAGATAATTGCTACATGGCAGCTCAGAAACCAGTGTAACTAGCATCAGAATTTAATAATCAGCCCTGTAGCATCAGCTTACATTCCAGGCCAACCTCATTTTCTGCTGGATAATTAGCGACAACCCCTAAGTTTAGCTTCTCAACAGCTGCTCAGAGCCCACTGAGCATGTGAGTGTCACTTTCCAAGATGGTGACCCCCTGTGACAAATTTGAAGTCCTGAATCATTGCTGCTATTGACAAGCTGAAACTTTAGGCTGTTTCAATAAGTTCACTATATAAAACATGGCATTTTTATCCATATTCATTTTTTTGGATTAGTTCTCTTTTAAAGGACAGGAGACCAGCATCTCAAATTTTGGTCTTATTAAAGGAACAGTAACACCAAAAAATGAAAGTGTTTTAAAGTAATGGAAAATATAATGCAATGTTGCCCTGCTGGGCTAATCCGAAAGTTTGGCCTTCACAACCATGGTAATCTGCGTTGTCAATATTTGGTATATTTTCAGCCAGATATCAGACAGTGCTCTATAAATGGAAACGCAAATCAAAGGAGGGAACTCGAAATAGCAAAAAAGATTTTTTTAACGTACCGTATTAATATACCAAATGTAAGAGGTGCTGATAACCCAGGGATACCACCAAGAAGTAACCCAAAACTCAATATCACATATAATGGGTTTGCACACTCTAAATAATATACAGGCAAAAGGTGGTAAAAATGTCTTTTTATGTAAAGATATGAAATGTACATCAGGTAGATCAATATCTAATACAAGAAAATGTATACAAAATAGTGCTGACAAGTATATGCATACCCCCAATTTCAAAACAAAAGAAGAAAAACAAACCACAAGGGACGTATACACTTTGCCAAAGGATGAGAATACTCCAACATTTCGACACAGTAGCCTTTGTCAAGGGGGAATCTGGATTCAGAATCCAGGCTAGTGTGTCGAAACATTGGAGTATTCTCATCCTATGGCAAAGTGTATCCGTCCCTTGTGGTTTGTTTTAATTCTTCTGCTTTGAAATCGGTGGTTTGTATATACTTGTCAGCACTATTTTGTATAATATAGGGTCCCTTGTGCCACAGTAGGAGGAATGGTCCTCAATGCTAGTACAGATAAGTGCAAGCTACTGCCTAGAATGCCAACATTTTTTTAGGTTTCCATTGTTATTTGTAAGATGTACATATGGAGAGTTAAAGGAACAATAACACCAAAAAATGAATGAGTTTTATAGTAATTAACATTTAATATAATGTAATGTTAGCATGTACTGGTAAAAACTGTGTGTTTGTCAGAAAGACTACTATAATTTATATAAATAAGCTTCTGTGTACCCATGGGGGCTGATATTCAAGCCGGAAAAAAATGAGAAAAGGCACAGGTTACATAGCAGATAACAGATAAGCCCAGTCCAATACAATGGTGTTTTATCTGTTATTTGCTATGTATCCTGTGCCTTGAATGGCTGCTTATTTATACAAACTATAGTAATCTTCCTGAAGCAAACACCAGTTTTACCAGTGCAGAGAAACAGTAGGTTATATTTTAATTACTTTGATATACTTTCCATTTTTGGGGTCACTGTTCCTTTAAATGTATGTTTTTTACGTCCCATTCATTTCTCTAAAGCTGTTAGTGACTTGGCCTCTTGCATGTACAGCCATTTGTATGATATGAAGTCAAAATAAGAGAGATTTAGTAAATGTGTATGTTTTCTGCTTATTGTAAATGAAGGGTAAATCTTTCAGCACTTAAATTAAAAATACATTTTATTTCCTTTTCATAATTTGGGACCAGTGGTTGATGAAAAGTTGTTTGTCTATGGTCTGGTACTAGCTGTTATGGTGCACCAAAAACTGCTACTGTTCAGTGAATTATTCCCCCATATGTAATGAAGCAGTGACGGCTGTAATGCATGTGTGATGCTCACAACTCACTGCAATGGCTTTATTTTAAACAAGTAATTGACAACATATGTTCACTTCAGCCTGCGGCTTGTGCTGATTTATTAGCCGTGGCTCCTACAGTGCTTCTGATTTAAAAATAAAAATGACGGTATTTAAGCTTTCTCTGCGGGTACTTGTAGGGGGTCATTTACTAAAACTCGATTTTTTTTCTGGTCAAAGTTTTTTTGGGGAAAAAAAAAACCCTCAAATGTTTCAAGATTTATTGTACCCCGAAGTTGCTGAAAGTTCGAATCCGAAAATCCGCCATCTCAAACCTGCCGAGGTCATGTAGAAGTCAATGACAGATGTCCTTTTTACAATTTGAAGATGATCCAATAATCTGAAAAATTCTGGGTTTTCGGGTAATAACCTGAAAAGAAATCAAGTGATTCGGGCATCAAATCTAAAGAATTTTTAGAGTTATTTTATCAATAAATCATTTAAATCATGGATGGGAGTTTGGTCGAGCTTGGTTTACTAAAAATATGAGATAAATTCAAGTTTTAGTAAATAACCCCCTAGATGTAGAACATGACCAATATTTGAAACCAGACAACCCCATTGTCTCAGAACCTCAGCCCTAAGTCTTACAGGCAACTAAGTTACTCTGTTTGATCATGTCTGATATAACCTTTGGCTGAGTTTACTTTTATACAGTGAATAATGTACCCCCTGTTTTAAAATATAGGGATATCATAAGTCACCGAGTAGTCCCATAACCATATAAAAGCATGAGGCTGAAGGCAGAGGCCAAAGTGACTGCTAATATCCTCATATTGTCAGTACTTACCCTGGTGGTCTAGTGGGCAGCGGGGTCCACCGCCGCTCCTTCGGTGTGGACGCCCGCTGCGTAGCTCCTCCTCTCTTCCTGGTGCCGGTTTCCCCTAAGGCGTGCACGCTCGTTTCGTAAAGGCGCAGTGACGCTGGTGTGTGACGTCAGCGCGCAATGGCGCCAAATTTAAATGTTTTTTAAGGGGAATTTAGGTTCAGCAAGTTGTTAGGTTCAAATTAGCTTGTTCCTGGGTGCTTATTCCTTGAGATTCCTGATTTATCTACTGTGTTTGACCCTTGCCTGCCTGATTTACTACACTGATCTCTCTAATCCTGACCTTTGCCTGTCTGTTAACTCCAAACTCTCCAATCTTGATCCTGCCAGCCTGTGACTATTCTGACATCTCCAATCCTGACCTCTGCCTGTCCATTGACCATTCTAGGCTCTATTATTCTGATTCCGGCCTGTCTGACGATTCTACTCTGCTTGTGCTGGTCCGGCCTGCCTGCTACACGCTGTGTTGTCTGGCCTGCTCTCCTGAGGTGTTCTTCCATTCCAGTATCCTGGTGAGACGATCGTGCCCCTTTGCTCGTCCAGAACCGTTAGCTTTGCTCCTCTCTCTGTTAAGACCTGGCGGCATCCAATTAGCTGAGGGCTCCTCCCGAGGTGAAAGGCGGCGGTTAAAGGCAGAAGTGAGAGCCGAGACCAAGGAGCTTAGCTTGGGTTCTGGATATAGGGTGCCGAATGTGACACATATTTTACAACAGGGAGTACATCATTTATTATAATACACAAGTTTCAGTGAGTCATGTGACAGAAATTACATCACTAAGCTCTGATTATAAATGATGACATCACTAAGCACCATTTTATATAGTGAATAAAGTACCCCGTATTCTAAAATATATAGTGAATAAAGTACCCCTCTTGTAGATTATAAGGATATTATAAGTTACCAAGGAATTTCATGACCGTATAAAAACACGAGACCGAAGGCAGAACTCCAGAACTCCGGAACTCCGAAGTAACTTCTAATATCCTCATATTTTGCAACTGGGGGTACTTTATTTATTATAATACACAAGTTTCAGTGAGTCATGTGACAGAAATGACATCAGAACTCACCGTTCATAACTGATGACATCAGAACTCACTGTTTATTAGGATATAATTTACTAGATATTCATGGCTTTTGTGTATTATATTCTTATAGTACACAAAAACCATGAATATCTTGTCATTTATATCCTTATAAACTGTGACTAGTGATGTCATCATTTATAAACGGTGAGTAGTGGTATAATTTTTGTCACATGACTCACTTAACTTGTGTATTATAATAAAGTACCCGTTGCTGGAAAATATGAGAATATTAGAAGTAACCTCAGAGTTCCATAACCTGTATAAAAACACTCAGCCTTCAGCCTTGTGCTTTTATATGGTCATGGAACTCCTCAGTGACTTATAATATACTTATATTATACAATATGGCGTATTTTATTCACTATATAATCTATAGGATAATCATAGCTCTTGTGTATTACTTTAATATCTGGCAAAGCAGTTAAAGGAGAAACAAACCGGTAATAAAAAAAACCCTACCCCCTACATAGACCCTCCCCCCCCCAGCCTAGCTCCTATCCCGGGCAAATGCCCTTAACTCTATACTTACCCCTCCGTGCAGATTCTGTCCAGCGGAGTTCACGGGCGCTATCATCTTCTCTTCAGTAATCTTCGGGAAGTAAGTGCCGTATAGACGCATTGACAATTGGAGCAATTTTCAGTTTCTGAGCATGCGACGAGAATTGAGGAAGTGTTGTTCTCATTCTGAAGATTACCGAAGTGGTTGAAGATGGTGCCCGTGAACTCCGCTGGACAGAATCTTCACCGAGTGGTAATTAAAGACTTTGGGGCATTTGCCTGGTGTAGCAGCTAGGCTGGGGGGGAGCGAGGGGGGTGTATGTAGGGTAGGGGTTTTTAAATTTAGGATTTGCTTCTCCTTTAAGCCTGTTATAGCTGAAAATAAACACTTTCTTTTGGAATTGGGAGCATGACAAGAAAACAAATTCATTAAACGTTGCTTAGGAGAAACACAATTGGCTTTGGGATGAAAGTATCTCGCTGCCCTGATTTGCAAACCACAGAAGAATTCTTTCAGTCGTAACTTTCATCTGGAAATCAGATCAAACCCCAGAAAGCACACAGACCAATGGCCTTTTTGTACTGCCGAGCTCAGTGAGAGTGAGTCAAATATCTATTCTGCGAAGGGTACATTGCCAGCGCCATTCTTTTTTAAGAGGCACAGAGCATACATTATATTGGAATCCGTGTATTGTAGCTTCAGGCAAGCTGACAATTTTAAGGTTACTGTCACTCCAAATGGATTGTCCGTTGGCAGAGAAACACATGAAAAGCTGCCCATGCCGCCTCCCATAGGTAGTTTTTGGCCTAACTGCTGTGACAGCCTAAAGTACAAAAATTTTTGCTGTTGTTTTTGTTTTCCTTTTGACCAATGGCCTGATCATATGCCTTTTGCAGTTAGATCAACCTCAGATCATATACCCCGACCCCAGCCTGATGGTTAGCCAAATGTCCCCAAAGAGATGGAAAACATATATTAATATGCAGATCATCATCTTCCTATGAGGTGTATGAGCTATTTCATATACAGGTATGGGACCTTTCTATCCAGAAAGCCTTCGTGCCTTAAGTCTACTAGAAATTCATTTAAACATTAAATAACCCCAATAGGCTGGTTTTGCTTCCAATAAGGATTAATTATATCTTAGTTGGGATCAAATACAAGCTACTGTTTTATTATTAAAGAGAAAAAGGAAATCATTTTTAAAAATGTGGATTATTTGGATAAAATGGAGTCTATGGAAGACAGCCATTACGTAATTTGGAGCTTTCTGGATATCGGGTTTCCGGATAAGGGATCCTATACCTGTAGTGTAATGGAAAGGTGTTGGGCCTTTCATACATGGTCTGACCGGGCCGGCGGGAAAAAAGCTTGGTCCTGTTGAGTCCAGCCGGCACAGGCCACTCACCTAAGATGCTGTATACTCTTGCCTAGGGTTGCCACCTGCCCGGTTTTGACCTGGACGGCCCGATTTTGTGAAGGGCTGCCCGGGTCAAATTTGCCTGCCCAATTATCCAAATAAGGACAACCGGGCAGAATTTCTTATAATTGACTTGTCGACCGGCCAATCGGCGATCAATGCATCATAGCCCAGCCACTGATATCACTGTGTCACTGTCCTGCACCCTCCGCATCACCGCCCACCTCCTGCCCAGATACCACATGGTGAAAAGGTGGCAACCCTACTCTCCCCCGATCACAGCTGCAAGAGGAAGGTGGTACCACCACTATGTGGTGTGGGCGGGGCACGGACATCAGGAGGGTGGGCCCTTGGGGTTGTAGCCCTGGTTGGCCTCAGGCATCCCAATCCAACACTGCTTTCATACCAATCAGATAAAGAAATGGGAAAGTGTTTTGTCCTTTCATTAAAGGTACAATGTTAAGACCTAGGGGCTTTTCATCATATATCAAACTGGGGAATCCAGAATCACTGTCCATCGGTTTGTTATATTCCAATTTATCCAGATTTCTTAAAGGGAACCTGTCACCCTAAGAAATAATTCCAAATCTTATTTTTTGGTGTCAAGCAAAATAACTTTACGGTACTTACACTGTATAAATTATTTAAATCTTGTTTCTTTTAGTCTTGTAATTCACAATCGCAACAAGCAGGCAGCAACCATTTTTTGTAAAGTGTTAAGGCAAGCTTTGCTGTATGCCAAAATCTTATTTATGCCCCAGAATGGGGCATCTGTTGCCCATGCACTGGCTACACAATTACTGTAGATGGAGAGGAGGGAGGAGAATGTGGGGAGTGCAGTGATATCTGGCAAGTGCAGAATGGAAAGTGAAAGTAATTGGCTAAGGTATAGAGGAAGGGCTAACAATATACAATATGATTGTCAGCTGAGAATTTTAAACGAGTTTATAACAGTTATGGGTGTGTTAATAAAAAAAAAGAATTTGGGTTTTATGTTAAACATGAAAATTACTTTTATTATACAGCTTTTTATGTCTGGATGAGAGAACCCTTTTAATAGATGGACCATTGGCAACAGCCCCGACTACTATGAGCTGTCTGAATCACTCCCTATTGTGCATCGCATGTGTGGAGAGATAATTTAGGCAAAAATTCGCACACGCACACCTGGCCTCTCCCAACGATTACGTACGGTGCCTGGGGTATAGGAGGACGACCCCTCCACAATTAATGAACACAAATTAACTCCAGCACACGTAGCATGCTCAAGGGATTGCTCCCGTGTCAGGTGCACGCCCCCGAAACGTTGTATTGTTGGATTGACATTAAACACGGGAGCAATCCCTTGAGCATGCTACGTGTGCTGGAGTTACTTTGTGGAGAGATAATTTACTCATATTTCTATGTTTGAAACCCTCAGTAAACTATTATTACTGCTTGGTGGAAATGACCAAAGTTTGATAAATCAATCCCCATGTTTCTGTAATAAGAGGCCCTTTTAAACGTTATACCCATTTAGGGTCAGTTCACACGAGGAGATTCGGGGAGATTTTGTTGCCTGGCGACTAATCGCCAGTCTTCTGAGCAGCAATCTCCCCAAACTGCCTCAGCGTGTTTTCCCATAGGCTATAATGAAATGCGCTAATGCACACGCAGCAATGCGTTTTCCATAGTCGCCCGAAGTTGCCTCATAGTGAACTAACCCTTAAAGTGTCTAAAAAAGTAATTGGGCTTATAAATAGTGAATGTTTCTGTATGACTGCGTTCTAAGTGCTAGCATTCTAATGAATCCAGAATTTGGTGCATTCCTAATACTGTATATATAAATGCAGAATAAAAGAACAGCACTTTTTACTTATTATTACTTACTAAAATTGTTATTAAGTACGAAATTATGTGCCCAATGGCACATGTCTTTCTAGTACCTTTCTAGTATGAATATACACATGCATGCAACATGTGTGTTATATCTACACAAATGATTTAGTACACAAGATTATCTGGCATTACTCTCCTTTGTTTTATTCGTTAGTTAGCAATGTTCCAGCAGATGGCATTGTTTCATAAGGTGTTTTGGTTTCTCAGTGCTATGAAATTAACGGTAAACATAATCTTCAGAACTTTTTGGGGCATTTACTTGTTTATTCTCAAGAAAAAAAACAAACCAACACTGATATACAGAAACAATTTCATTCATGAGTCTACGTGTAGTATTTTCCATTACGACACTGTTGCAGGACTGGGAGGATTTGTTTTAACCACTGCATAGATGGTCAACTATCTAACTAATTAGATAGATATCTAACTAATTGAAAAAAAAACATTTTGGAGTTCAGAACAGTGAATTATGTTCCTAAAAGAGAACAAATATCCCATAGTAAGTTAGGAATCTGTTACATGGAATAGGACATGCTGTACTGCTTTCTAGGTAATGCAGCCCTTCCCAACTATGTGAGAAAGAACAGAACCTGGCAATACCAGGGGAAATCCAGAATGAAGTGCTAATGATATTGAGCATTCTGCTGTTAATATAACTCCCTCTACTAAATGACTATCATTTTGTATTTGTTAAGAAAATTATTTAGGGTAGAGAGCTTCTGTTGAATCTACTTTGGTGTCTCTAACCACATGCAGGTTCTAGTCTTGCTTGTAAAACATTTCTTTGGTCCCATAGTTATCATCATCTCCTCCTCCCAGAGCCTGTGTGCAGTTTTGTAAGCCATAGCTGGAAACACATGGAGTAATCCGCCTGCTTGGCTTCAAACATTGGTCTTCAAGATCATTGGGAAACATATCTAAGCACACTAAGGCGGTTATTTTTTAAAATCTGCAATAGTAAATGCAAAAAATGGCAGAGCCTTACCCAAGCACACGGCCTCTCCTCAGCTATCGTGGGATCTCGGCACTTCAAACAATAGCTCCAATACATGCACAAAACTTTTACCCGCTGTCAGAGTTGACCGACGGGAGGCAAGTGTTTTTAATAACAATGCGGCTTTATTCTAGACATACATGGTGGTAAAATTATAGTAGTGGGTGTGCTACTCTGAGGAAGTGCCCGATTGTAGAGGCACGAAACGCATTGGTTATTTTTTAAAGTTGGACTGCCAAAAACTCGAAAAATTTGAGTTTTTTTATACTATAAAATCTAAATTTTAGTGGAAAAAAACCTTGAATTTTTCGTGATTTATTATACCCCGAGGCTGCTAAAAGTTTCAATCCGAAAATACTCCCATCTCCAAGCTGTTGGGCTACTGTAGAAGTCAATGGCAAAAGTCCCATTTAAAATATGAAGATATCTCGGTCTGTGCTGAGTTTTGGCCAAAAATCGGAAAAAATTGGGGGTTGCAAGAGATTTCACAGAAAATGTGAGCGTTTCAGGCATAAAACACAAAAATCGGGGATTTTCACAAAAACACACATTTTCTCTTTTTTTTCCCCGAACCTATTTTTCAATGATAAATAAGGAAAATCATGGATTCTAGTTTGGTCTGACTTTTTTACTTAAAAACAACCCCCTTAGTGAACCAAACTAGACAGTTCAGTCACAGATCTGGCCTGTCTGCTAGAAAACTGGCCATATTGGTTATCTTTATGTGCCATGTGTATCCTATATTCTGATGTCATTGTCAGCATATTAGATGGAGAAACCTTTAGGTCACAGACACGCTGCTATTTCGGGAGATTAGTCGCCCAGCGACAAATCACTTATCACTAATCTCCCAGAACTGCCTTCCCACTGGCTAGAATGTAAATCGCTGGTAAGATGGACTAGGATCACTTTGCCTTTCCAAAGTCACCTGAAGTTTCCTCGTGAGGCGACTCGGAAAACAAATCGTTTCAAGTGCCATCCTGCCGATTTACATTGTTAGCGGCGGGAAGGCAGTTTGGGGAGATTAATCGCCCGAAGAAGGATCGATTTGTCGCTGGGCGACTAATCTCCCGAAATAGCAGCGTGTCTCTGCCCTTATATAGAGGACATAGCAAATAATAGCTTAGAACAGACTTTGTAAAGACAGGTCGGACCCCTATATGTTTACTCATAACATAAACCTAAAGCTTTAAACTTTAAATAGCACTTTGAACCCCCTATACTAGGCATATGTAAGCAAAAAACAGTGGACATCTTTTGCATTCACAATATAAAGACTTGGAAACATTTATAATGCTTTGTTTTTGGAATTTTTTTTTTTGTAAAGAATGATAGATCCAGCTGGCAATCTGTTACCAGTTCTAAACACACAAAAGAGAAAACGTTTCAAATAGTTTTGGCATGTTGGCATCTCAGAAATAGGTAATAGGTACCAGATGTAGTACAATATGTGCTGGCTTCAGTTCTGCTGAGGACCTGACATTATTTGTGATTAATCACCTGTTCAGAGCAATGCGCATATTGTAAGACTCTCTTTTACAAGAAAGATGTTTGGAAGACAGAGTCGCAGGATTCTTGCTTAAATCTTAAGCCTCCTCTCGAATGCTTTAATTGAGCGTGCTGTGTCCTACATAAACAAAATGCTTCTAGTACTTTTGTGGTTGTAGCAAGAAGCAGCAGAACAGTGTACAGTATGACTGCAGGCCTACTGGCACAGCAAAATGAATAAAGGGATTGTCTTTGACTGGAAAGCATTCCATTATCTTGAGGTAGTTTCTTCCACGAGTCTCAGTAGGTCGACTGTCTACTGCCTGTCACATCAGTAGTCTTGGTGCATCTTTCAAAAGCTACTTCTGAAGGTGTTGTTCAGTTTACTGTCCTCCATAACTGGGCCTTAGAATGCAAACTACACGGCCTAGTTGTTCACCACTCAGATTGATGTTGCTCACAGTGACCTTAAAGTAAATGCCCATTTTAGATTTTTTGCCTTGAAGGCAACCCCTTTTTTACTCGTGAGCCACATTCAAATGTAAAAAGAGTTGAAAAAAGTTCCTGGGGTGCAAAATAAGGGCTCTGGTTGGATATTTGATAGCCCCTATGTGGACTGTGAGCCTACAGGAGACTCTGTTTGGCAGCACATCTGTTTTTTATGCAACCAAAACTTGCCTCCAAGCCAGGAAATTAAAAATAAGAGCCTGTTTTGAGGCCACTGGGAGTAACATCCAAGGAGGGTGAGCAACATGTCCACGAGCCACTGGTTGGGGATCACTATTTTAAAGGATAAACAAACCCTTAATTAAAAAAAAACCTACCCTCCACCCTACATAGACCTCCCCCCAGCCTAGATGCCCCCTGGGCAAATGCCCCTAACTCTTTTCTTAGCCCTCTGTGCAAATTCTGTCCAGTGGAGTTCACGGGTGCCATCTTCTTCTCTTCGGTAATCTTCGGAATGAGACCGGTGGAAGGGGTGCATGCACAGTTTCTGTTTTGCGACAACTGCGCATGCTCTGAAACTCACTCACCGGTCTCATTCCGATTACTAAAGCAGCTGAAGATGGTGCCCGTGAACTCCACTGGACAGAATCTGCACGGAGGGGTAAGTAAAGCGTTAGGGGCATTTTCCCATGGGGGCAGCATTCGTAAGACTGGGCACTAATGTTGGGAATCAGACCTGGCTCAGACCATTTGGCATTCCAATTCAACAAAATGGTCTTCATTTGGGTTTAGGTCAGAGATCTGTGCAGGCCAGTCAAGTTCTTTCGCTTCCATCTTTGCAAACCTATTCTGTATGGACCTCTCACTGTGCACAGCATAATGCGAAACAGGAAATTGACTTTCTTTAAAGTGTTGCCACAAAGTAGGAACCACAAAATTCCATGGCTTAAATACACGCCACTAATTGGCCATAGTATGTACTTTTTTTTTTTGTTCCAACAGTTCTTTGGACTCAGTACTGGACCAATGTGATCTAATATAAATGAACACTAACCCAATGCCTATGTTTTTACTGTGTGTGTGTGATAAAATATGATTGAGTAGTTATTCGCCATTTGATGTGGTCATTCTTTAATCCAGCATGTTGGTGTTTTTCCAGTTTTACTGAACCATTATCAGAATCTCCACTTTGCACTACATTTATAAATCTTATTCACGATACACTTCCTTTTATTTTGTCATTTTTAATGTAGCAGAACGTGTTTGGCTTCCACCTTAATGTATGCGTAATATTTTCGGAATGTTTATTGTTATCAGCAGTGAGACGTTGCCAGCACTAATTGGCTTTTAATACACTCTATTGATAACCAAATGAAATAAAAACCTGATAAAACATTTGGGGTTTTTTTGGAACCATTGCCCAGATGTTTTTAATTACAGTCCAGTGAAAGCATGATAAAAACAATAAGTGAGTTTTAAGAAACTATATAAAACTACATATCTTGTTTTTTTGTTTTTTTTTTGTGGTAGAAAACTGATTCAATGTAGCTAGCTATTTTCAAATATCCAGTCCACTGATTATTTTTCATTACTTTTAGTTATCAGTATGTGACCCATATTTTTACTGCAAAGTCATTTATACAGATATGAGACCTGTTATCCAGAATGCTCAGGACCTCGGGTTTTCCGAAAAACGGATATTCCTGTAATTTGGATATTCATACCTTAAGTCTACTAGAAAAGCACATAAACATGAAATAAACCCTATAGGCTGGTATTGTTTCCAATAAGGATTAATTGTATCTTAGTCGGGAGCAAGTAAAAGGTACTGTTTTATTATTACAGAGAAAAATGTTGATTATTTGGAATTCTATGGGAGACTTCAGGATAACAGGTCTCCAGATAACGGATAAAATAAACCAAAAAAGGTTATTAAAAGATCTGAATTTAAAAAATCACAAACAGAAAAAAATGCTGAACGATGCACTAAAAAATATGAAAACCTCTAAAAAAAATTGAGTTTTTCAATCACTAGCAGAAAAAATCCAAAAACCTCAAAAAGTCTGAATGACTACTTTCCCTTGGCGAAACATAGTATGAGAGTTTTTTTTGTGGTTTTTAAACTTCATAAATCTTGAATTTTTAGAGTTATAGAGAAATTTTAAAAAATCACAAAAAGAAATCCAAATCTTAGTAAATGGGTCCCTAGTTGTGATCATGCGTTGGACTTAATTTATATCATTATTTTAATGTATTTACAAAGGTCAACCATTTGGAAAACCACCATGGACAACTTTATACATCTGGTTGACTTAATATGGTGGAAACCTCATGCCTGTGGAAGAGGTCCACATCCATAACTATATTTTATTAGCCATCTTGCCTTGTTAGAGAAACTGTAAGTGGAGGAGTGGATTTCTGTGGGCACACTGTATGCCAAAGGTATTCTTTTAAAAATACCACAGACCTCTGTTTGTTCTAAGGCCTGGAGAAATCTTTAGTAGAGGACTTTACTTAATTTGTTATCTTAACGATGGTGCAGATGTTTTGTTTTAGACAGGAAAAGTTACAAAGCATTTGTGGCCTCAACTCGCCCAGTATGATGAAACATGAACTAGTCGGAGCAACTTAAAACAGCAGGTTGCAGCCAACTGTTACACATTTTAATCAGTAAATCATTTCTTTAAAACATATTATACAGCAGGCAAAACCGTTTTACTTTATGATATCTAATTCCATTTTTTTTTTTTTTTTGCTTTTAGTAAAACATATGTTATATTCACCAAGCCATGTATTCAATATGTGCCGGAAAGGTATTCTGCGTATTGTTTGTTTTTTGTTTTTTTTATGGATGTCCCAAAACTGATTTCAGTTGGATTTTTGGGGTGCATTCTTTATAGTTTAGCTTATTCCCAAACTTTTGGAATATTTTAAAAAATGTACATTCCTAATCATGGAATGCAGGTTAGGCAACGTGAACAAAATCATGACATTTTCAATAAGGTACATTATGGCGATCTTTCCAAATTATAGTAATGTGATTTAGAAACTGTATGCAGGCCAGTTCTTTAAAAGGAGGAAGCCAAGAAAATAGCTACCATGTTGAGTACACTGTATTTGTGAATGAAGACCTTCTTTCAGAAGACCCTAATTTGGCCATACACAGATCCAGCCTTTCACACTGAATATCTAGATAGGCAGACAGTTTATCTATACATATGAGAATGTCCATATCAGAGGAAGCCTGAACAAGGCACATGGCAGACCTCATACATATCCAGGTGTGTTGTAGCAACCCAGATACAATGACCAATCAAAACCCAGCATTTTGCAAGAACTTTGACACTTGTGTGAACATTATAGAGATGGTGCTGCTGGATATAACTCACATTCTTTTTCAGCAGGATTCGGATTCGGCCGGATCCTTCTGCCTGGGCAAACCGAATCCGAACCCTAATTTGCATATGCAAATTAGGGGCAGAGAGGGAAATCACATGACTTTTTGTCACAAAACAAGGAAGTAAAAAATGTTTTTCCCTTCCTACCCCTAATTTGCATATGCAAATTAGGATTAGGATTCGGCCCCCTAAAATCCTGCCATCCTAGGCCTCGGCCTAGGTGGCCTTTCCACAAATCCAGGCCTTCTCAAAGAAAAGGATACGGTTCAGTCGGATCAAGGGTCGCATAAACAAAACCATGTAGTCCTTGATCAAGGGTTTTTTAAAATCAACTTTCGGCCAGATATCGATCTGGGAAGCCTTTTGGAGGGCCCCATGCACTGCCCAGTAAGCTGCCAACTCGAAGTGGCCATACACGGGCCGATAAAAGCTGCAGACAGACCGAGTTGGCAGCTTATTGACCCATGTATGGGGACAGATGTCGATCGGACTAAAAATCCCGTTGGATCGCGGCTGCATCTGTTCGTTGATGCTGCCCGTTTACCCTTCATTATGATCCAATCGTTGGGCCCTAGAGCCCACGATCAGATTAGCCTGATATTGCCCACCTCAGGGTGGGCATATCGGGGAGATATCCGCTCGTTTGGCGACATCACCAAACGAGCTGATCTCTGTGTTGTCGCCAAACGAGTGGATCTCTCTTTTTATAGCCACCTTAAATCTGTTGGGAGCTTATATCTTCCCATGTATGGGGCCTTTATGGTAACAAGGCAGCCTGAGGTTATTTGAGGGGTTGGCTGGTGCAATTTAATTGACTATGTTGGCAAGTTAATGAGCTGTTGAATCTTGGGGTCTTGATCATTTTACCTGTGAAATTAAATTAAATAATCATCTGCGGCCTTCATCCCCAACAGCTACCTGTGTCACATTATATAATATATTTAGTTTGGTACGGGGATGTGTCTGTCTACAATTCCGATGACGTTCTGCTCTTGCGCCCATGAATATAAGCACCGTGTAAGAGAGGAAGGGAAATCTAATGACTATTCTATTCAGATGGGGATGTCTTGTTACACAATAAAAATGTGCTGGAACATCCTGCAAGAGGAACTGCCTGGGGCATCCATTTAGTGCTTTCAGTGATACAAAACAAAGCCATTGTTTACTTTCCTCATTGGGTTCTGTCATCCACAACGACAACATACTACACACACTAATGAAAGGGTAGACATCTGTGGTCACTTTTTAATCTTGCCAGAAGTTGTGTATGATCATTTTTATTTGTTATTGCGGGTACATTTTGGTTCTGCTGCGCTAAAGCTTGTAATTTAAAGGACAGGGAAAACCCAATTCATATATCAGGAAATCCAATTGCTAAATTCTCACCCAGGCCAGTGCTCCTTTTTTTTTCCCTCAGGAAAATAGCAGCACTATTTTTTAATTTTCCCAGGTTTCTCTAGTGTTAGACTCATGCAGGCCCGGACTGGCAATCTGTGGGTTCTGGCAAATGCCAGAGGGCCTGCTGTAAGGTCCCTTTGAAAGTCAATATTTAGTGGGCTGGTGGGGGCTGTGTGGGCCTCTATGTGGGCTGATTGGGCCTCTGTATACCTGAAATGCCAGGGCCTATTTTAATTCTCAGTCCGGACCTGGACTCATGTATGCACAGTAGTCTGTGTTTCAGCTTCTGGGCCCCGCAATAGTCAGACAGCATAATCAGCTGCAGGCAGTAAATATCCAGAATAAGAAGGCTATTCATATAGAATCCATATAAACAAAATAATTAAGACTAACTTAAAAATTACTTAGCATAAGTCCTTTTACTAGAAGCTAAATGCTATAGTATGGCTTTAAAATCCACCTCGACCATTGATAAATCTGTCCCTTAGAGTATGAAGATTAATATTACGGAAAGACCCATTATCCGAAAAACTCCAGGTCCCAAACATTCTGGATAACAGGCCCCAGATGCAAGCTATTTGTATTTGGTTCATGTATAACACAAGTGTATCTTGCCCTTTTTATATGTTGCTTTGTTTTTTTTGGCAACTTCTAAATTTTGTTTTACTTCTCAGGACTGAAGAGGGTGCAGCAGCTTGGAGCAAACACCAGATACTTTAGGCAGAGATTGCGTGACATGGGATTCATCACTTATGGGAATGAGGATTCACCTGTCATCCCAGTTTTACTGTACATGCCAGCTAAAGTAGGGTAAGTATTACTGGATAAAGGATTATATACTGTAATAAATACCTGACACAGATGTTTTCCACTGTCAGGAATACTATTCATGGCTTCCACTTTCAGATAAACTGTAACGCTGGGAGATGTAGTTTAGCAACAGGTTCAGTGTCACATTATGATTGATTTTTATGGGTGCTGAATCCCAGAATAGAAGTTTTGGTGTCGGTTTTGTTTTTTTCATATCTATTAATTCTGAAGGGCACTTGAAGGGTTAAAATACACCCCATTTTCATATGAACTTTTTACATGAAAGGTGCCTAAATACAATCTTAACTGCCAAAATATATATATGTATAGATCTATAGAGATAGATAGATATATATAGATATATCTACACACAAATATACATGAAAGGAAACCAATGTAGTCTGCCTCTGCTTACAGGGGTCATCATCCCCCCTTAGGCTGCAAAGTCATGCAACTCCTCCCTCACCTTGCTCCATGTTGAAGTGGTGGATTCTGGAACTTGAAGCCATTTGCTTTTCAAGGTGGACATTTTCCATAGACCATAATAGTGGCTGTACCATTCATTTAAGTTAATGTCAGTTCAGACTGAGGTGGCGGGACACAGGATAAAAACCTGGTAGGCCCCGCCAACCGAGACCCACAGCCTTTTGAGACCCCGAGCTGCGTCCTGATCCCAACTAGAGTACAGGTATGCACTCGGGGGGGTGGGGTTCGGGCTGTGGCTGTGGTGGGGGGTCTGGAGAGGAGTTGCAGCTGGGGCGGGGGAATCGCAGGGGGCCCCTGTGGCAGAAGCCAAGTGGGCCTTGAACCCAGGGCCGGATTTACATAGTGGGCACTGCTGACGTTCGTCACCCCCGTCCCCTCTCTTTTATTCACGCAAATTTTCATCGGAACTGGAGCAATGGGGATTGGCTCACGGGAAATTTAAAAAACTATTTTATCTTCTGTGCATCCCCAGTGTTTCTGAACCAATGTGGGTGTGGGTGGACAGCATGCCTGCCCCTAAAATCCTGCCGTCCTAGGCCCGAGCTTTGGTGGCCTTTACACAAATCCGGGACTGCTTGGCCCATTTAGTCCGATGCTGGTTAATTTTATAGCTATAGAATATAGTTTTACAATCATGACCATCCTTCCCGCTGTAGTAGATTAGAAATTCAGCCACACAGACCAATCTCTATGCGATCTGACTGCTGTCTGGTGGACATAGTCCACATGAATTGAGCTTTGCTTTGATAAGGATGCACAGGAGTTGGGATTAAAGTGCAGGCCCAAGGTCAAAATATGACTTTTCATATATACTAATGCGAGACAACAACAGTCTTTATTTCAGGCCCAACAGACTTACAGTTATCCAATAATGTGACATTATCAGTTAAAGCCCCATTCAGAGGGTCAGTTGGACAACTTGGTCTAAGAAACAACTGGATTGCACCTGGAACCATTTGAGTGCATGTCTACTCATTGTTATATATATTACAGGTAGGAGTGTGTAGTTACACAGAATTAGTAAATGCAAGTACATGCATCGAATTATAAAAACAGATGGAGAGTTATCCCGTATGGATCTCCTCTAATCTTTCCTTGTTGTCTGACTTAGCATGATTAAGTCTCTGGAGATTTGTTCTCTTTGGCATTTGGTAAAACTAATCAAAACCATCCCAGCTATGAATGGCATTAATGATGAACCCTGTTATTAAGCACAGCAGCAGGCCTCTGACATCATGTCCAGGCTTAAATCAAGTTTAATATGTGCTTAGAATCTTGTGTTTGTGCAACTGATGCATATTCATATTGAGTAACAGTGAGTATTAGCGGCACATTGGATTCTAAAGAAGCGGAAAATTGCCTTGAATTAATGTTAAAAACATATTTTGTTTTGTTTGCAGTACATACCAAAAATTTAATTTGTAAAATGTTTTTTTTTTTGGTGGTGGGGGAGTCAGCAATCAGCTAATTCTGTTTTATTAAAAATGTACTCGCTGGAAAACTTGACAGTCAAAAACATTGGCAGTAATATCGCCTGTGTATCAACATGCTATAGAATATCGTATGGTAGTTCACTTTTATAAAGCCTTACTGTACAGTTATGGGATCTGTTATCCAGAAAGCTCCAAATTACAGAAAGGCTATCTAACCATAGACTCAAAGTTATCCAAATAATCAAATTTTTATGAAGAGATTTCCTTTTTCTCTGTAATAATAAAACAGTAGCTTGTACTTGATCCCAACTAAGATATAATTAATCCTTATTCGAATCAAAACCAACCTGTTGGGTTTATTTACTGTTTACATGACCTTCTAGTAGACTTAAGGTATGAAGATCCAAATTAGGGAAAGATCCATTATCCAGAAAACACCAGGTCCTGCGCATTCTGGATAGCAGGTATCATACCTGTACTTTATGTTACTACTGAGCAAATTTGTTTAGTTGTCACTGTTGCACTTGAACTTATGGAAAGCCATAACTAGCTTTGTTTTGATTGGCCATAGCACCAGTCCACAAGACGACACTTCTTGGCTACAAGGAGTTGTGGACAGACCATTTCCCAACAATGTAGGCGTAGGAAAAAATTAAACCGCAAGCTTAGTCAATATTAGGGATGGGCGAAATGACACCCATAGACTTGTATGGCGGCGTGCGTCAAAAAAAAGACGCTCGTCAAAAAGATTTTTGACGCCCATAGACTTTAATGGGCGTCTGCGACATTTTGCCGGTGGCGAATTTTTAACGAAACAGGTCAAATTCGCCCATCCCTATTAGTCATTTACACCTTCACAGAACAAAGTGAAAACAAAAACAAGGGAAATAAGTGCGGCTTAAATGCTACAAAAAAGCACCTATATGTTTAAAGTGGACCTGTCACCCAGACATAAATAGCTGTATAATAAAATTCCTTTTCAAATTATTTTTTTTATTAAAGTATTCATAGCTGTTGTAAACTCATTTAAAGATCTCAGCTGTCAATCAAATATTGCCTACCCCTCCTCTATACCTTGGCATAGAGGCGGGGTAAGCAATTACTTTCACTTCCCATTCAGCACTTCCTACATGTCACTGCTTTCCCCACATTCCCCCTTCTCTTAACCATTTAATTGTGTAGCCAATGCATGGGGATGGGCATCAGGTCCCTCATTCTGGTGCACAAACAAGATTCTGAGATTCTGGATTTGAAATATTTTTTTTGGGTGACCGGTCCCCTATAAATTGTGGTAGAAGAGGGGCAGGATGGCAGACAATAAGATATTGGAGGAGGTTTGTTATTCTTGTCGTTGCCCACAACCATGCCACAACCATTTTGCTACCTATGCAAAACAACGTAGACCTACACTGAGAGACTGATTTGGCTGCATCCAAATGGGGAGTTCCTCAGAGTAGAATCCCCTTAAGGCAGCCATAGACTGATAATATCGTATGAAACTTAATCGTATGAATTTTCGTATGATAATCGGTGCATATATGGTGGGAGACAAGCAACCGTTATTGGCAGAAGACTTGCGTATCAGTTGGCTCCTCGATCGGACATTGTTAGTGCTGTATCGTCAGATATAAGTAGAATCTGATGGTTCAGATCTACACGTGTGTATTGAAACAAACAATCTTTTTTGGAAAGATTATAATTGTAACGTCTATGGCCACCTTTAGACCAAACAGTATGAAATCATTTTGGATAGCTTATAGTATACATATTTGGAGGACAAATATTTTTGTTGTTCAGTATCAACACAAATAGTAACAGATAACTTTTATCAACAACCCAGCCTAACAAGGTTCTCTGCAGTCATACTTCATTTTAATGTTTTTTTTTTTTTTATTTAATGTGTAATTTATTTGCTCTTAAATCTGTTCTACTTGTCTCTTTAGGGCCTTTGCAAGGCACATGCTTGAGATGAAAATCGGTGTTGTTGTAGTTGGGTTTCCAGCGACTCCTATCACTGAAGCCAGAGCCAGATTTTGTATTTCAGCTGCACATACAAAGGAAATGTTGGACAAAGTAAGTTATTGCACCCTGCTATTTCATCCTTTTTTGTCAACAAAAATATTTTACATGATAATTACTCAAGTCAGAGCAGTCGTGTTCCGTTTAAATATGATGTCTTAAGGTGTTCTGTGTTCCTGGTGGTTGTTTTAGGTGATACATATCCATATACAGTTTCAAAGTACAGGTATGGGATCCATTATCCGGAAACCCATTATCCAGAAAGATCCGAATTACAGCATGGCAGTCTCCCATAGACACCATTTTATCCAAATAATCCATATTTTTCAAAATGATTTGAAATTTGATTTCTCTGTAATAATAAAACAGTAGCTTGTACAAACTAAGATATAATTAATCCTTATTGGAGGCAAATATCAACCCATTTGGCATTATTTAATGTTTACATGATTTTCTAGTAGACGGAAAAACCCAGGTCCCAGACATTCTGGATAACCGGTCCCATACCTGTATGTTATTTTATCTAGGTTTGCATCATCAAAACAATTGTAAATACTGTGCCAGAGTTCCTGTATTTGAAAGTCCAGGGTTCTTTAATTACCTAGCGACATTAAAGGTTTATTGTAAAAGAATATTGGGTGCTTACATTATGGCTTTAACATGAGCCTACCTAAAGCTGGCCAAAAATGTGTGCAGTTTGGTCAGAGTCTGACCTCAGTTTATGATCCTGCGAGTGTGGACTTCCAAAATTGATTGATTTTGCAGATCAGTCTCTGGTATAAACATGCTTACGTTAACAAGCCAGATCTTAAAACAGAACCAACTAATGACTAAACCTGGCCCTTTTATTGGCTGGTGTTGCATTGCATGGGACAACATAAGGCCACTGAGCCATCAAATCATTTTTACAGTAATATCCAAGAATTCAATCCCAGGTGTGTCTGCCTGATAGATAACTCTATTTTACCAGATCCTGTAGAAATATGGAACACATAAATTCCTTTAAACTCCTTCCTAGCCATGGTAATTTTTATCTCAATTTACTATTTCTAAACGTATGGGGAATGTGTCTAGAATGTGCATCTAAAAGAGTTACGCTGATTCAGATTCAATCAGTTTGTAATCAATGAAGCCCAACAACTTGCACTTATTACCATCAGCCCTGATTTTCTAAATAACCGAACCCAAGTATTTCCCTAGGAGACAGCATGCTAGTTATACAGATAGTGCTGGAAGTGCATGTGCAGATCACAGTTAGTCAATGAAGGAATGTACCGTGCAGCCAACAAACAATGCCCTCATATCTTCTCTCTATTAGGGTAGGGGCACACTGGGCGAGATTTAGTCGCCTGGCGAACGCTTTCCCTCTGTCTTGCGCCGGCTATAATGTAAAGTCGCCTGCGGCATGGCACATTCGGCGCTTCATCGCCCAAAGTCTCCCGAATCGCCCAGTGTGCCCCTACCCTTAAAGGTAAAAATACACTAAAGATAAGCTCTAATGATAAAACTTTCCCTTAAAAGAGAAGGAAAGCTACCAAGGCAGTTTATTGCAAATAGATTAGTAACAACAATGCAAGATAGAACACCATTTTTATTCTTTATAATGCTTTTCCATACCTGAGTAAACAGCTCTAGACAGCTGCCATATCAGTTTGGTGTGACATCACTTCCAGCCTGAGTCACTCCCTGCTCGCTCATAGCTCTGAGCTCAGATTATAGCAGAGGAGGGAGGGGAGAGGAGCAAACTGAGCATGCTCAGGCCTGTGCCCTGGAGGCTGAAAACAGGAAGTCTGATACAGAATCCACAATGAAAGAAAAGAAATGCAGTGTTTCTTTTAACAGAGGACTCAGAGCAGCATTACTTTGAGGCTTTACTGGTGTATTTATATAGACCTTTCTGATAAAGCTTACTTAATTTTAACCTTTCCATCTCCTTTAAATTTGTATGTGTTTGTAGAGCATAGTACATGGATACAAATCTATAATGAGTCCACCAAGAAAACCCCAACTTGAGAAGCATAAAAGTCTGGTGCCGAAAAGGATTCCAGCAAAGCATTTACCACAAGATTAATATCATACGTTTTTGTTCCCCCAGGAAAAAAAAATAAAAATGCCACCTGATATATCTATAGTATATGTTCTGTATAGCTAAGAATGCAATAAACTTGCCATTGATTCTCACACACCTGTTTCATCCCTTCTAAAATGACCTTCGTTTAACTGTGATAAGCCACAGAAACCACAGCCATTATTCAGTGATGCTAAATATGCACCAGTGATAATCCACAAGCTTTGCTGTGACATTATTTGGAATAATGTTTCTTAAAAGGAAAAAGAAAATCTTTTCTAACTTGATGTCAGGGTATCGATATGCACTAAATACCACGAATGCCACGAGCCTCCCTCAAAATGTTCTTATGTTTCAGCAAAAGTAATATCATCCCAATATGGCTTCTTTCCTGGCATAACACAAATGATTTGCTGATATGTGTGTATAGTAGGACATTGGTGGTGGAGGCAGGAGAACCTGAAGGACTGCCCTAGTTATATGTCTTAAAAGTGTACCATACTAACTTCCATATAAGGGATAAGTTGCTCCCGAAACGCGTCAGGTGATGTTGGTTGGTGACCTGTTGCAATAAACCACCTTCTTCTTTTTACCGCCTTTCCATCCTTTTGCACATACCAGGGATAAGACTGACCCCACAGAAGCATCGCCAGAACAAGGGGTAGACAATATAGGTGGGTGCCTAGGACTCAACAGATGCATTTTCCCTCCCTACCACCAATGTATTTTCACATGCTTCCCAAATGCTGTTGGACAGTGATTGTGGGCTTGTTAGCGGCAATCAGCAGCAATGGTGATGGCAAACGGGAGAAGGGTGGGTTGAAGTTGCTGCTGCTGTTGAGCAACAATATAATATAACATAATAATACACAAAAGCCATGAATATCTTGTAAATTATATCCTTATAAACGGTGAGTTCTGATGTCATCAGTTATAAACGGCGAGTTCTGATGTCATTTCTGTCACATGACTCACTGAAACTTGTGTATTATAATAAATAAAGTACCCCCAGTTGCAAAATATGAGGATATTAGAAGTTACCTCGGCGTTCCATGACCTGTATAAAAGCATGGTCATGAAACTCCTCGGTGACTTATAATATCCTTATATTTTACAAGAGGGGGTACTTTATTCACTATATAATATAATACATAAGAGCCATGAATAACATGTAAATATAAACTTATAATACACAAAAGCCATGACTATCTTGTAAGTTATATCCTTATAAATGGTGAGTTCTGATGTCATCAGTTATAAACGGTGAGTTCTGAAGTCATTTCTGTCACATGACTCACTGAAACTTGTGTATTATAATAAATAAAGTTCTCCCAGTTGCAAAATATGAGGCTATTAGAAATTAAAACATTGTTCCTCTGCAGAGAGGATTACAGCGTGCACCTGATGCCTCAAACAGCGGAACAGTGTGAATGTGGCACTTTATTTTGACTTTCTTAATGAGGCTATTAGAAGTTACCTTGGAGTTCCATGCATTTGGCCTCCTGCTTTTATATGGTCATGAAAACCCTCAGTAACTTATAATATCCTTATATTTTATAAGGGGGGTACTTTATTCACTATATCAGCAGTGATTAGTGATGTCATGAGTTATTATTGGTGCTTAGTGATTGTGTAAATTACTTATTAAAACTTATGTATAATACAGGTCCCTGAATGCTCGGAACCTGGGGTTTTCCAGATAAGGGGTATTTCTAAAATTTGGATCAATACACACCTTAGTCTACTTAAAAAATCATTTAATAATGAATTAAACCCAATAGGATTGTTTTGCCTCCAATAGGGATTAATTATACAAGGCACTGTTTTATTATTACAGAGAAATGGGAATCATTTTTAAATACCGGTATGTGAATTATTTAATTGTAATGGAGTCTATGTGGGATGGCTTCCCGTAATTCAGAGCTTTCTAGATAACGAGGTTTCTGGATATCGTATCCCATAACTATGCCACCAATTTTATAGTACAGGTATGGGACCTGTTATCCAGAATGCTTGGGACCTGAGACTTTGTGATTTGTGATATATTTATATTTTACATTGGAGGGTTTCCATCATTCTTTACATATTTCACTGTACAGTTAAAGCTCTTGTGTATTAAATGTTAAAATTGTATTCAGTAGCGTTTGGCGTTCTCTCTAGACAGGGGCAGATTTATCAAAGGTCGAAGTGAATTTTTGAATGAAAAAATTTGAATTTCGAGCTATTTTTTGTGTACTTCAACTAGAGAATAGTCCAAATTCGAAAATTTGAATATTGAAATTTCTCATGTACTATCTCTAAAAAATTCGACTTCAACCATTCGCCATCTAAAACCTGCCGAATTGCTGTTTTAGCTTATGGGGGACCTCCTAGAACCTATTTGGAGTCAATTGGTGGACTTTGAAAAATCGAACCAAAAAAAAAAACTTTGACTTAATTTTAGTTGGTCTTTTTGAATCCGAATATCAAAATTTTTTTCAATTCAAAATTCGACACTTGATAGATTTATCAACGGTCGAAGTGAAAATTCGAATTTCAAGCTCATTTTTGTGCGCTTCGACTAGGGAATAGTCTAAATTCGATTCGAATTTGAAAACATTCAACGTCGACCATTCGCCATCTATAACCTGCCGAATTGCTGTTTTAGCCTATGGGGGACCTCCTAGAACCTATTTGGAGTGAATTGGTGAAGTTGTTTTTTTTTTTTTGGAAAAACTTTGAATCTAATTTAATCGATTGCGATGTTACTTCGATTCATAAGATTCAAATTTGAACGAAAACAGCCTATTCACCCGGAAAAAAAAAACTGAGACATTATTAATAAATATCTGTTGTTGGTTTTTTTAATTCGGAATTCATCCCTTGATAAATCTGCCCCTTAGAAATAATGACTTTATGAAAGAAGCCTATTTTGCATTATGATAACAGTGATCAGAGATGATTCTATGTTTGGCATCTCAGCCTGTGAGAGACATTGGGGCAAATTCACTAAGATGCGAAGTTGCACCAGGCGCAACTTCGCCGCACTTCGCCAGGCGTAGTTTCGCCAGCGCTCCGCAAATTCACTAAAATCCGAAGTTGCGCTCAGGGGTAAGGTTGCGAAGTTACACTAGCGTTGATTCGCTATGTAAAGCGAAGTTACGCTAGCGAAGGCTAATTTGCATACGGCGCGAAATTCAAATTTCAATGGAGGAATACGTATCTGCACTACAAATGCCAAGAAAACCTTCAAATCTGCAAATATAAGTTTTATTTTGCCCTGCACATGTGCCCACTGTCTAGGTAAGTTGCCATGAGTCAGGAAATGTAGGGGGGAAGGAGGGGAGCCCCAAAAATATTTTCGATCTTTTTCAGCCTATCACCCATCATGTAGAAAACACGCCAGCGTTTTTTGTGACTTAGAAAAAAATTTGACTTTTTTGGAAACAAACCCTATCTACTCTATTGCGCTTCGCCTGGTCTGAGGTGGCGAAGGAAGTCTAGCGTAAAAGGTAGCGCAAGTTAGTGAATTTGCGTAGTTTCGTCGCTAGCGAAAATTCGCCTGGCATAAGGGTGCAAAGTAACACTAGCGAAACTACGCCAGCGTTCGTTAGTGAATTTGCGCAGTAGCGAAAATGCCAAACGCTAGCGAATTAACGCTAGCGTTCGGCGCTTCGCATTTTAGTGAATTTGCCCCATTGTGCAAGGCTTGCTGAGTAAAACAAGGCTGCTACTATGTCTTTCACTTTTATTTTCCTGAAGCTTTACAGAAAAATAACGCAAAGGCAAATTCTGCTTATAAATGTGGAATTTTTTTACCTTTCTAAGAGGGGGGATAAAATACCGATTAATTCCTCTCATGGGCTTGATGTGAGAGTTGCTCCACGGCAAATAACATCTCTTTACTGAAGTGCTTCCATGTTCTGTATTTTTAGCATTTGTTTTGCTGAGTTTAAAGTTAATAGATCACATAGCATTCCTCTGGGCCCGTGTCAGGTCTTTATGTCCTCCAGTGTTGTACTTTCCTAGGTTTAAAATGGGGAGATGAAAAGGAGTCCGCGTTCAGTGAAACGAGAGAGCCCTTGGTATATATGTCAGCAACTGTGGTGCATAATAGGCTTTTAATGAGCTGTAAGTGTTTAGAATATGATGAAAGCTCCCCGAGTGGTTTGATTTAGCCGAGATATATTTTCATCTCACTTCACGGGACTTATATGTTCTCTTATATTTCTTTTCTTATAAAATCAAAACATTCAGAAATATAATACGAGCCTCATTAGCACTTCTGCATAAGTCAGTGTTCTAGATGGCGCTGTCGATATTGTAAATAAATATTCCCGGAGGTTTCCCTCCATCACAATCATCAGTAGGATTTACAGGATGAAAAAGAAGGAACAACATACTGTATAGGACAAGTCATTAATCCCATAGAAGTTGGCAAAAGCCTGCGTCCTATTAAAAGGGAGGGAAGAAAATTCAAATACACAAGATGAGTAATAAGAGGGATTGAATTCGTGTTGGCACTTTTTTATGCAAAAGTAGGGTTGCCACCCGGCCTAGCCGGTAAAACACCTGCCAAGGCCTGGGCCGGTATTACAAATTTACCGGCAATGTAGTCGCCGGTAATTTGTAATACCTTTAACAAAAAGCCCTTGGCCTGCCCCCAATTCACTCAGTACTTCCCTTTTTTTCCCAGGTTTTTGTCCATCGCAAGTGTTGCTCCGCCCTTTTTGCGTCATTGTGTGTGACTCCGTCCCCTTTTACGTCACGGCCCGCCACTTTTTGTTCCCGCCCACTGGCTGGTAAATTATTTTAGAAAAAGTGGCAACCCTATGCACCAGTGCTGCTAAAACTGTAATTCCCAGAAAAAATTATGTTTTTAGTTTTCATCTAAAATCCCGGTGTTTATTTTCCAGTCTGATATCCCTATAGGGATTATCCTAAATCAGTGATCCCCAAACAGTGGCTCATACTTACAGGTATGGGACCTGTTATACAGAATGCTCAGGACCTGGGGTTTTCCGGATAATGGATCTTTATGTAATTTAGATCTTCATGCCTTAAGTCTGTTAGAAAATCACATGAACATTAAATAAACCCAATAGGTTTATAAGGATTAATTGTATCTTAGTTGGGATCAAGTACAAGGTAATGTTTTATTATTACAGAGAAAAAGGAAATCACTTATAAAAATGTGGTTTATTTGGATAAAATGGAGTCTTTGGGAGACAACCTTTCTGTAATTCAGAGCTTTCTGGATAACAGGTTTCCGGATCCCATACATGTTGCTCACCAACCCCTTGGATGTTGACCCACCCTAAATCATTCATGTGCACCCACTTATATGGTTGACATCATGTTCCCTAGAGTTTATAAAGGTTTTAAGGAATGCTATATGAACATATTGAACATTTAGTTTTTTTTTTAATGTTCTCACACTTTAAACACCTTATAGGAGAATAAATTGTAAATAAACCCACTTAAAGGAGAACTAAAGCCTAAGTAAATAAGTAGTTAGAAATGTTGTACGTTATGTTTTGTGCTTCTGTACCAGCCCAAGGCAACCACAGCCCTTTAGCAGTAAAGATATGTGTCTCCAAAGATGCCCCAGTAGCTCCCCATCTTCTTTTCTGCTGATTCACTGCATATGCTCTGTGCTGCTGTCACTTACTGAGCTTAGGGACCCACTCACAATATACAGTACACATAGAATAGAAATGTCACAATATAAGGCTGATTAGTAACTAATACAGATAATTACTACAAGGCAGCACATAAACCAGTGCAATTAGCATCAGAATTTAAAAATCAGCCCTGTAGCATCAGCTTATATTACAGACAAACTTCATTTTCTGCTGGATAATTAGTGACAAGCCCTAAGCTTAGCTTCTCAACAGCTGCTCAGAGCCCACTGAGCATGTGAGTGTCACAGACACTTTCCAAGATGGTGACCCCCTGTGACAAGTTTGAAGTCCTGGATCATTGCTGCTATTGACAAGCTGAAACTTTAGGCTGGTGCAATAAGTTCAGTATATAAAATATGGCATTTTTAACCATATTCATTTTTAGGCTTTGGTTCTCCTTTAAGAGGATGTGGCGATAGAGTGGGAAAAGTTTTGACGTTCAGTAAGAAGCACATTTCTATGTCCAGGAGACAACTGCAACTGAAGTAGCTTCTCTCCTGCTGGTTTCCACCTGGGCTTTAAAGTTGTTTGGGAAGGCATGAAGAGAATGGCAGTATGTGGTGAAGAACAAAGGAGGGAGTCATTTAGAAAATACGTATTCAACTAAAAATGTTTGTGGTGGTCCTGTCTGGCATTAGAATGAGTCACATTTAAAAGAAAACTATTTTGAGAACGGCATTAGCACGCAAAGTTGACTAGAGCAACGGGTTGTCCAGTGTTTGCTTTGGCATTTTTGTCAGTGAATCGGGATGGTGGTTGATGAAAGTTGATCCAGAGATAAGATTCCCAAACACCTGTCTATGGACTGTTGGGAGTGATGCTTTGGCCCCATTAAACTCAAATGAAAAGTTGGCCATAGATGTAACAATTATGATCTTTCCTGGAAAGATTGTTTGTTTCACAACACACGTGTAGAGCTGAATTGTCAGATATACAGATATTAGTTGGCTCGTATCCCACCATACACACACCGAATATCGTGCAAAAATTAGTTTTGTACGGATTATTGGTCTATGACCACCTTTAGGTGAAAAGTCAATAGTTATTCCAGTTAGAAAAGCGGCTTAATCCTAGATAAAACCATAGTGAAATTCCAATGTATAGCAAGAGTCTTCAACCTACAGGAACATGTGACCTATGACCTTTATACTATACTACTATAATGATGACTGCCTTCTCTGGTTCCTGGGAGGATGGCGGGTCTCCAGGTTCTAGAACCTCAGTGAGTAATGAATCAAGGGCTTTGAGATTGGGCAAGAACATAATCAAAATGATTTCTATGGTTTAGCTGCCTGTCCATATGAGTTGAAATGTGCTGAATTGATTTAATACAGCCTATGTCAATGATCCCCAAACCAGTGGCTTGCGAGTAACATGTTTCTCATCAACACCTTGGATGTTGCTTCCAGTAGCCTAAAAGTAGATGCTTATTTTGGAATTGCTGGCTATGGGGCAGGTTTTGGTTGTATAAAAACCAGGTGTACTGCCAAACAGAGCCTCCTGGAGGCTGCCAGTCCACATAGAGGCTACCAAATAGCCAATGACAGACCTAATATGGTACCCTACAGGAACTGTTTCCATACTTGTGTTGCTCCCCAACTCTTGTGAGTCATAAAATGTGGCTCACTAGTAAAAAAGGTTGGGGACCCCTGGCCTATGATATACCTATTGATTAACTGATGATAGATTCAACAAATGGAGGGTCTGGATCTGACAGGTTTATGTTTTGATATATTTGCTCCAGCTAATTGTATGTATTTCTCCCTCAGGTTCTTGATGCCCTTGATGAAATGGGCGACTTCCTGCAGTTAAAGTATTCCCGGCATTCCCGATCAGTCCGCTCTTCTGCCGATGAAGAGACAAACCTGGATCTTGATGCCTGAGTCATGGCCGCTGCATTTCTTCCAATGTTTGTGCACAAAACCACTGTTGCAACTCTTATATCACTATCCTTCGACTATAGCCGTGACTTTTCAGCTTCCATGTTTTTTTGTTAATTCTAATTTGTTTTTTTTTGTTTTTTTATTTATCCAAGTGTTAATTTGTTTGTGTGAAGCCATGCACTGAAAACTGGATGTGTATAACTGTCCTTCCTTTATAAGGAAACAAATTCCATATGAACTCATCTGTCAAAGGTATAGGCTGTCGTACCTCAAAAGTATTAATGCAGCCTCCTTAACGTAAGAAAATATTTTTTTAAGAAATTCCATACTGACAAAATAAACTGTGATTTTTTTTTTTTCTTTATTAAAAAATGCTGAAGTGCATTTTGGGCATGTTCCATTTTGCATGTGGGAATTCAATATGTTGAGGAGCCAGTAAGTTCTATGCCACATGGGTGTTATTTGCAGCGTTTCTCAACCATTTGAAAGACCTAGAAAGCCGGCTAGAGAAAACTGTTGTCTTTGATGCGGGCCTAGAAGGGTTCGTCCAGTTTATTTATGGCCAGATAGTCTGGATTTTATTTGTTTTTAAAGAAAAACAATTATACAGTTCTGAAATTCATAAGCAAAAACATCCTTTTGCTAAGCTAATGTACATACATCAGAACAATGATACGGCTGGAGTCAGGGTCCCTGACCCCCATAAAAGGATGGAAAAATATGACACAAATCGGAGATATACTACCTGAGGGCCTACAGATATTTTGGAGGCTGCTGGGAGTTTATTAAATTTTACACAGTCTGTTCTTTATACTTTTATTTAGATTCATATATCTAAGGAGCCTCTCTGGGAAGCCCTCTCCATCCTACTAATGAACCCCACATTGATTCCCATTTATTGCTGATCTGCTGGCCTATATCCCTGACTTGGAACAGTTTAAAGTGGACCTTTCACCCAGACATAAAAAGTTGTATAATAAAAGTCATTTTCAAATTAAACATGAAATCCAAATTCTTTTTTTTATTAAAGCATTCATAGCTTTTGTAAACTCATTTAAAAATCTCAGCTGTCAATCAAATATTGCCTGCCTCTCCTCTATTCCTAGGCATAGAGGCGGGCAAGCAATTACTTTCACTTTCCATTCAGCACTTCCTACATGTCACTGCACTCCCCACATTCAACCAGTTCTCTTAACCATTTGATTGTGTAACCAGTGCATGGGGATGGACAACAGGTCCCCCATTCTGATGCACAAACAAGATTCTGAGATGATGCAAGGCTTGCCTTAATAACAGCGTCCACAAAATGGCTCCTGCCTGCTTGCTATAATTATGAGTTCCCACACTGATGGAAACAAGTTTTAAATAATTTATACAGTGTAATTAAAGTTCATTTCGCTTGACTGACATGATAAAATAGGATTTGGAATACTTTTTTTGGGTGACAGGTCCCCTTTAAGAGTTCTAACAGCAGAATAACCCTACGGAAAACCATCCTGGGGACGGGGATACATCACCCTCCTCTGTCCAACTACGTTCTACTTTTAAATAATTTTGTGAATTAACAAGTACAGGTATGGGATCCGTTATCCAGAAACCCGATCCAGAAAGCTATGATTTACAGAAAGTCCATCTTCCATAGACTCTATTATAAGCAATTTTTTTTTTTTAAATGATTTCCTTGTTCCCTGTAATAATAGAACAGTACATTGTACTTGATCCCAACTAAGATATAATTAATCCTTATTGGAGGCAAAACCAGCCTATAGGCTTTATTTTATATTTACATGATTTCCTACTTTGGGTATGAAGATTCAAGCTATGGAAAGATCCGTTATCCAGAAAACCCCAGGTTCAGAGAATTCTGGATAACAGGTCCCATACCTGTGTATGAGAAGTCGGATATATTTAATTGACAAACTGGCTTTGTATTGATAGTGGTATTGAGCTGGTATAATTGAATGCATTTACCTGGCAGTAAGCGAGGGTGCGGTTGGCAATATGAAAAGGGACGACTCTAGATACTTGTCTTTAGTGCAAGAAAACAAGCTTTCTGTCTCCTCTACTCTTCTTCTAGTTTAAGCCTAAATATTGTCAGTGGGAAATTTGTAGGGATGCACCAAATCCACTATTTTGGATCCGGTCGAACCCCCTAATCCGGTCGAAAGAATAGGTCGAATACCGAACCAAATCCGAATCTTAGTTTGCATATGCAAATCAGGGGTGGGAAGGGAAAAAAATTCTTACTTCCTTGTTTTGTGACAAAAAGTCATGTGATTTACCTCTCCTCCCCTAATTTGCATATGCATTATGAATCTGAATCCTGCTGCAATAGGCCGAATCCCGAACAGAATACTGGATTTGGTGCATCCCTAGAAAATCCCTAGAAAATTGTATCAATGTATCAAGCTTAAAGGGATACTGTCATGGGAAAAAAAATTCAAAATGAATCAGTTAATAGTGCTGCTCCAGCAGAATTCTGCACTGGAATCCATTTCTCAAAAGAGCAAACAGATTTTTTTATATTCAATTTTGAAATCTGACATGGGGCTAGACATATTGTCAATTTCCCAGCTGCCCCAAGTCATGTGACTTGTGCTCTGATAAACTTCAATCTCTTTACTGCTGTACTGTAAGTTGGAGTGATATCACCCCCTCCCTTTTCCCCCCCAGCAGCCAAACAAAAGAACAATGGGAAGGTAACCAGATAACAGCTCCCTAACACAAGATAACAGCTGCCAGGTAGATCTAAGAACAACACTCAATAGTAAAAACCCATGTCTCACTGAGACACATTCAGTTACATTGAGAAGGAAAAACAGCAGCCTGCCAGAAAGCATTTCTCTCCTAAAGTGCAGGCACAAGTCACATGACCAGGGACAGCTGGGAAATTGACAATATGTCTAGCCCCATGTCAGATTTCAAAATTGACTATAAAGAAAATCTGTTTGCTCTTTTGAGAAATGGATTTCAGTGCAGATTTCTGCTGGAGCATCACTAATAATTGATTCATTTTGAAAAAAAAATTTTTACCCATGACAGTATCCCTTTAAGAAAAGGAGGGGGTTATATTTGTTGTTCACTATAGTAACAATTTTTAGTACCCATTATTATAAATTCATTCATAGTGTGTGTATCGGTTCATGAGTATGCATGTGTCCAGGTGTAGTTACCTATGACCATCAATGAGATGTCGGATCCCATCATTCAGTTTGCAGTAGGTGAGTAAATTCTTAGTACTGATTGGTTGCTCTGGTCGCTAAACCTTTATGACTCTCTCATTAGAGAACTCATACAATTAGATTTTTCTAGTTGTGTATTTTTTTTTTACAGTGGTTTTGCTATAAACAATTTTAATAGCATAATAGAGGTTCACCATGTTTCTTGTGCAGATTGAAACCCTCAGAGCTCTCTAGTTCATGCTGTGAGTTTTATTTATGTGTATATCTGTGCGTGTATTTATGTGAGGCTGAAGGAACAAGCCTTCCGATGTAACTAAAGGTGTAGGTCGCCATGTCAAGCTTTCAAGGGCTCATATATATATATATATATATATATATATATATATATATATATATATATATATATATATATATATATATATATATATATATATATATATATATATATATATATATATATATATATATATATATGAACACAAGCACAATTTCAAGGGCTAGAACAGAGCCAAAGGTGTATATGCCCATACATGCTTCTAGCAGCCCCTTGCACCCATGCAATGCTTCAGCCTGCACCCAAATGCACACAGGGATACCCTATTTGGCCCCAGTAATTTGCTCCAAGCAAGTTGGTGTGAAAATGTGTGCCACGACTTGCTTACGATTCAATAAAAAATGAACAAATTAGCAATTGCTCTAGGATTAAAATGCTGCATTGTGGTTAAAAAAAACATTTATGGATTTGCATCCATTTAGTGCACTTGGTAAATGAGCCCTTTAAAGTATAGCTGCTGGGAGAGAAATGGAGACTTTGTATAGGCTAATATGAATAAACAATTGTTATATATTTTAAGAAAGCTGCCATGCTTGCGTCTTCTCTTAATAGACTGGAGGGTTCATTATCTATACTGGACAAAATGCAAAAGACTAGTGCAAGATGCCAGGGCCGGAACTAGGGGTAAGCAGAAGAGGCACCTGCCTAGGGCGCAACAACAGGGGGCGCTGGGCAGGTACCTCTTAAACTGTCTTCTGCCTACCACTAGTCCGTTATCACAGCTCTCTTTGGTTTCCCACCCTCCGCCGCTCTCTCCCCTCTGTCGCTCTGCCCCTCCGTCGATCTCCTCCGCTGCGTCCTCTCCCCTCCGTTGCTCACACCTCTTTACCAGCTCTCTCCCCATCCTGCGTATGCAAGTTGCGGTTCATCTGGGAAGTGTGCGCGCACATGTACGCGGGGAGGCTGGGTTGCCTAGGGCGCCCAGCCGGCTTGGCCCGGCCCTGCAAGTTGCCACGGGTTTTTGCCCAATGCTTGGTTGTTGAAGTGGTGCAGGTTGTGCCTGCTATTCAGTAGGTTCAAGGAGAACTTAAGGATGAAAAATAAGGGCTCACATATTAAGGGAGGCCTGTACTTAAAGGGATACTGTCATGGGTAAAAAAAAATTCTATCAAAATGCATCAGTTAATAGTGCGCTCCAGCAGAATTCTGCACTGAAATACGTTTCTCAAACGTAATAGTAGTAAAATCCAGGTCCCACTGAGACACATTCAGTTACATTGAGTAGGAGAAACAACAGCCTGCCAGAAAGCAGTTCCATCTTAAAGTGCAGGCTTTTTCTGAAAGCACATGACCAGGCAAAGTGACCTGAGATGGCACCTACACAGCAATATTATAACTAAAAAAAATACACAAGTTGGTTCAGGAATTTAATTTTATATTGTAGAGTGAATTATCTGCAGTGTAATTTAGAAATAAAAACTACATCATAAAAGCTATGACAGTATTCCTTTAATTCCTGTGTTAAATATAGGGCTCTGTTGTTACCAACTTGTAAAATAGGTGCAAGTGCCACTTTTTCTTGCAGCTCTCAGTGCACCTAGTGCTTATATCTACCCAAAGTAAAGGACCCCTCAAATCCCCTCAATCTAACGTCCCTATCACCTTTACCCCCCAAAAAAAGGACTCCTTGAATCAGCAAGTCTGAATACTACAGGGCATTGAAAATGGCTAAGCACTGATGTTAATTAAACTACTTTTTTGTTTGTTTTGTTTTTTGGGCCTTTTTCTTGGTGTAGGGTCTTTTAATTTTTTTGCTGCTATTTATTATATTGGATATTGATTGGGTTTTTCAATACGTTAGATTTGAAGCATAAATTATTAACCTCTTATGTATGGAGTGACGGTGCCCAGGAATCAGTGGTTTGTGCAAATGCTAGAATACCTGGAAATCTATTTGTGTTCGTTAGAACAGTTTGGAATAGAGGAATGAAAACACTGCGGATTAAACACTGTTTTTCAGCAACTCCCGAGAGGCACAGCAAAACTAAATCAAATGCCCCGGCATGTGTTTACCATCAGGCATTGTATTATTTTGCGAAGATGGGGTCAGATGTAACCTCTGCCGTATTATAGGATTTCGAAAAGGATCAGCTTAATAGCAGTGCACCAATTGAAACAAAATATCCGCTTGTTAAAGCAGTTTCATGTGGGGGTTAACCATTAGAACTCACATTTCACATTCAATTCCATCTGATTTCTCAGACTCTCAGCTTTGAAAATCAGCTACCGCGCATTCCACAGTATCGGCTGTCACCATGACGTGCTCACTTCAAACAAGCCCAGCTAAGCGCTGTAATAAAAGTAATGGCACTTGCTAATCTTCATGCACGATACAAATGTTCAAAAGCCAAAACTAGGAGTGCCTGCCATTACAGATCCTAAATGAATAAATGGGGAGAACAGGAAGAACCAGAGTCAGAGATGAAGGGGTCCTTGGGACACAGGAGCTGAGAAAATAGGGATGCCAATTATTATTATCCTTGTTAAAGGAAAACTATACCCCCAAAATTAATACTTAAGCAACAGATAGTTTATATCATATTAAGTGACATATTAAAAAATCTTAGCAAACTGGAATATATATTTAAGTAAATATTTCCCTTTTACATCTCTTGCTTTGAGCCACCATTATGTGATGGTCTGTGTGCTGCCTCAGAGATCACCTGACCAGAAATACTGCAGCTCTAACTGTAACAGGAAGAAGTGTTGAAGCAAAAGACAGAACCCTGTCTGTTAATTGGCTCATGTGACCTAAGAAGTAAAGTTTGTTTGTGTGCACCGTGAATACTACGATCCAAGGGGGCGGCCCTTATTTTTTAAAATGCCAATTTTCTATTTATGATTACCCAATGGCACATACTACTAGAAAAGTATATTATTATGAAAATGGTTTATTTACATGAAGCAGGGTTTTACACATGAACTGTTTTATGCAATATATTTTCATAGAGACCTACATGGTTTGGGGGGTATAGTTTTCCTTTAAGCACCAACATACAGTAACAAATTGGAAAATAAAGGTATTTGGTGGATTTTTCCCAAGAAAATGAAAGACAAAAATGTATTAAAAATGTAAAGCCATTTATTTGGACAAAAGAGATTCAGAACCTCTTTTGTCCTAATAAATGGCTTTATATTTTTAATACATTTTTGTTTCATTTTCTTGGGAAAATCCACCAAATACCTTTATTTTCCAATTTATTCCATACACCAGTGGACTGGGGTGAATGGTTGAATTCCCTTGGACTATTACTTTGAAAACAAATTGCCTCAAATACACAATGAGGTGCCTTGAACTTTATTTTGAACCTCATTATGGGCTCAACATACACCACTTATTAGTATTTCACTGGATCTCACAGATCTTTACAGAGATCACCATCATTCCCTGCCCCAGTAGATCTTACAATCTAATGCCCCTATCACCTTTACACACATTTTTTTAGAAGCCAACTAACTTTCCTGCATATTTTTGGGTTCAATTCCAGCCAAGGTGCTATCTACAATGTATTGGTATGTTCTCCCAATGGTGGGTGGGTTTCCTCCAGGTATTCCAATTACCCAGGGGAAACCCACCCAAGCATTGGGAGAACATTGGAATCGAACCCAGGACCCGAACACTACAAGGCAGCAATCCTGTATCTGTCTTTTGGATTTACTATCATATTGCAATTACTAACTGTTTTTAAACAATATAATAATAAAATTAAAAATAATGTTATTTTTTGACCAAGGGGTCCCTATAGGGCATATATTTCCGGGATCGGACTTGGCCAGTGGTAAAACCCAAGTGGGCCCCTGCCCTCATGAGCCTTGATAAACCAGGCCCACACCCTTCTGAGACCCCATGTGCCCCCCAATCCCCCCCTGGTTCCAATCACAGTAGCAACTAGAGAACAGATATGAGTGGAAGGGTGGTGGTTTGCACCTGGGGTGGAGGGCCTGGAGGTGGGCCAGTCTGATGCTGATTCTTTCTATATTCTGTCCTGAAAAAAAACCATGGGTATCAAAGACTAGCACTAGCTAAATATGAGTTTTGCCACTCAGTGAGACTCATTGATAAACATTTGGCAAATTTGCCCATGGGCAGTAACCCATAGCAACCAATCAGTGATTAGCTTTAGACAGACAGCTGAAGGTTGAACACTGAAAGCAACAGTCTGATTGGTTGCCATAGTTTACTGCCCAGGTGAAAATTTGCCCAGTGTTTATAAATAACCCCCAGTGTGTATTCAAATTTGATTTGGTGCCTTAATACTTTATATAAATAGTATTGAGTGAAGGTGTGGTATACTCTTTCATTTGATGTGTAGTACTGATTAAAGGACCTGTAATATCTGAATAAAAACACCAACACTGTGAATGAATGAATGAATGATGGGCTTCTGCTGTTTCTGCATATAAACGCATTGGCACATGGTGTTGTATTGTCCAATGTATGAAACCAGACTATTGGCTTAAAAAAACAACTTTTCACATGGTCAAGTACTAGACAGAAAGAGATTCTGTATGTTCAGTCATGTTACTGGTCCCTTAAATATTAGTGTCTCTCTGGTCCATGACTTGGGTTTCCATTGGAACCTCCAGCTGCTCAAAGTCATTGTACCTCTATATGAATGTGGCTTTCTTGTGTTGCTATGTTTTATGTTTACATCACTATCATTGAGCTCCTTTATATGCAGAATAAACCAGAGAAGGTCTGGTCTCCCCAGTGGCTCATACAAAATGGGACCAGGACACTGCACTCTTCTCAGGGAGAACATCAGCAATCCAAGTGCCATTCCATTGAATAGGAAATGTGCTGCCCATGGTGCAATGATGTGCCAACATGAGGGTTTTGTTCAGGAACACTGAAGCCATTCGTAAATATGTACATAAAGCAATGTTATATAATTATATGATATATAATGATATATTATATGAGAGTGTACATATTGACATTATATTCCCATTAATTAACCAAGGAGTGCCTCTAATTTTACTTTGCCTTTTCTATGGCCGTATGAACAATGTGCTTTATTATGAATTATGTTATGATGAAAGCTGGTCTGTTGCTCCATTTAAGGTTGATTCAAGGATGATCACAGACATGTATTATGGGAAGCCTTGCATTACAGCCCTGCATCGGGTTGGGAACCTGCGAAATACCCACAGGGTTTCGGGCAAAAAGTCCCTGATTCTTTGTCTGTACGGGCAGTTCGCAGGTAACCTGGCTGGATACCCAACAAAGGCACACTCTCTCCCCCCCCACTCTCCTTTGTGATTCTTCTAGTTTTTGATTTTTTTTTTGTGAAGCTGGAGTGACACCACTTCCGGTCAAATGTGATGCCACTTCCGGTTTGCATGTCCCCCCGGGGTGGGAAGGTTACTTGGCCTATTGCGGGTCGGTCAGGTAGCGGGAATATGCAGATCAAATTGCGGGTTCGGGTTGTGGGTACAGGTTCCAAAAAAATGGACGCGCGCAGGACTCTACCTGGGAGTCCTGCCAAGGAAGTTATTGCTGTTTTGCACTGAATGTTAAAGTATCAGTGGGAATTGGTACTCGTTGCTTTGCACTGAGAACTTGTTATCTCCGACGGGTCATTTTTAGTGAATTTTTAATTACGCCGCTAATTGCTTTATTTGTGGCAAATGAAGCAATCCAATCCAGCCACTTGTTCAGTTTTTCAGTTTACAGAATTTCCTAAATCAGTGCAAATGTCTCCAAGCAATAGTTATCCACTGTACCATTTACCCTGAATTCGGGGGGGGGGGGTATAATAACATTATGATGTCCTACATCCAAGGCACTGAACTCTTGACATGAGGCAGGGCTCCTTTAAAAACTCTTGATGGTTGCACGTCTGGACACTAGACCTCCAGTTGTATAATTTTGCCCAAATGTTAGATCTTTTTTATTTTCAGAAATGGGCAAATATTTTGCACTGCAACATTGCAAAGAGTGTCAGCTTTTAGCTGTCAGATTTAGGAAAAGTAGATACTATTTATAGATAGCTAGAAATATCTTCTGTCATTTCCTACAGGAGCATAATTGGTGACCAGCAGCTACCAGGTGGGGGTGGGGTGACGAGAAGTGACGGGCGAATAAATTCAGCAGGCGCGAATTTGCGCTGAATTTTCGCATTCCACCGCTGCCAAATAAATTCACAAAACTGTATAGAAAATTCACCAGTGAAAAATCCACTGTGCATAAAAATTGTCGGGCGTCAAAATTATTCAGATGCCCACTGACTTTAATGCATTTGGACAAAATAGGCGCGCGTATAAAAATTGTCACGTGCACCAATATTGACGCACGTCAAAATAATTGTGACGCCCATTGACTTCAATGCATTTCGCAAATTTTTCGCACATTACTTGTGACCGGTTACCAGACGAGTTTTGGTGGAAGTGATGTCACACACAAAGGAAGTGACATCACGTGCAGCCATGCACATGCCGTCACTTCTGCAAGTTGGGGGCGCTCTTAGGTCTGGTATTTGGACCCTAGAAACCTGATTGCTGAAATTGCAAACTGGAGAGTTGCTGAATAAAAAGTGAAATAACTCGAAAACCACGAATAATAAAACCGTAATTGAAAACCAATTAGAAGTTGTCTCAGAAAATAATTCTCTATTTCACCACCCCTTAAAGTTGTAGTATGGCATGCTTGTGAGGCAGCTCCTATAATGGGGTAATTCTGTGCATTTTTGGTAACTTACCTGGAGCCCTCGAGGCCAAACCATTTTATGGCTTTAGCACACAAGATTATGGCAGAACTATGTGCTAGGTTTCCTGGCCCTGACATTTGTTTACTGGCCAAATGGAAGGATAAATCATAAAGGACCTGAATATAAAGTAATAGAATATAGGATCACAATCCAAATGCTTCCTGGCGGCCACACTATCACCCCATAGAACGGAACACAATCTGACTTTCTGCAGTGGTTAGTAGCTCGAAAAAATGTACCTGTTGGTTAAAGGTTTTCCTGACTATATGGAATATGTTGACTATACAATCAAACACAAGTAGGTGATGACTATGAAGATTTTCATTCATTCAGGTCACCGTATATCGAGTATAAGTGATTCTAAAACAACTGGACTTGCTACGTAATAATTGAAGAGCTTTCACTACTCATCATTCTGAAGAAGCTGCTCTGATGAGTAGTGAAATGTCTTCAGCAACTCCAGTTGTTTTAGATTTACTTATACTACATACAAGTAGATGATAATTCCCACCTACAAACAGTAGACCGGTCTCATTGTTGCAGTTTAGAATTTGGTAATGAATAACTTACCTTCCAGTTCATGTAGGAATCTCATATCCGTAAATAACATACTAGAAGGTAATGATAACCCTCTACAGATGTCTTCATCCCAACTCTATTAACAATGTGATTTGCAGGTCCCAAGGGTTCTGTGTTCAGGGATAGTGATGAGTACTGTATATGCAACGTTTTTATAGGTTCTATGAATTTCAGAGGCTATAAATGTGCCATGTTTTATTTGTACGTATGTAAATACGATGCACTTTTTAAAATTTGTATCAAAATGTTCCCAATCAATGTGTTTAATAAAGATACTGATTGATTCCAGCGAGTGTGGCTGCTATAAGAATTTCTCAAGTAGCGAGTACTGAATTGTAATTCTCTGTTCTTTGTAGAAAACTGTCTAGCCATGCACTGATGAACTGAATGACCACGGAGGGTCCAATCGTTGAGCTTTTATATAGTGAAAAAAGTTCCCCTATTGTAAAATATAAGGATATGACCATAGAAATACAGGTCATGGAACTCGGAGTTGACTTCTAATATCCTCATATTTTTCAACAAGGGGTACTTTATTTTAGGGATGCACCGAATCCACTTTTTTGGCTTTGTCTGAACCTCCGAATCCTTTGTTAAAGATTCAGCCGAACTCTAATTTGCATATGCAAATCAGTGTGGGCAGGGGAAAAAAAGAGCAACACACAAAGTGTGCGGCTAAAAAATCTTTTACCTTGTTTTATGACGAAAAGTCACATGATTTTAAGGATTCGGTTCAGCCAGGCACAAGGATTAGGCCGCATCCAAATCCTGCTGAAAATGGCCGAATACCGAACCGAATCCTGGATTCGGTGCTTGCCTACTTTATTTATTATAATACACAAGTTTTAGTGAGTCATGTGACAAAAATGGCATCACTACTCACCGTTTATAACTGATGACATCACTACTCACCGTTTATAACTGATGACATCACTACTCACCATTTATAAGGATATAATTTACAAGATATTCATGGCTCTTGTGTATTATATATATAATATATATTATAAGGATATTATAACTTACCGTGGAGTTTCATGACCATATAAAAACACGTGGCCGAAGGACGATTGTTTTTATACAGGTCATGGAACTCCGAGGTGACTTCTAATATCCTTATAATTTACAAAAGAGCGCACTTTATTATAATACACAGGTTTTAGTGAGCCATGTGACAACAATGACATCAGTACTCGCTGTTTATAACTGGTGACATCAGTACTCACGGTTTATAAGGATATCATTTACAAGATATTCATGGCTTTTGTCTATTATATAGTGAATAAAGTACCCCCTTTTGTAAAATATAGGGATATTATAAGTTACCGAGGAGTTTCATGACCATATAAAAACACGAGGCCTATCACCCATAAAAAAAGAAAAAACGCCAGTGTTTTTTGGGACTTAGAACATTTTTTAACTTTTTTTTAAGCAATCCCTATCTACTCTATTGCACTTCGCTTGGTCTGAGGTGGCGAAGGATGTCTGGCGTAAAAGGTAGCGTTCAGACAAATTCGTGCGTCAGTGAATTTGCGTAGTTACGTCCGTTGCACAAATTCGCCAGGCGTAAGGGTGCGAAGTAACACTAGCGAATTTACGCCAGCGTCCGTTAGTGAATCAGCAAATTAACGATATTGTGCTACGCTAGCGAATTAACGCTAGCGTTAGGCGCTTCTTCCTTTAGTGAATTTGCCCCTTAAGGTCTACAGAAAGATCCGTTATCCGGAAAACCCCAGGTCCCTGTAATGGTCGGCAGCCAACACCAGAACAAATGCCAAGCACCCTGGTCTTGGCTCGTGCTTCACCTCTAGTGTGACCGCCTTTGGCCTTGGGAGGAGCCCTCAGCTTACTTGGATGCCACCAGGACTTAAACGAGAGGTGCAAGGCTAGAGGTTCTGGATAGGCAGAGGGGCACGACTGTAAAGCAAAGTCTTTGGGCAGAAGGTCGTAGTACAAGGCGTTTAGGCAAAAGAGTAGTCAGATCAGGCCGGGTCGAGGCAGGCAGAGAATAAACGGAGTCAGGCAGGCAAGGGTCAAACCAGGAAGTCAATCAGAGGGTAAAGCAGAAGAGGTAGTCGGTATTCAGGCAGGGGTCAGGATCCAGAGGTCAGAATAGTCAAAAGCCAGGCAGGGGTCACAACAGGAATCAAGACAGGTTCAAAACAGGAATAGCAAATGCTCAGGAAGCACCAGGAACAAACTCCTATAACGCGCAATGTGATAAAAGAAAATGTACCTTTAAGTACTTTTAAATTTCGCACCATTGCAGGCCGAAGTCATACATCAGTGCGCCTGCGCCTTTAAGGTGCAAGGAGCCGCGCCGCACGCGCCCTAGGAACCAGCACAGAACATCATGGCGGGCGTACCCGGCGTTTTAGTCAATGGGCGTCCAAATGATGCGAGCGACTTTTCCAACACATGGGCAAAGTTTTTTGAAGTTCGCTCACGAAACGCAGAAATTTGCGCCCGGTGTATTTATTCGCCCATCACTAAAACTAAAAGATATCATACCAATAACATCACTGTAACTCTTAATATTTAGGCCTTTTAGTGGTCTCCAGCCGTTACAGGGAATTTCCATGGAATCTTTCCCCTATTGACAAAACAACAAAGCTTATCAAATAAAAGTGTTATTTACTACCATATCTATAATAACCATAATATAAACATATATATATATATATATATATTTATATCTCAAGATGGATTGCAGGTACCTCTACTTGCACTCCCAGATTGCTAGAGTATGAACTAGAGAATGTGGTTCCAGTGGAAACACGGAGAGAAAGTGACATGTGTGGTCTTGCTCCGAGTGCCTGAATGTTTGTTGCATTTTTCCCCCTGAGCTTGTAGAAAATGTGCGACTAAATGTCAACTGACCTCAGTGTTATGTTGAAAATGTTGTTGTGTCTGGGCTGGGTTGTTGGTCTTGTGTATTTACGTTACGCACTTACTTGGTATTACTATGTTGGACACACAAAGAAAAAGTTATTAAAAGGGTAATTCACCTCTCAACTTTTAGGAGGTTATTTAGTTAATCTCAATTTATTCTGATCAGGGTTTTTTTGGGCAAAAACTCATTAAAAAAAAACTTGAATTTTTAGAGACTTACAGTAAACTCCGAAGCTGAAAATCCACCATCTCAAACCTGTCCAGGTCATGTAGAAGTCGATGGCAGATGTCCCCTTTACAGTTTGAAGATATTGTGATTTGCGCTGAGTTTCCTCCCATAACCTGAAAAATTTGGGGTTTTCGGTAGGGATGCAATGAATCCAGGATTCGGTTCGGGATTGGGCCAGGATTCATCCTTTTTCAGCAGGATTCAGATTGGGCTGAATCCTTCTGCCTGGCCAAACCGAATCCGACTTTGCATATGCAAATTAGGGGCGGCGAGGGAAATCACGTGACTTTTTGTCCCAAAACAAGGAAGTAAAAAATGTTTTCCCCTTCCCACCCCTAATTTGCATATGCAAATAAGGATTCGGTTCGGTATTTGAGCGAATCTTTCGCAAAGGATTCGGGGGTTCGGCTGAATCCAAAATAGTGGATTCGGTGCATCCCTAGTTTTCGGGCAACAACCCAAAAAAAAATCGAATTTCAAGTCTTTTCCCAACCCAATTTTTTTTCAAGTAATTTTATTGATAAGATAAAATAAAAAGTCTCCTCGTGAGGCGACTTCGGAAAACGAAGCTTTCCGAGTGCCATCCCGCCGGCGATTTTCATTATAGCCGACAGGAAGGCAATTCGAGATTAGTCCCATGGCACCTTAGAGTAAGTTGAAAGCATTGGGGTCCATGTGAACTCCCACTTTCATCCCATCAGCCCTTCCCTGACTTTTGGATCCCCCGATGTTCAGGACAGAATTAAAGGGTCTCTGAGAACCAAACTGACAATATTGATATTACCTTCCCACTTCAAAGGCCGGGGATAGAGAAGGGCCCATTCCTCACCCCACACTATTGGCGGCCATGTAAAAGAATGAACGTGAGGGTTTGGGAGCTCCTTCTGTTGTTAAAATAAACCTGCTGTTGGGGCTTGTTTTATATTTCACAGATCGGCTGAAACCGCCTTTACAGCGAGAACCAGTTGCCAAATCCATTTGTGAAACATAATTCATTCACTGTGAGCAAATCACTTTCATTTACTGTTTATCTCGGGTATTCGACACAAATATACAAAGAAAACACAAGTACAAAATGGATCATGTACATCACACGCACTAAATCAATAACAGAAGAAAGAATAGAATACGCAGAATAGACCCTGCTGATAGTTTCTTAATATAAATCAGGGACAGCGTTACCCAATACACATTTCTACATCAAATCTATATCACACCTTTAAACCCAAAGGCAGGATAAATGTTGTCCATGGTATGTCACCCCAGAAGCCAACTTCCCTGTGCTCTCTCCAAAAACGCAATATTCATTCCAAAGGATAGGCCCCCCATCACCTGCTTTCTGGGGGGAACTGGTACAATTGCAGTGCAGGTTTGCTTTGTTTTGAATACAAAAGGCAGAAATGCATCAGCTGCATCTTTCCCTGGTGAAGGCCTCTATGTCCTTTCTCCATCGAGGATTTGCCTAAATGAATCACAAGTAAGTGTCCTGCATATGATTAAACCCCAAATGCATGACCTTATATTTATCAACATTGAATCTCATCTGCCATTTAGGGGCAGGTTTACTAAAGTCCAAAAAAACACTGGCGTCGTTTCCTTTTTTCAGCCTGCAAAAGACCTAACTTGAACTTTTTTTGGGTAACCCCATACATTTGCAAACATATGGAACATTAATTTTACAGTGGGCTCATGTGTAGGGCATTAGAATAACTCTATTGTCTCCCTGGACATGTGTTTTAAAAAGTGTAATTTTTAAGTATATGCACCAATATTTAAAACAAAGACGTCCGTACAACTTTAAATTTCCGGCCCTATGCAAATTGACGTGAGCGCAAGATCTCTAGTGAAGTTTCAATAGGCAGAAATGAAGGCTAGCGCATCTTCACTATCAAATGCTCGTATTCCCAAAGTAACTGTAGCAGAAATTTGCCAGCGTTTGGCGCCCCCAACGAAACTCGGCATGTTAGTGAATTGGTGTAGTCTGAGCGCATTTGCAGCTTGGCGAAGTGTTGCGATGAGTGTGAAGCAGTCGCTGGCGACAATTTGCCCTTTAGTAAATCTGGTCCTTAGGAGGAAATTGAATAAAGGGCGAAGTGGCTAATGCTGGCGAAAATTCGCCAATGTGATGTCATTTCAGCACTTCACCGATTTACTAATGGTCGCTGCCGTAATTTTGCTAGCGAAGGAGATAGACTCTGGTGCAAATTTGCACTCTAACGCCAGGAGAATTTTCGCTCTGGTGAAAGAGCTTTACTACGCAAATTCACTACGTTTTTGATTTTACTGACCGTTACCTCTATCGCCAGACTTGCCTTCGCCACCTCAGACCAGGCAAAGTGCAATAGAGTAGATAGGAGTTCTTCAAAAAAACTTTAACATTTTTCTAAGTCCCAAAAAACGCTGGCATCTTTTCTTTTTTCAGGGTGCAAAAGTGCCTACATTTTTTTAGGGTACCCGGCTTCCCCCCTACATTTCCTAACATATGGCACCTAAACTAAACACTGGGTTTATGTGTAGGGCAATATAACAACTTTATTTTATTTTATTAAGGTTCCCTGGGCTTGTGTAATGTAATGGATTTGCTGCAACATATACGTCCATTGTACTTTAACTGCACGCCGTATGCAAATTAGCCAACGCTAGCGCAACTTCGAACTGCTGATCGTATTATCGCTAGCGCAACTTCGCAAGCGTTCGGTACCCTATGCGCAACTTTGGATCTAAAATTAGCGTTATCCAGGTGAATTTACGCCTGGCAAAGTGTTGCGTTGTGCCTGAAGCCAACGCTGGCGGATTTTCGAAGGTAAGTAAATTTGCCCCTTAGTCTCCCAGACTGCCAGTTTGCCCAGATCCTTCAGCTTCGATGTCAACATAAACCACATGCAACTGCACTAAATGCCTTGGATTAAATCAAAGTGGACTCAATAGCAAACCCTTTGGCACCCCAGTAAGAACAATACTCCAGTTTGGGAATGTACTACTGGCAACTGCTCTCTATACACCATCCTTCATCCAGGACAAACAGTAACAGGCCTGGGCTGGAAAAGCAAACATTTATATTGGTGTTTAGAAATAAACCCTAACTAACTAGAGTACATTAAAATAGTATTAATGTTCCTCCTAAAACCTAATGAATGAGCCGTAACATCTTCTTTATTTCCAGCTGAATAGGTCTAAGAGCCATCGATGTAACAGAACTCTACAGTCCGAGGCTTTATTTTGCTTTACACAACTGGGCCATTAATCTAATAGTTTGGTTAAAGCAGAGGTCTGGGCTTTGGCAAATGAGCTCTATCAGTCAGTGCCTGCTGTGCTGCTTTGATGTTCCCTGAGACTATAGATTTAGCAGTAGAGTTTGTCACTTTTAGCAGCCACGTGTGGAAGTACAGTTAATTCATTAATCCTGCTCCAGCCTCATTGGGTGGCTTCATTCTCACCTGGCTGATCATGTGCCTGTTTGAAGAGATAAACATTGACTTTTGCACCTACTTATTTTATTTGTGAACACTGATAGGATTACCCATGGATTTATTAAAAACAGATACATGTTGCCGCAAATATTCCGATATGGATCGGTGCATGTTATGGGCACGGTACCACGTTGAAAAGATAGAAATCAAACTTTAAATACACATTATAATCAGGGATATAAAATTACTGGTAATAACTTGATGGTATAGGATCCATTGTCCGGAAACCTGTTATCCAGAAAGCTCCGAAATTATGGGAAGGCCATCTCGTATAGACTCCATTTTATCCAAATAGTCCAACTTTTTTCAAGATATAATCCTTATTGGAAGCAAAATTGGGTTTATTTAGGGGGTTATTTATCAAGGTCAGAATTTATCTCAGTATTTCTAAGTTAGAAATCCGAGCAACTACGAATTCCCGATTGGACCTTATTTATGAAGAAAAAAGCCAGAAAAAATAGGGTCGGGCAAAATCTCCCCGAAAACTTGGAATTGTTCAGAGTTTTCCGTAAAAACTAAGATTCTTTCAGAGTTTTTTGCGAAGAAACCCTGAAATCATCGGATATCGGTACGGACATCAGTGCAGACACTGGGACCTTCGGATATTTGGACCTTGATAAATAACCCCCTTAATGTTTACATGATTTTCTAGTAGACAAAGTATGGAGATCAAAATTACAGAAAGATCTGTTATCTGGAAAACCCCAGGTACCGAGCATTCTGGATAACAGGTCACACACACGCTATCTGCCTGCCAGGAAATCTTCCCTTCACCTTTTCTTGCCCAATTTTTCCAGCCCTACATTATGACAAGTAATGTACATTATACATAATGCATTTTCACCTCCCAAAATATACGATTGCTCTGAGGTTGAAAAAAAATGTACCATATTTGTAATAAGGGCCTTTTAATTTATTGTTCTATAGTGCTTATTTATGACTAGGGATGCACCGAATCCAGGATTCGGTTCGGGATTCGGGCAGGATTCGGCTGAATCCTTCTGCCTGGCCAAACCGAATCCTAATTTGCATATGCAAATTAGGGGCGGGAGGGAAATTGCGTGACTTTTTGTCAGAAAACAAGGAAGTAAAAAATGGTTCCCCCTTCCCACCCCTAATTTGCATATACAAATTAGGGTTTGGTTCGGTATTCGGCCGAATCTTTTGTGAAGGATTCGGGGGTTCGGCCGAATCCAAAAAAGTGGATTCAGTGCATCCCTATTTATGATCGCAAATTCATTGTGCAAATCGCAATTTCGGTCATAAATTGTTTGTGGGTTTTTTTGTTTGTGTTTTTTCACCCACAATGCAGTGTTTCACCCACAATTCCAGCATCATTGGCGCAGAGCGTTGCATTAGCCTTAATTTCATCTGATACTTCAAAACAAGCATTCTTCATGATCTGAGGGCAAGTTATGGTTTAAATGTTTATAGTGGGGATGGCTTTACTCTTGGCCAGTGTTGTTAGAGTGTCAATGGCGTAACTTTTGCCCCCAGGAAAAATGAATTGGGGGTCATCTGCGATGCACAATAAATGTCCTTTGGGCCCCCTATACTGTATAAAGGAAGCAGAGCTGGGTCCCCCCACAGCCTCAGGACCTGATTCTTCTATAGTTTTTGCCATTGGGATTCTTTGGGCAGATTCACTAAAGGACCAAGTGGCTAATGCTAGCGACAATTCACCAGCGTTTCCACCCGCAGGGACATCGCCAATTCACTAATAGACACAGGAGCCAATTTGCTAGCAAAAAAGGCCGTCGCTATCGTTCATTCGCCCTCTATTGCCAGGCGACTTTTCGCTCTGGCGAATGGTCATTACTCTGCAAATCCAGTAAAGTGCGGATTTTACTGAACGTTATCTCTTTGGCCAGAGTTGACTTTGCCACCTTGGACCAGGCGAAGTGCTAAAAAGAAGCTTCATCTTCCTCAATCTTCCGTCACTCAGGGGCGATCCGCCAATGAGGCGAGCTGAGGCGCTCGCCTCAGGCGGCATCGCCAGCTAGGTTTCCAGGGGCGGCAAAAAGCCGCTCCTGGTGCCTTTAAGAGCCGAATTTCCGGTTTTTGAACCGGAAATTCGGCTTTACTAGGGCGAGAGAGCGCAATTGCGCTCTCCGCACTAGCGTTGCTGCCTCCCCCCGGAAATCGAATCGGGCTGGGGGGGCGGCATTACTGGAGCCGCCTCAGGCGGCATTGCTTCCCGAAACGGCGCTGCCGTCACTTACATTATTTTCTGTGAGCCGAAAATACATTCCAAGTACAATACAAGTTCCAAAAACGCTGGTGACTTTTCCATTTTTTTATGCGGGATTGCCTGCAAAAGTCCAAACAAACTTTTTTGGGGAACTGTTTTTTTCCAATTATTTGGAACATCCATTTTACAGGGGGCTCATGTGTAGGGCGTTATATTAACTCTCTTGTCTTTATTACGGTTCCTTGGACATTAGTAATAAAAAGTGGTGACTTCAAGTATTTGCATCAACATTTATAATAAAGACGTCCATACAACTTTAAATTACTTGCCGTATGCAAATTGTCCTAAACACAAGATCACTCGTGGATTTTCACTAGGCACAAACGAACGCTAGGGCATCTTTGCTATGAAAAGTCTCCAGCGTTCAGCGCCCAGGGCACAACTTCGCATATTATTGAATTAGGGTAGTGGTAGCGAATTTGCACCTGGCGAAGTGGTGCAATGTGTGAGAAGCGGCCGCTAGCGACAATTCGCCCTTTAGTGCAAGTATGGTGCACAGGGTTGGACTGGGTCGGTGGGCCCCAGCCCTTGTGGACCCCACTGACCCAGGCCTGTTCCCTTTAGGTACTCCTTCCTGCCACACCCTAATTTCGGTGCAACATAGCTGCAAGTAGAGGTGGGCGGAGACTGGAAGCGGCTAGAGGAGGTGCAGGTTTGCTGCAAGTTTAGTTACTAGGGTGGGGGGCCCTAAGGTGATAGACCTGCTGGGCCCCAGACACCCCAGTCCGACACTGATGGTTCACCTTGATTGCTGAGGGATAGTGATGGGCGCATTTGTCCGAAATTCGCGTAACGGGCAAACAATCATCGAACCGTGAATTTTGCCACCGGGGTCAAAATTGGCGCAGGCATCGAAGTTAACACCCATTAAAGTCAATGGGTGTCCGTTAATCATCGCCAGCGTCTAAATTATCGCCTGCGTCGAAACCGACTTCAAAAAAACGTTGACACCAGTGAATTTTCGCTGCAAATTCGCAAATTTATTCGCCAGCGACGAAACACGGAAATGCGCCGCAAATTCGCGCCTGCCGAATAAATTCTCCCATCACTACTGAGGGAACCCTGAAGCTGCCATCATGCCTAGTGCTAGGGTCACACAGAGCCTTTTACTCCATATATGTGTAATATTGATACATATTAGGTGAATATCATGTTAGCTGAGACAACAGTTCACTCAAAATTAGATTGTCGCAAACATTTTTTCAAGTCTGATTTTTAATGAAAATGTTAATGGGGAATTATTCAACTTTGCACATTATTTTGTTTTGTTTTGGGGGTTAATAGATTGCCGTACGGCAAGTGCACAATAAGAGAAAAGCTGCGCTAAACTGAGTCCTGCTGACATGGGATAATGAATTTCACATCTGCCCTTTAAATGTCTCCCAATGCCAAGCGATCACTGGGCCAATCAACTGATGCTTTGCCAGAACCCGGGGCTTTGATGATTACAATGACAATAACAAAGATGTCGAAGTTCCTTTCAGCCCATATTTCAGTCTTTGCCCTCGTATTAAAGATGAAAAAAGTCTTCCAAAGAAGTGACACGCCAATATACCTTGGAAGCGGTTCAGTTCTGGGATATATGAAAGCCATACGTTATTCAGCCGTCTCAAGGCTATGATTCATTTCAATCATGTTTGATATTCTTGATATTTTTTTGGAATGAAACCACGTTTCCTCCCTTATATAATTTGCTTTGAAATGCAATCTCGACAGCTCAGAAAACATTAAGTGAACAGCATACGTATATTATTTTTACATCAGTCACACCTTCAAAGAAGGGCCGACAGTCAGTATTGGAAGTCTGTATTATCAGTAAACGGTAAAGGATTCCCACCAGTTCAAATTTCCAAATGCCATACTGCCCTATGGGATATTAGAACTCAGCAGCAGCAGCACTGAGCTCTAACGCCCCTCCCATTCATTTATCCCAAGCAGGGGTTACGGATTCAGCCATTTTATTTCTGTGCTGGAATGAGTCATTCTAGAGCAGAAAAAAATGTTTTTAATCTAAATCAAACACTTTATTAGTGGTAGCCATCATCATCCAAAATCATACTCACCTTGGTGTATATGATCAGACTTTAAGGGGCACATTTACTTAGGGTCGAATATCGAGGGTTATTAACCCTCGATATTGGACTGTCGAAGTTAAATCATTCGACTTCGAATATCGAATAGCATTTCAAATAACAATTCGTTCGATCGAACGATCAAAGGAAAAATCATTCGATCGAACGATCAAATCCTTCGAATCGAACGATACGAAGGATTTTAATACATCGATCGAACGATTTTCCTTCGACAAGCAATTTGTTAGAAACATTGCACCTGGGTAGGTTTTAGGTGGCGAAGTAGGGGGTCGAAGTATTTTTTTAAAGAGACAGTACTTCGATGATTTTTAGTTCGATTCAAAGACGTAGTCGAAGGTCAAAGTAGCCAATTCGATGTTCGAAGTAGCCAAAAAAACGTTCCAAATTCAAAGTTTTTTTTCTTCGATTCATTCACTCGAGCTAAGTAAATGTGCCCCTAAGGGTTCTTACAGATGAGCGTTTTTAGCTGCGCGTTCCGGTTTCATGCGTTCAGCCGCAGGAGTAGACGCACTGAATTTTTTTCAATGCCGAACGCAGGTTGGGATGCAGCATGTCGCATTTTTCCTGCGTTCGGTGCTTACATGCGTCTGTGTGAGTACAGCCCCATTGAAAAGAATTCAGTGCGTCTACTCCTGCGCTCCCCTGCGGCTAAATGCATGAAACCGGAATGCAGCTAAAAGCGCTCGTCTGTAAGATCCCTTAAAACTGACTGTTGGCCTGTCTTTGGGGCAGATTTACTAAAGGGCGAAGTGGCTAACAATAGTGACTTTTTGCAAGAAATCCCATCTGCAGGGACATCGGCAATTCACTAACAGGCACAGACGACAATTCGCTAGCGAAAGAGACCGTCACTAACGTTCGTTCACACTCTATCGCCAGACGACTTTTCTTGGCAAATGGTCGTTGCTCCGCAAATTCACTAAATTGCAGATTTTACTGAATGTTAGCTCTTTCGCCAGAGTTTCCTTCGCCACCTCAGACCAGGCGAACTGCTGAAACGAAGCTACATCTTCCTCAATCTTATGTCACAAGTCTGAACTGATAAATAGTTTTTTTTAACACATTTGAGGGGCCTGCCACATTTATTTTAATGTTGGCTCATGTCTAGGGCATTAGAGGAGCTTTTATGTCTTTATTAAGCTTTATTGGACATTTGTAATAAAAAGTGGCCACTTCAAGCATTTACACCAACATCTTTTAAAAACACATGTATACGACTTTTATGCGCCCCTCCTATTCAAATTGACCTAGGCGTAAGATGAATTTTCGCTAGGCACAAATGAACGCTAGTGAATCTTCGATATGAAATGCTTGCAGTGAAGAAGTATCGCTAGCGAAAAAGTCGCCGGAGTTCGGCACCCGGGACACAACCTTGCATTTTTGTGAATTAGCGTAGTGGTAAAGAATTTGCTCCTGGCGAAGTCTCCGAAGCAGTCGCTGGCAACAATTCGTCCTTTAGGGAATCTGCCCCTTTGAATTAGGACTAGGATTTGCTCTGATCTCTGGTACAAGGTTTAGTGGCAAAAAAACAAGAACACCCCCCTTACTTAGATATTGGTGCTTCTTATTGAAAGAGCGTCATAATATTAGCAACATCTAGGTAACTGCACGAAACCATAAATCATAATGGAAACGTTGGTACCCAAGTAGTGCAGAGAAACTAACTGCTCGTCTTGCGACCAATGCAGGAATCCCTCCTTGGGCTCCATTCTAGTCAGCGTGTAAAGTGCAAATAACGGGGAGCCGCGTGCCCATTTTATGCCCTTTGTATGTTGCCCCTGGCTTCTTAATGAGACCTATAGCCTTTCATTTTAACTCCTCCAGATCTGTAGTATTAAATAGCTGCACGTAGGTATTTGTTGTTGTGCCGTTTAGAGGCATATTTCTCAAAGGTCGAAATTTGAGTTTTTTTAAACTCCTTTAAAATTAAATATACTCGAAATTCAATTAGGGGTTATTTATGAAAAAAATCAAATATCTAAAACTCGCACTAATTTTACCATCTCGAAAACTAGAATCGAATTAGACTAAACTTTTCTCCGAAAAAAACTGTTAGGAAGGCTACTAACATGTCCAAATTGGTCCCTGGACCTCTCCATTGAATTATACATGAAGTCGGCAGGTTTAGGTGGTGAATTATCTAATTTGAGTCAGTCAGAGTATGAAAAATCTTGAAATTCCAATTCGAATTAAAACTCAAATTTGAGACTTTTGACCATAAAAAAAAATTCGAAAATAAGAATTCTAATTTTCGATTCGAACCCTTAATCTGCCGCTTATTGTCAACAACAAAACAGGGAATGGGAGAGGAACATCTACTTGGGCCCCTGCAGGGTTGTCACTGAAAGTGGAGATGATTGCCCCAATAAAAAGGAGATGCTCCATACTGTGACTTCCATAGTTCAGAGATGAAAGCAATTCTTGGTAATTGCCAGTGTTTTGTCTAGAGAAAGGTCATGGTGATAAAGCACAAACAAACGGTGTCACATTCGTAACTACTCTTAGGGCACATGCTGCTATTTCAGGAGATTAGTTGCCCAACGACAAATCACTTCTTCTTCGGGGGACTAAACTCCTCGAACTGCCTTCCTGCCGGCTACAATATAAATCGCGGATGGGATGGCAGTCGTATCACTTCGGCTTTCCGAAGTCGAGCGAAGTTTCCTCGTGGAGCAACTTTGGGTGACTTGGGAAAACTAATCTTTCCGAGTGCGATTTGTCTGCTATTTCGATTCTAGCTGGCGGGAAGGCAGTTTGGGGAGATTAGTCTCCTGACAGAAGAAGCGATTTATCGCTGGGCAACTAATCTCCCAAAATAGCAGAGTAATCTGATCCAGTCTCGGAGCGACTCTGCGCTGTTTCACTATATCGTGCACTTTAATGTGTCCTTCTTTGGCTTTAGATTTGCCAGTTGCTTTACATGTATTTATAGTGATATAATGATGATTCCTTCTATTATCCCTCAAATGAGGGTTATTCCAACCCTAAATTAGTCTTTTTTATGGAGGCATTGGCTCAATATTTAGCCATCATATCTCCAGCCTTACTGCTTGCCCTGTTCTGTCTTTATCACCAACTCATATTTTGCACAAAAAAGCAAAAGTTTAAAAGCATCCAAAAAAGGGGTTTATTTATTCCTCAAACAAACCACCAAGAGCTGCCCATGAAATGATCCCCAAGCCAACCGATGTTCAATAGCAACAAATGGAACAAAGGAATGCAGCTTCATGTCGTCTGACAAAAGAGCTTGTAAAGTGTCCTTAACACCATTTTAAGGGCACTTGAAAGATTGTAAAGATTGCATGTGATGACATTTTAGTTTCAGCACTTTATGGTTCACATAGGACTCTTGTATCCTGTATAGAATGTTATCCGCTGCGCTGAAAGAATTCTTCATTACAAGTATACCTCAAGGACAACATGTGAGTTAGAACAGAGACTCCAGTTATTGTAAACCTTTTTTTTTTGTCGGTGCTTTATCATGAGAGAAACTGACAAGTCACAATGGAGAGCCCTTGCATCACCGCAGAACCATGAAGCCAAGGAGACGGCTACATTCTTTCTGTACTGACAATTGTATATCGTTGAGGAACATCTACAGTGCATTCAATCACAGTTCTCTACTGGATTCCAGTGGTGAGTGGTATTTGAAGGTCCTGATCCAATTGTTATTGTCAATGGCTCTTTGCATGGACCCCACCCAATGTTTCTCTATACCAGGGTGATCCAACTGGAGGTTTGTGGCCCTACAAGGGATATTTGGCCCCATTCCTGCTCATAAGCTCCATAGACTTATTTGTATGACATTCAATATGGCCTCCAAGTATGTGGCATGTCAAATAATGTGGACATTGGTTGGAGAATGTTAGCACTTCCTAATACCATGTCTAGTAGATACCAGCAAGGCATTTCTCAATAGATATTAGACAAATTTTCATTCTGAGACTTTTGCACTTGTAGAACCCCTTGAAATGCACCGTGCATGAGCACTAAGGGGCACGCTCTTGCCCTAACATATATAAGGGCTCATTTATCCAAGAACCACCAGGGCTCAGATATTAAAGGACAAGGAAAGGCAAAAAATCCCATTTTTACTTTACTTCTTTACTTCTTTAATGAAAAAGAAACCTATCTACAATATACTTTAATTAAAAAATGTGTACCGTTTTTATAAGAAACCTGACTGTATGCAGTGAAATTCTCCCTTCATTTACTGCTGTGGATAGGAATTGTCAGATGGTCCCTAAGTGCTCTGCAGGGAAACAATCATACTTATGAACAGCAGGGGGAGCCCCCGCCTTACTTCCCAGCCATGCAGAACTCAAGCAGCTTTGTTTATGACGATCCCTAAGCAGCCCAGACCACACTGAGCATGTGCACAGTCTTAGTCTTGCAAAGATGTTTAACAAAGTTACAAGATGGTGACCACCTGTAGCCAACTTTGAAAGCATAAATTATTTCTTTGATTAGGCTTGTGGTGCAGTAAGTTCATGTTTATATTTAGTATACAAAATACAGCATTTCTAGCCTTATTCTTTTTTAGACTTTACATGCCCTTTAAGGGGCAGATTTATCAAGGGTCGAATTTTGAGTTTGTTGGAGTTATTTAAAACGCCCATGAACTCAAAATTTGACCAACTGCAATTTATTAAAAAAATCAAATCTTTTGAACTCGGTTGAATAGGATCGACCCGCAAACTCGAATCGAATTCTAATCAAATTAGATTCCAGTTTTTTTCTCCAAAGGCTGCAAACAACTCCAAATTGATCCCAGGACGTCCTCCAACAATTCGTCAGGTTTAAGGTGGCGAATATTCGAATTTGAATTCTTAAAGGTCCAGAGTATGATACATTTTTGAAAATTGAATTTGAATTTTTAAAAAACTCTAATCGAATTTTATCAATTCCCTAGTTGAATTTGACAGTTTTGGCCATAATTTAGAAAATTAGAAATTCAAATTTGAAAATTAGAATTTTCACTTCCGACCCTTGATAAATTTGTCCCTAACAGTCAATTCATAAGTTTTGCTGAATAAGATCATGGTGATGAGATGCCAGGGGGTAATAAAAAAATCGCAGCAGTTTCAGTCCTTTATGAAAATCAATAAGAAACTGATTGAGAAGGTATAGCCATTATAATGGTCCCACTACTGGTTTATGGATAAAACATCTGGTGCAAAATCTCTTCTCAAGCCTCAAGAGACATTGATATTGTGTATTGTCTCTTGATATTGTGATATTGTGTATTATTCTTAACCCTGTTTAGCTGCTTAATAGTGATGACGAATAGTCCTGTTTCGATTTGCCGAAACATACGTGAATTTCGCGCAAAATACACGAAACGGCGAAAAATTCATGAAACCCAACTGTTGACGCCTGCAGCAATTTTGGCGCCTGCATTAAAGTCAATGGGTGTCTGAATTATTTTCACGTGCGATAGTTTTTAATGCGCGTGACTATTCTGACGCACGTCCAAATTTTTTTTGACACAGAAAATCTTTGCTGCAGTTTCACTAATGTTTTTCCCGGTGGCGAAATGTGGAAATTCACCGAATTTATTCACCCATCACTACTGCTGAATTGTTTCATTCATGTTTTTTTTTTCCAATTGGTACATTTTTAAACATTTGAGCCCAGAAAACTCAAATTAGAAAATAATAGTGATCGTGTTTAAACCATACATTGAATAGATCGCTTCCAGGAAGGCTGATTTGATCAAATTAAAATTTTAGGATTTTTCTGATTTAGAAAAAAACTGAATTTAAACACACGATTGGTAGAAGATTTACAACAAAAAAAACCCTGTAAATTGGAAAGACTTGATCATGTTACATCATGCAAAAGACAAATCCACTGTCGCTAATATCCCATTCTACCAGTCACACGGATAAGTGGTGAAAGGTTTTAAAAATGACTCTGCAAGTTCAGTATCATTACCAGATAGTGTATATCATGACCTGGATGAATGAAGACCTTGATAGACATGTTATTCTTCTCTTCCTGAGCAGATCCTTACCCACCATACACAGCTGGAGAAGAACAATCTAAAAGCAGAAGATAACCGTTTCAGGCAATATGACATATCGTTTGTCTAATGTTTCCTGGTTTAGGATCCGGCTTTTTAAACAAAATTCAAAAAAAGCTATTAAGAATTGTGACAAAAGCATAAACAAAATAAAGAACTTGATCTGGCCGGCTATTGAGAAGAAAGAAGACGAACAGAAGAAAAAAACTCCCCTTAATTAACCATTAAAGGAAATTGCTTTAAGCCTAGTGACTCTTCTAAAAACATTGTTCATTTGGTGGCTCCTCCATTGTAAACTATGATGAGACATTTGAAAGACACAGACTGTATTTGTCTTGGATAACAAAAGAAACCCAGCCACCATCTCTGACTCTCATCTCAGCTGCACGAATGGTAACTTTATGCTTCCCCCAAAATGGCTGAACTAGATAATCTCATATGTAGGCAATTTATAATTTCATTAACCTTAATAAGAGGCTGGTTACTCTGCAGTCTTCAATGGTCTAGTGCTTTGAGCTGGTAAAAAATATATTATTTATATGTGAAAGTCTATTACAGAGAATCTCCACCCAAAAACTACATTGGAGCTGATAGACAAGAGAGTTTGTTGAATAAACTCACATATATTATTCACATATTGTACAGTGTACAACGCCTGATATGCTGTACCTATAAAAATAATATATTTGAAGATTTTCAATTGTCCAGGTCATGATTTACAGTTTACAGTTTCTAGCAAAAAGTCTAAGGGCAGAGACACAAATGCGAAGATTCAGGGAGATTAGTCACCCAGAGACAAATCGCCTCTTCTTCGGGCGACTAATCTTCCCTAAATGCCTTGCAGCTGGCTAGAATGGAAATAGCCGGTGGGATTGCACTCGGATAAATTCGGCTTTCCGAAGTTGCCGAAGTTTCTTAATGAGGTGACTTTGGGCAATGAATCACTCCGAGTGCTAGAATGTAAATCGCCACCAGGAAGGCAGTTCGAGTAGATTAGTCGCCCGAAGAAGAGGAGATTTGTCGCTGGGCAACTAATCTCCCCGAATCTTCACATGTGTCTCTGCCCTAAAGCAACAAGACTCAATAGTCCAGTTGCTTAAGACTTATGGGCTTATTTATCAAAAATCTAATTTGTGTGGTTTTAGAGTTTTCTTCTACTTTGAATAAATTCGAATGTTTGCTTATTTATGAAAGAATCCGAACAGAAAAAATGTGATTAAATACAATCGTGGAAAAAAACTCAAATATCTTCAATTTGTGAGTTTACTAGTGCAAAAGAACACGAAAAACTCAAATTAGAAAAATGGCTTGAATTTGGCCTAGGCCAGCTCCAAGTGACTTCCACATAAACTCTCAAGTTTTAGATGTCCTCTCCTAACCTGGACCCAACGCTCTGTGCTTTTGAAAAATAATTCCAGAAATGTGCTTAAAGATAAAAAGTATATGTTTATTTCACATTATAAAAGTCAAAAAGTACCCCATTATGGCACCTAACACGTTTCATGCTTACCTAGCACTTAGTCATAGGCAATCTAACAAGTTAGTTGCTTCTGCTCCTTAAATAATTGCTCTCAAAAACCCTCCCCACAATAAAACCAATCACAATTCAGCACACATGTTGCATATAACAATTGTTCAAATCCGGGTTATTGACTCAGTTTGTCAGTTGGTTAACATCACATCACAACGCTCTGTGCTGTTATTACTCGTATACTCACGTAGAACTTAAGCTTGTCCTCTCCAAACTAGGACCCAACCATCCAAGACCCTCCGTGCCATATCACATATATACCCAGGCCTAACCCACCCATTGCTTAAGTCACCTGAGAAGGTAGGGCAGGGTAGAGTATATAAGTATAAGAAGGCTGTCAGCTATAGGGGAATGACAGAGCACTGGGTTAGTAGGCAGAGTCAGGGTCACTAAAGGACTTTTGTGTGGTTTTTAGGTTTGGCCTGCATAAAACTTCAATCCATCCATCCTGCCTCTTCTGATGAATGGCACATATTTGTCCCTACTGATGCTGGGAAACCTTGGAGCTACTCCAATACTGGATCTGGCAGTAGCTCCAGGGTTCCCACAGTGTGTGGCGTCAGTAGGCGTATCCTATTTGCTCTCAGTGAATTGGATGCAAATGTCATTTTAAAGACTCACTCTGGAAGTGACCCAAACCCTACTATGAAATGCTAGACACATTTTTGAAAAAAGGACAGTTGTGTCTGTTTTAACGTATCAGGTGTGAAGGACACAACTCAGAGCAAAAAAGTGGCACAGGCCAGCTAAGTTGAAAGAATAACCCAACTGTGGTGGTTGGTGGGTCCAGGAGTACATGCCCCAGACCTAAGGCTGATATCTTTGTTTTTTGTATGGATGTAAAAATGTTGGACTTTGGTCCATCCTATCATTATTGGAATCCTTGACAACCCAGAGCACGGTTGTAATTATGCTGGAATTATGAGGGAACTTTGCAATATTAGTTTTAAAAAATGCCAATTTGCTTCTGATATAGCATTTTGCACACTGCACTAGTGAATGGCTCCTATAATTTGCTGACATTAAATATGGAAGATAAAACCTTCCTAACAATACTCACATGCTGAAATTAATACTCTATTGGGGGGATGTAATAATAGTCACAAAGAGCAAAACAATTTGCACAAATAAGAATAAAAAGTCTAATTTCGCAATGTAATATTCTTCCTTCAACTTTTATTACATTGCAAATTTTAATTTGCGCATTGTGAATTTTAATTGCACATTGCCCACTTTTAAGAAGTGCTTAAAGGTGTCGTACTCTTTTGGAGCAAACATAACAACTTTTTCAGTAAGAAGTTTTACTTGCGCTAACTATAAAATTCACAAACTTCCACTGTCGGAAGTGGTCGCTAAACAGTTTCCAGGTACGTAAAAGCTATAATAAATTTGCGCAAAGGAAAATTTGTTCGTACAAAGGCATAACTTTTCGCATTGCGAATATTTTTTCTGTTACCGACTTTTATAACCGACTTTTTATTATGTATGTATGTTAATCGCTTATGCTAGCAAAAGGGTCAGTCTCGGAATCCAAATGGCCAAATATCAAGAAAACAGTATGACCTATAGTCCCCAGGGCAGTATCATAACTATAGAGAAAGCAGACAATGCGGTCAGAGGGTCCCCCATAGGTCTACTTTCTCTATAGCAGGGGTCCCCAACCTTTTTCACGCGTGAGCAACATTTAGATGTAAAAAGATTTGGGGAGCAACACAAGCATGAAAAATGTTCCTAGGGGTGCCAATAAGGGTTGTGATTGGCTATTGGTAGCCCCTATGTGGACTGGTAGTCTACAAGAGTCTCTGTTTGGCAGTACATCTGGTTTTTCTGTAACCAAAACTTGCCTCCAAGCCTGAAATTCAAAAATAAGCACCTGCTTTGAGGCCACTGGGAGTAACATCCAAAGAGTTGGCTTGCGCTCGAGCAACTGGTTGGGGATCGCTGCTCTATAGCCACTCTACTGTTTGAAAATGTGTGTCTGCTGCAAACTATGTGCCCTTCCAAAGATTTTTTCCGGAAGAGTTTTTACACTACTGCTCCAAGGTGAGAACTTGCTACCCTTACAATGAAACCGCTGATACCTCCTATAACAGAAACTCCTGTGCCATCTAGAGCTGTTTATAAAAGTAAATTGCACATGCTATTTACAGTTTGTCATCCCTTTTCCCCTTAAATCATACACCCACTCAGACCTTATTTCATGTGACTGAACAGCTTCTGGACATTTATGCTCTGCAGAGCTTGACCTTCCTTTCCAACCCCAAGCGGTGCATAACCTAATATGCTGTAGACCCCACAGGCACTGAATAGTCTGCAAACCAAACAAAAGTGTTTGAGTTACTCAGCCATGTGTTGGATTTCATTAAACAAATGCAAGCTAAAAGGGAGCCTCCTCCTAACTTCCTTCCAGTTGGTGTTACCAGGGTTGGGTGGGTAATGGGAACAATGGCTGGGAGTTGGTCCTTTCATTTTGCCTTCCCCTGCCTGCTGCACTTCAGCTGTCACACACAGTATGAGCGCGCCTCTAGATAAATACAAGAGAATAGACATTGAGTGGCATTTCCCGTTCAGTTGGATATATTTCTTGGAAGACAACCGGGGAAACAGCTACACCTGAGAAATCAAAGCTAGACTCAAAGTTAGATCTTCCTGGCAGTGCAATATGACTAATCACTTTATATACAGTATAATGAGCAGGGTTACTCTATCTTAATGCACAAAGGAAACCCAATGAAATGCTCAATAAATGCAATTCATTTCTAATTTGTAGCCTCATTAGCTTCAGTTTATGAGCCAAAATTATGCACTAAAATTCATGTGTTCATGTGGTGATGCTAGTGGCTGATTTTCAAATATCGGATTTTCGATTTTGGGTTTTTTTCCCCAACAAAAACTCAAATATGTGTTTATTAATTTATTAAAAAAACTCAAAAACGTGATCACATAAACTTGAAAAGAAACCTGAAACTCAGCAAAATCACATTCAATCCATAATATTCAAACAGTGTCAAGACTCAAATTGAAAAATAGCTTGGATTTTGCAACTTTACAACTCCCACGGGAAGCTTTCAGATCTGGAAATGGATCATTTTGAGTGAGGTATTATATTCGCAAAAGTTATGCCTTTGCGTGAGTTTAATATAGCTTTTGGGAACCCGGAAACTGTTTAGCGACCACTTCCGTTTGCGAATTTTATAGTTTGCGCCAGGGTGCAGTGAATGTAATAAAACTTCTTACTGAAAAAGTTGTTTGCTCAAAAAGATAACTTCTTAAAGTGGGCAATGCACAATGAAAATCCACAATCAATGCGCAATGAAAATTCGCAATGCACAATTAAAATTCGCAATGCAACAGTTTAAGGAAGAATATTACATTGTGAAATGCAATTTTTTAATCTTATTTAGGCAAATTGTTTTGCTCTTTGCGACTTTTATTACATTCCTTCATTTGTTTAAAATATTTGATTTGATTTTCATATAAACAGGAAAAATCAACATGACAGCTAATACCTTGCAGACTCGAAAAACATGTTAAAATTGACACAATAGCATGCTAATTTTCAAAAGAACAATAACATTGAATGGAGAAACTACATAAAAATAACTAGCTAAAAGTTAACTAAGCCAGTGGATTTAAAAGGAATCAAAAGAAGAATAAAATCCATTGTTTTCGGAAAAGTTGGAATACTTGGTTGTCATTATTTTACATATGGAGGAACCTCAAAGTAAGGAAACTGTGTAAGCCTCAAGGATTCTCTAGATATAGAACTATTCTCTTTTGATTTAACTGTTAAAGCTTCCTGACAACAAAGTTGGTTCAAGTATGAGATGGTATCTGTTACTGAGGGTTAATAGATTTTGAACATTGATGAGGAATTGAAGAGGATAGGTGGCTCCTTCTCACTTTCTCATCTGTTGATATACTCTGCACTGGTGACAAGATTCATCAGCAAATTAAATTTCCCCTCACATTATACTTTTAGAAAGGAAAGCAGTGGGAGAAAGGAGGCTGGATCTGGTCTGGTCAGTGCGGCCCACCAGGTTTTTTCCCAGTGTCCCGCCAGCCCAGTCCGACCCTGGATATGGATGCAATTGAACTTATGTCTGGTTGGTGAAGAGTGATGTGTGCACCCTAACAGGTCATTGAGAGAACCCTGAGGCTACTGCCTGGTCTGGAGGTGGAAGAAGCTCCAGGGTTTCCCTACGTCAGTAGACACAACTGTATGAAATTCAGAAAAGGATGTGGTAACACCCAAAGTAGCGCTAAAAGGTGACCATAGACGTAACAATTACGATCTTTCTTAGAAAATCGTTTATTTCAATACACACGTGTAGAGCTGAATTGTCTTATATACAGGTAGAAACAATAGAATTCTACCTGTATCTGACGATTCAGCCCTAACAATGACCGATGTTCTGGTGCCTTCAAAGGCACCCGATCGACAAGCCGACCAATATCCAAGTCTTCTGCCGGTCGGCTCGTTTCCCGCCATACACGCACTGAATATTGTACGAAAATTTGTTTTGTACAATATTATCTGTGCGTCTATGGCCAGTGAAGGAGCACTTTAATGAATGGGAGTTTTCACCCAACTCACGGCAACTAATTTAATGACCCTGAAACTTGCAATGACCAACTTTAGGCTAAAACAGATCCCAATATATGGAATACTGTAAATAGCAACTCTTTTGAACACTACTACAAGCATATGAAAGCATATGGATTCCCATGTACTATACACAAATTATATTTGTAGATGTAAATCTTCCTCGAGGAGGAGCAGTACAGAAAGATACTGTTTTCAACAGCAATTTCATTTCCACTTACAGTAGCTTTAAAACTACTGCATATAATGTACAGTATACTGGAAAGTGTTTTATGAAGCCGAATTGTATTTTTACGCTATGCGTACATGTTATTAATCCAGTCTGTTTATAAACTGCACTATGTTGTCTCTCTATAAATGACCTATAGGCTACAGAGTTGGGGAGATTCTTTGTAAAGAAAGAAGAAGTCATTAGATAAAAGATTCCAGATTTCAGTGATTTTAAGGACACAGTGTTGAAAACCCGAATCCCTTTAAATGCGGCACATGGTTTTGATCAGCTCATTTATTTGAAGCAGTGAAATGTCTTTTCAAATTGCTGTTTAGCTTTCATTTCCTCAGCACAGAGCTACTTTGTCCTTAGTACAACAATTACTCATTGACCCAGTGTCAGGGGTCAGACATAGCTTGCCCCTTGCAAGAAAGATGCTTAGCAGAACAAGTAGTCATGTTCCTGGCTCTTGGCTTGGCTCAATAGGACTGGTGGGATTTGTACTCGCTATCATCCCCACAAATACATAACTTCTAATAACGCCCTTTTAAAGGATACCCGTGAAAAATGTACAATGCAGGCTGCTGTAATATTTGTGGAACCCAAAAACAAATAAATAAAAGCATTTCCTGCTTGTCCCTATTTATAAGGAATGTTGCATGGAATAGACATTTATAAAAGTGGCAAAAGTTGATGTTAAATATAGTTTCCTGAGACGCCTTCTTCTCTGTATCTCTCTATCTCTCCTCCACTTTTCTCCATGTCTTCCCTTCTCTTCTGAATATGTAAGCATGAACACCAGAAAAAAAGGGCACGCTGCAGCAGTTTCATATTCAATGTTATAAATAGGACCTTGAGTATGTATGGTCACCAGGTTTAGGGCCAAGAAAGTAGAGTCAATATTGTTCCATACTCCCTGCTTCTCTTTTACTCTATGTTTTATTTCCTGCTTTTCTCTTCCCTTCCTACAGCCAATTCTCTTCTCTGCATCTTTAACTAAATTCTTCCCCTCATCCTAAATATTCTTCCCTTTTTTCTTATCTAACGCATTCCTATATTCTTCACTTTTTTTCCCTAATCCTTGCTACTCTCTTTTTATGTTCTTCATCCTTCTACCTGATGTTACCTGATACCTGATAGTGCTGCGCAATATGTTGGCGCTATATAAATACATGTTAATAATAATAATAATGTCTGTTGTCTCCTTTTCTCCTACTGTGTTTTTTCTGCTCCCCATATTCCTCTCCCCATTGTTCTCTAATACATGTTTCTCAGCCCATGATTCTCCTCTAATTTGCCCATTTCTATTTTTCCTCTTCAGCATTGGGCATTGGTGTTATTTTGAAAATATTTTATTAGATTTTCATGTTAAACAAGCGATAACAGTATAGCAACAAATATTTTGCAGATGAAGACAGAAATGCTGAAATCAAGGGCATTGGTGTTAACTGTGCTGTTCTTGAGAAGGTGTCAGACTGGGGGTTCCAGGATCCACGAGGGCCACCAACTCAAGGCCTATACCACCCATTGCAAACTCTTCCCTTGCCACCACCCCACTGCATACCTACTTCTTGTGGCTGCTTGAAAACAATCAAGTGGGGCCCTCAGATCCCTTGGCAGGCAGCTGCCTGATGTCCAGGGTTCTGTTGGCCCAGTCTGACAATGAGGAAAGTATTCATGGCAGCCAACATACAAAAGTGAATATTTATAAACATCTGTGTGCCTTTAATGTTTATGCTGTATATGTTCTTGCTAAAATTAAAAAAGAGTAAAACCCCTCTCCATCTAGTTACCCACCAATTATTAATACCACATTAATTACAGATATCTATATTGTTCAGCTGTTCAGTTTCTGATGATTGTGAATAATTTCAATAAATATTTTAAAGAAACTAAATTGTGATTCATTATTGCGTGATGGTGTTCAACACCAAAAGGTGATTACCCTGTTAGGTACTTTGTGCTTTTAAGTAATGATTCTAAATTACTTATAACATACTCAATTAAGTAAATATAAATTACTTAAATTTTTTTAAATTAGGTGATTAATTAATTAAAGTGGTAGTATGAATTTTATTCTAAATTCATGGTTGAATTAACAAAATTAAATTGAAATGAAAGTGCCTGCACAGATCAGGATAATAAATTGAATAAAACAGAATTACCACAATTTAATTAAGAAAAGTGACTGAATTCATTACAAAACACTTACTGAACGTGAATAAATATTAATAAAAAACGGGGGAGAAACCCCCACTAAAATGGTAGAATGTAATTGGTTTACACAATATGTTCTATTAGTATCATCTGCATAATGATGTTATTATTATTGGGATTTGTGTTCTATATGCCACATGAAGCATGTATATTCTATATGTCATGCACTCTTTCATATTCATCACACACTAAAAAAAATTCAGACGTTCCTTAACATAATCTCTTCCTTGTGTCTGGACGGAGGTCTGCTCCGTGTCTACAGAAGCCTAAAAGAAGCTTTGTGCTGATGAGACCAATTAAAGCCAAGGCAGCTGTGTTTGCAAGACAGTTGTGGAACTAAAGTATAAAGCAGTAGGTATATGTCTAAAGTGGCTTTAGTGGTAGAGTCGAAATGTGAAATACTTGAAAAAGTCTTCATCTGACTTCCTGCCTGCAGCCCTATAACTTGACTACTATAAGCCGTGTTAAGTATACATTACTGAAGGCTGTTGTGGATTTAAAGATCTGCATTTCACAAATACTCAAGGGCCACAGACTTGACATCTTTGGAATAAAATTGAGATGCCAAATACTATAAATGTTTGGACTTTGGGTTGTTCAGCTGATCCATATAGTCTCCCACGAAGTGTAACTGCACAGTAGGACATAAACCTTGTATGCCAACAAATGGCCACCAGATTGGTAACACTGCTTTGTATTTGTGTTTCACTCCAGGGCCACAACGTTTACGACTTTGGTTTCCAAAATATAATAAGATGTTGAGTCATTTAATAAATGATATAAACATTTTGGTACACCTGGTAGAACAATAATTATAACATTATAACAAGGATTGCCCCACCTATTAATGATGGCTAAATGTAACTGAACAGAATGACTCCTAAAATGACCACTGTATGGATGTAACTTCCCGACAAGTGGAAGCCATACGAGTAAAGGTGACCATTAGGGATGGGCGAATTTTTTCACCTTGTTTCCATAGAAAAAAAAAATTGCCACACGTCAAAATTTTTTTGAAGCCCACAGACTTTGATGGACGTTGTCAACATTTTTGGCGAAACAAGATTCGCCCAAGCCTAGTGGCCATACACATAGAGATCCGATGGTTTGGTGATTTCACCAAACGAGTGGATCTCTCCCAGATATGGACACCTTCAAGGTAGGCGTTATCAGGCTTATCCGATCATGGGCCCTAGGGCCAAACGATCGGATCATAATGCAAGCAACAAGGGCAGTTGGATTGCGAGACAGATGTGGTCCATGATCCAGCAGGATTTTTATCCCTGCCTGATCGACATCTGGCCAGACTCTCGGCCCAACAGATGGGCCAATAAGCTGCCGACTCAGTCTGTCGGCAGCTTTTATCGGCCCATGTATGGCCCCCTTAAAACTGCACTCCATTCAGTGGAGTGCACCAAATGGGGTGGTGAAAGTCTATCCCTACCTAAAATGTATCTAGTGTGTATTTTCATGAAGTTTTCCAAAAAATGGTTACCAAATTTGAGTGACTCCATTAACTGCTCCACCAAACTAGACCAAAGAATTCCTCTAAAGGACAACAGTTGGGTTTGCCTAAAAAAAGGCACTGGATTGGTTAGGTTCAACAGGAAGCCAAAGGGATGTTGGATGAGTAAAGGTGGCCATACATGAGCAGATTTAAGATGCTGAGTTGAGTCAGTTATCTGCCTGTGTATGGGGTCAACTGACGGGGCCACACAACTGATATCTGGTCAAATCAGTGGATCAAGGACTGCATTGGATCGTTGATGCAGCCCTTGTCCCAAAAGTCTATATTTCGGTTGTTGTAGTCTGATCATTTGGCCCTAGGGATTAGCATGATATTGACCTTTCCAAGCCTGCCGATCTTATAATGTATGCCCACCTTTAATCTACTGGCTTAAAGTCTAATATTGTTCACCTTAGATGGGAAAATGGGGACAGATCCAATCATGTGGCAACCAAACAAGTGGTGCTTAAAGAGTATGGCCATCTTACAGGAAGCTATAAGACTCCACTGACTGTTCTATAGATGCTCGGAGGGTGTGATTACACAGAGTTCAAGCAAATTGACTTCAGATGGGTATGACAATGAAGTTCGCAAAAAAATGAGTTGGGCAATTGGGTGAGACTATACCATATGCCCTAGCAATGAATGATAAATGTGTGCAAATTCCACCTCGCTGGGGCCTAACAAACTGAACCCCCACAAGATATGTCCCAGATGGTGTCATGAACGTCTTGATGCGTTCTAACATTACCAGATGTTTACTTGGATTTGTTCATCTACACCAGGGCTCTCCAACTGGTGGCCCGCTGCCCCCCCTTCTGTCGCCCCCCACATGCTGTGTCTGTTTACCATATGTAAACTTTAAAAGGTATCACTACAGAGATTAACTGGCCCCCAAATTCAGATTTTTATCCCCTGTATTGTTCATACATGTGATCCCCCTGCATTGTTCACACTTGTGACACCGCTATTGTTTATATCCTAAAGGCCTGTACTGTTCCACCTGAGACCCAGACTGAAACTGCTCCACATTGTTCTCCTGTTCACACTTTATTCAAAATGCTAATGGGGCACCAGCACTGTGTCACTGTATGTAGTACATATTAGAATGATAGCTTTCCCTGTCTTCTGCTCTGTTCTGCCTTCCCTCACTGTGTGTGCCATTCTCTGCTTGCCCAGTGCTGCTTGTGTGTGCCATTCTCTGCTTGCCCAGTGCTGCCTGTGTGTGCCATTCTCTGCTTGCCCAGTGCTGCTTGTGTGTGCCATTCTCTGTTTGCCCTACGCTACCTGTGGTATGTAAGCCTGTAAAGGGTTTGTTGTTGGGGTTTGTTAGCATTTGGAAATTGTTGTTAAGGGCCCCTAAGGTGTTTAATCATGTGTTGGGGGGTTGTTGTATTATCCACAGGGGAGGATGAGGCATATGGATTTAAGGGTATGTTTTAACATGACTTCAATTTTTCAAATATGAGTGATGATGGATTTTCCTGCAGTGAGCACCAACCATTTGTTTTTTTTGGTGTGCTACCACCGTTAATGTGGATATGATCTTAAAAGTTCTTGTGGTAACATGGGTGTGGTTTACAGTGGGTGTGGTTTAAATGGGGGAATGGCCAACACTGACTTCCATTATCGTCCCTCCATCACATAGGCCAGTAAAATTTTGGCCCTCGGTACCACAGAAGTTGGACAGCACTGCTCTACACAAAGTGCCCCAACAACGGGTATTGGATTTGTGCAACTGCAAGATTGCTTTATTTTTAAATGACAAAGGACCAAGACAGAGAGTTCCACTTACTTGTGGGCTGAAAATGTGACTGTAGGCCATCTCCTACTTTCTAATACATACAATATGACCATCAAAATGTATCTTCTTTCATATAACTTATTGTAATGGCACTGTGTCCTCAGCTTGGCAACAAGCGCATTGACCTAATCAACTTGCTTAACCCCCTCACCCCCAACTATTTTGCTTCCCATGAAGCACCACAAAGTTGTTAATTTGGCATCCAAATCAGGGTTCCACAAAATAGAATTCTGGTTAACTGTAGGGTTTTCAGCACTGAAATGACACTTAGAATGGGTTGGCTGTGGCCATCTCTGTGCTGCCCTGCTTGTATACTGCTTTTTTATACTATGTCAAGTCATGTTGTTGGTCATTTTTATAATCATCAGTCCTAGTTTAGCACCTAAATATTGTTTCAATTATAATGTTTATTTTAATTAGGGATTCAGTTCCAGATTCGGCCAGGATTCAGCCTTTTTCAGTAGGATTTGGATTCGGCAGAATCCTTCAGCCCGGCCACACCGAATTTGCATATGCAAATTTGGATTTGGGAGGGAAATCGCGTGACTTTTTGTCACAAAACAAGGAAGTAAACAATGTTTTCCCCTTCCCACTTCTAATTTGCATATGCAAATTCGAATACGGTTCGGTGTCCGGCCAAATCTTTTGTGAAGGATTCAGGGTTCAGATAAATCCAAAATTGTGGATCCCTAATTTTAATAGAACAGATGCAACAATGATTGATGGCACAATCAGTGATACTAAAGCATAAATTGTTAATTTTCCCAATAACTATATCAGGGTAAACACTGTACTATTCTTCTATGGGCAGGCAGTTGTCTTAAACAAATAGCATACTGTAACTGTGATCCAAACCCCTAACAAAATCCAATATATTTAGATTTATTGTATGCATGAGCTTATGATACAAGCGTAAGGAACAGTAAAGGTGTTAACAATAAATCAGAGGATTTTGCTGACTTTAAAGAACATACTAGCTGATCTGTTTATACACATGCTACACATAAACCTTTCAGCTGGTCCCAGAAATCGTAATATATCACATGGCCAGTTCAAACCAATTTTTGCAGTGGAGGGGGGGACTTCTGTGCTCAGTGGGGTCATCCAAGGTTACACAGGATTATAAATGCACGGTGGTATTTATAACAAAAGGTATGTAACACAGCAAATTATTTTCTTTTTATTCAAGATGTGCATAATATAAGAACTACAATATAAAAAATGTAATAACGAGTGTATATAGCGTGCATTATCTTTAGACATTGGGTTACAGGCTGTACTTTTTGTATCATCATCATTATTGGGGTGCTGAGAAACAGTCATTTGTAGGTTACAAGGCTCCCCAATTGTCACCTCTGCTTTTAATTTCTTAAACTATAATCCAAATGAAATGTTACATGGCAATATGAGACAGAAGATCTGCAAGAAGATCTAATTGTATTACTTTATCCAAAGGTACAAAGATCCATGACAGAGGGCTGGTGACATTGGGGCAATAGTTACAACGGTAGTTCCATGTGCAGATTTGTTTTGTTTGTAGTTGTGTGGAAGGGTCAGGGCACACGCTCAGATTCGGGGAGATTAGTCGCCCGGCGACAAAGCTCCTCTTCTTCGGGGTGACTAATCTCCCCGAACTGCCTCCCGCCGGCTAGAATGTAAATCACCAGCGGGATGGCACTCGGAACATTACGTTTTCTGAAGTTGCCCGGAGTTTCCTCGCGAGGCAACTTCGGGCGACTTTGGAAAACGAAACGCTCCGAGTGCCGTCGGTAGTGGAAGTAGTGGAAGTTAGTAATTAGCAGCTAAGTCATAAAGAGCAGTCCTTACTAGTTGATGGGCACCATCAAGATTTCATTCAAAAGATCAAGGAGGAAGATCAGACAGCAACCCTAAAATAAAGGAAAGATGACAAGAGCACATGCCAAAGGACAATGATAGGAGAGATCGACAACTTAAGATTCAGAGCAAGGGGCAGAGCAGGCTGCTATTTGTCAAGATAAGATAAGAGAGCTTAAGTCAGAACAGCCAAATGCTCTGCAGATTTCCTACCTAAAGAGATTTGTAACAGGACAAAGATGGGAAGGACCACCTGCAGTGTTTGGCCTCCCTGGGTTCCAGTCTGCAGCCTATGAAATGTTTGCAATAAATTGATTGACAGATCGCATGGAATACCCATGATTTCTATACGGAAATCCTCCCCACTGAGCAATTCCTTTACCAGGGGTTTATTCATTGTGGTTCAAAACACGAATGGGGGTTATGTAATAAAAGGCACAGGTGCAGTAACCCATAACTGCCAACCAGCAGATAGAATTTACTGGTCACCTGCTTAAAAGCAAACATCTTATTGGTTGCTATAGGTAACTGCTACTGGGCAAACTTAGCGGGACTCATTTATCAACACTGGTCAAATTTGCCAGTGGGCAGTAACCCATAACAACCAATCATTATTTGCCTATTTCTGGCCAGCTGCAGACAGAACAATGCATGCAACGATTTGATTGCTTGCCATGGGTTACTGGCCAGAGAAAAATTTGCCCATACTTATCGAACATGACCCTCCAGTGCCTTTTATTACAGAGTGAGGAATGAAGAGGTTTCTTGTACACAGTTCTAGAAAGATTGTGGAGCAGGTTTTGCAGTTCTACAGCCTGTTGAATAAATCCTACAGCCAAAGCCTTCTGTGTGTGGGTAGGGGTCAATATATTACACCACTGAGATCATACAACATATTAACAGAAGATTTCAGTCCTGTGTGCCAAGTCCACTGTCTTCTGCTGCCTTCAGCCACCACTTCTACTTTTATTTATACAAACGCACAGGTAAGTCCACACTTGAGAGGCTTCAGGTGAGAACAATGGAATGTTTATCAGTGGAGTCTAACGTTTTCTAAGGGCAGAGACACACGGTCAGATTCGCCCGGCGACAAATCTCCTCTTCTTCGGGGCAACTAATCTACCGAAACTGCCTCCTGCCAGCTAGAATGTAAATCGTCGGCTGGCAATCGGTGCGCTTTGTTTTCCGAGGTCGGCCGAAGTTGCCTCACAAGGAAACTTTGGGCGACTTCGGAAAACAAGGCGCTCCGTGTGCCATCCTGCCTGCAATTAAGGTTCTAGCCCTTAGGAGGCAGTTTGATGTTATGCTAAGCTATAAATTTGCTGCTCTTTGTTCTTTCTGTTTTTAAAAAATGCTAATAAAAACATTTGAAAAGAAAAGGAGGCAGTTTGGGGAGAATAATCGCCCGAAGAAGAAGCGATTTGTCGCTGGGTGACAAATTTCCCGAGAGTAGTTAAGAATGTGACACCGTTTGCTTGTGCTTTATCACCATGACCTTTCTCTAGACAAAACACTGGGGCGACTAAATCTCCCGAATCTGAGCGTGTGTCTCTGCCCTAAAGTCTAACGTTTTTGACAATCAGTGAGTTCCATACATTATATTACATTAGTGTTAGATGACATTATATTAATGGCATTTTCCTGCTGCTAACCATTGTTTCCAACCTCCGCACATTTCCAAGTGCCTTATAAAAGGAGATTATTGCCTCCATATGTTCCTCAAAGGTTGCCCAAAATAAAAATGATATTTTTATCACATCTGAAGCATAACAGAGATTCCACAGTTGCCCAGCATTTGTTGTACATTAGTTTGTTTAAGAACTTTCAAGCCAGCCTCTTAATCTGCTGGGCAGACAAAAAGTTTGACAGGTCAGTTGTCTTCTCCATATAACACAGAACAGACAATAAAGAAAAGTGAGGTGTCGCCAGTCAAACGATCTGTATAATAAATGAAGGAATCGAGCTAAAAAAAAAAATTAAAACCTAAAAATAATCGAATTACAATAAATTTAAAAAAAGAACACAACGTAGTTAAATCTGCTGCCCATTAAATCTGATGGTGGGACCTGGGAAAATAAACAGTATTGTTTCCCCCTAACAACACTTGAGTTTGAGTTTTAATAGAATAATATCAACATCTGGTGGAATCAATTAAGTAATGGAGACAAATGCTGCTTTGTACCAAATATACACAAGCAGGGTCAGACTGGGCCGACGGGACAACGAGAAAAAACCCGGTGGGCCCCCGACTCTTGTGGGACCCCCCAGACCAGATCCGCACCAAGATTTGCAAATTTCTCCCTGCTGTGACCTCCCCTTGGCGGGGGCGGACACTGCAAAACATAGTGGAGCACCGGCGGCACAGCAGGGGGGGCTGGAGTGGAGAGGGGCCCTGGACAGCAGCTCCAGTGGGCCCCCCAGTCCAACCCTGTACACAACCCTGGTTAAAATGAACCACTGCAGTTCTTTGTTTCAGTTATTTCCTGGTAACGTTATTTCTAATAATTAGGTTAGGGCTATTATTGCTAATAATTTTATTCTTGTTTGATGATGGAAGGACATAAGGCTACAGTGTAGAGCAGTGATACCCAACCAGTGGCTCATTAGCAACATGTTGCTCTCCAACCCCTTGGATGTTGCTCCCAGTGTCCTCAAAGCAGGTGTTTATTTTTGAATTCCTGGCTCGGAGGCAACTTTTGGTTGCATAAAAAACAGGCGTTTGCCATATAAAGTATCTCCTGTAGGCTGCCAGTCCGTATAGGCTCTACTAAATGGCCAATCGCTGCCCTTATTTGGCCATGTTTGTGTTGCTCTCCAATTCTCTTTATGTTTGAATGTGGCTCATGGATAAAAAAAAATTGGGGACCCCTGGAGTAAAGTTTTTAGGTAGTAGGGGTGTAATTGCAAGGTGCTCCAGGAGTATTAGAGGTGCTTTCCTGACTGGTGGGCACTTTTCTGTGGGGCTATAAGGGTATCACTATCAGTGTTCTAGGCATTCATGTTTTTGTTTTTCAATTCTCCTGCAGTGTCATTCCTTGCAGGGCACGATTATACACATGCACCCATCACATAAGCAAGTATTCTTGCATCAACATATTAGCACCATGTGCTTCTTGACAGTGTCTGTGTGATGACTAGGGATGCACCGAATCCCCTATTTTGGATTCGGCCAAACCTCCGAATCCTTTGCGAAAGATTGGGCCGAATACCGAACCAAATCCGAATCCTAATTTGAATATGCAAATTAGTGGTGGGAACGGGAAAACATTTTTTACTTCCTTGTTTTGTGACAAAAAGTCATGCAATTTCCCTCCCCACCCCTAATTTGCATATTTAAATTAGGATTCAGTTGGGCTGGGCAGAAGGATTCGGCCGAATCTGAATCCTGCTGAAAAAGGCAGAATCTCGAACCAAATCCTGGATTCAGTGCATCCCTAGTGATGACCCTGTACTTGGACCTTTACACAACCAGGCCTATTGCTAGATACCAACCGGTATCAATACCAAAGTAGCCCCAAAGAAGAAGTGATTTGTCACCGGGCAACTAAATCTCTCCGAACTGCCTCCCGTCGGCATTGTAGATTCTAGCGAGCGGGAGGCAGTTCGGGGAGATTTAGAAGCCTGGCGATTTCGGGCGACTTCGGGAAAACGAAGTGCACCGATTGCCATCCCACCAGTGATTTACATTCTAGCTGGTGGGAGGCAGTTTGGGGAGATTAGTCGCACGAAGAAAAGGAGATTTGTCGCTGAGCGTATCTCTGCCCTAAAGCAGCATTAACTAGTGATGGGCGAATAAATTCATCAGACGCTAATTCTCTGTGAATTTCCGCGTTTCTCCGGCAGCACATAAATTACATTTTGTATGAGTGTCGGAAAAGTCACTAGCATCAAAACCGCCGCGCATCAACATTATTCGGGAGTCCATTGACTTTAACGCCAGGGTCAAAATTGATGCAGCCATCAAAATTTGCGCGGGAAATTTGCAAATTTTTCGGGAATGGGACAAATTCGCCCATCACTAATAGTAACCAATATGATGTTTGCGTTTAAGCTGAAGACCAGCAAATGCTACATACTGATTGGCTGCTATAAGTAACTGGACCTGTAGCAGACTTTGCATCATAGCCCTAGATATCAGGTTCTGTGATAGGTCTTAATAGGATCGGTCGTACACTGAATACCAACTATATTCCCTATTTCAAAATCTGCCAATCATTTAATGTAATCTGTATGAATTAACTTGCTCACGGCTACATGATAGGGAATATATTGCATTTCTAGGTTCAGCCCAACATCTAGAGAGGCAGTCTTGCATGACAACTTCAAAGAAAGCTGCGTCAGAAGAATATCTTAGATATTCATCTATAGCTCTGTATATCGCTACATCTATACAGACTGTCATACGTTTGCTGAAACTGAGAAGTCATAGATAAAAAATAATGCTAATTAATGAGAATTGCCTTTGAACTAGTCCCAGGTTTTTACATTGGATTCTCAGGAAAAATAATATTGTGCTTTGGGTCAGATTTCCTCCTCCTTAAACAAGTGCTGCTATACCAGCAGTCTGGGAAAGCTGCCAGAAAATGGGATTAGAAATCAGAGTTTTTACATTTCCTCTCCAGCCCACCGCTACTTATTAGAGGGACTAAAACTGGCCATAGATCCTTTATCCAGAAAACCCCAGGTCCCATACCTGTATTAGTATTGTTCATACTCTATGCATTTTATTTTTTGTTTTGTTAAAATTGGCCACTCTAAAACATACTAAAAGTTAACTTAAAGGCAGGTCCCTCTTTGACCCGCTCCAACGCTGAAGTTTGAATAGCGGCAGCAGCCCCATGATTGCACCTGCTTGAAGATGAACCACCCCTTTCATTACGATTTAGGGGCAGATTTACTAAAGAGCGAAGTGGCTAACGCTAGCAACTTTTTGGCAGCGTTACCATCTGCAGCGACATCGCCAATTCGCTAGCGAAAGAGACCATCGATATCGTTCGTTCCCACTCTATCACCAAGTGACTTTTCACTGTGGCAAAAGATCATTTCTCCACAAATTCAGTAAAGTGCGGATTTTAACTGAACGTTACCTCTTTCGCCAGAGTTGACTTTGCCACCTCGGACCAGGCAAGTGCTAAAAAGAAGCTTCATCTTCCTCAATCTTCTGTCACTTACATCAGATCCTGTGTGCCGAAAATGCATTATAGTTCCAAAATGGCTAGTGACTTTTCCTTTTTTGAAGCGAAACTGCCTGCAAAAGTCCTGACTTAAAGGGATACTGTCATGGGAAAACATCAGTCAAATGCATCAGTTAATAGTGCTACTCCAGTAGAATTCTGCACTGAAATATAAATCTCAAAAGAGCAAACAGATTTTTTTATATTCAATTTTGAAATCTAACATGGGGCTAGTCATATTGTCAGTTTTGCAGCGGCCCCTGGTCATGTGATTTGTGCCTGCACTTTAGAATTGAACTACTTTCTGGCAGGCTGATATTTCTCCTATTTAATGTAACTGATTCAGTCTCAGTGGGATTTGGCTTTTACTATTGATTTACCAGGCAGCCGTTATCTTGTGTTAGGGAGCTGCTATCTGGTTACCTTCCCATTGTTCTTTTGTTTGGCTGCTGGGGGGAAAGGGAGGAGGGTTATATCACTCCAACATGCAGTACAGCAGTAAAGAGTGATTGAAGTTTATCAGGGCACAAGTCACATGACTGGGGGGAGCTGGGAAACTGACAATATGTCTAGCCCCATGTCAGATTTCAAAATTGAATATAAAAAAATCTGTTTGCTCTTTTGAAATATGGATTTCAGTGCAGAATTCTACTGGAGCAGCACTATTAACTGATGCATTTAAAAAAAAAAAAAACATGTTTTCCCATGACAGTATCCCTTTAAACTTTTTTTGGGGAACCGGACATTTCATAATACATGAAACATTAATATAACAGGGGGCTCATGTGTCGGGCATTATATTAACTCTCTTGTCTTTATTAAGGTTCCCTGGACATGTATAAGAAAAAATGGTAACTTCAAGCATTTGCACCAACATTTATAATAAAGACGTCCATACAACTTTAAATTACCCGCCGTGTGCAAATTGACGTAAGCGAAAGATCACTAGCGAATTTTCACAAGGCATAAACAAAGGCTAGCACAGCCCAGCAAGATCCCTCCCCATGTCATTGATGTTAGTTCCTTAAGGCCCCATAAACGGGCCATTAAAAGCTGCCGACAGACAGAGTCAGCAGCTTATTGGCCCATGTGTGGGGCCATCCGATGGGTGTCCCCGATCCATATCTGGTGATAGTTGGTCAGATGCCGATCGGGCAGGGTAAAAAATCCCGTCGGATTGTGGCTGAATCTTTTCGTTGATGTGGTCCCGTGATCCAACCACCAGTATGGCCTCCATTCTCATACAATTGTTGGGCCCACGATCGGATCAGCCCGATATCGCCCACCTCAATGTGGGCACATCAGATCCGCTCGTGTATGGCCACCTTCAGACATGGGTCATGACATCTTGAATTCCAAAGAGGCCGCATACACTGCCAATGTAAGGCAGATATAAAGACAATATTTAACAAGCTGTATTGTGGGTGGCATTGTCAGACCTGTAACAACTCATAAACTTTGCAAAGTAAACAACCTTTAACGAGAAAATCTAAAGTCTTTATGTGAAACCTTCTTGATTGAACACCCAGTTGATTTAACACCTGCACATTATAAAACAAGGCACTTATTCATAACGTGCACTCTCACCCTGCACAATTTTCACGCTCGGTGAATTTGCTAGCTTTTCTCAGTTAAAAGCTCTGTAGCTTCTATGAAAAGAAAACTGTCAACTTTTTAACCCATTTCAGGAACCCCCCCCCCACGCCCACAGGCTGCCCCGTCCTTCCCAAGTCAGGTGCAAGTTAAACAATAAAGCACATTTTACAAATGCACCTTTTTCATGGAACACCTGCATGTTTTGGGGAAAAACCTCAGCAGAATTGTTAAACTCAGGAAATTCACTAGTTCCCTACTTTGAACCAGTCATATGCTACTCGGCTACTCACTTTATTTGTCCTTTCTATCCGACCACTGAGGAGGCAGAGATTCCTCTCTGGATTATTTCTTTCTGGAATGTGACATTCTCTTTAGTCATGAAATCAGGGCTATTTAACAATAGGAAAAATGGGACATCTGCACAGGGCCCACCTATTTTGGGGCCCACTAACTGTGCAAAGTTTTATTTAAAAAAAAAAATGTTTAATTTTTTTTGGCCATCATGGGTCCCACCCTGCCTGGTCCATCATCATGGGTCCAGTAATGACCATAGCATATGGATTAATAAATATGCATTGTCTGTTATAGTAAAAGGATTCTGTCATGATTTTTATGATGCAGTTTTTATTTCTAAATTACACTATTTACACTGCAAATAATTCACTCTACAATACAGAATTAAATTCCTGAACCAATAAGTATATTTTTTAATTGTAATATTGGTGTGTAGGTGCATCTCAGGTCATTTTGCCTTGCAGGGGCGTAACTACCGGGGGAGCAGGGGGTGCAACTGGGCCAGGGCCCGCACCCCCACAGGGGCCCCCCACCCCCGGCAGATCACACTGCAGCTGGCTGGATTCGGACAAGGGTGTGGGGCGGGCCCGGCTACACGGCCCGCCCCCCTAGCCCCATTACTGTTGCCTGGTCATGTGCTTTCAGAAAGTGCCAGCACTTTAGGATGGAATTGCTTTCTGGCAGGCTGTTGTTTCTCCTACTCAATGTAACTGAATGTGTCGCAGTGGGACTTGGGTTTTACCATTGAGTTTACCAGGCAGCTGTTATCTTGTGTTAGGGAGCTGTTATCTGGTTATCTTCTCATTGTTCTGTTGTTAGGCTGCTGGTGGAAAAAGGGAGGAAGTGATATCACTCCAACTTGCAGTACAGCAGTAAAGAGTGACTGAAGTTTATCATCGCACAAGTCAAACTGACAATATGTCTAGCCCCATGTCAGATTTCAAAATTAAAGAAAAAATCTGTTTGTCATTTCAGAAAAGGATTTCAGTGCTGAATTCTGCTGGTGCAGCGCCATTAACTGATGCCTTCCATATATTTGATCAGTAGTAGATAGGTATCCCTGTACAGAATAACTGACCAAAGCAATTTGCTGCCACTCACTATTCCTCCAGCACTGTGTACTCATTTTAAATGAATATTAAGAAGGGTAAATATTATGCATCCATATATTCCAATTGTTCAGCAATGATTTCTGGGTCTAATAAAGGAGAGCTAAACCCTAAAAATTAATATGGCTAAAAATATGATTTTTTTATATACTAAACTTATTGCACCAGCCTAAAGTTTCAGCTTGTCAATAGCAGCAATGATCCAGGACTTCAAACTTGTCACAGGGGGTCACCATCTTGGAAAGTGTCTGTGACACTCACATGCTCAGTGGGCTCTGAGCAGCTGTTGAGAAGCTAAGCTTAGGGCTCGTCACTAATTATCCAGCAGAAAATGAGGTTGGTCTGTAATATAAGCTGATGCTACAGGGCTGAATATTAAATTCTGATGCTAATTGCACTGGTTTCTGTGCTGCCATGTAGTAATTATCTGTATTAATTACTAATCAGCCTTATATTGTGACATTTCTATTCTATGTGTACTGTATATTGTGAGTGGGTCCCTAAGCTCAGTAAGTGACAGCAGCACAGAGCAAGTGCAGTGAATCAGCAGAAAAGAAGATGGGGAGCTACTGGGGCATCTTTGGAGACACAGATCTTTAGTGCTAAAGGGCTGTGGTTTCATTGGGCTGGTACAGAAGCACAAAACATAATGTACAACATTTATAACCTACTTCTTTAGTTAGGCTTTAGTTCTCATGTAAAGAAAATAAAGAAATCAAATGAATTCGACTGATTGGGATTCAGGTTGATCCTTAAAGAATGATTGTCCCTGATTCATAAAGATCACTACTAATAAATATATCTACAGATCAAATGAACAGGAAATCTTTCCCTTTACCTACTATGGGCTTCAATAACTCAAGCCAGTTATTATTTGGGGATCTAAGTGAGATATCAAATCCTTGAAAGTTATGGACAATGGTAAACAATGATATTTCTTGAACTGATCAGATTTTATTGACTTGATCCCAATTTAATTGAAAAGAACGGAATGGTCTGCAGGATTCCTCATAGATCTTTGATAAATCCATTTTTTTTCAAAATCCCTGCCATTCATTCCTATGGGCGACATAACATGTAGCTTGGCTTCTGCCTTGGCTCAATTGAAATCGTCATCAAAGTTTTCTTGTTACGGAACCTGTGCCTTACAGTAAATTCCTCCTTGGCATTACACTTCAATGAAACTGTTCAGCTTTCTAAGTATGCCTTTTTGTATAAATATTTGGAAGTGTTTCAGCGAGTTTGTTTCTACCTGTCACATCTCTACTTGGCTCTCCAGTTCACTCCAGAACTAGTCCCCAAGAAAAGGTCTTTTTTGCAGGAGACAGCTCTCAACTTCTCCCAATGGGAGACAATGCACAGACTTCTAATAAAAGTCATAGTTGCAAAAAAACACAAATCAGCTGCAGCTCCATAAGGAAAAACTGTGAAACTATTATTAACATGTATTTATATAGCGCCAACATATTGTATTTTTAAAGGTATACTACATTTTGAGGACTTTGCCTCATCTTCAGGTCACCTGTCACCCATTGGGTATATTTATAAGCTGCAACTAACATTTTTCAGATTGGGAAATGCATCATTCCCAGCACTCTGTTTTAAAATGGCATTATACTGTGTGTATATAGATATATATATATATATATATATAGGGAAACATATACAGGGATATACTGTATATATAGAGTCCAATAGCAGAAAGCACTCATGGCAAATAAGTTTGTGCAACAATGTGGCAAAAATGTATTCGTCAATGCATTTTGATCCAAAGGGGATCGTAATCGGGATATCGCCTGTGAATCGAAACGCGTTGATGTGAATATGGAAGAATACATTTTTGCCACATTGTTGCACAAACTTATTTGCCTTTGAGTGCTTTCTGCTACTGGACTATTTTATGATGGTGAGCACCCGCCTATGGGGCAGATTCACTAAAGGGCGAACTGTCGCCAGCGACCGCTTAGCACACATTGTACCACTACGCCAGGCGCAAATTCACTACACTACACTTATTCACTAATATGCGAAGTTACGCCCTGGGCGATGAACACTGGCGAGCATTTCATAGCGAAGATGCGCTAGCGTTCGTTTGTGCCTAGACAATATTCGCTAGTGATCTTGTGCTTAGGTCAATTTGCATAGGGCGGGTAATTTAAAGTTGTATGGACGTCTTTATTATAATGTTGGTACAAATGCTTGAAGTTACCACTTTTTATTACAAATGTCCAGGGAACCTTAATAAAGACAAGAGAGTTAATATAATGTCCTACACATGAGCCCCCTGTAAAATGAATGTTCCATATGTTATGAAATGTCTGGAGAAAACCGGTTCTCCAAAAAAGTTCGTTAGGACTTTTGCAGGCAATCCCGCTCAAAAAAAAGGAAAAGTCACCAGCGTTTTTGAGCTTTATTGCATTTCCGGCACACAGGATATGATGTAAGTAAAAGAAGATTGAGGAAGATCTAGCTGCTTTTTAGCACTTCGCCTGGTCTGAGGTGTCTGAATCAACTCTGAGTCAACTGGTGAAAGATTGAGGAAGATGAAGCTTCTTTTTAGCACTGGTCTGAGGTGGCGAAGTCAAATCTGGCAAAAGAGGTAACGTTCAGTAAAATCCGCACTTTAGTTAATTTGTGGAGTGACGACCATTCGCCAGCGCCAAGTCACTATCGTTATCCACTTCGCCCTTTAGTAAATCTGCCCCTATGTTTTTTGAACGGTGAGTGCCGATGGAACAGTGCTTATATATATGTAGTAGGTAGAGTTGCATATAGAAATACACGTGATAAAATTAAATCATAAGGTATTTGCTTAGCGGATACTTTAAAAGTCAGGTTGGACAGCCAAAGAAAAGAAATAAAAATAACTGAAAAGTAAAACAAACAAAAAACACAGACTCGCTACCTACCTAAAATCAACGTTTAAGGTAAACCTCCCCTTTAATTGCTTTAGTGTTTTTCCAAGGCAGCCTTATGAAGTGAAATACTTGACTTGTGTGATCCTTGCTTTACTGACATGACAAGTCATTGTGAAAATGCAATGGGCCCTGTTTGTTATGCGCCGCTGCTCCAGTCGCCTCATCGCTCCCGACAAACAAACATTCTGACACTAATTCCTCCCTTCCCCAAGCCATTTGCTCTGTGAAACAGGTGTCAATGGAATCTTTTCCTGGCCGAGAGCATTAGAAAACATTGCTTTTCATTGGGGCCTCCTTGTAAATGCAGATCAGGCACCTTTGGCTCTTTATAGACGTAGGGCCCCCTGCAGGTCTATTAAACATGGTGTGTGACTGATCTAAGGCTGCAGCCTATAAACTGTCATTCTTTCCCCTTTTGCATTTTCATCATAAAGAACGACTGATTATTTTAAGCGTGCCTTTGCCTTTCCTAATGAGAAACATGTGGTTCATTATGCTAATGCGTGTTTAAATATGCATTGGCTATTTTGAGAAGGAATATATTTTTAGTGTTAGTGCCACTCCTTTCCTTTATATGTAAATGTGACTTATTTGCCACTTCGGCCACAAGTATGGAAGTGTATGATTACATCAAAGGGAGGGGTAAGGACTGGTGAGTGCACTATAAAGCCACATTTGCACCTTTGTGTGACATTCACTTCAGCTTACTTTACTTTCTCTTGCTCCTTTAATACCATGTGGCGCCTTGATGCTGCTGCCATAATGAAGCAAGCCTTGGACTCTCTGCTAGTGCACTGGCAACCAGCTATTAGCCCACTGGAAATCACTGTTGGATAGGGTTGCCTTCTGGCCAGTGGCCGGTTAAAATGATGGTTGATCCCAATGTTATTAATAGGTGAAAAAAGATAAATACTTAGGAAGGCCGGTATTTTTTTCCAGAAACCCTACTGTTGGAGTATCATTGATTTGTTGCAAAGACACATGTCTGCTTTCTTTATGTAGAGCAGTGATCCCCAACTAGTGGCTCGTGAGTAACATGCCCTTGGATGTTGCTCCCAGTGGCCTCAAAGCAGGTGATTATTTTTGAATTACTGGCTTGAAGGCAAGTTTTAGTTGCAAACAAACCAGGTGTTCTGCCAAACAGAGTCTCCTTTAACTACCAGTCCACATAGAAGCCAATCAAATAGCCAATCACAGCCCTTATTTGCCCACAATAACTTTTTTTCATACTTGTGTTGCTCCCCAACTCTTTTTACAATTGAATGTGGCTCATGGGCAAAAAGGTTGGGAACCCCTGATGTAGAGTCTCCCAGTTTAGGCGATAGCATCTTGGATTGCTGCTCACCACCTGAATCTTTATATGTCCAAGTATCTTAAATTCCAGCCTAAACTTGGCACAGTCAACAACCTCGGCAAAGGATTCACTGGAACACGGGTAATGCTGGCAGGGTGATACCCTTGCTTTAAATTTATTTAATGCAGCATGCGACGTTTCGGGGATGTCCCCCTTTATCAAGCATGCTTGATAAAGGGGGACATCCAAGCATGCTTGATAAAGGGGGGCATCCCCGAAACGTGGCATGCTGCATTAAATAAATTTAAAACAAGGGTATTACCCTGCCAGCATTACCCGTGTGCCAGTGAATCTTTTGCCGTATACATTTGATAGGTGGCCGATACCTATCTCACCGTGCACCGGGGCTTCGCGATTGGAGGACCAGGGTGTGCATCTGTATTGAACTTTTCCTTTTTACAGTCAACAACCTCACCATACAAGCAGTTTCCATTGGTAAGTGTCTAGGTGTCACTTTAGGACCCTCCTTTACTCCCAGTCCACATTGGATCCCTGACCAGGACTTGATGTTACTTTCTCAAGAACATTCCAAAAATATATTCCTCTGACATTCCTCTAATGCTAAAACATTGATTCAGTCCATTATCAACTTCAGAATAGACTACTGGTATGAGACCAGTTATCCAGAATGCTCGGGACCTGGGGTATTTCGGAACAACGGATCTTTCTGTAATTTGTATCTTCATAAAGTACCTTAAGTCTACTAGAAAATCATGTAAACATTAAATAAACCCAATGGTTTTGCCTCTAGTAAGAATTAATTTTATCTTGGTTGGGATCAAGTACAAGGTACTGTTCAATTATTATTACATAGAAAAGGTTTTTTTTTTAAAACTTGGATAAAATAAAGTCTATGGCCATTTCCTTAATTCAAAGCTTTCTGGATAGCGGGTTTCCGGATAATGGATCCCACAACTGTACTAGAATATAACTAGCTGGTCTTCCAGCCCAACATTATTGGGTAGGAATACTCTTTTACTGTAATCAAGTCTTTTTATTTAAATTTTTGTTTAGGTGATATTAGTGAGATTAAAATGCTAGTAGTTTAAATACACAGAGTGAAGCACTGGCCCCAAAAGGCTTACAATCTATTAGGAAGAGGAGACAGAAACAGAAATGGGGAGTGGAACAAGTGCATAAAAAGATTAGGGAAATGCTTTCATGTGTTTTTCAGCAGTAAAGTGGGATTGTGGTGAGTGGAGAAGAGAATCTCCTATATATCATACACAGATGTAGAGTCTCCCTTCTCTTTATTTTCCTAATAAACTACTCGAGGGTATAGGTTATTCTGAACAGGCAGCTGAATGTACAGTATCTACACATTTGTATTTCTCTGTCGTAATGAGAAGCTTCTCTTAACTCACAAAGCCCAATTATCATTCATAGACTAAACTACAAAAATATGAGGGGCCTAGCGCAAGCTCTTGTTGCCCCTATCAAGAAAAGCAGTGCATTGTTATTAGATTTAACTCTGTCTCTCTAAATAATTGCAGCTCTGGACATCCATGAAAAACCCAAAGACATAACCAAGGCCCCACAGTCCATTGCACATTGGGGCAAATTCACTAAGATTCGTAGTTGCGCCAGCGTCCGCTTCACTGCACTTCGCCAGGCGTACTTTCGCCAGCACTACGCAAATTCACTATAATCCGAAGTTGCGCTCAGGGGTAGCGTAAGGTTGTGAAGTTGCGCTAGCGTTAATTCGCCAAACAAAGCGAAGTTACGCTAGCGATGGAGGTATATGAAGCATCACTACACAAGCCTGGGAAACCTTCAAAACAGCAAATAAAATGTTTATTTTGCCCTACACATGTGCCCACTGTATAGTTAAGTTGCCATGAGTTAGGAAATGTAGGGGGGGAAGGAGGGGAGCCTCCAAAAAAATGTTGATCTTTTTCAGCCTATTACCCATAAAAAAAGAAAAAACGCCACTGTTTTTTGGGACTTTGAAAAATATTTAACTTTTTTGGAAGCAATCCCTATCTACTCTATTGCACTTCGCCTGGTCTGAGGTGGCGAAGGAAGTCTGGCGTAAAAGGTAGCGTTCAGAAAAATGTGCGCGTCAGTAAATTTGCGTAGTTACGTCCGTTGCGCAAATTCGCCAGGCGTAAGGGTGCGAAGTAACATTAGCGAATTTAAGCCAGCATCCGTTAGAGAATCGGGGAATTAACAAAAATGCGATACGCTAGCGAATTAACGCTATCGTCCTTTAGTGAATTTGCCCCATTGAATTTATGTCCCCAATATAAACCGAGCACAGTGGAGTCTGTCTTATATACAGTAGTATCTCAGTTACTATTGTCTATTGTTTTCGACATTTTCCAATATTTAAGAAGATCAGGGGGTCCATTCCGATCAGTGGGTGACCCATTTCCATGTCCCAGCTCAACACCTACTGCTGATATATAAACAAGTAAATTATTTTGCATGTAAGTGTTACTGTCAATAGTTTAAATAATCCAATAAACTGTAGTTTGTGTTAAATAAATGTTTGCATTTCTAATGATCTCTTTGCAAGACCCTCAACCTAACTTGTTTCTTTTTGCAAACGCTTGCTGTGAGTCACTGGCAGATTTTATCTGGTATGACAATGCAATGAAACAGCATGGTTTAATATAATTATTAACATTATTTAACACGCATTACAATATGGGTTCATGCAGTGGCATCCCTTTACCATAACCCCTTCCCAATGGCACCTACAGGTGAATGGATCAGCAAGCATGGTAGAAGGCAGGAGGGAGGGTGCCAGGGGAAATGTGGGTGCTTTCCGTGCATCCTCTTCCCCCAGCCGCCCCTGTTGTTAAAGGATCTGTTAAATAGGTAGTGACACAACTGGGTGTATATTTGTAGCAGTGACAGTGATGAAAAGAGTAGAACCCAAACTGGACATGTGAGTGGAGTCTGCTTTCTATGGCGTACTTTCTACATGTAAATCTGGAGCAGCACCTGGACAAGTGATGCATTGACGTGGATGCAGGTGCAATCCAACCTGTGTGCATATTTGTTTATTTGAGTGCATGTGTATCTACTCGCCTTCTTGAGACGACATGGGAACAAATGCTTTCAAGCATCTAAAGGAGTGTCGTTGTAAAATGTAGCTAAGAAATGCCAGCACAAACACTGGGACTGTGGTTAGCCCTGCCCTACTCTTTTTTGGAAGAGTTGTGAAAAGATTGGCTGGCAAATGCGTGTCTCGCTTGAAACGAGTCGTCCGTTGGAAGACTAAAGCAAACACTTATTATGGGAGTGTTTACTGATATCCCAGGTGTTCTAAAAGCCATGTAGAATGTGTTGGAGGCATAATCCCAGACTTCCTCATATAACATTTCTCCTTCCAGCTGCCATGCTTGGCCCACGTTTGTTTTTTTGTCAGACCTATTCAGCTATAAAGGAAATTCTGCCCACACAATGAACAGAACAGGATGAATCATCACTATTATGTGACTTGTTAAGATGTTACAAATCTTGGACGGCAACATATTCCCATTCATTTGCAAATGGAAAAGAATTTAGAGGGACGCTAATAGCACGGCCCTTACCAGAGGCTCCTGTGTTAAATGGATATCCAATGTCACCCGGGTAAGGAAATCTGGGCCACGGAGCAAAGAAGCGCGTCTTCATTTCTATATTCGCTCCTTGTGACCTCAGTTAAGTCAGATCATCTCCCTATGACTTGGGTGGGGCGCACCAAAATTAGAATGTAAGCTCAGCGGCACCAGTAGACGCTAATCTTTCACCTATTGGAAGAAAATGAAGTAGACCTATCACACAAAAAGTAATATTATATGAATTAAAAATGAAAGCAAAAACAAGAAGTAGAAGACGCCAATCTGCAGATAAGTGCAAACCATTTAAAATGGTACTTGGGTCCATACATGCAACTTGGGTCAGTGTCAGTTTGCCTGGCCAGCCTTGATGAATAACTCAAATGTAAAACAGAAGAAACCTGGAATTCCCAGCAGCTTGGACATAGTTGTAGTCGCAGGCTTCCACGAGCAGATTGTGTCCAAAGCCACTACTGACTTCCATCAAGCACATTGGAAGCCTTGTGCTGCGGTAAAGCAAAGTGAAAGCATTGGCTAATTTGCATACGGCGGGAAGTTACAGTTGAATGGACGTATATGTTGCATCAAATACATTACACTACACAAGCCCAGGGAAACCTTAAAGGGATCCTGTCATTGGAAAACATATGTTTTTTTTCAAAACACATCAGTTATTAGTGCTACTCCAGCACAATTCTGCACTGAAATCCATTTCTCAAAAGAGCAAACAGATTTTTTTATATTCAATTTTGAAATCTGACATGTTGTCAATTTCCCAGCTGCCCCCAGTCATGTGACTTGTGCCTGCACTTTAGGAGAGAAATGCTTTCTGGCAGGCTGCTGTTTTTCCTTCTCAATGTAACTAAATGTGTCTCAGTGAGACATGGGTTTTTTACCATTGAGTGTTGTTCTTAGATCTACTAGTGAACAACAAATATAACCCCCTCCTTTTCTTAAAGGGATACTGTCATGGGAAAACATTTTTTTTTTCAAAATGAATCAGTTATAAGTGATGCTCCAGCAGAAATCTGCACTGAAATCCATTTCTCAAAAGAGCAAACAGATTTTTTTTATATTCAATTTTGAAATCTGACATGGGGCTAGACATATTGTCAATTTCCCAGCTGCCCCTGGTCATGTGACTTGTGCCTGCACTTTAGGAGAGAAATGCTTTCTGGCAGGCTGCTGTTTTTCCTTCTCAATGTAACTGAATGTGTCTCAGTGAGACATGTTTTTTTACTATTGAGTGTTGTTCTTATATCTACCAGGCAGCTGTTATCTTGTGTTAGGGAGCTGCTATCTGTTTACCTTCCCATTGTTCTTTTGTTTGGCTGCTGGGGGGGAAAAGGAGGGGTGATATCACTCCAACTTGCAGTACAGCAGTAAAGAGTGATTGAAGTCATGTCAGATTTCAAAATTGAATATAAAAAAATCTGTTTGCTATTTTGAGAAATGGATTTCAGTGCAGAATTCTGCTGGAGCAGCACTATTAACTGATTCATTTTGGAAAAATAATTTCCCCCCCATGATAGTATCCCTTTAATAAAAGAAAATAAAGTTGTTATATTGCCCTACACATGAGCCCAGTGTATAGTTTATGTGCCATATGTTAGGAAATGTAGGGGGGAAGCCGGTTACCACAAAAATATTTTACGCTCTTTTGCAGCCTATCACCCTGAAAAAGGAAAAGACGGCAGCGTTTTTTGGGACTATTTTTTGAGGAAGTCCTATCTACTCTATTGCACTTGGCCTGGTCTGAGGTGGTGAAGGCAAGTTTGGCGCAAGAGGTAACGTTCAGTAAAATCTGCATCTTAGTGAATTTGAGTAGTTACGTCCATTTGCCAGAGCGCAAATTCGCCGGGCGTTAGGGAGCGAAGTACCGATAGAGTCTATCTCCTTCGCTAGCGAACTTATGCTGGTGACCGTTAGTAAATCTGAGACGTTCCGAAATAACATCACACTGGCGAACTTTCGCCATCGTTAAACTCTTCGCCCTTTAGTAAATTTGCCCCATAAAGAACTCGGGGTGCACCTGTACCTGGATCTTCACGCATCTGGGTTCAGCAGAAGCCTAAAAGGGGGGATTGGGGGGGATGTAGCTAGAGGCCCCACATCTCATTAATCCATCACTGATTGTAATTACTAATGAGCAGGGCCCTGTATATAAACATACACTATTTTCTTGAAGAGCAGCATTGAATATGTTAGGGCCATAATAATAATAATAAGGTATGGGGACTATGCTTGACAAAGGGGCGTGTCCCCAAAAACGTTGCACAACTGCATTAATAAAATTCTAGGGCTTGCCCTGCTCACACAATTCTTGTGTGCTGGTGATTTTATTCATACCTGTTATCCAGACTGCTCGGGACCTGGGGTTTTCCAGATAACGGGTATTTTCGTATTTTGTATCTCCATACTAGAAAATTATTTAAACAATAGATAAACCCAATAGGCTGGTTTTGCCTCCAATAAGGATTAATTACATCTTCGTTTGGATGAAGTACAAGCTACTGTTTTATTATTACAGAGAAAAAGAAAATAATTTTTAAAAATGTGGATTATTTGGATGAAATGGAGTCTATGGGAGATGCCCTTCCGGTAATTCAGAGCTTTCCGGATAAAGGGTCTCTGGACAACTGATCCTGGACTAATAATAATTAAAATGATATGCTTTGTATAGCATCAGCACTGTATAGCGTATGTTTAATCATTCACATGAATCCATGTCCCAGCGGTGCTTCCAATGTAATTTTCCTTCCACAGGAATGCATACACACTCCAGTCACTTTCATCAGGAGCCAATTAATTAACGGCGTATTTTTGGACGGAAAGATCGGAAAGTGGAGCAAAGGGGATGGGGACCCCACGCACACACACAAGGAGAACATTCAGACGCCGTCCAGATAGTGGTCACAATCAAACCCAAGACCAAGTGCTGTAAAGCACTACTGCAACCACTGCCTTAAAATAACTCAGCCGCACTCTGAATAGCAATGCAAAAATAGGCAAATATGTTCTGAAGTGCCCAAAATAACATTTCAGGCATTTTTTGTCCTTTAGGAAGCTCTACATACAATTTCAAGCTTTACATACTCAGAGGAAGGGGAAGAGTCAAAGCACAATACCCGTTATTACCCATAGTGCACAGTGAAGCCAAAGAAAACCCCGGTATGTACTTAAGTTATTATCCCTGGAGTTGCCCCCCTTCCATTGCACTTGGAGTGCTTCCGAGGGAAGATTAAAGGGATACTGTCATGGGGAAAAAAAAAATTTCAAAATGAATCAGTTAATAGTGCTGCTCCAGCAGAATTCTGCACTGAAATCCATTTCTCAAAAGAGCAAACAGATTTTTTTATATTTAATTTTTAAATCTGACATGTTGTCAGCTAGACATATTGTCAATTTCCCAGCTGCCCCAAGTCATGTGACTTGTTCTCTGATAAACTTCAATCACTCTTTACTGCTGTACTGCAAGTTGGAGTGATATCACCCCCCTCCCTCTTCCCCCCAGCAGCCAAACAACAGAACAATGGGAAGGTAACCAGATAGCAGCTCCCTAACACAAGATAACAGCTGCCTGGTAGATCTAAGAACAGCACTCAATAGTAAAAATTCATGTCCCACTGAGACACATTCAGTTACATTGAGTAGGAAAAACAGTAGCCTGCCAGAAAGCATTTCTCTCCTAAAGAGCAGGCACAAGTCACATGACCAGGGGCAGCTGGGAAATTGACAAAATGTCTAGCCCCATGTCAGATTTCAAAATTGAATATAAAAAAATCTGTTTGCTCTTTTGAGAAATGGATTTCAGTGCAGAGTTCTGCTGGAGCAGCACTATTAACTGATTCATTTTGAAAAAAAATTTTTTTCCCATGACAGTATCCCTTTAAGGAGCAACCATGCTGCTTTTTTGGGAAACGGTTGGGTATACAAGGCAGTTTTTAAGGGAACTCATTTGTAGAGTTTAGGGGGGTCATAACTTAAGTACACGGGTCTCATTTAGTGATGGGCTAATAAATTAAGTCAGGTGCGAATGCGCTGTGAATTTCCACATTTTGCCGCGGACGAATAAATTCGCAAAACTGCAGCGAAAATTTGCCTGCGTCAAAAAATTTTGGACGCGGGCCAGAAAAAATGATTGCATCAAAACCGATGTGCGTCAACATTATTCGGAGGCCCATTGAAGTGGGCATCAAAATTTGCGTTGTGCGAATTTTTCGGTGAAACTGGATAAATTTCGCCCATCACTAGTCTCATTCTCTTTTAAAGATGTCATACAATGGCCAATACATGAGGGGAGATACATAGCAGGGGCCCCTTTCTATTTTTTTGTCCCTTCTACATATCATAAATGTTTATTTACCCATTCTTTAGATATTATTACTTATTAATTATTATTATTTATTTATTATTCATATTTTCCTCTGACCTTTCTTAAAATACATGGAAAAAAACCATCACTAGTCAATAGTCGGCTGATAGAGTAGCTATTTTGGACTCTGCTTGTAGCCCACTATTAAATCAATTGCTTTTTTTTTCTGTGTTTTCATGATTTCAGGGCAGCAGTGTGGTCGCTTTGGTGGCCTCTGTTTGCTGCATTTGCTCACTGTGAAATTTTACACAAGGGTTAGAAAAAGAAAGGTTTTATTAGTTGTTTGATGGATCCACTTTCAACATGGAAGGTAAATTTAACAAGATTTGCTTTTCAGCTGAGCCAGTCCTTCTTCTGTTAAATGGAATTCATTCAGATGTCTTGTAAGTGTCTTCAGCTCAGAGTCACCTTCTGCCCGTGGCCTCCCCAACATCAGAAGGAAGAAGGTTGTAGATAAAAGTAAATAGTTATATTTTGTATGTTTAGTGTATACATCAGGGACGGCCAAGCTATAAAATATCAATATCAAAAAGGAGCATATTTACTAAAGTGTGAATTTTCTTCTCATTTAACCAAAATTTGCATCAATACCCCAAGCATAGTTTCATTTTCATCGCATATTGTTAAATATTTTGCATAGTTAAGCCAGAGTATATCCTCCATATATGGGAAAAACGTGGGCAAATGAATGCCATAAAGCAATAACATTTGTGCTGTATTAGCATGGAGGTATGGGTAATGAGATGCCAATGTATCTATTGTATCTTTATAATGATTGTTCACCTGCCAGGACCTTTTGCCAATCTTGTTCATTTTGTATATTTTTGAAATTTGGCAGTGGTGTAATTTCTCCTGGTGTAAAAACGTGGATGCCATCGTGCCAAAACTTGTCATACTAACATTTTAGGAAATTGCAGATATTGTGGCATTTTATTGTGTTTGTAAAAATACATCAAATTAGGTCATTGTGTGCTTTAGTTAATAGGCCCTACAAACTAAACACTCTTTTTGTCTTTTATTTATTAAGGTTATCAACCCGAGCCCTTAATGGAGGGGCTTTATTATAATGTAATAATGAATGTACCTTCAGTGGAGGGGCAGCAGTGAGTCCCTTTAGGCTTCCAGTGGTTTCAGTGGGAGCCCTGAAAGCTACAACAATCCAGCTTTGCAAAAAAGGGCAGAGCTTTCAAGGGTGTAGGGGAGGATTGGGTTTTTATTGGGGTTGTGTTTATAGTGGGAAGTGGCTGGGGTGGATCGGGGCTTGAGCTATATATACAAACATTTTTTAAAATTATTTTCCCCTGTCTCAGGAGCCCCCACACATCCACCCCCCAAGCCCCCCTTCCTCAAATCCCCTTTCAGCCCCCCGCCCCAGTTGCAACCCTCCTCCAGCCCACCGTGCGTACCTTTTCCTTCTCCTGCCACGTCGGTGGCCAGGTAGGGATGTAGGGAAAGTGATCCCAACTAAGATATAATTAATCCTTATTGGAAGCAAACCCTTAACTTATGGTGATCCACATTTTAGAAAAATGCCTTATCTGGAAACCCCCAGGCAGTGTCGGACTGGGATGCCAGGGGCCCACCAGAAAACCTAAGACCATGGGCCCACTTTACAAACTATCAATCTGCCTCTCCTTACCTCTTTTTTCTCCTAAGTTTTTATATCTATTAACTATATTCTTCCATTATTATGTAGTATATTAGTATTTTTCCCATAAAGAAATAGGGAATGACCTTGAAATAGACTAAATGGTTAGAAGCAACAGGCCCACTGAAACCTGGGCCCACCGGGAGTTTTCCTGGTATCCCTGTGGGCCAGTCCGACACTGCCCCCAGGTCCTGAGCATTTGGGAAATTTGCAGTTTTCACTGATTTTACTACTCAGACGCTTCATGAATAGGACTCTAGAGCGTTACCCGTCCCTTGGCAGGCGTTTAGGGGCAGCTGTTTGTGTTTCTTGCTTTTGTTTTTGTGTTTGTCTTTGTTGTTTTGAAGGCGTTTTGCAGCTCCTTCCTTCCTGCAATCAGTGTCAGAGTTGATAAATGCTCCTGGCTGAGAACAGACAGCGCTCACTAAAAGAGTTCCATTGGTTTGACCTCCTAGATCCACCCCCCTCCCCATTGCAACTGCCACCTCTCATAACAGATTGCTCTAAATCAGGTGGTTTATAAGAAGTATTTGTATTTGTAGATGTGACTGATCGGTTTTAATGGATTTATCATTTGACTTATGGGGAGCAAGTAGTAGGGAACCTTGCCAATACCCTATCATCTGCTGTAGTCCTGACCCATGAATGTTTGCATAGCTCTGTCTATATGATATGTTGGCCAGACTATTCATTGCAGCGGGCAAGTCTGCACGATATCTCCTCCATGCCTGATTTCTCATATAACTAAAACCTTATAGAATGCTCAGCTGAGACATGCCGCATGCATTTGTGTGATGTTTGGAGTATTGATTTCATAGACGGGCAGAAAATAGGCGCTAAGTTAATGTAATATGCAAACCTTGAAATCCAAACTGCCTGCCTTTTTTCTCCCCGCCGATCACGAAACAGACAGCTCTGATATCCCTCCTGTCCGACACTCAACACTGACTCCATCTGCAGGCTTTTATTTACATACAATGTCTCCCACAGGCTATCCAGAAAACCCGTTATCCATAAAGCTCTGAATTATGAAAAAAACATCTCCCACAGACTTCATTTTCATCAAATAATTTTAAAAAAATTCCTTTTTCTCTGTAATAGTAAAACAGCATCCCAACAAAGATATAATCAATCCTTATTGGAAGCAAAACCAGCCTATTGGTATTATTTCATGTTTTTATTCTAGTAGACAAAGTATGGAGATCCAAACTACAGAAAGACCCTTCTGGAAAACCCTGTTCCAGAGAACAGGTCCCACTTGTGACATCACTGTTGACCAACGATATTGTTTGTAGGACAATAAATATAATATAATAAATAATAAATATAATATAAACACTAAAAGAAGATTGTAAGGGTTATTTCTGAATGTCCTTACATGTTCCAAAATGGACGTAAGATAAAGCACATTTTGATGTTGGATGCAAGTAATGAATGCTGTCAATTCACAACAACGACTAAATCCATACTGCAACTATAGTTGCAGCCAAAAATGAGCCCTATGGTTGTTAATGAGTCCACCCTAACTCTGCTGATGAATGGTCCACAACTGCGGGGATCCTGGAGCTACAGGCACCCGGGACCTGGTTCCTACAAGGGGTTCTATCAATATTTGCACTAGACTAGCACCCAGTGAATCAAATGAAAATACTGTTTTGAACACAAAACACCCACTCAAAATGCACCCAATTTGCGTCAAAAGAAAGTGGGACTGCTTTGTCCCTGAATACCACTTATGTCTACTCATGTCAAGACCAAAAAATTGTGGCATGCCCCCCCCAAATAATTACAAATAACCTTCTGTATCACCCCATCATAGCCCTTTTAACATGATAGAATGTTCTTACAAGAAGTGATCGAGAAGAAGTGGCATCATATCACTGGAAATAAGCGAAGAGAAGAATCTAGGTTTTCTTTTTAGCTCCAGATTTTAAATTTGAGTCTGAGAGTTACAATAAGACTTGACTAGCCAGTGTATTCCCCTGTACTGATCTGAATCCTGCAGGGTATAGTATACCTTTAAGTAACAGACCATTAAGATGTCAGAATCTCCAAGACATGACAGTTTATGCAAATGGCCCCATTATACGACAGAACCCCAGACGGTTTGAGCTAAGTATCATTTGAAATGTACACAAAGTAATGCAACGATAGTATCCCTTTCCCACTACTTAGGAACATATGTGCCATTTCTGTCTTCCCCTGTAAGGAACGAGACTTTGTCAATATGCAAAATATAATTTTTTCTCCAAATATGCCCTGGGCCTTCCTTTCTCATGTCTGAGATGTTCTTGCTATTACTCGGCTTGCCTATAAGGGAAGCTGCTTGGGTTTTGCATTCGTTTGGGCCCAGGCACCATCTGTAAATCCTTTTTACAATCCCAGTGAGCAGGGGCCACATTCCCATTCTTATTCATATTTCCGTTTCTTTAAAGAACGCCCACAGAACCCTTAGTGAGATGATCCTTACAAGCCATGTGGCAGAAATTAGCAAAACCACAATGAACCTCCTGTATGCATGCTGTCCGGGGTGCATCCCTCTGACCCTTCACACCGCAGTTTCCTACTGTTTATTATTCTTATACGTTACATTTCAAATATGCTGTGACCTCCAGTCACTAGTCTGCCTATAGGAGCTGTATGTGTGTTTGGGCTGTCAGCTTCTATTTAGCTCTCATTTACATGGAATATCAACCTTCTTCCAAGAGCAGATGTAAGGCAAAACCTAAGCAAATCTGTTTACACCAGCCGTCCTTTGCCTCTTGCTAACACCGCCCATAGAAAAATCATGTGTGTATATGTCAACCGGCAAACAAATAAAAACATGAAAGGCTGAGCTATATACAAAGCCGATGATGGGATCCACTCCAAAGGCATAATGGATAGATGGTGAATGATGGCATAAACAGATTTTCTGCCCTAATCTGCTGTTACATTGACAAATTAGAGCACATCGCCACTTGTTATCTCCATTAGGGCAGCATTGTAGCTGAAATGACAACATTCTCTACTGTATGTTACATAAGAGCCAGAAATATACAGCACAATATAAACTTATAATCTACAGTCTGGTCATTTCCCTATGGGACCAGACTGTAAATTATATCCTTATAAACGGTGCGATCTGACGTCAGAACGCGCCGTTTATAACAGGGGTCCCCGGCTGCCGAATTTGACGCAGCGCGTCCGAATTTGACACTGTCGCGTTCAAATTGAATTCCGACGAGCCCAAATTGGACGCGGGCGCACCCGATTTGGACACCGACGACCAGAATTGGACGCTGACCCCCCTCCCAACATTTCACACATAATGTAGATTATAATGCATAATGTACCCCCTACTGAAATTTATAAAGATATTAGAAGTCACCTCGGAGTTATGTGACCTGTATAAAATCACTCGGCCTTCGGCCTCGTGCTTTTATATGGTCATATAACTCCTCGGTGACATAATAAATTACAGTAGGGGGTACATTATCCACTATATATTTGTCACTTGGTTATGTCAGAGAGTGACAATTATAAAGACATATTTCACTGAGGCTTCTCTTTCCTTTTACACGCAGATTCCTACTTTGGATACATGAGCTAATGTCAATTTCATGGATAGTCTTATCACCCAATAGCAGGGTGGTCAGTTTAAGCCCCGTTTACCAATCAGAAGTGTATTTTGTAGACCAGAGGCCAGACCTGCCCCACTGGCTTCTTTTTAAATATAAATAGACACAAACTACTTTAGGGCAGAGACACACACTCAGATTCGGGGAGATTTAGTCGCCCGGGCGAATTTTCACTAGCCACTTCGCCCTTTAGTGAAACTGCCCCATAGTCTCCATTGTAAGCAAATAATTCTACTTTTTAAAAAATGATTTCCTTTTTCTCTGTTATAATAAAACAGTACAGGTATGGGATCCATAATCCCCAAACCCTTTATCCGGAAGGCTCCAAATTACAAAAAGGCTCCCATAGACTCCATTTTATCCAATCAATCCAAATTTTTAAAAATGATTTCCTTTTTCTTTGTAATAATAAAACAGTACCTTGTACTTGATCCCAACTAAGATATAATTAATCCTTATTGGAAGCAAAACCAGCCTATTGGGTTTATTTAATTTATTTACATGATTTTTTTTAGATTGAAATTACAGAAAGATCAGTTAACCAGAAAACCTCAGGTCCAGAGTATTTTGAATAACAGGTCCCGTATGTGCATATACGCAATAAACTCTTTTATGAGATTGGGTGAAGTACAATTCGATGGAAAAAAGCTGATATCCAAATGAAATTCCAAATGGTCCCGTAATGGTGTTTTCTCATGATAATCTACAAGATTTTTCTCTAATTGAATAAAATCCGGCCCAATATGAGACTCTCCCTAAATACTGGAAATGGGAATTCCCTCTACAAACTGTTCTGTTTAACATATGGTGTTTATTCAGTTTTATCCTATTGTTTTGCAATAAAGCTTGGGCCAAATATTTAAAATGATCGCTGGTAACTCCTCTGCATGCACAGGCCATTATTGTTTTCTAACTGAAATCTCTATTTATTGGCTCTGTTGGATATTTTTTTGTTACATTTATGTCATTCATCAGATTTTATCCTTTTTTCCATTGTTCTTTAGTTAATGCTTTGTTTGCGCTTACTAGAATTCATGTTTTATTTCCTTTCCATCTTGCACACAGTTTTGTGTGGATGTTTTCATAGAACTTCATCCACAGAAAACTTGAGTGACTTCCACCATCCTTATAACTGACAGTAGGGTAGTTTACTTTATCCACTATAAATATACTGGATACAGCTTTTATAATGAAAAGGTTGACTTCTTTCTTTTTTATCAGCAGCTTTTCCACCTTAATACCTAGACTTGAGGAAAATAGAGCCTTGATTTATAGTAAAGTTAAATTCTCCCCATTATTCCCCGATATATTGTAAATTTCAGTTTCCATTTATTCAACCCTCCTCCACCTGAAGCAAAGCCCTGCTCTCAAGAGCTGGGGCCCTGTTTTTGTGTGTTTAAGTGCCAGCTTTCTATGCCAAGGATTTGGGGTTCAACTGCACCCTAAACATATATGGAGGGACAAGCAATTGTACATATATTCTAAAGCTTAATTAAAGGGGTGGTTGATCAAGCAGGTGCAATCATGGGGCTGCTGCCGCAATTTAAAATTCAGCGTCGGATCGGGTCAAAGAGGGCCCTGCCTTTAAGTTAAGCTTTAGTATGTTTTAGAGTGGCCAATTTTAACAAAACAAAAAAATAAATAAAATGCATACGAACAATGCAAATACAGCTATGGGACCTGGGGTTTTCTGGATAAAGGATCTTTCCATAATTCATACCTTAAGTCTGCTAGAAAAGCATGTAAACATTAAATAAACCCAATAGTCTGGTTTTGCTTCCAATAAGGATTAATTGTATCTTAGTCTGGATTGAGTACAAGATACTGTTTTATTATTATAGAGAAAAAGGAAATAATGTTTAATCGTTTTGGATTATTTGTTTAAAATGGAGTTTATGGGGACAAGGCCTTTCCGTAATTCTGAGCTTTCTGGATAATAGGTTTCCTGATAATGGATCCCATACCTGTATATGATTATATGTAGATTTTGCACTGCAGGGTCTGAAAGCTCACATTATACTACATACATATTAGCCACTAAATGAATCTGCCCAATAGCCGCTGAGGATCTAAGTCCTCTAACCCTCTGTTTATGTTGTTCAGAGCGCGGGCTCCTGTGGCTGGGGGACCCAGCAGGTTGTACTGATGTTTAATGATCCATACAGTGATGCAAACAGGAGCAAGAGTCAGCATTTTGACCCCCTAATGTGACTTTTAAAGCCTTAACAAGCTGATAACACTACATGTGCTCCCTATACAGCAGCAGACTTGCTCAAGGGTGAAAGTTCCCCTTTAAAGGTTGCACCGAAAGGTTAACAGGATTATAAAACGTGTAATGGGAATGCTCCTTCCACAGTGAACTCTTTTTCTCCTCTATTCCAGTTGCTCAAGTGAAGCCGTTGTGTCTTACCCGTTCTATGAATAGGGAGCAGCAGGCTGTTGGTTTACAACGAGAGATTACTGGCCAATGGGTGATTTTATACTGTAGCTGTAAACAAAAAGTCATTTCTAAGTTTGGTCTAGGATCTTATATCCATAAAGCTCTGAATTACAGAAAGGCCATCTCCCAGAGACTATTATAATCAAAAAAATGTAAATGATTTGCTTTTTCTTTGTAATAATAAAACAGTAGCTTGTACTTGATCCCAACTAAGATATAATTAATCCTTATTGGAAGCAAAACCAGCCTATTGGGTTTATTTATTATTTACATGATTTTCTAATAGACTTAAAGGGATAATGTCATGGGAAAACATGTGTTTTTTTCAAAACACATCAGTTAATAGAGCTGCTCCAGCAGAATTCTGCACTGAAATCCATTTTTCAAAAGAGCAAACACATTTTTTTTATATTCAATTTTGAAATCTGACCTGGGGCTAGACATATTGTCAGTTTCCCAGCTGCCCTCAGTCATGTGACTTGTGCTCTGATAAACTTTAGTCACTCTTTACTGCTGTACTGCAAGTTGGAGTGATATCACCCCCCTCCCTTTCCCCCCCCCCCCAGCAGCCAAACAAAAGAACAACGGGAAGGTAACAGATAGCAGCTCCCTAACACAAGATAACAGCTGCCTGGTAGATCTAAAAACAACACTCAATAGTAAAAGCCAAGTCCCACTGAGACTGATTCAGTTACATTAAGTAGGAGAAATTACAGCCTGCCAGAAAGTAGTTCCATCCTAAAGTGCAGGCACAAGTCACATAACTAGGGCAGCTGGGAAACTGACAGTATGTCTTGCTCCATGTCAGATTTCAAAATTGAATATAGAAAAATCTGTTTGCTCTTTTGAGAATTGGATTTCAGTGCAGAAGTCTGCTGGAGCAGCACTATTAACTGATGCGTTTGGGAAAAAACATGTTTTCCGATAAAGTACAAATTACGGAAAGATCCATTATCCTGCAAACCCCAGGTCTCTAGCATTCTGGATAACAGGTCCCATACCTGTACAAATAAGATCAGTTTCATGGCTTGTGTGTTTCTGAATGTGTCCAGAACCAATTGTGCACATAACCCAGAAAGATTCAATGGGTGTTGGTATAACAATGGCAGCACAATGGTTTGGTTACTGCTCTGTGGAAAGAGTTATGATATGCTGCTGTTTACAGAATTGACATGCAATCATGGAATATATAGTGAATAAAGTACCCCCTTTTGTAAAATATAAGGATATTATAAGTTACTGAGGAGTTGCATGACCATATAAAAACACGAGGCCGAAGGCAACTGGGGGTACTTTATTTATTATAATACACAAATTTCAGTGAGTCATGTGACAGAAATGACATCAGAACTCACCGTTTATAAGGATATAATTTACAAGATATTCATGGCTTTTGTGTATTATAAAGGGTTCCGCACTCAGAAACGGTGTCACAATACCTGCATCATCAATAACTCCCTGCAGAGTTCTTAACCAATAAGAAGAAACACTTTAGGGGGCAGATTTATCAAGGGTCGAATTTCGAAGTTAAAAATACTTCGAAATCCGACCATCGAATTGAAATACTTTGACTTCCAATATTTCTTCGAATTAGGGTATCCTGCGGTCGAAGTAAAATCGTTCGATTGAACGATTCGAAGGATTTCAGCGATCGATCTAATTATTTTACTTTGACTTCCAAAAACTTAGAAAAATGCTCTAGAAAGTCCCCATAGGCTAACATAGCACTTCGGCAGGTTTAATTTGGCGAAGTATTGAAATCAAAGTTTTTTAAAGAGACAGTACTTAGATTATCGAATGGTCAAATATTTGAACTTTTTTACTTTGAATCGAAAAGTATCCAAAAAATTACTTTGAATTTCGAATTTTTTTACTTCGAAAATTCCCTCGAAATTCACTTCGACCCTTGATAAATCTGCCACTAGGTCTTCATTTAGATAATTCAGGCTTATTGGATTGTTGGTGGGGCCCGATTGGGGCCCAAAATTATTTTTCATGTTTGTATTGCATTTAGTAACTCAACTAGGTCCCCCATAGGCTAAAACAGCAGTTCGGCAGGTTTTAGATGGGGAATGGTCAAAGTTAAAGTTTTAAAGAGACAGTACATGATCGATTTCTATATTTGAATACTCAAATTTTATTAATTGTTTTTTTGAAAACTATTGATACTGCGGTTCGGGGGGCAGGTCAACTGTCTCTATACACTCTCTGCTCTAAAACAGCCAAAATCCTGTTTTAAGTGGCCCTCAGTGGCCTTTTAGCACCCCTGTTAAACTGCCATGTGCTACCAACTATGGCAGCAGCGCCCCTGGTTTTAGTTTGGACAAAAGAATCATGTTGCCAGAGCACAGTTTTGGGGAAAACATAGAAAGATGCTACGCAGGTAAAATTCAAAGAAATCCTGATGCAATGTAAGAAGCCGACGTCAAGACTTTATAAAACTATATTAAAGGGGGTTCATCTTTAATCTAACTTTTATTATGTTATAGAATCGTCAACTTTTCAATTGGTTTTCATTATTTATTTTTTATAGTTTTATTTGCCTTTTTCTTCTGACACTTTCCATCTTTCAAATGGGCGTCACTGACCCCATCTAAAAAGCAAATGCTCTGTAAGGCTACACATGTATTAGTTATTGCTAATTTGTATTTCTGATCTGTCTAGTAAGGTCATCTCCTATTCATATCCCAGTCTCTTATTCAAATTAATGCAGGGTTGCTAGGGGAATTTGGACCCTAGTTACCAGACTGCTTCAAATGCAATTTGAAGAGCAGCTGAATAAAAAGCTAAATAACTTAAAAACCACAAATAATAACAAATGAAAACCAATTGGAAATTGTTTCAGAATATCACTCTCTACATCATACTAAAAGTTAACTCAAAGGTGAACCCCTTTCAGGCTCCAAAATTCAACCTTTATGTTATCATTTAAAAAGTGGATGATCAGTGATGTGTGAAAATGCATGTTTCGTCAAGAAAATATGCAAAACTGCAAAATAATTAGCAAAATGGAGACATTTCGCTGAATTCAATGGATGTAACATTTTTTCCTGTGTTTTGTCTCAAGCCAAATGCAGTGTAATCAACAGACATTTTCTTCACATAGTTTTTGAGTACTTTTCCCCACCAAAACAAAACACTTGGGGGCTGATTCACTAAGGGTCGAATATCAATTCGACTGGGAATTGAAATCCTTCAACTTCGAATATCGAAGTCGAAGGATTTAGCGAAGATAGTACGATCGAACGATCGAAGGATTATTCCTTCGATCGAACGATTAAATCCTTCAAATCGAACGATTCAAAGGATTTAAATCGAACGATCGAAGGAATATCCTTCGATCAAAAAAAGTTAGGCAAGCCTATGGGGACCTTCCCCAAGGGCTACTTCGGTAGCTTTTAGATGGCGAACTAGGGGGTCGAAGTTTTTTTTAAAGAGACAGTACTTCGACTATCGAATGGTCGAATTTTTACTACGAATCGTAGTCGAAGGTCGTAGTAGCCCATTCGATGGTCGAAGTAGCCCAAAAAATGTTCGAAATTCGAAGTTTTTTTACTTCGAATCCTTCACTCGAATTTAGTGAATCGGCCCTTTGGTGAAATTCTCGTGTTGATTTGCATCAAGTTTTCATCGGTTGCAAAAAAGGCTGCACAAATATGCTCAACTCTATGGCTGATTTCTCTTCCATGGATGTTCGAGGAGACCTTGTATACCCAACATATGAGACAAATGCCCAAGGTGTCCTGGTTTTGAGGTTATACTTTACATTTAGTAAGGAAATGTCCATAAGTTCACGTTTATTAGAAGTTGAGTATAAATATAGAGTCTAATTATATACTCCCTGTATGAATGTACTTAAGGCCCCCATGCATGGGCCAATAAAAGCTGCTGACAGACCAAGTCGGCAGCTTATTGGCTCATGTGTGGGGCCATCCGACGGGCTTCCCCGATCCATATCTGGCCGAAAGTCTGCCAGATCTTGATCGGGCAGGTTAAAAAATCCCGTCGGATCGCGACCGCATCTGTGCGTTTATGCAGTCCCGCGATCCGACAGCCAGTATCGGATGCATTATATCAGCCCGATATCGCCCACTTCAACATGGACACATTGGGGAGAGATCCGCTTGTTTCGCCAAAAGAGCGGATCTCTACGTCTATGGCCAGCTTAACACTACTATTTTTGGGAGGGTTTTAGTACACTAAAGTTGATCGCTGGATTCCGTTGGTAGGTAGCAGCTCCCTTTGATTAACATGACTTATTTACAAAGAATGGGTCTAAGTTTTACTTTAGTTAGGCGAGATGGAGCAGCACCTAATTTATCACTAGACTTTTTGGGGAATATTAACTAAAATGAGAACTGTCTCCTCGCCAAAGTTCAGCTGAATACATCTGGCTTATTTTCAAGGTGACCTTGTGTATTCACTTAAAATTGTAATTACTCCATTGTGAGTGTAATGTACGGAAATTTTGTTGAAGAAAATATTCTGACCAGCATCATTTTCCCGTACAATTGTGATGGAAAAAAACACACTGGCAAATTAACACCAATAAACATATGTTAGATATGAAGAGATCTGGGCCAGAAGGTACAGACAGGGCAAGGGTGCCTGCGATTAGATTAGAGCTGAACTGGAGAAGAACATATTTTAGTGTAAGAGGTAAGAAGTGAACCAGCATTCAGCAGAAGCTGCCATCAGGGCTAAGGGGGATTCGATCAGGGGGCAGCATGGGCCATAGGTGGGTGGGGGTCTGGCCCACCAAAGTTTTTATCCTGGCCCATTCCGACCCTGGCTTCATTGTATTAATGCAAGCAGTTGTCATTTCCTTGTTTGATAGTTGTGGGAAGTTGCAGGTTTTGTGGGATAAATTTGTGCTACTGCGGGCAACAAATCTCCCAAAAATGCTTCTCAACTGGCAATAATTGAAATTGCCTGCTGCAATACCTACCCGTTGCTTTGTTATTCTAAAGTTGCCTCGCAAGGAAACTCCAAGCGACTTAGCAACATGTAGGCTTAAACAACTGTCAATTCCAGTGGAGAAGCGAATTCGGGACATTTGTTGTGCAAATCTATCGTGGGGCGACAAATATTCCTTTCGCCCATGGCCCAAATGAGCAGGAACAACTGCTACCCGAGGCTGGAACTCCTCTTTTTTTTTTTTTTTACAAAAAAATGCACCAATCCAGTGTACTGTTTGCACTGGGGATAGGGCAATAGAAACTGCCACTTTCTTGAGATTATCTATGAAAGTTTCCTTTTCTTTTTTTGAGATTTGCTCCGGTTTTGCGCCAGCATTTGGCAAACGCACAAAAAAATTCAATGAAGAATGATGGCGACTGCAGCCATTTCTCCTGCGCGTGTATTACCGTATATATTTACATTTTGCAAAACCTCATAATTCTGTGACCCCCCAAAAAAAATCCCCACCGCCTTTAAGCCGATCTTTTTCACTGTATTGGCGCAGTGGCCGACCAGCAGAACGTGGATCACGATTCTTGAAGTATTTTCCTTCTCGCAACAAAACATTCCTACCCAAAGATGTTAAACAGATGTACTGTAACCGAATCAAAGAGCAGCGAATGATTTGCCTCCAACTACTGAAGCGACCGACGCGGCAAAACAAAGCTGTTCCACATACAGTGTCTTTGCTAATGGCTTCAGTCTGCTTCCAGGGATATTCATTATCTACTTCCCACTTCTCCGTAGCAATCAGCTGCATGGGGAAGGGCATCACTTTACCACATATTTGTCAACCTACATTTTTGTTTTTAAAATAAATCCCCCCCTCCTTTCCCAAGTGCAAGCTGTGTATATAGCGCTCCATGCCTGGAGACCATGTAAATAAACTTCCCTGAAGTAGCACTTGTAAATGAGGAGCACGTGCGGGCACACTATGAGGCGGGGCTCTAATAGACAGGGGCGACACTTGGGCAGAGAGGGTAACTAATCAGCATTTCTACATAACAAATGCACTTTAGTACATAAACATATTCACCTTTATATTACTATACTTTATACCTGGGCGGGGGGGGGAATTGGGGACTTTAATGGTATTCCAAAAAGTGGAAACAATTGCTCCCTATGGGTCAAGCCATACCAGCTCACGGGCACAATTAGTAGGATCTTGGTGCCACCAAGTCCAGGTCATTGCATGATGCAACTGTCAGATAAGCCTGCAGCCAAACAAACTGTGCCAGCTCTCACATTCCCAATAATATCACTCCTATGATGGTTTACCTCAGTCACTGTGGCGGAAGCCACTATGGATGCACCAAATCCAGGATTCGGTTTGGGAATCCGGCAAGGATTCTGCCTTTTTCAGCAACATTCAACTTTTCAGTACATGAACAAGGAAGCTGAAAATGTTCGTACCACGTGAGCAGTTTGAGGTTATTTTTTATTATATTGGATTAAGTGCATCCCTACTTTGAACAGTACCCAAAGGTGACTATAAACTGGCTAAGACTAAATGCCAAGCCTGACAAAGAGACCACCAAATCTGGGATTCATATTGGGATTTGGCAGAGTTTTAAGCATTTTTTGCTGGATGTAGGCAAATCTTTCATGGCCAGCCTAGGGGGACATTAACTGATTTGTGGCCCTGGACTTGTCACCTCAACTCCTGCTTCACCCACACCCAAGCTCTACCCCGTCATGCTCCAATTCCCCCGCCACCCCCGACTCCATTTCCTCTCCATGGCATTGGGCTCCTTGAGAACTTTGGGCCCCTGGTGACCGCGCAGATAGTACTAATGGAATCAGTTATTGAATCTGAGCTCTCAAAGTCATTTAAGGTGAACCCCAAAAGCCTTTTAAGGTTGAGACAACAGAAAGTAGCAATTTGAATATGCAAATTAGGGTTCTGACTCGTGTCACTCAGTGTTCAGCTGGATCATGTGCGGAGGACTTGGTATTTGACTTAGATCTCTGTGCATCGCTAGGGTTGCCACCTGACCGGTATTTTACCAGCCTGGCCGGTAAAAATGATGGCTGATCTCAATGTTATTAATAGGGAAAACAGATAAATATATAGGAAGGCCGGTATTTTTTTCCAAAAACGGTGGCAACCCTATGCATCGCTCGTTGTTGACCTGTGTATGGGGCCAAAAGGAAAGCCTCCACGGCCAAGTCTATTACAAATATATAGGGCTGGACACTCAAAAAATAGTCATTAATTTTTTCACACAATGGTATTATTAGAAACCTTTTTTATATGTAATATAAATGCATACAAAACGGTACTTTGTACAGTCAGTGTAAATCAGACATCTAACATTTTTTGCATTTACATACCACCAAATTGTAATTCGAATACCAAGCAGAACAAGAGAACAGACACCCTTGTCAGAGAATGAGAATCACCCCGACGTTTCGGCGAAAAAGCCTGTATCAAGGGGAATTCCACGGCCAAGTCTACATGGGCCTCCATGTGATCCATGCAACTCTTGGCTAAAGGAGTGGAGCTTCCCATATGCAGCCAGCTCTAGTCATGTGACCAGCATTAGGTGTCACTGCCCAAAGTATCTGTTACACATAGGTCTTGCCTCATGCCCTGCTGCTACTGCAGCAATGCACCATATAACAAGGGCCGCCATCAGGGGGGGACAGCCGGGACAAGTGTCCCGGGCAAAAGGGGGGGCCTGGCAGTGCTGCACTTTTGAAAGAGCCAGGCCCCCCTTGCGAGCTCCGAAGATTTGCGGCCATTTTTGAATCCCAAACAGCCGAAATGCAGAAGTGCCTAAAAGCTGATGGACCCGAAGCCACGAAAACTGCCGAAATTGAAGTCCTGAACTGGCGAAAAGACCCGAAGTCACGAAAGGAGGCGAAGTTGAAGTCCTGAAGCCATGAGTTCAATTCTACTGAACACCAATTTGTGTGTTTTTTTTTTTTTAATCCCCTGGCCACCAATGTATTATTTTAATATTCTATAGGCCCCTGCCACTGTTTTTTTTTAAATATTTTTTGGGGCCCCAATTTTTTTTTAAACTTGTAAGGGGGCCCTGACCATCAATAGCTTTTTATAACTTGTGTGTGGGGAGGGGGGTTACTTTTTCAGTACTGATGTCTGTGTGGTCTTTTAACTGTGATGTGGAGTGGGCAGTATCTGGGGTGGGGCTTGGGCGCCAGTGATTTTGTGATTTTTACAATTTCGTTGTACAGGGCTCCGTGATTTCTAATGGCATGCCTGCATATACCATTACATATTTAGGCCTGTGACCTCCTGAGTGTGTCTGTTGTACTATTACACTGAGTGTGTCTGTTGTACTATTACACTGAGTGTGTCTGTTGTACTATTACACTGAGTGTCTGAGTGTGTCTGTTGTACTATTACACTGAGTGTCTGAGTGTGTCTGTTGTACTATTACACTGAGTGTCTGAGTGTGTCTGTTGTACTATTACACTGAGTGTCTGAGTGTGTCTGTTGTACTATTACACTGAGTGTCTGAGTGTGTCTGTTGTACTATTACACTGAGTGTCTGAGTGTGTCTGTTGTACTATTACACTGAGTGTCTGAGTGTGTCTGTTGTACTATTACACTGAGTGTCTGAGTGTGTCTGTTGTACTATTACACTGAGTGTCTGAGTGTGTCTGTTGTACTATTACACTGAGTGTGTCTGTTGTACTATTACACTGAGTGTCTGAGTGTGTCTGTTGTACTATTGCAACATTAGTGCCACAGAGTGGATCTTGTACAATCCTATGCTGGGAAAGGCCATGTTGCAGTGAGCTCCAGTGAGCAGCCAGATTAGAGGGTCCCCAAGGAACACTGGCTCTGTCCCACTGGTTCCATGTCTGTGTTGTACACATGGTGCAGATATGTCATTACCCAGGGTCTGTGTTGTACCCAGTGCCCATTCCCCATGTGATCCTGCACTGCTGTAAATGGCTCTGCAGAACCTTCATAGGACTCATAGGGGCATCGTGTGACTAGTGAGAGAGGGGGTGGCTCATGCTAGCCATGGGATATGTGTCCCAGTAAAGTGGTGCCAGGTCTTGTGCAGTTAAAGGACCAGGTCTCCTGCAGTTAAAGGGACGGGTCTCGTACAGTTGAAGGGCCAGGTCTTGTGCAGTTAAAGGGCCAGGTCTCATGCATTTAAATGGCAGGTCTCGTGCACTGAAAGGGCCAGGTCTCGTGCATTTAAAGGGCCAGGTCTCCTGCAGTTGAAGAGACAGGTCTTGTGCAGTTAAAGGGCCAGGCCTTGTGCAGTCAAAGGGCCAGGTTTCCTGCAGTTAAAGGGCCAGGTCTCCTGCAGTTAAAGGGCCAGGTCTCCTGCAGTTAAAGGGCCAGGTCTCCTGCAGCTGAAGAGACAGGTCTCGTGCAGTTAAAGGGCCAGGTCTCGTGCAGTTCTCAGGCCTGGGGATGGTGTGGCACTGGCATGTGCAGGGGAGACTGTTTGTAGACTGACCTGGCCGGGCTCACTGCACAGGGTTGAGAAGTTTGTAGGAGAGAATGGGGGGAGGGTTAATGACACTGAGAGGAGGAGGAGGGGGAAGAGGCCGACAATAAGCAGCAGCAGTGGCACGGGGGTGGGAGCGCTCACACTATAAGACCTGTCTGACACGCAGGGCGCTTATATGGGAAGTCAGAGCGGTGGATTTAGGACGCACAGGAGTAGTGGGTGCGCGGCTGCTCCTCTCGGATTTCTACTCTTGATCGTGGGGGGCGTGGAGGAGCGAAGAATCGCAGCGGGAAATCCAGATCGGATCGCAGGGATGTTGGTGATGCGGCTGCAGGGGGGAAGCTGAATGAACCCGGGGCGACATGTTCCTGTATTGAGCCCTCCAGTCCCACCCCCCGCAACATGGGCTCACCCGAGCAGCACCTGGACTGATCCCCACGTGACTCCCTGGACACATCTCAGTCGGACAGACAGACAGTCCGGAGCGCACGTGGAGCCCAGGACAATAACAACAAGCCCGGAGCCTCACTATTACTTCTACTCACAGGAACCCCCGCTCCGTTATTGGATCGTCCCATTGGGGCTCCAAGAGAACAAGTGGAAATATTCCAGTGCTGCTGCCCGAGCCCAATGAATTGTCCCTAGGGGGGAGAAGCGCTTCATTTCCCAGTGATCCCGGGGTTACTCGGGGTGTCATATCTGCCCCTCCCCTAAGGAGCTGCGTGCGAGTGCGGATAGCGGGCTCAGCTACCTCTGTGCCCCGGGGCGCACGGACACCCCTCACCTCCCCCCCTTTCCTTGGAGTTTGGTTCCTTCCTGCCCCGCAGTGGCTCCGCGGTGCTGCTGCGGCGGTGGTGGTGGCGGTGGCTCCGCCCAGCCTGCTCCCCTGGACCCGGAAAACGGGGGTTCAACGAGCGTCCCCAGCGAGCGGGCGATTAAAGCTGGACGCATCAAGAGGATGTTGCGACTGGCAGCGGAGCTTCTGCTTCTCCTGGGACTGCTCCTCCTCACCCTGCACATCACTGTGCTCCGAGGCAGCCCCGACAGCTCCTCCAACTCCAGCCACAGCCTCATACAGGTCAGTCCATTCCTCGTACAGGTCAGTCCATTCCTCGTACAGGTCAGTCCATTCCTCGTACAGGTCAGTCCATTCCTCGTACAGGTCAGTCCATTCCATTCATACTGCTGTTCATGTGCTGCTGCTGCTTCCCCTGACTCTGCTTAGACTTCTCATCTGGCCATTTGTGCTGGGGTAGTGGAATCATTGCAGCTCTGCAGTAAATCTGCTGGAAATCCTGAAAACGTTATTATGTAAACTGCACATCCGTATAAGATCCAATTCTATAGATCCCTGACTATACCTGTACTGTTCCTTTAATTGGGCTGCAAATGGAGAGCATAGCCCCCAGTTAAGTATTTGCAGATACTGTTTATCCTTCTATACATGCGCATGGCTTATTTATTGTGTGAGTAGTAATGCCCACTCACTGGGATACCTTTTATATTGAAGCCCATCTGTTGTGCCCCGGCTGCTAAAGTTGTAGGAGCGTTGTGTCTGCCCCCATCAGATGTACCCCCCCCCCAGTGTCACGTTTTATGCCTTTGGTACAAGCAAGTCATTCTTTTTATGGTGCTTTTATAGCCCCCGAGCCAGCGCCAGACCCCAAGAATCTGAAATATAAATATTGTTGGCGGAATCACTATGAGTTCAAGGCACTTAACACTGGATGAAAAGGAGCACAACTTCAAGCCACCGCCTGTCACTCTAGGGCAGTGATCCCCAACCAGTAGCTCGTCAGCAACATGTTGCTCTCCAACTCCTTGGATGTTGCTCCCAGTGGCCTCAAAGCAGGGACTTATTTTTGAATTCCAGGCTTGGAGGCAAGTTTTAGTTGCATAAAAACCAGGTGCACTGCCAAACAGAGCCTCAATATAGGTTGACAATCCACATAGGGGCTACCCAATGGCCAATCACAGCCCTTATTTGGCACCGCGGGAACATTTTTCATGCTAGTGTTGCTCCCCAACTCCTTTTACTTCTGAATGTTGCTCACAGGTTCTAAAGGTTGGGGATCCCTGCTCTAGGGGCTACCGTTTTACCCTTTAAATTCTCTTGTCACTCCAGGGGCTGCCACTTTCCCCTTTAAATTCTGTCACTCCAGGGGCTGCCGCTTTCCCCTTTAAATTCTCTGTCCCTCCAGGGGCTGACTCTTTCCCCTTTAAATTCTCTGTCCCTCCAGGGGCTGCCACTTTCCCTTTTAAATTCTCTGTCCCTCCAGGGGCTGCCACTTTCCCCTTTAAATTCTCTGTCTCTCCAGGGGCTGCCACTTTCCCCTTTAAATTCTCTGTCCCTCCAGGGGCTGCCGCTTTCCCCTTTAAATTCTGTCACTCCAGGGGCTGCCGCTTCGCTTTCCCCTTTAAATTCTGTCACTCCAGGGGCTGCCACTTTCCCCTTTAAATTCTCTGTCACTCCAGGGGCTGCGACTTTCCCCTTTAAATTCTCTGTCACTCCAGGGGCTGCCACTTTCCCCTTTAAATTCTCTGTCACTCTAGGGGCCGCCGCTCTCCCCTTTAAATTCTCTGTCACTCCAGGAGCTGCTGCTTTCCCCTTTAAATTCTCTGTCACTCCAGGGGCTGCCGCTTTCCCCTTTAAATTCTCTGTCACACTAGGGGCTGCCGCTTTCCCCTTTAAATTCTGTCACTCCAGGGGCTGCCACTTTCCCCTTTAAATTCTGTTTCTCCAGGGGCTGCCACTCTCCCCTTTAAATTCTGTCACTCCAGGGGCTGCCACTTTCCCCTTTAAATTCTCTTTCTCTCCAGGGGCTGCCGCTCTCCACTTTAAATTCCCTGTCACTTCAGGCTTTCCCCTTTAATTTCTATCAGCGTGAAATGATGAGTTGGAAACTGTTGGGCCGGGGCTGATAAGGAGAAGGATGTACTGTCTGCAAGTTATACACTAAATAAATGGCAGTGTGTTGGGAGTTTCCTTAAATGAGAAGGATCTTGGGGTTTTTTGTAGATAACAAGTTGTCTGATTCTGGGCAGTGTCATTCTGTGGCTACTAAAGCAAATAAAGTTCTGTCTTGCATAAAAAAGGGCATTAACTCAAGGGATGAAAACATAATTATGCCTCTTTATAGGTCCCTGGTAAGGCCTCATCTGGAGTATGCAGTGCAGTTTTGGACTCCAGTCCTTAAGAGGGATATAAATGAGCTGGAGAGAGTGCAGAGACTAAGTGCAACTAAGCTGGTTAGAGGGATGGAAGACTTAAATTATGAGGGGAGACTGTCAAGGTTGGGGTTGTTTTCTCTAGAAAAAAGGCGCTTGCGAGGGGACATGATTACACTTTACAAATACATTAGAGGACATTATAGACAAATAGCAGGGGACCTTTTTACCCATAAAGTGGATCACCGTACCAGAGGCCACCCGTTTAGACTAGAAGAAAAGAACTTTCATTTGAAGCAACGTAGGGGATTCTTCACAGTCAGGACAGTGAGGTTGTGGAATGCACTGCCGGGTGATGTTGTGATGCTGATTCAGTTAATGCCTTTAAGAATGGCTTGGATGATTTTTTGGACAGACATGATACAAAGGCTATTGTGATACTAAGCTCTATAGTTCGTATAGTTATGGGTATATAGAATTTAATTAAAAGGATGGAGGGGTGTGTGTATGGATGCTGGGTTTTCATTTGGAGGGGTTGAACTTGATGGACTTTGTCTTTTTTAAACCTGATTTATCTATGCCTGTGTTATATGCCAAAATAGCTCCCTACACGTCTGTAGTTGTCATTAGGGAAGAGACCTTGCACCTGCCCTGAATCCTTCCGGAAGAATGGGGTCCCATGTGCTCCCCCCTGCAATATATGCCATTCAGCTAAATGACTTTCTAAAGTAGTTTCTTTTGGTGCATTGGAGTTTGTCATGAAAGACACAAATGCTTGCCCAGGTGCAGTAACCCATAGCAACCAAGCAGCGGGTAACATTTACTGGTCACCTGTTTAAAGGCATATTACTGGTTGTTACGAGTTACTGCTCCTGGGCAACCTTGGTGTCTTTTATTATCTATGGGGGACATACTATCCTAACGTGCTGCACATGGTGCATCTGGGAGTGGAGCTGTCAGTGCTTTTTCAGATTCAGTCACTGATAGTTATGGGCTTCTCCCAGGAGCAAACCTTTTTACTTATTTGGGGGTATGTAATAAAAATCGCAAAGAGCAAAACAATTAGCACAAATAAGAATAAAAAGTCTCATTCCGCAATGTAATACTTTTCCTTAAACTGTTATTACATTGTGAATTTTAATTGCCCACTTTTAAGAAGTGCTTGAAGGTGTCGTAATCTTTTGGAGCACACGTAACCACTTTTTCAGTAAGAAGTTTTATTCACTGCGTACTGGTGCTAACACTAACATTCGCAAACCGTCTTCCACCGTCGGAAGTAAACCGTGTCCGCGTTCGCAAAAGCTATATTAAATTCGCACAAAGGCAAATTTGTTCGCACAGAGGCATAACTTTTCTCATTGCGAATATTTTATTACATTCCCCCCATTGTGTCTAAGAGGTATGGGGCCTGTTCTCCAGAATGCTGGGGACCTGGGCATGAAGCAATGGCAGATGGGTAGGTTTGACGCCCCGCATGAAGCCATAGTAGTTAAGTATTGATATAAATTAGGGATGCACCAAATCCACTATTTTGGATTCGGCTGAACACCCCGAATCCTTTGCGAAAGATTCGACCGAATACGATTCGAACTGAATCCTTATTTGCATATTCAAATTAGTGGTGGGAAGGGGAAAACCTTCTTGCATCCTTGTGTTGTGACAAAGTCACGTGATTTCCCTCCCTGCCCCTAATTTATATGCAAATTAGGATTCTGAATCCTGCTGAGAGAGACTGAATCTTTGATTCGGGGCATCCCTAATTTAAATATATTCATACAAGTTAGTCTCTCTGTGCAGTGTAAAGCTAGCCACACAAGCAAAGATCCCTCTGACATATCAGTAACATTGAGACATGTTTGCTGTAAAGTTCATGCAATGCAGAATGCAGGTTTATACAGGCACAATATACTTTGATAAAAAAGCTCTGCTGAAATTGAGCACTGTAATGGTTAAATTGAACTCAGGAGAGGTGGTTAGGAGAAAAAAATTGGATCAGATGGCTACAGTTTCTATGGGAACCAGTAATGCTATCTCTTCGTTGGCTGTCCGGCTGGAGAGTGTGTTTAGTAAAATGAGCTGAGAAGAACTGAGCATGCTCATGGGCCAACAGCCAAAGCAAATTTCTGAGGGAGGGGGCAGAATGGTCCAGAGGAGTAGAAGGATTTCCAAGTGATTAAGGTGATGCTGCAGCCTTACTGTTAACCTTTTAACAAACAGAGCGGCTGTTATCTAAAGACGAAAGGATCTTTGCCCAAATTGCCCACGTACATGCTCGGCCAAACTAGGCTGATTCAGTCTAGGCTTATTTAGGCCTTAGTCTAGGCTTATTTAGGACAGTAGATACTCCCGCATTACTGGGCGCTGTGCTGGAAATCCATGCAGGGACACAGTACACCCGTGTTTCTTGCCTTATTGCTCGGCACTTCCTCAGAGTCTCTTGAAGGGATACTGTCATGGGAAATTTATTTTTTTTTTTTTTCAAAATTAATCTGTTAATAGTACTGCTCCAGCAGAATTCTGCACTGAAATTCATTTCTCAAAAGAGCAAACAGATTTTTTTTATATTCAATTTTGAAATCTGACATGGGGCTAGACATATTGTCAATTTCCCAGCTGGCCCTGGTCATGTGACTTGTGCCTGCACTTTAGGAGAGAAATGCTTTCTGGCAGGCTGCTGTTTTTCCTTCTCAATGTAACTGAATGTGTCTCAGTGGGACATGGGTTTTTACTATTGAGTGCTGTTCTTAGATCTACCAGGCAGCTGTTATCTTGTGTTAGGGAGCTGTTATCTGGTTACCTTCCCATTGTTCTTTTGTTTGGCTGCTGGGGGGGGGAAAGGGGGGTGATATCACTCCAACTTGCAGTACAGCAGTAAAGAGATATTGAAGTTTATCAGAGCACAAGTCACATGACTTGGGGCAGCTGGGAAATTGACAAAATGTCTAGCCCCATGTCAGATTTCAAAATTGAATATAAAAAAATCTGTTTGCTCTTTTGAGAAATGGATTTCAGTGCATAATTCTGCTGGAGCAGCACTATTTTCCCATGACCGTATCCCTTTAAGGAAGTGCAGAGCAATACGGCAAGAAACTCATAAGTCCAGTCATGGACTGTGTCCCTGCATGGATTTCCAGCACAGGGCCCAGTAATGCGGGAGTTTCTACTGTCTAAGAAGTATAGTGGCTCGAAGTTGCCGGCGTCTCTTGAGGGTAGCATCTGGAAGGACACGGCGAACCGGGTGAGCTCTGATGCCGGTCCACATCACTTTGTTATTTACAATGATTTAGGCCTTAATCCAAATATTCTATCAAAATGAGGACCAATCCCTGCCCTTTTGGAGGATCACAACAATGGCCCCTGTGGTCCTTTCCAGGTGGGACTATTTAACCTGCTAGATGTGTTCATGTGTACTGACTGATCACATGAATCAATTAACTTAAGTGTAGGTCCATAGCTCATCAAAAACTTACACCAGGAATGTTTCAACTTTGGACTTCTCCAACCACAAGGTTCTCCAACCACCTCATGCCCCATCCACCTCTTTTGAGTTGTTATGGAACACACATACAAACCAATTTCCGTGCAAGTAGTTGGTCCTGGTTTTGCACTTAAATTTTTATGGGGAATAGAAAAAAAATGTAAGCCAACTACTTGAATGAATGAACCTCACCCTGTGCCAGTGACAATAACTGAATCAAGTTTTGTGCATTTTCATGATTCTCGCTGGAGTATGTGGTGGCACTTTTGAATTTAGTTTGGGGAGAATTCGGTTGGACTGCTCTGCCAGTAGCATATACTTGACTTTGTTCCTAACAAATTAGAAAGCGGAACAGCTGGGGAAGCAATTTAAAAAGGATGTCCCTTTCAAGATGAAGAGCGCCGAGCGTCATAGAGAAGCGAATACCTCTGTAGAAAAGATTATGGTTTTCCCCTGACGATTGGAGTGAACATCTGTGGGCTATTGAAGTGCATATTTTCGGAGGCCGGACTTGCCGTGTTGTGTGATATTTGATATCGCAATACCTGGCCTTCTTTCTGCACTCCATAATGAATATAGCAGCTCTGTTGATATTCCATTGAAGGTATTGCCATTCGTTTCATCACTGGTTTACGTACGTGCCGCAGGAATGCCGGCAATGCCTTATCTTTCAGAAAGGGAAAACATGTAGGGATGGGGTTTTTGCTTTATCTCTGCTGATTGGCTTGGTTTAAGTTGGAATGTAATGGCAAGGTCAGACAGGGCTACTCAATAACTTAATGAATTGTTGTGCATCACTGACTATCCAGACCTTAGATATATTTTTTAAAAAAAATTATATTTATATCTATATATCTAAAACAGAATGAGCAGTCTCCAGAAGGGGCATCTCAAACACCCATTTCTGTAGACCCTGTATAGAGGGAATAATTATGGTCACCACTTTGGCCCTGTCTGATCTATTAGCGGTAATTGGCTGACGGGGTAATGTATTTAAAGGCACAGTTGGAACTTAAAGTATCCTATATAAGGCCCGGTCAAAAAAAATTAAAGCCAAAGGGGGTGACCTATAAAAGGATTGCTGATTAAACCTACATGACGCAAGTTTAAAGGTTCAGATGGATATACTTCAACATTAACTATAATTTAAAGGAAAACTATACCCCCCAAATGAATACTTAAGCAACAGATAGTTTATATCAAATTGAATGACATATTAAAGAATCTTACCAAACTGGAATATATATTTACATAAATATTGCCCTTTTACATCTCTTGCCTTGAACCACCATTTCGTGACTCTATCTGTGCTGCCTCAGAGATCACCTGACCAGAAATACTACAACACTAACTGTAACAGGAAGAAGTGAGGAAGCAAAAGGCACAACTCTGTCTGTTAATTGGCTCATGTGACCTTACATGTGGTTTGTATGTGTGCACAGTGAATCTTACGATCTCAGGGGGCGGCCCTTATTTTTTAAAATGGCAATTTTCTATTTATGATTACCCAATGGCACATACTACTAAAAAAGTATATTATTATGATAATGGTTCATTTACATGAAGCAGGGTTTTACACATGAGCTGTTTTACTCAGTATCTTTTAATAGAGACCTACATTGTTTGGGGGGTATAGTTTTCCTTTAAAGCAGAAACCTTATCTCCTTATGACTTTCTATGGGTCGTCTTGCTTGGGTAACCTATATAGAATGCAATAATGTCTGGCAGGATAGTAATTTCTACATACAGTTATGGGATCCATTATCCAGAAAGCTCTATATTATGGAAAGGCCTTCTCCTATAGACTATATTTTATTTAAATAATCCAGATTAACTATAACTTCCTTTTTCTCTGTGCAGGTATGGAACCTGTTATCCAGAATGCTCTGGAACTGGGGTTTTCTGGGTAACTGATCTTTCCATAGTTTGGATCTTCAGTCTACTAGAAAATCATGTAAACATTAAATAAACCCATAGGGTGGCTTTGCTTCCAATAAGGATTAATTATATCTTAGTTGGGATCAAGCACAAGCTACTGTTTTATTATTACAGAGAAAAAGGAAATCCTATTTAAAAATTTGGATCTATGGGAGACAGCCTTTCTGTACATGTAATCATAAAACAGTACCTTGTACTTGATCCAAACTAAGATATGATGGTTCGGTCGTTATTGAGGAACACATTGGCTTTACTCTTATGATTTACTATCTAAGATGACTGACTTCCCCTTCAAAGGCAAATAAAGACTGAAACAATTCATTGGCCGATGTCACAGGGCTGCTGATTAACCCCTTTGAATTACATACATGGCGATAAGTAACCTAGAAAAGGTGATTAGGGCCCTGCCCAAAAGAGCTTACAGTCTAAAACATAGACTTTCTTTGTTGCAGAGTTTACTACTTATGTAATGTAAGGAAGCACTGAATCCAGGATTCAGTTCTGGATACGGCCAGGATTCAGTCAACTCTGAACTGAATCCTAATGTGCCAATGCAAATTAGGGACAGGAAGGGAAATAAAATATTTTTTTCACTTTTTCCCTTCCCGTCCCTAATTTGCATATGCAAATTAGAGTTCAGTATTCGCCGAATCTTTCATGAAGGATCCCTAATGTAAACATCTATTTATTAGGTTAAACCTAAGCACAATGTTGTGTGGGCTGTGTGTCGTTTATCGGCTAAAGCCATTGTGCTGGTGTGTGAGCCGTGGTTCTTAAGCAGCTGTTTCACCGCGAGATGCCTGGAAGTGTTATAGATGTCTGCCCGCCCCCCTCGGGTTATTTTGCTCTGTATACTCTTGCAGATTTCGGCTGATACGACTTCCTGAGGTTTAAATAAAATTTCGGAATCTTCCAGCTGTTACAAATTATGACAATGTAATGCACTTTTTAACTTTGTGCCAATGTACCTTAAAGCAGGTGTTGGGCGACCATAAAAAAATACAGAAGATCATAAAATGCTCCTGGTAGATTTATTATTGTTGCGTTTGTTCTTTGTGGTAGAATGTTTTTTTGTGAAAATCTTTTTCTTTTTTTTTTCTTTTTTTCTCGCACTTCTTCATTCCCAATTTACACATTTACAAGAAAAGATTAAAAGGGGTGCTTCACCTTTATGTTAACCTATAGTATATTATTGAATGTCCCATTCCTAGCAACTTTGCAATTGGGTTTCATTATTTTGTATAGGTTTTTTTTTTTTTTAAATTATATATGCCTTTGTCTTCTGCCTCTTTCAGGTTTTCAAATGGGGTCACTGATCCCAGCAATCAAAAAAAATATTGCTCTTTGGGTCCACCAATTTATTGTTATTGCTACTTTTTATTATCTTCATATTCAGTCCCTCTCCTATCCATATTCCAGTCTCTCATTCTAACCACTACCTGGTTGCTGAAATACCAAACTGGAGAGCCGTTGAGCAAAAAAACCCCATAAAAAATGAAGACCAACTACAAATTGTCTCAGAATGTCCATGTCTACAGCAAACAAAAACCCTACCTCTCTTTCCATGAAACAAATGGATTTTAATTATGGTATGGATTTTTAATGGAATATATTAGTTTCCAAATTGAACAACACTAGTTCTAATTGTCCCCCCCCCCCCCTTGCCATTATTGCTTGGAATTATGAAGTACTGGAAGGGAGAGTAGGGCTAAATCATGCCTTGGCACAGGCCCATGGAGGCCTGTATAAATAATACCCTGCATAGAAGAACTAAAGTTCAGAATGTCCTCCACTGTAACCTATGTATGTAAGATATTGGAAAGATGACTTCATGCTGGTAAGCGGCATTCTCATTGGTGATTTCTAGGGATACACCAAATCCAGGATTCGGGATTCGGCCTTTTTCAACAGAATTCGGATTCGGCCGTATCCTTCTGCCTGCCCGAACCGAATATGAATCCCTAGTAGTGCATCCCTAGTGATTTTCTCTTGTATTGCTTGTTGGTTATTTTCTTCAGAGAACATGGGGGGGCTTTAATGGGCAGGTATCAATAGCTGGGTTCTAAATCTGTATTTAGCTTTTCGAAAGACCGGAGTTGGTAACTGATTCACGTTGCAGAAAATGTATTTTTCGCATACTGTGGTCTTCTTTACATTGCATTTGTAATTTAAAATCTATTTCTGTAATTTGCAGAATTGCATACATCCTGTACCTGTTGCAGGGGCAAATAATGTTCATAAGTTATTGTATGGTAAAGCCAAGCAAACTACCCACTGGTTTTGGAGTAGGGATGGAGGCAAAATGACTTAAAACATTTTATGATGTTGCCTCCCTGGAATCATGTCCTGTTAATTTTACTTTTTTTTTTTTTTTTTGTGTGCTTGTCAACAAGAGGTTTCAAGAATTTCTCAACCCACATGCCACTAATAGAGATATAGTAAATATTCTTACCCTTGTGTTAAGTGCACAACTAGTGAAAGGGATGCCATTTTCCTCAAAAAAAACAGATGATGAGCCCCACTGGTCCTGTGCAGTGGAATGTTCCCCCTAGTGGTGAAAAAGTAGTGGGATCTTGAGGTCTGGTCTGTTGTAAATCCATGTTGTCAACTATATTTATATAGCCTTTCCCTAAAGAGGTGGTTAAACTTTAAGTTAACTTTTAGTATGTTATAATGACCAATTATAAGCATCTTATGGATTGATCTTCGATTGCTGAAATTGCAAACTGGAGAACTGCTAAATAAAAAATTAAATAACTCAAACACAAATCTAAAAAGAAAGGCAATTGCAAATTTGCTCTGAATGTATCGTATATATTAGTATATCATAGGGATGCACCGAATCCAGGATTCTGCCTTTTTCAGCAGGATTCGGATTCAGCCGAATCCTTCTGCCCGGCCGAACCGAATCCTAATTTGCATATGCTAATTAGGGGCGGGGAGGGAAATTGCGTGACTTTTTGTCACCAAACAAGGAAGTAAAAAATATTTTCCCCTTTCAACCCCTAATTTGCATATGCAAATTAGGGTTCGGATTCGGTTCGGTATTCGGCCGAATCTTTCACGAAGGATTCGACCGAATCCAAAATAGTGGATTCGGTGCATCCCTAGTATATCATACTAAAAGTTAACTCAAATGTGAACAACCCCTTTAAGGCAGTGGCTCACCGACAAGATGACAAGAGCATTGCTGTAGTTAACTGGGTATTTAATGACAGAATTCATTCTTGACATATAGGGGCAGATTTATTATTATTTTGTTTTCCACTAAAAAGTTCAAGGTTTCAAAGAGTATTTTTGAGTCAACAATTGATTTTTCTGGTAAAAAAAAAAAAAAAACTAGAATTTTTCGAGATTTATTATACTCCAACCCTGGAAATAGATCAAATTCAAAAATACACCATCTAAAACCTGTCCAGGTCATGTAGAAGCCAGTGGCAGAGGTCCCTTCAACCATTTGAAGATGTTAACAGCCTTCATGATGTTTGAGTTTTTGGGAGGGTTTTGCCTGAAAACATGATCAATTCGAGCGATTAGGTTTTTTTGCTGAAAACGCATTCAATTCAAGTTTTCATGTTTTTAACCCCAAACTCACTGATTTGAATTTTTTTCAAGTTGTGAGTTCATTCGAGGTCTAAAAAAGCTCACATAACTTTAAAAGTCAACCTTTGATAAATAACCCCCATAGTGCGGCCTAAAGGCTTACCACCCTTTAAAGGTGGCCATACACGGGCCGATAAAAGCTGCCGACAGACAGTCAGAGCCAGATCGAGATCGGATGTGACTAAAAATCTCGTTGGATCGCGGCCACATCTGTTCGTTGATGCGGTCCCGCGATCCGACCTCCCGTTACCATTCATTACGATCCGATCGTTGGGCCCTATGGCCCACGATCGGATCAGCCCGATATTGCCCACCTCAAGGTGGGCATGTCGGGGAGAGATCCGCTCGTTTGGCGACATTGCCAAACGAGCGGATCTCTCCGTGTATGGCCACCTTAAGACAGGGGTCCCCAATCTTTTTTTACCCTTGAGCCACATTCAAATGTAAAAAAGAGTTGGGGAGCAACGAAAACAAGAAAGAAGTTACTGGGGAATCAAATGGGGCTGTGATTGGGTGTTGGGAAGCCCCTATGTGGACTGACAGCCTACAGGAGACTCTGTATGTCGGTACATCTGGTTTTTATGCAACCAAAACTTGCCTCCAAGCTTGGAATTCAAAAATAAGCTCCTGCTTTGAGGCCACTGGGAACAACATCCAAGGGTTTGGTGAGCAACATGTTACTCACAAGCCATTGGTTGGGGATCTCTGCTTTAATATATGGGGCTTCTGTTACAAAATCCAAGCAAAACAGCTTGGTAAATCGTCAAATATGTCACCACTTCTCACAAGCCACACAGCATGAACGTGTACCTTGCCGCTCCTTGTGTAGCTCTCATAATCCATTGTCATGGGCTAGAGCTGCCTGTGGAAATATAACTGCATGCTTCCCTATCCGCTATTTTGACACATGCTTAAAACCCATTCTGGCTCCTTTTATATCACATTCTCTGCAGCTTTTCGTTGCACCATTTCCGAGCAGCTTCCAATTAACCTTCGCCTCAACCTTCTGCTGTTTTTACATCTGTGCTTTCAACAAGGCAGGCTCCCTTTGATGAACTTCTCCCTGGTCGCCAGACCAGATAAAAATATACAAATGTACATATCTATGAAATGGAGCGTGCTGTTGCATACTTTTCCCCATACAATTGAGGTTTTAGAGTTGGACATTTAACGAGTAGATCCATGGACTTAGGACTTTTGGAACTCTGAAATGCTGTCAGTGGGATTTCAATTAAATGCCTAATGTCCCAGTGCTCTTAAAGGTAAAATTCTAGGGTTGGAATGTTCTGAACTTCAGGGTTTTAACTGGAGTTCTATCTGCCTTCAACAGAATGGGCTCCTCACAAGACTGAGGATGTAAAAATTATTCTTGTATGCCTAGCACCAATTCACTTTACAATTACTAAATGGAAGTCAAGGCAAGATCTTGAAGAGCAATAAAGAATATTAGTTAGAACTTCCAAGAACGAGTGAATTGCTCTAAACAACCTCCTGAAAGTCTCTACTGCCACGTACAGTGTTTCTTTCACATCAAAGATCTGCTTGGGAAAGTTCTCGGTAGGAAATAATTACCTCAATGACAAAATAATTGAAGTATGTAAAAACAAAAGCTTGAAAAGCCAGTGAGTCTAGGCCAAAGGATCGGATGACATGTAGGGCCCGTGCAGACCCTCGGTTTCCACCTATTCAGGAGAAAAAAAAACACCCTTATGTTAATTTGCCTATTAATACTGACATGAAACATGCAGTTGAGCCCCAAGGCTGTTCCTCAGCCAACAGGATTTTCTAGCTGCAGGATGAATATCCGAATAAACCCAGATTAGATATTGACTAGGGAGACCCCCATAGACTAGTGATCTGGTCAATGGTAAGTCCACAGCAAAAAAATCGTCCCATACGTTGAGTAAGCTCAATTTTAAAGTTTGGGATTTCAAAATCTGTAACAGAATATCACTCAGATCATCACGTCGGTTTTCTTGTTTTGAGGCACTATAAAGAACATACACGGGTATCTTTCTGTAATTTGATCCTCATCTTCTATGAAAAAATCATTTATACGTTATATAAACCCAATAGGCTGGTTTTGCTTCCAATAAGGATTAATTATATCTTAGTTGGGATCAAGTACAAGGTACTCTTTTATTATTACAACGAAAAAGGATTTTTTAAAAAATTAGGATTAAATAAAATGGAGTCTATGGGAGACCGCCTTTCCGTTATTTGGAGTTTTCTGAATAACAAGTTTCCCTATAACGAATCCCATACTTGTTTTTGCAAAATATGTGGCTTCTGCTCTGAAATGAAGAAATGATTATATAGCCCCAAGACTGCCTTTTGACTGACTAGATTTTTTTTCCCTGTTGCTGCATTTTTCTTTTTTATTTCTATGTGTTTCCTAGTTTATCATTGCAAATCCATTTGGCATCTACTTCTTTTTCCTTGAATGTGCGGTGCATAAGGGAATCTATCACAGAATAGGAAGGTGAGCAGGTGCAGCCATCTTGGAATGTCTGGGGTACCCCTGTATTTCCCCCATTCTGTGGCTTCTGTATGTTCAAGGTATATATGCCACATCTAGGAACAAAGGTAACACACACGTCTCTTAAAGCCCAAAGATCCATTTGCTCTTATCACATCGAGCCGTAAGCCTCTTTGCCTCATTCTGCATACTGAAATGCAAACTATTTGTATAGAATAAAGGTAACCTAAACACACAGAAGCAGCCAACTATAACAAAAACCTACAAGGGGTGTTTCAAAAGCTGACCATGCACCAAGTTAGTTTTTATATATTTGTTAAATAGTAAAGGCTGACTAAAGGCCGATTCTAAACGGTGTCATGTGCCTCTCCTAAACAGGGTGGCATTTACCCATAGTGATCAAATACGAGGTCAAACTGCACAGTAGCCATCTAGCGAGGTGGTGTGCATAAAAATGCCCGCACGCAGGCTGACTTATACATTATCCGTTCGGCCCATGTTAAGGGTGACTAGGTTCTAGACTCGTTGATGAGCCAAGAAGTCAAGTAATGGCAGAGAGCAGACGTAGCAAAGGCACATTTCCTTTGAGTTAGCTGCAGTCTGTACAGAGAGAACAAGGTTCTGCACAATTAAGCAGAGAAATTGCTGGTAATGTGAGTGCCTGTAAAGGGGATACTCATTTATTTTATGTGACATCAATACACACACACACACACACACATGTTTATATATACCTCTTGAGGCAGGCTGATCATCTGAAGAAGCACCTGGAAAATAACATTCTTAAGATTGCCTTTAAACAAGATATTCCGTCTCTACCAGGTCTTCTATCCTAAAGCTGGCCATAGACGTGCAGATTTACCTTCATATTGGTCAAACGATCATTCGGTGCCATCTCCCGACCTGCCACAAACCATCCAGATCAAATAACAATCGTACAAAAGTTATGTCCGACAAAACTGGTCTCCCACTGATATAGTCAGATATATAGTCAGATTGCCAATACATGCAGAGATATTATCGGTAGCCGAAAATTTCGGGACACTTCACACACGGCCCAAAAATACTACAAAACGGAGATTTGTACGATCAAATCTTTGTCTATGGCCAGCTTTAGGCTTTGAAATTGATTTCCACAATGCCTGCTTCTATCTTTACTCTTTGTATTGGGCCCTGAATATTTAATATCCTGAAAGTTTTGTCTCTGTGCAGCCACTGTGACAATAATAGTATCCAGCAACACTTATTTGCTAAAAAAAAAATAAAAAAGATCTTCACTCTACTCTCTGTTCAAAAAACTGCAAACGTATCTGTTTCTGGCCCCTCTGTCCAGGAGTCAGAGTAGTTCGTACCGTCTCTCTTCTACATTTGAGTTGCACAGTGGTTTCCCAGACTATATAGGTTTTGTGTACTTTTCTCTAAAACAGATTAAAATCTCCACAGACGTTGCAGCAATCTTGGACATCAATATGTTTCATTGTTTCACAAGCGATGACTTTGAAGACGTTCACAGATGACTAGGCATGACCCAGCTCTACTCGCTGATCTCGCTCATGATAATCGCTTCATCATTCAGTATAACTTCAGTCAATCCAGGATGCCAAATACAACTCACATACACACACACACGTGCAGTTTACAGTAATTCCACCGCTATGTGGGGCAGTGTGTGGCGTGTTGTAAATTTCTGTCCTATTCTGTTTATAGCCTTTGATCATTTACTTCTGTCATCTCTTCTGCATCTTTCTGGAACGCATGTGGTGGCGGAACTCTGCTGGAGCTTCAGTAATGACATATCTAATAGACGTGTGAAAAGAAGGTGCTATTAAGAGCGCAGAGTGATGAAAAACTCACTCACTTGGAACCATTCAACTCTGGACAGTTGATTTCTAATGGGTTGAGAAATACCTTCATATAGCAGGCACAAGGCTTACTGATCAGATATTTTTTGCTCTATTTATTTTCCTCTTCTATCCGCCTAAGTGACCATAGTGGATGTCCCAGGAGCCAATGCATCTGTGACTTGTTTCCTATCCAGTTTTTTCTATTCCAGGGGCCTCCATAAGGTGACAACTGCCAGCTCAGCTCTGCTGATTTTACATTTATGAGGCTCACTGTCGTACAGAACACAACATTTAGATTTCTTCCGTGCTGAAAGGAATAGGCTTTATATATTGATCTATAGTGGAAATAAGAACGGGCTGGTAGAAATTGGGCTTGGCTGGTGCCCACTGTGTGTTCCTCCGGTACTCTGATATGCTGATCCCACCCTGGAAATAACAGTCATACTGTGTTTTTTTTACTATTTAAGTGTTCCTTAGTAGCCTTAAGGCCAGTACTCCCACGTTCTGAAACCACCAACTGTTTCGCTTCTGAAACATATATAATGATACCAACGAGTTAATTTATGGAAATACATGTAGCCTGTTGGTAATGAGGCTGTTACTGTCAAATTCAGACTGTTTATTTACAAAATGAACATGTGAACCGGCATGGGATCTTTGTCATAGCTTTTGACAGAAGCTGACGGCACAGAGGAAGCAATTATACATGCTTAGTGGGAAAATAGCGTGCGCCGGATTCTGTTCAGCTTCTCCACTTCCCCAGGCAAGCCTATTCCCAATATCTGCACAACTCTTTTTAAGCTGTTAACAACCATACCATCCTTGGGGATATCACATTTTTCATGTTTTTCAAACGGGGTGGTGGGGAATCATATTTCTCCCGGACTTGGGTCAGTGGTTCATACTCTTGTTATTGTTCGACTTGTTCGGGGGCTTTAGTGTGTGTAGATTGCTGCGGCTTTCGCCTACATAATTTGAACATCATACTTCCAGCCCTTTGCAAAGTTAAACAAATGAGGAAAGCATTTGCAGCTTGGCTCCGTGTACAAGTCTCCAGTGTCTAGGTTTTAGCATTTACACTCGGAGAATGCATCTGATTAAAAACATCCAATGTTTCAAGTATAGAACTCATGATCATTAATGTGATGGCTTGTTGTGTTAGTAGAGACCTTTCAAGTCTACTTGCACTTAAGCTAGGGCCACATGGTCACAGAATCATTACCCTGCTTGGGTTCAGGCAGACGTGGCGGATTTCGCCTTGAAAAGCAAAATCTCTAGTTTCGGCACCGAAATCCACTCTGTCTGCCTGCACCAAAGCAGGGTAATGATTCTAGGTGCAGGCAGCTCAGCAGAAGGGCAGCGGATTCTTAGCCTGCGTTTCTACTCAGGCCAAAATTTATATAGGGTGGCCCTAGCCTTACACTTTATTGGGAAAATGGCCTTAGGTTTTTATCTTAAAACCAGCAGACTGTTATTGTGTATTGTAGCATCAGAAAATTAATGCGTTTGTAAAACTTTTCCAAATAACTAATTCTAGATAATCGATCAACAGTAGAGCTGGTTGTATTGGACTACAGATGACGCTTGCTGTATCTAACATGGCCAAACTATATTGCAGCCATGGTGTGTGTGTGTGTGTGTATAACTTGGTACATGCACTGGTTAGATTAGAATTAAATAGGGGTGTACTGGTTAGATTAACGTGGCCATACACATTACAATTACGGTTTTTCCTGCAACCCATTATTTTTCACTTCAAGTGTTCGCTGAAAAGTCAGATTCGCAGGTAGAAAAAATAGAATTCTATCTGTGTCTGATGAATCTGCGGTAACTGTTTTGCCGATATTTGGGAGCCTTCAAAGGCACCTGATAAAAAATAAAAAAAAAATCCACCTTGACGATCGACGAGATGACAGATATCCAGTTCTTTTGGTATGATATTGGTCAATTTCATATGAAAAAAAGTATGTGTGTGGCCATCTTTAGAATAAAAAGGGGAATGCGGGAATGCTAACATTCTGGCCACTCGTCTCCCCCGTGTAGCCATAGACTGCTGGGAATTTAAATTATGATAATTAGAATGTTGAACACTGAACTATAGGGTGGGGACCCCACATGCAGCAATAATCACCGAGTACGGTTAAAAGTTGGATGACCATTTTGCACTACCTGTATGACCAACTTACAGAAAAAGTCCTCATCATGTCAATAGAAATGCCTGGAACTTCTAGTAGTTACTTCCAATCTTAAACCATGGGAATCCAGTTGTTGATGGGAAGTGTAGATTTTCTTCGGATCCACTGTATACTTCATACAGAATATTAATTTCTGGTTATCTGCCTCGTTTAGTGTAGTGGGAACGCAACACCCCTTAATGGTTGCATGATTTATTAGTCCTCATTTCTTGTAGTTGTGTTAATGTGTTCGACTCCAATTTCAGGCTTTTACACTTTCCTAATTTCATTTCCTTGTAACTCCGCAGAATGAACCCTCTTCTGATAGCTTTTCATTCAACCCGTCGGACAGGCAAGAGTATCTGGACGAGGCTACGCGGAGGGCTTTCCCTAAACATCGCCTCATGACAAGTGGCCATACATCACTGCAACGAGATGGGACGGGATCCTTTCTTCTGGATCTTCCCAATTTTCCTGACCTCTCCAAAGTTGATATTAATGGCCAAAATCCTAATATTCAGGTATATATATATATTTTTAAAAAAGCTATATAAAGAGCGAACTCTAACCAAAATATAAACATCCTTCTATGGCGGCTTTCAATGTTCCAGTACTCTAAAAAAGTATGTCCATCACAAGCCATATTCATTGAACATATGTTGAACAAGGGGGGATACAGCATCCTCAAAAGCTAGTTTTTCACTGCTAAATGGACTAAATTGCAAGTGTGCCATGTTGGAGGACATGTTGAAGGTTTCATAGGTAATGTAGGGCCTTTGCACGTGATGTCTATGATAGTGAGAGGTTTTACTGATTGTTCATGATACAAAAAGCTAAATTGCCTTTATTGTAAATAACCAATTAAGCAATGGATCTTATACTTTATTAAGTATTGCTTTGATACATATGACGCTTATTTTGGGAGCTGCTGAACATATGAGTGAGCTCTGCCTTACCATGAATTCTCTGGAATTTACAAGCAAATGCCAATTGTCTGGGATTCTTAGCATCGTGTGTGGTTCCTGAGCAGTTGGTCCATTCCTTGTTCTGCCCACACAACTATCATGTCTCACTCTTACTGTACATCATTATGTCAATGACTTCCACCATTTTACCACCTCTGCCTATAAGCAAGCCAACTCCTTGCCTGTTTCCTCTGTATGATTAAGTCCATTCTCGCGCATACTCCTAGTATTAATCTTCTTTGCTGGGGGGACGAGTTTCATAACGATTCCTTACCAGGAAATTTTCCGGGAATGGACCAGTCATGTTTCTGAAACATCTACTTAAGATTCTTTAAAGAGATCAAGAATTGCCAAATGCCTAATGTAAGCATTCTGACAATAAATAAGACATAGCTATGTGACCTAGAGTATTGTGTATAATTCTGGAATGTGCATCCCATGGACGTCTCCCAGAGAGGAAGGCAGAGGAGTAGTGATAAAGCTTTTTGCCCTCCCTTAATGTGTCCTCATTCCAGGAATCCCACCCCCCAGACATAGAGCCCCCTTTATACACACAGACTACTTGTTTACTTTTATTTGGCCTGGAAGACCTTGGTGGAAGACCAATTATCACAGCTCTTTTGCGTCGTCTTACAGCACATAGCTCATCTTTTTGCCCTCAAAGGAACGACTGTAAGGGGGAACTACGTAATTTATTTGTATTAGCAAAAGCCAAGCTTGGCAGTTCCTCTTATTTCTTATCTGATTATTGGTTGTCAAAATGACCAGCTGACGGGTTTGTGTAAATGCTGAGGGTGGAACAGCTGCTGTGGAGTTATTGAAGAACCCACCAAGAAACAGTGAGTCAGCTTAATGGGCTCCTGTAGTAACACCTAATATACTGCCCACATTACTAAATAAATCCACTGGTGGTCCCTGTACTATCAGATTTTTTTTTTATAGGACATTGTGAGGGGGGGGGTAGTAAATACATTTTTTTTTTTTTTTTGTTTATTTTTTATTTTTTTTGGGCCCCACAAGAGACATCAACTTCTCTAGCAGTAGAAAAGACAGAGCTAGCATATTGGGATTTATCCCTATGTATTAGAACTACATTCATGCCTACTAGTCGTATTCTTGTCAGTTTTACAGGGAATTGAATAAGTCTTAAACAAACTATAAAATGCATAGTTCTGCATTTGCATTGGAAGGAGCTTTCAATCGTCCGTAAAGTTCCCCTAATAATATTTATTTAGCATTGCAGTAGCTAGGTGTAATGCAGAATATCATAAAACCTCTTTAGTACCATGAGCTTATTAATGTGGGCCACATCGGTCTTACTGCTTACCTTGTTTAAAGGAAAACTATACCCCCAAAATGAACACTTAAGCAACAGATAGTTCATATCATATTAAGTGGCATATTACAGTGGCATATTACAGAATCTTCCCAAACTGGAATATATATATTTAAGTAAATATTGTCCTTTTACGTCTCTTGCCTTGAGCCACCATTTTGTGATGGTCTGTGTGCTGCCTCAGAGATCACCTGACCAGAAATGCTACAACTCTAACTGTAACAGGAAGAAGTGTAGAAGCAAAAGACACAACTCTGTCTGTTAATTGGCTTATGTGACCTAACATGGATGGTTTGTTGGTATGTTTGTGAGTACAGTGAATCCTACGATCCCAGGGGGCGGCCCTTATTTTTTTAAAATGGCAATTTTCTATTTATGATTCCCCAATGGCACATACTACTAGAAAAGTATACTATTATGAAAATGGTTTATTTACATAAAGCAGGATTTTACATATGAGCTGTTTTATGCAATATCTTTTTATAGAGACCTACATTGTTTGGGGGTATAGTTTTCCTTTAAGCTTTAAAGTGTATCAGTACTGAGATTAACTGGCCCCCACATAGTTTACACCTCAAATTCAGACCATAAAGCTCTGTATTAACACATATAATGCCACTGCAAACCATGTACTGTTCACACCTCAGACCCAGACTGAAAGTGCCCACATTGTTCACCTGTTCACACCTCAAACAAACTTCTGGAGGGACACAGTTTTGCCATAAAGTGAGTGTGGTTAAAAAGAGGGAGTGGCAAGCACTGGCTTCCATTATTAGCCCTCCACCACGTAGGCTGGAAAAATTCTGGCCCTCAGTAGCACAGAAGTTGGACAGCGCTGATTAAGGTTGCCATCTGTCCTGTTTTGACCCCGACAGCCCGGTATTTTGAAGGGCTGCTTGGATCAAAACTTTCTGCCCGGTTTTCCAAATAAGGAAAGGATTCCTTTGATTGGCACGGAGATGGACTGATGGCTGCATCATAGCCCCGCCCCCACATCATGGCCACTCCCATCTGTCATGGAACCGCCCCCTGATGTCACGGCCCATCCCCTGCCCGGTCTCCACTGTTTGGAAAGGTGGCAACCCTAGCACTGATCTGTGAGATGGGATCTGTTATCTGGAATGCTTGGGACCTGGGGTTTTCCGAATAATAAGGCACCTGGATCGCTATACCTTAAGTCTGCTAAATATCATTTAAACATTAAATAAACCCAATAGGATTGTTTTGCCACCAATATCGATTCATGCAACTTGCTTATCAAGTACAAGCTACTGTTTTATTATGTCATAGAAATTGTGTTTAAAAATGAGTCATTAAAATGGCCTTCCTGTAATCTGACCTTTTCTGGATAAGGGATCACATGGCGGTAGATACTCTTATCAACAATATTTAAAATCTGCGCTGTTTTACTAGAATAAGTATTGTTACCCTGTTTGTTTACGTAGCTGCAGAATTGGCCAGCATGGATAGTTAGAGCCCTAAACATGAGGAGGTTGGGAGCCAAGAAATGTTTGCAGCAGGACTAAATGCTAGAGCTCCTAAAACAGATGTTAATAATTTCACTGTCTTGTTTTGAATGCAATTTCCTATCTTTTAAGTAATGCAAATGGTTACTTTGGTAATGCCTTTCATTTCTCTAATTGGGCCAATTTTTAGAACTTGGAGAATAAAGGGGGGTTGGCTACGGAATCTGCATAGTGCACATTTTCAGAATTTGCTCAGATCTACTTGATTTGCCCTTCTTTTGAGATAAACTTGTGTATACAAATACAAATTGACAGCAGGGGAGAGTTTTAACAAAAAAAATATAGGAACGGGAATGCTAAATGTATCTATTGGCCTCCTGGATATATCAAGCAATTATATGTATCCTTCAGACGTTAAAATATACTGGTTTGGTGTTTTGGCCAAAACGCTTCCCAATGGAATGCTGAGGAACACTTATGTTTAATGGCATAGCTGTAATTTAGCTGCAGCTTTGATAAATCGGCCTTAAAGCCTACCCAATATTTAAAAGAAACTATTGTTATTGATGCTAATAACATTTAATTACTATATTAATATAGTTGTGGTTATTCGAGACAATGCACCCCCTAGTGGAAATGAAATGATGATATTTTAAAAATTGTTCACTGTTCGTGACTTTCTCTCTCGCAATGTACAAGTATGGGACCTGTTATCCAGAATGCTCAGGACCTGGGGTTTTCCTGATAATGGATGGTCAATAATGTCAGGCTGTAGTTGTATGGCTCTATATCAGTTGAGTCTATTGCACCAATGAAATCCAGTGCAAAAGGGGCAACAAATGATTTTTCCAAACCTTGTTCTGGCTTCTGATTTGTGAATAAAAATGACCACAGAAATCTCTTGCCATGGAAGGGCACTATGAACTTGGAAATTCTACTCCTCATACAGTATCATAAATTGGGCTACATAAAATCTTTTTTGCACAGTTTATATTCTATGCCTTCAGCTAAGCCTTATATAGCCTTTATCTCTATGTTGTTGAGGTCCTGGCCATTCAGAAGGGATATCCAGAAATGTTTTTATAGATACTGTAGATTGATGTATCATAAGTAGCTCTTATTGCAATAATGGTTTTTATTGCAGTTTGAGGGTTATTTTCCACTATTGAATTATAGTTTTAAAATGGAAAATTTTGAGATTTATTTAGGGCGAAAAAGCTTGAATGTTAACATTTGGCATCTGAAAGCTGCCAAGTGCATGTAGAAGTCAATGGTAGTTGTCCTAGACAAAATGATTATATATATATAGAGAGAGAGAGAGAGAGAGATCATTTTGTTTTGTCTTTTTCAGTTTGAGTTTAGAATTTCTTTTTAAGAGTTGATAGACCCTTTGAAAATGATGAATAGAACATGAATTAGTTTTGTTTGGATCTCCATATAAATAAAACACTTTGGAGTTTGAGAAGTTTTCTAGTTTATTATCATTTCAAAAACATCTCTAAAATTCACAAATTCCAATTTTGATAAATATGCCTTCTTGGGCCCAGCATAAACTCTTTCAGTCATTTCTATACAGCAGGGGTTCCCTTTCAGATGGACCCTCACTTTAAATATGGCTATTTCCATCATTTGGATCTCCGTACTTTGTCTTCTAAAAAATGATTTAAACATTAATTAAACCCAATAGGATCTTTTTGCCTCCAATAAGAATTATCTTAGTTTGGGATCAGGTACAAGGTGCTGTTGTTTTAGTACAGAGGAAAAGGAAATCATTTTCAAACATTCTAATTGTTTGCTTATAATGGAGTCTAAAGTAGACAGCCTTCCCATAATTCAGAGCTTTCTAGATAACTGGTTTCCGGACAAAAGATTTCATACCTGTTTTGTGTTTACTCCCTTTCCTCCCCACAGCACGGAGACTCGTTTTGGTCGCCGACCCCACTGCAAATGCTCTAAAACAGCAATTGTGAATATTTTTACATTTTTGTAACTGTAGCATTTTCAAATGTATTCATCAGGAAAATTCTTACATTGGAATGAATTTTTTTTTATTTTCAATATTCATGTTTTATTTCCTTAATATGCAACGTTCAATTTAAAAAATCAACAATCAATTAAAAAATGTATTGAATCGGGCCTCCCTGGTTAAGAACTCCTGATATACATCAAACACAAAAATCTACAACATTCCTTTCATTTGCTAGAGTTGAGCATGAGGGAGCCCCTAAATTAAATAATGTGAATTGTAATTTTGTATTTTCTTTTCCCGACCTCGCTATTAAAAGTGTGTGTAGACAGCTACCCGTAACCCTAGAAATAAGAATCTCGTATTTCATTTGGAAATATTTCAGGTCACTATTGAAGTGGTTGATGGACCTGACTCGGAGCCGGAAAATGAAATGCAAAAGGAGAACATGCCCAGCTGGCCGGTTCCATCACCTGACTGGAGAAGCTGGTGGCAGAGGTCAGCAACTTTGCCCCGTATGAATTACGGGGACCAGGATTACAAATACGACAGCACTACTGAGGACAGCAACTTCTTAAACCCTCTGGGAGGAAGGAACAGACAAGTGCCCAGCCACCGAACATTTGATACAAAGGAACAGCCTGAGTATGGTAAGCTCACATGACTTGGGGGTATTTATATTTTTAAAGGAATGAGCTAAGGGGCTAGTAGCAGCGAGTGTCCATCTGATTCAGCCGCTTGACTCGAGACGCTATAGAATGTCGCCACGGGCTGTTTCTTATAGAGCCCTGGTGCATGGGCCAAAGCATGGTAATGCAAAGAAAGTACAACTTAAATGGATACTGTCAGGGGAAAACATGTTTTTTTCAAAACGCATAAGTAACTAGTGCTGCTCCAGCAGAATTCTGCACTGAAATCGGTTGTTTCAAAAGAGCAAATATAATTTTTTTTTTTTTTATATTTAATTTTGTAATTTGACATGGGGAGAGATATATTGTCAGTTTCCCAGCTGCCCTCAGTCATGTGTTCTGATAAACTTCAGTCACTCTTTACTGCAAGTTGGAGTGATATCACCCCCAGCAGCCTAACAAAAGAACAATGGGAAGGTAACCAGAAAACAGCTCCCTAACAAGATATCAGCTGCCTGGTAGATCTAAGAACAGCACTCAATAATAAAATCCAGGTCCCATTGCGACACATTCAGTTACATTGAGTAGGAGAAACAACAGCCTGCCAGAAAGCAGTTCCATCCTAAAGTGCTGGCTCTTTCTGAAAGCACATGACCAGGCAAAATGACCTGAGACGGCTGACTATACACCAATATTACAACTTGGGAAAAAAAATACACTTGCTGGTTCAGGAATGAAATTTTATATTGTAAAGTGAATTATATGCATAAAAACAAAACCATAAAAATCAGGACAGAATCCCTTTTAAATTAACTTTCAGTATGTTCTAGAATGGCTAAGAAACTTTTCAATTGGGCTCCATTTTTTCTTTTTTATAGTTTCTCAATTATTTGCCTTTTTATTCTGACTCTTTCCAGCTTTCAAATGATCAAATGAGGGTCACCGACCCCATCCAAACAAAAGCTCTATAAGGCTATTAATGTGTTGTTATTGCTACTTTATTACCCATTTTTCTGTTCAGGCCTCTCTTAATCATAATCCAGTTTCTTATTCAAATGAATGCATTGTTCTAGGGTAATTTGGACCCTAGCATTCAGATAGCTGAAAACGAATTGCAAACTTTTCAGCTATCTCATAATATTACTCTATACATGATATTAAAAGTTAATCTAAAGGTTAACAACCCCTTTTTTTCAAATCTGAGAAAGGTACAGGATATACAGCAGATAAGCTCTGTAGTATACATTGGGATTCTTCAGAACTTTTATGTTATCCACTGTGTAGCATGTTCTTGAATGGCTGCCCCATGGCTACACAGCAGCTTGTTTATATAAACTATTGTAGAGTTTGTGACGTTTTGCCGGTGCAGCACAATAGTACATTATATTTTCATTAAGTTTAAACACTTTCATTTTGTGCAGTTACTGTTCCTTTAACAATTTATTCATCTCCTCTTTACATGCAGGAGATGAAGCTTAAATATTACATTTTCGCAATAGTTCCCCTTTAACTGAACCATGCACATGGGAAACCTACAAGACAATCTAGAAGGAAGATCACATAAAATATTGCAACTGCGTACAATGAATAATACTGGTGTCAAAATGTTTGTCATTGGCAAACCCCCTTCTGTGAAATCTGGTGTGCATGTTCTATAATATATGGGAGCTGTTATCCAGAATGCTTGGGACCTGGGGGTTTCTGGATGAGGGATTTTCAGTAATTTGGATCACTATTCCTTAAAGGGATTCTGTCACATGTTTGTTTGACAAACTGTATCCTTTAATGGCGCTCCACCATTAGAACCCTGCATTAAAAGAGAAAATAGCATTTTGAAATCTGACATGGCGCTAGACATGTTGTTAGTTTCTTAGGTGCCCCCAGCCATGTACATTGGTTTCCTGCTAATGTGATTTATTCGTGTTTTTCTCGTAGACTATGTAGATGGTGAGGGAGATTGGAGCAGTTGGTCAGTGTGCAGTGTCACCTGTGGTAGCGGTAACCAAAAGCGCACCCGAACCTGTGGCTATGCCTGCACAGCGACAGAGTCAAGAACTTGTGATATGCCAAACTGTCCGGGTAAGAACTTCTTAAAGTAATGACTACATCTTTATTAGGGACTTGTTTCATGGCATTCCTATGAAAGCGCCATTGTATTTTTTAGTCTGTCTTTGACATTGTGGGGCATTCAAGAAAGCCTGGGTTAGATGCCCTATAGTGATGTGCAGGCCGACCCAAAGCCCACAGGACCCGTGAGTTTGCCCGTGGGTCGGGCTGGTTTGGATTGACTGCCGCACAAAGTTTGTAGGCCGCAGCGGGAGCAGGCTGAACTTTAACCTGCGTCCACCCCGCGCTCCTAGTGCCCCACTTCCACCAGACGCGCTCTTTTTTTAAATACTCTCGTGCCATACCCACTGCATTGTTCATTCAAAAAGCTATTGGTATTTTCTCTGGGTTGTTCTGCATGGCAGAGGAAGCTGCAAGGTTCAACCTGCGACATTCAACTTACCGATACAAGTATAGGATCTGTTATCCGGAAACCGGTTATCCAGAAAGCTCCAAATTATGTCTCCCATAGACTCCATTTTATCAAAATAATTAAATTTTTGTAAGAAAAAATAATTTCCTTTTTCTCTGTAATAATAAAAATGTAACTTGTACTTGATCTTAACTAAGATATAATGAATCCTTATTGGAAACAAAACCAGCCTATTGGGTTTATTTAATTGATTTTTTCAGTAAGGTATGGTAGGCCAAATTACGTAAAGATCCATTATGAGAAAACCCCCAGTCCTGAGCATTCTGGATAACCGGTCCTATACCTGTGTATATATAAAATTGTGTATGTTGGTCAAAAAATTCAGTGCATAAATAACAAAAAACCGAACTCCAAGGACTTTATAGGTGAAAACATCTTCAGGAAAGTTTCCAGAAACCGGTCAGAGTGATGGAGCCGAAATGTTGAAATAAAATACAAACTTTATTTTTGACCTATAAAGTCCTTGGAGTGCAATTGGGATAAAGTATATTGGTTTAGTGAGAGATTTCAGGAAGCCTAGAGCTGTCACTAAACTCATTTGCTGCGTTTTCCTTTTCTTGCTGGGGTTTCACAGTGTTGACAGTAATAATCCAAAGCAACAAGCCCATAACACTAACAAAATAAGAATATTCAGTAATATGAAAAAAAAGGAAAAACATTGAATGGAGTTCCTATTTAGGGCCATGTCACATCAGGCATTTTCTCCTCCAGTGTATCTATGCTGGGGGAGAAAACACATCTGTTTCCTTCTTCCCCCTACATTGGTGTGTATTGATCGCATCAGCCGATTGATTTTGTCTATATCTACTCCGCTTCTAAAAACTCCTAATATCCTCATTTCTATGGGAAGATTAGACCTTGCTCTTGCCCCGCCCCTTGCCATTCTAGAACCTCCCACTCTCCAAAAAAAGTGTACCAGTTAACAGGATTTTGGTTGGATAATGCTTTACAAAATCTAATTGGTAACTTGTACAAGTGTATTTGCTGGCACCAACCAGCCTTATCTATTATTTTCCAGAATGCAGTAGATATTGTTTCGATCTCATTGCTTTTAGCAACTATTTTTGCATAATTTAGCACCTATGTCCATAACTTAGCCCCAGAGAGCGATGTGGCGATCCACACAGGTGGGCGAATAGTAAACAAGTGCATATGAGAGCGGCTCTTCTCTCTTCAGCATCTGCCAGTGCCTCATTGGGATTGCATGATAATCTGTCAAAATTGTCTTTCCAATAAATTCTCAGATGGTTGGGCAGTATGATACAAATTTGCTAAATTTCCCAACCAAATATGGCATCCTCAAGGGTGGCTATAGGTTTAGTGTTTAGTAGAATTAAGTTAAAAGCCACTGGACATGTGGAAACCCATTTATCAAAGGACAAATTTTGAATTCATGTGAAAAAAAAAATTCAATTCGAATATACTCACAATTCGACTGGGAGATAATTTAACACAAAATTCGAATGCCTAATATTTGATTGAATGGTCCCGTCCTTTAAAATTTGAATAGTACGATTCAAGCTTTTTTCCGGGAAAGGCTCAGGAAGGCTATTAACATCTCCAAATGGCTATACGGACCTCTGCCATTGACTTGTACATGAACTTGGCAGGTTTTAGGTGGCGAATATTCAAATTAGGACAGTTTCCATGGTCGAGTTGTGATAAATCTCACATTTGAATTCGAATAGGGGGGGTAAAATTCAAATGTGTGAATTTTTAAACTCCTAAACTTTGAATTCTAATTCATTATTCAACCCTTGCTAAATCTTCCCCTTAGAGTTTTTCTTGACGGTTCCCTCGGATGAGTGGTGAAACATTTTCAAGAAAAACGTACTGAAATCCGAATTCATCTCATTTTTAAAATAAAACCACAACCAAATTCCCATACCTGATTTTACCTTATTATTCAAAAAGCTTGATTTAATTGGATAAAATCAAGTGAAAACTCGAATCGTAAGATTTTTTTTCTGGCTTTTTCCTGAAAAGCTGAGTTTATTCGATTTTTGCCCGAAAAGCCCAAAATGATCGGATTTTCAGGCTAATTCCATTGTAGACCACATAAACTTCAAAATAGGATTGGGACCTTTGACTTAAAAACAACCTCAGTGTGTCTGAGATGGTGGATTTTTGGATTCGGGCTTTTTGCTGCACTGAACTTTAATAGATCTTGAAAACAACAAAGTTTAGCAAATAACACCCTAAATGTCCAGTTGCCGTTGACTCAATTCTACTAGACACTGTATATCATGACCTGGATAAATAGTTGGTGACAACTGAGACTTTTCACAAATTGTCCCATACTTCATATGTCTGATCTCCAGTGTATTTATATAAATCTGGCAATGCAGAGGAAGATAGAAGAATGTATTTTAATTAGGGATGCACCGAATCCAGGATTCTGCTGTTTTCAGCAGGATTCGGATTCGGCCCAATCCTTCTGCCCTGCCGAACCGAATAACCGCAAATTAGGGGCAGGGAGGGAAATTGCGTGACTTTTTGTCACAAAACAAGAAAATAAAAAATTTTCCCTTCCCACCCATAATTTGCATATGCAAATTAGGATTTGGTTTATCGTGAAGGATTCAGAGTTTGGCCGAATCCAAAATAGTGGATTTGATGCATCCCTAATTTTAATATTACCTAATAGGTGTTGGCCGCTACAGAACTTGTTGGAGGTGCTTGTTCAGACCAACCCTACCCTATATATAATGTTGATTTTAGTTACCATCAAGTACACCATTTTGTCCTGTTAAATAAAAATAATTAAATGAAGACTTCTTAGGGCTATTTAGGATGTATCTGTGCTGTATTTTGGAGCTTTATGGAAGACTGGTCTCTAGATAATAGATCCCACAAGCAGCACCTATAAATGTATATGTTACCTAGGCCTTATCAAGCCCTCAAGCCTGTTTGAGAGGGGTTTTAACTTGGAAAGCATAAGGCACTTAAAATACATTGTACTATTTTTTTTTATTTCTTACCCCTTAATCCGTTTTAAATTTATTTTGGCACTTTTGGGTGTTTGACTAGAAATAGTGTAGCATTTCATAGCCAATGAGGTGTTGGTAATTACATTTCTGTGTGGTCTCTATACTTTCACAAAGCTGCCATTTCCAGCACAATTCATTTACAGTAAGTATAAATTTTATGGTTCACAGGAAATCTGTTTAAGATCTTTATTTTTTTTTCAAAAAAAAATTTTTTTTTTTTTAAATTCTAATACACCCGTTGCTGTCTTTGGCGAATTAGTGCACATGTAGCGGTGATGGCTGGGTACAGTTAAGTAAAGCCATATATTAGAGCAATTAAATGTGTAATCTTTGTTCTGGTGCCGTCTTTCCTTAAACACTGGAGTAAATTCAATTAAAATGGGACAAAGCTTAGTAATTAATGCAGCAAGTGCCAGTCTTCTGGTTTTGTGGTTGAGACGATGCCATATCCTCCAAGAACAGTGTGCAAATAAGATTTGGTCCAGTCCCCCAACTCCAACAACAATAATGTAGAAAAGAATATAACAATGAAATGGGTTTATAAAAAGAACATTACGTGATGATTCCATTTAACACAACTGCCACATAACCAAGTCTCTCGGTTACCACCTGCTTTGATCTGCCCGCCACTTTCAAGTGGCACCTGCAGATCGTTGTGCAAATTGGTTTTGCATGTAACTTTCAATCTGTGTTGCCTCCTGTTCCAAATATCTTTATCAAAGGCTGTCGTATCTGCCATTTATTAGCGTGCTTCCTCCCCCCACACCCTCTCCGCAGGAATCGAAGACACATTCCGAACAGCAGCCACTGAAGTCAGCCTTCTGGCAGGGAATGAGGATTTCAATGCTACAAAGCTGTTTGGTGTTGGTGAGTGTCATTTACATAATTTGGAATATTGAGTTCAGCTCTGTAAATGTGCTCCAGATTCCTATAGAATTTTAAATGAACATTACGGATAAAGAGGCCATTGTGTGAAGGGCTTTTTTACAAGTACAAGTATAATCTGAAATATATTCCTGCTGGTGTAGAACAGAAGAGGGGTCATCTACAAAGAATATGGCGTGGTCATGACTGTCACACAGTTACACACTCGGTTTGCCTACTATTTGTTGATTAAAGGGATACTGCCATGGGAAAACATGTATATTTTTTTTTCCAAAACGCATCAGTTAATAGTGCTGCTCCAGCACAATTCTGAACTGAAATCTATTTCTCAAAAGAGCAAATCGATTTTTTTTAATTTTGGAATCTGACATGGAGCTAGACATATTGCCAGTTTTCCAGCTGCCCCAAAGTCATGTGACTTGTGCTCTGATAAACTTCAGTCACTATTTACTGCTATTTACCCCCTACCCCCCCAGCAATCCATCAACATAACAATGGGAAGTTAACCAGATAGATAACAGCTGCCTGGTAGATCTAAGAACAGCACTCAATAGTATAATCCAGGTCCCACTGCGACACATTCAGTTACATTGAGCAGCCTGCCAAAAAGCAGTTCCATCCTAAAGTGCTGGCTCTTTCTGAAAGCACATGACCAGGCAAAATGACATGAGATGGCGCCTACACACCATTATTATATATATAAAAAAAATACACTTGCTGGTTCAGGAATTAAATTTTATATTGTAATGTGAATTATTTCTAGTGTAAACAGTGTCATTTAGAAATAAAAACTACACCATAAAAATCATGACAGAATCCCTTTAAGGTCGTGATTGACCTGGCCATTAGATAGTATGGGAGGGGGCAGATATAGAGAGTAACCTTCCCCACCACAACACTTTTTTTTTTTTTTTTTTTAAGTGCCACCTTGCCCTGTAGTTGGCCTGAGAAAAAAAGGCTATGTTGGTGCCGTGTCTGGCCACGTCAAGCTTTCAGTTTGATCGTTGACCAGGAGCATGCACTATGAAGACCAGAATGTGATCTGCTCCAGTGCAATAAACTCCAGGACTCAGCACACCAGATGTGATGTAGCCAGACATAGCAGCTGTCAGTCCCATATTCTGCTCTGCTTTCTTAGGCCAGGTAGAAAGCAAGGGGTCAGCTTGTGGGAGAGCATTTAATGCAGTTGGAGAGGAGGAAGGGGCACTTTCCCTAGATGTGCTGTGGGGAAGCAGAATTTGTTCTACTTTGAACATTAGAAGAAATAAGGTACAGGTATGGGACCTGTGATCCAGAATGCTTGGGACCTAGGGTTTTCCAGATAATTGATCTTTCCATAATTTGGATCTTTGTACCTTGAGTCTGCTAGAAAATCATGTAAACATTAAATAAACCCAACAGGCTGGTTTTTCTTCCAGTAAGGATTACTTATATCTTAGTTTGGAACAAGTACAATGTACTGTTTTATCTGTAAAAGTCTTTAGTCCACGGAGCACTAGAACAGGTAGGAAGTGTTTCAATTTATTGAAGATGAAATAGCATAAATGGACATACACCAACAGTGCATCAAACGAAGCCCATGCTTTACGCGTTTCATGGCTTCAACGCCACTTCCTCAGAAACAAGGTACTGTTTTATTACTACAGAGAAAACGGAAATAATTTCTAAATTTTTCTGTAATGCTGAGCTTTCTGGATAATGAATCCCATACCTGTGCAGGAAATGCATATGCACCAATTCTGGTACCACCTTGCAGATGTTACTAATTTTTGGAATATCTGGTCATTTGGCCTGTACTGTTAAGGTGGTCATAGATTTTCAGGAAAGATCATTCGTTTCAATGATCGTCCGATATACAGATGGAAACAATAGAATTTTACCTGAATCTGAAGATTCAGCACTAACAATGGCCGATATTCAATGGTGCCCAATCAAAAATTGCCAGCCAGCCGGATCGACAAGCCGAACGATATCCAAGTCTTTCTGATCGGCTCACCTCCCACCGTACACACATTAAATATCATACGAAAATTCGTACAATGTTATCAGTGCATCTAAGGCCACCTTTAAGATATTCATGATTGGCGCTACTTGAAAATGCTGCCTCATTGTCTCAGGTTGGCCAGAGTTTCTGTTTTTCTTGGTCAACTCTGATAAGATCATATCAAAGTTGAGTAGTTCATCAGGCATATACAAAGGGCCTGCCTAAGTTGGGTGGCCTGAAAGTCCAGCTAGTTGAGGCAAAGTTTCAGTTAGTTGAGGCAATGCAAGCTGTGCTTGGGTCTTTTCTTACACCAGTCCTACTTGATAACCTGTTTTTTGGTGTTTATTTTAGATACTGACAGCTGTGAGCGATGGATGAACTGCAAAAGTGAATTCCTCAAAAAGTATATGCACAAAGTGGCTAATGATCTTCCCAGCTGCCCTTGCTCCTACCCAACTGAAGTGGCTTATAGCACCGCTGAAATATACGATCGGATCAAACGCAAAGACTTTCGATGGAAAGATGCTAGTGGTCCAAAGGAGAAGCTAGAGATATACAAACCAACAGCAAGATACTGCATACGTTCCATGCTCTCTCTGGAGAGTACCACTCTAGCTGCACAGCACTGCTGCTTCGATGACAGCATGCAACTAATTACAAGGGGAAAGGGAGCAGGCACCCCAAATTTGATCAGTGTAGAGTTTTCAGCAGAACTTCATTATAAAGTGGATATTTTACCTTGGATTATGTGCAAAGGGGACTGGAGTCGATACAATGAAGTTCGACCACCAAATAATGGACAAAAATGTACTGAAAACCCTTCAGAAGATGATTATTTGAAACAGTTTCAGGAAGCCAGAGAATTCTAGAGGTGGGCCAATAGGGACTGATAAAATCTGACGAATTAGATGCTTGCGGCAACGTCTGCTGGTAATGGGTTTATGACGTCGATTGAATACTGCTCGCTGTGTATTTGCAGTAGAAGTGATCTTAAATGACATGTCACTGCTGGGTTCTCTACAGTTTCTTGCAACAAACTCCGTGTTCATACCTTTTATCTATCAATACAAACGATATGCATTATTAAGTGTATGTCACCTATAGAAACCATAAATGACATGAGTTTAAGCAAAGCACCTCATATCTATATCAAGGTTGCCCCATTGTGAATCCAGGAAAGATCCTCCATGGGCTCCTTAAAACTCCCGGTCTTCATTACAATCCAATCAGCCAATACGTTTCTATAAATAATTGGGCAACTGCATAAAAAGTGTGATATTAACAGCTGTGGCTCTTGGGAGACCCTATGTTCTGTAGTTCTGGTCCATACTGAAGCAAATTGGAAAGATTTAAGGCTTAACCCCACCATATGGATCTGGTGTTTTGTTACGTGGTGTTTGAAAAGGACTATGTCAACGGGAAACTGAGGATTTCAGGGTAGCTCTTGGCTTGTGACTTTTTCAGGGACTATTCAATATTGAGAAATGTGGCACTTTCTTTAAAAGGAGATACAGACATAGGTTTGTCTTCTTGTTTTACATGGATATAGTACATATGGCTCACATTATTTTATTTTTGTAGGCATGAACCAAACTCAAGTTTAAAAAAAAAAAAAAAAAAAAAAAAAAAGAAGCTATTATCGGGTTCATCTTTTATTGCTGTTTACAAATACTGCAATATTTTTGTAAAGTATTTATTAAGTTGTAGTTCTATATCATGCGCTGGGCATGGAACTGTTTTATTGTGTTTTTAAAAGCATTTTTTTTTGTTTCTATTGGAATATGGTCAGAAATGTGGGATATTGCCAACGATCTGAAGCTGAAAGTGTTTTACCTAGAGGTCTGGAGATGGTAAATATAAATAAAACATCAGAACAGTAGCTGCTTCATATACATATATTTATATCTTTGTGGTGTCCTTTATTTCATGCGCTTTTTCCAGGCAAGTTATCAACTTATAGAAGGGGAAAAAAAGAAAAAGAACTGACCCTTAGGGGCCGATTCACGAAGGGTCGAATATCGAGGGTTAATTAACCCTCGATATTCGACTGGGAACTAAAATAGTTCGACTTCGAATATCGAAGTTGAACGATTTTGCGCAAATCCTGCGATCGATCGATCGAAGGATTTTTCGTTCGATCGAACGATTAAATCCTTCGAATCGAACGATTCGAAGGATTTTAATCAAACGATCGAAGGAAAATCCTTCGATCAAAAAATCACAGGCAAGCCTATGGGGACCTTCCCCATAGGCTAAAATTGACTTCGGTAGCTTTTAGCTGCCGAAGTAGGGGGTCGAAGTTTTTCTTAAAGGGACAGTACTTCGACTATCGAATGGTGGAATAGTCGAAGGATTTTTACTTCGAATCGTTCGAATTCGATTGAATTCGATCGAATTTAACCAATTCGATGGTCGAAGTACCCAAAAAATACTTCGAAATTCTAATTTTTTTTTATTCTAACTCTTCACCCGAATTTCGTGAATCGGCCCCTTAAAGTTGCACTTTTACTAATGAAATTAAAAAACAGAAAATCCAGGAAAAACATTAAAATGAGGGAAGGAACAAGGAGATGCAAAGACTAAGGGTTTGGGGTAGGTAAATTATGTCTTGTGAGCATTGGAATGGGTCTCGGACGCGCCTAAACGGTTTGCAGTCGGCTGCTAAAGTCACTACAAGATACCCCTACAATGTGCCTATGGGGAAGGTTTTAGGTGGCGAAGTAGGTAGTCGTTTTTTTTTTTGTTTTTTTTTAAAGAGACAGTACTTCTACTATCGAATAGTCGAACGATTTTTAGTTCAATTCAAAGTCGTAATAGAAGGTTGAAGCAGCCAATTCGATGGTCGAAGTAGCCAAAAAAAACCTTCGAAATTCGAAGTATTTTTCATTCTAATCCTTCACTCGAGCTAAGTAAATGTGCCCCTAGGAGTCAGATGGAGTGCTGATTCATGTGGCTTTTGCTATTGTAGGAAGGCCCTTGGCAATTGGCTACACTGCTAAGTATACCAGTGAAGTTGGCATCTGTTATGTCCATGGGCCGTACTAGTTCTAGGCCAATATTGGACATAAGTGCTTTCTTGACCAAATCTCTCTTACCGGTAAGTTTTTCTTGTAACACTGTAGGACATTGCAACATAGACTTTCAAAAGTCTCTAGTCTAGCACTGGCCTCAAGGATTTTAATGCAGGGAATTAGAAGAAAAAAAAACTTCAAATTGCAAAAATGAACATATTGCATAAACGTATTTTTCAGATTATATATTTATAGATTGTGCACAGGAAAGCTGGGAAGTTTTATTAAAAGGACATTTGCCCAGGGCCCAACACTTAAACATTTAGGGGGTCGAATGTTAAAGGTTTTTTTATACCTCGAATTGACTCACAACTCCAATGTTTCTCTAATAAAATTCTGGTAACTTAAGAGGATGCCTATTTTTTTTCCTATAGAGGTTGGTTGTGAGTTTCTGCTTCCTTGTTTTCCAGCAATCAGACCAAAATGAGATCATCTTCCCTGATCATTATTCTCCCTGGTGTATGAGAATCAGTTGGCAGGCTGCTTCTTATATAGTTTGATCATTATAGGCTGTGAATCCTATCTTAGCGGGACTCTTATCTGTACATTATATACACACAGGTATACGCATACAGTAGTTAGGCCAATACATATTTGGACATTGATAGTTCTTATGTTAGAAATTACAGACTGGCAGCCTTAGGGCTCTTACTAACGAGCGGTTGAAGCTGCGTTCCGTTTTTCTGCGTTCAGCCACAGGGGAGCGCAGGAATAGACGCATTGTTTTTTTCAATGGTGCTGTACACACACAGGCTCGTAGGCATGTTGCGTCTCAACCTGCATTCGGCACCTACACACGCCTGTGTGAGTACAACCCCATTGAAAAAAACTTAATGCGTCTATTCCTGCACTTCCCTGCGGTTGAACGCAGAAAAACGGAACGCAGGGGAGCGCAGCTTCAACCAATTGTCAGTAATAGCCCTTAACATGGTTAACAATTTCGGAATTACTGAACTTTTTATATGTAGTCTCCTTTTTCAAGAGACCAAAAGCAATTGACTGACCAGGTGTGGCAAGTTCCTTCATCATTTAATCAACAATTAAGTAGGTAACGGATCTAGAATTGACTCCCAAGTGTGGAATTTGATTTCAGAAGCTGGAGATGTGAACTCCCAATATGAGACCCAAGGTCCGTCAATGCAAAGAAAGCAGGTTGCTGTGAGAAAACAAAACAAACCCATCAAAGAGATAGAAACATTAGGAGTAACCAAAATGGCAATTTAGCCCTAAAAAGAAGGAATGCATTTGTAAGCTCAACAATACCAACAGGTCTGGACCACCCCTGAAGCCAACTATATTGGATGATTGCAGTATTTTTTTTCCATTGTGAAGAAAAACCACTTCCTGCTTAGTAAGAACACTCTGTAGGAAGTATGTGTATCATTGTCAAACTCTACAATCAAGAGTAGACCTCATGAAAGTAAATATAGAGGTCTTACCACAAAGTGTAAATTTCAAAAATAGGAAGATCGGATTAGACTTTGCCAGAAAATATCACAATGTACCAGAATGATGGAAAAAGAAGATTATGGAGAAGGTAAAAAAGAGCTTGTGATCCACACCACATGACATCTAAAACATTGTGGAGGTGGTGTTACAGCATGGGCGCATATGGCTGCCAATGGAACTAGGTCACTAGTGTGCAATGATAGGACTGGAGCAGCAGGATGAATTCTGAAATGTATAGGCCTATACTATCTGCTCAGTCTGTGAAATGCTTTAAAACAAATTGTAAGGCACTTCACATATACAGGTAGATAGACCCAAAACATACCATGACACAAACCTAAAGGTGGCCATACATTATAAGATGCACTCGTTTGGCAAGGTTGCCAATGAGCGGATCTTAACCCAATATGCCCACCAAAATCAGGGCAATATCGGTTTAACCCATTTGTTTGGCCCTAGGGCCAAACGATCGGAATACAATGAAGGAAATGGGTACTGACGGAACAAGGACCACCTCAACTTGCCAATGCGGTCCTTGATCTCCAAAAAAAAATCAAACCTGCTTGATTGCTATCTGCAGGAAAGCTGCTGAATCTGTCTAAAGGACCAATATCAGCAGCTTTAATCTGCCCGTGTATGGCCACCTTTAGAACGGATTGGGTTCTGTGCTACCATTTAATTTCCATACAAGAGTACAATCTGTCATTGACTGTTTATCTGTCTAGACCTCTGGGTGACATCAGGATTTGTTGCCCCTTCTTCCTAATAAAAATAAAGAGTTGATATTAAAATATCCATTTCTAATTCTTCAATATAATGAGAGGAATTTTTTTTGTCTCTGATTGCAGGGGAAAATTGGGATCATGTCTTTTCTTTCACTGCTGCTCAACGATGAATATATCTGCCACTAAAGTTCCAAGAAAACCCCACCTGTTTAGTCTATCCCTAGCTGTATAATAGAATGAGAAGGTTGCAGCACTGGCTGTTCCTCACCCTCGTCAGATCCACCTCTGTAAGTTAACTCTCCAGATAGGGTGTTTGCTCTAGTGGTGCTCTACCATCAAACAAACTTCATCAACGAAGGAAAAAAGCAGCATCTTCCAAAAATCTTCCAATTTATTTAATCTTCCAAAAACATTGTCCTAGCTGTAACTTTTGTCTGTCTGGGTCACAGGGAACCTATTGATACAGAGATGGATTTGCTTCTGTAGAAATTACGGAAATGGCAATCTCTGCCATCAGGAGGCAGGTATTTCTAAAATAATATTACTTTTCTGTGCTTGAGAAAACGAACATTCATATTATTTATTCTGGCAAACTTTCTGTTTTAAATTAAAAAAATTATTGATTTCAAGCTTCAAGTTGCTTGACCAGTCATTCTCATTTCCATTTATATAAGTCACACTGACATAAGAGAATATGGAGAATGAAAACAGAGCTGTTACACAACCAATGTACCTTGTCCAACAGACCCGACTTTGAAGGACACAACGCATGTATGTACTGAAACCAGTAATCCGAGTCAAACTATCCCAGTGATCTCTACAAATCTTCAGTGCATTTGGCCAATCTCCAGCAAAGTCCTCTGGGACGAGACTCGGCAATCTCTTCAGTGGAAGCTGAAGAATCCTACATAAACATTTTAAGGATTTAAATTGTGGACCTGCTACACATTCTAAAACTGCGTGGCTTATATTAATACCTCTTACAGGATTAGCTTTCTTTTGTAGAGGTCTAGTTGAAGAGAAGGGAGTTGAAAGTGGATTGTTCCAGGAGATTACCTTTAAATGCTCCACTCGTAACACACGGCAGGTAGCTAAATTCTTAGTTAAACTCTTGGATTATGTGGGTTTGGGATTGGATTTTTCTCACTGGAACAATATTTTAATTGAATACATTCCCTATAGAAGGAGAATATAACCCCCTACAAGTTTCTCTCTTTACTATAGTATTTCTGCATGTACTTTTCTACAAAGTCTATTTGAAGAAATAGTTAAGTATGGAGTAATGAAACTAATCAACACTATAAATGTTGTTTATAGGTATTTGCAATGAATAGTAGCAGAATAAAGTCATCTACAATGAACAGACCTAAATAGGAGAAGGCACACAAGTGTTTGTTAACTCGGATGCCTGTGTTTTCCCACTTATATTTTGTCACTATAAGTCCACACAGGGTCGATTTAAGGTACCAGTGGGCCAGGGCAAAGATCTTATTAATGGGTCCCCATAGCTACTCCGAGAAATTTGTAATAGGACTGCCTCATGCAGGAGAACTGCAAAAAAAAATTGAAAAGAAATTGCCTGTGCTTACAGAAGTAGACATGAGGTCCAGGTCACCAACGATGGACCTACTGCAGTTATAAACCGCAAATGTAAGAAGTTGTTAGTGATTTAGAAGACCCAGCAGGATATGGCATTCCATGGAAACATGTTTTAGGGTAAACAGGTGGACAAAATATCAAATGGTGAACAGAAAGATCAGAGATGCCATCTCCACAGAAAGTGCCCCATAGAAATGATTTACAGTAGATTTCTTATATAATAACTACAATCCCCAGCCTCTTCCATATGCCAAGAGCTCCAAGCAACCAACCAGATGGCTATTCATTATTCTACCTGCACCAACCTAGCAAAAGTTATTCATTCACTGGCTATTATGGGGTGAGGCAAGTATCGGTTCATGTTACTCCTCGGGCTGCTCATCGTTTTAAAACATTAATTTGAATTTTATATTAAAGCAGGAAATATAACAAATCTGAAATAAATTATGAGTGGGGTGGAAATAAACTGCACGTTTATCTTGACCTACAAATGCTCCATATCAATGTACTTAGGGGATATGTGGAATTTTTATTTGGTCTTTTTTTTTTTTTTAAGCGTGTGCCTAATACAATAACCATGTGTGAGTGTTGGAACATTAAAGTGTGGCTTTTTGTAAAAAAAAAGGATCCAAAATGTTTTTAGGGAATGTCATTAAAAAAAGATGCACAGAGCACGGCATCTGTAACCCCTTTTCTGGCCATGATATAGATCCACATTTTTGTCAAGGTGGTGGATAGAATGCCAGAAGCATAGAATCATCATTCAAATGAATGGGGAAAGTGCATTGACTAGCAGCAGGCGGTTCTTAAAGGGATTCTGTCATGATTTTTATGGTGTAGTTTTTATTTCTAAATTACACTGTTTACACTAGAAATAATTCACATTACAATATAAAATTTAATTCCTGAACCAGCAAGTGTATTTTTTTTTTAGTTGTAATATTGGTGTTTCGGCGCCATCTCAGGTCATTTTGCCTGGACATGTGCTTTCAGAAAGAGCCAGCACTTTAGGATGGAACTGCTTTCTGGCAGGCTGTTGTTTCTCCTTCTCAATGTAACTGAATGTGTCTCAGTGAGACATGGGTTTTTACTATTGAGTGTTGTTCTTAGATCTACCAGGCAGATGTTGTCGTGTGTTAGGGAGCTGTTATCTGGTTACCTTCCCATTGTTCTGCTGTTAGGCTGCTGGGGGAGAGGGGAAGGGAGGGGGTGATATCACTCCAACTTGCAGTAAAGAGTGACTGTTTATCAGAGCACAAGTCACATGACTGGGGCTGCTGGGAAACTGACAATATGTCTAGCCCCATGTCAAATTTCAAAATTAAATATAATAAAATCTGTTTGCTCTTTTGAGAAACAGATTTAATTGCAGAATTCTGCTGGAGCAGCACTATTAAGTGATGCGTTTTAAAAAAAAAAAACGGGCTTTCCTGTGACAGTATCCCTTTAAGGGGCTACACACATAGTGCCCTATACATCTGTGAAAGACATCTACAGCAGTAGCTTCCAAACTGCAGGGCAGCCCCACCTGGGAGGGGCTTGGAGCAGAGGGAGGGGCTTGGAGCAAAGGCAGGGGCTCAACCTGAAGGACAGATATGGTGACAATTGGGTAGAAGGACCATTTGCTTTCCTAGATACACCTGAAAGCACAGCTCAAAGGTCAGTTAGGGTGAGATTTAGGGACAGTATGTAGTTGCCACCCTTAATATTCTTGAAATTATGACTAAATAACTAATATCCCAACGATTCTTGCATCTATAGACACTTCCCGTGTTAAGGGGAGCCCTTGATCAAAGTCTAGACCTTCCAGTGGGTCCTGGCCAAAAGTTTGACCTTCAAGAGGAGCTTAAACTGTGAATTTAGTTAGCTTCTAAAGGATTAATGATTGAAAATGTAACCATGTCATTGCCCTTCTTTCATTTCAACATTCCATTGCTTTGCTGTATTATGGAAATGTGTTTTTGCCTTCTTGATTACTAATCAGCTGGCACTGAACTCAAGTAACATTTCTTTATCCCCCGCCATGTTTTTCAAATACCACTGCCTTTTGGAAATCCTTCATTCACTTATGTCTGCCATTTCTGAGTTACTGGTTGTGCACAGAGCAGCACGTTGTGTAACTTTTGCGAAATGAAAGATGTTGGGCACACGCACAGTGCTCACAATCTCTTCCTTCTTTGTTTACAGAATCACCTGCAGGAAATTTAAAAAAGGAATGTGTGGAGGTCGTTTTTGGACCTGCTACAGAAGCAGCTTCCTTTGAAGGCTCTGAGCTGCAGTGTTGGCAATTGTATCTGGAAAGTCACCATTAAACAATTGCCATCCAAAATTTTTATAGAAGTGTTCAACTCTTGAACTACGTCCATCTTTGGAGAAAAGCAACGCTGTTTTAGAAGTCAGAGGACAAACGTATCCCATAAAGGTGCACTTTGATTCCTGCATTTGAAGGAAAAGGTTGTTTGTCAGCAATGAGCAAAAGTTTTAAAGTAAATATATTACTAAAAAGTGTCTCCTAAATCTAATAATATTATATACTATACCTAGCCATTGCCTGGCCTAAATCGTCTAGCTTCCTTGGAAACCTGTGCCAGGGTGCCCATCTTCAACCCAGCTCCCAGACCCTTCCTTAGAATTCAGCCCCATGAATATCTAGTAGTGCTAAGGCTAAAGTGAGTTGACTAGTGTATCATGATCCAGGGGCAGCTCCTCACAGGTGTAAAGGACTTACCCAGGGGACGGCAGGGCAGGTCAAATGTTTAAATGGCCATCAGTCCTTTTGTGCCTTGCCCAACGTAGGTTCTGTATATTGTTCCTGGGTGCGATTATCCTGTGATTCTTGTTGTGACCTTTGGCTATTCCTGATTCCTGTTTGAGTCCGCCTGCCCTGACCCTTTGGCTCGTCCCTGACTACTCTTTGGATTCCGTTCTGTACTTCGACCCTGTTTGTTGCTGACCTGGCCTGTGACCTCGATTACTCTGCTGCTTTCCGATTTTGTACTGCATTCCCGATTGGTTTCGACCCGGCCCGTTCCTGGACTTTGATAACCTTTACATTAAGTTCCCTTGCTCGCCCAGAGTTCTTCCCTCAGTCTCCTCACTATTAAAGGAGAAGGAAAGCTACGGAGGCATTTTATTGCCAATAGATTAGCCACAATAGTGCAAGCTAGAATGCTATATTTATTCTGTAGAATATTTTACCATACCTGAGTAAAAAGCTCTAAAAACTCTCTGTTTGTTTAGAATAGGAGCTGCAGTATTAATGTGGTGTGACATCACTTCCTGCCTGAGTCTCTCCCTGCTCTGGGCTCAGATTACAGCAGAGAAGGGAGGGGGGGGGGGGGAGAGGAGCAAACGGAGCATGCTCTTGCCCAGGGCAATGAGGTTTAAGATGAAGGCAGGAAGTCTGATACAGAAGCCCAGGAGTACACAATAGAAGGAAAGAAATGCAGTGTTTCTTATGACAGGGGACTCAGAGCAACATTAGTTTGGGGGTTTACTGGTATATTTAGATGGACCTTTCTGATAAGGCTTACTTAGTTTTAACCTTTCCTTCTCCTTTAAGTCCTGGCGGCATCCGAGTAGCGGAGGGCCCCACCCGACGTGAAAGGCGACGGTTATAGGCTGAAGCGTGAGCCGAGCCCAGACCATTGGGGTTTACTCTGGGTTGTGGGATACTAAACGTTACAACAGGTTACCAGGGGATGCAAAACCCACCCAGTAACTTTAACAGCCAAATTTCTGGTTATCATACCATACATTTTGATCTTCTAGTGCAGAGAGCTCAATTGCACTCTGCACTAACAACAAGGACCCCCCAAAAAGGTAGAGCAGAGGAAGGGGCGGCAGCACGGAAGCTGACTCAGGACAGCGGGGACTGAGGGCCGACCCTGTCATGTTCTCAATAGCTGAAACCCTTCATAGATTTCCAATCACTTTACAATAGTTCAAATCATCAAAATAGTATCATAATTGAAGTCTTCCAGCTCAGACTCAGCAATTTTAATTAAAATAGGAAGGCATTTTAGAGGAAGCAAAATATCATAATATTCAAAATACATGCAGCACAAATATTCACACCTTTTATTCCTTACTCAAGCAAAGCTGGACATGGCCACAGGAACAGCACCAGAGCAAACACATAGTTTGCAACTTTGCCTATTTTCTTCTTATTCAACATCTCATTCCGAAACCAAGGGCATTAATAAGAAGTTAGTCCTTCCATTTTTTTTATGACAGTCTCTTCTCTTCTGGGCAGCTTTTCCATTAGAATTTTTTTTGGTGGGAATTGCTTCCATTCACTTGCAAGGGCATTAGTGAGGTTGGGCAGTGATGTTGGCTATCCGGAATCCACAAGGGCCAAAATAAATAAAGTAAAAATAATATTTATCCAAATTATTGCTCAAAGTATGAAACCCAACACTGTCAAAAATGTAATTGAAAGCTGTAGCATTAAGGATTGCTTTTCAGTAGAACCAAGGGTCCTAGACCAAACCATGGAAAACACCCCATGCCCTTATTCCTCCTCCATGAACTTTACCATTGACATTATGCATCCTGGCACATAGTGTTCTCTTGAAAGGGCGAAAAATTCTCAAAGTGCATTGAAGTCAATGGGCATCAAAAAATTTTTGACATGCGACAATTTTTATGTGCGCGACAATTTTTACATGTGCAAGTGTTTTGTCCAAATGCATTAAAGTCAATGGGCACCAATATACTTTTCACGCACGTCAATTTTTATGTGCTGCAAATTTTTCCGTGGCGGAGTTTGCAGCAGATTCACAAAATTTTTTTTGCAGGTGACGAAATTCGTTGTGCACCCATGCCTGGTGAATAAATTCGCCCATCACTACTCAGTGACAGCGTATCAACTGAGAAGGACCTGTCATTTGTCTGGAAGTAGTGTTCTTTAAATGAATATTACCACTGCTTAATTAGAAAACAAGAAATTCAATTTTCCTTTACACACCTCCTCACAAAAAATATCTAAAATACAGTATTCGTCACCTCTAATAGTAAGCAGAACATTGTTCAGATAGCTTTCCAGTACCTTAGGTTCTAAATGTTTAAAAAGATAAAAGCTACAAATAGCACCAAATTCCTAATAGGAGTTATACCTTTATTTCTTTTTCTTAACTCCTAAATATATATGGTACAATTCTTAGCAAAGGCTAAAGAGAGAAGTTTTGAATTATAAAACTAATCTGATACCAGTCAATTAATGCAAATTCAATCCCCTCCCTAGCAGACCATGAAAATGAATGAAGAGCAAGTCTGTTTCAGGCTCACAGAAGCCAAAAGAAACCTTGAAAGGAACCAAGAAAGTCCTGCTTCATACAACTACGACGATGTTTTTCCCCCAAAAAATAAATATTGCCTTTGGCAGTACCAACATCAAATGCCTCATGAGTTATTCTGGCGTTTCGACACACTAAAAAAAGAGAATAATTATCTTATGTTTAAGTGCTTTTGGTGCTGCCCAGTTTAGCACCTACAGATAAATGGGCTGCTCAGAATTGCCATATGACAAACATATATTATGTTTAACGAAATGTTCATAAAACTTTAATGGACTGGAAAAACTCAATTTACCTTTCCATGAATTGCACAGCTCTTAGGAAGGTAAGCGGGCCTAAAAAAATTAAGTGAGCGAAAGAGGGATGTTGTATCTACATATCATTTAGCATTTGACTGGACATTTCCATTTTAGACATAATTGTGTTGAGTCCCAAGTGAGATTCAATATTGCTTGATGGATATCAATAATTAGAGCATGTAAATTCAGGAGCTTAAAAGCAGCTGTCTAAAATATGTCAAGAAAATTTTAGATATTAGCAGGATTTTGAAAGAGATTGTACTGGCCATACAATGATGAATGCCTGGCCAAAGTCTTATTCGATCTGGAGATATAGCCTTAGAAAATCACCAACGCATCCTACAAAGTGTCGCCTTTCCTCTTCATGCGTAGATGTTGAAGCTACTTTTTAATGTGACTGTTTTCATAATGTTCTAGTCATGTTCTCCATTAGCCTTCAACATTTTTCTCAACTCACTCATGCTGTGTGACTGAGAAGGGTAAAGGGTACCACCAAGGTTCCAGGAAACTCTATGCAAAGTCCAAAGGATGAGAGAAGGAGAAGTGTTGACATAGTTTCGCCTGGAAACATGTAATGCATGTAAATAATGGCAATTTTACAGCTAGTTCTGTTCTAAGAGTTTTGATTGTACATGCTGTTTTGCTGTTGGAAATCCCAATTTGTAGATTTGTGCCATACATGAGTTCTTTGCAGCAGAGAAAACAGCAGTTTTATGACTTCCAAATAAATTGCTAGTAAAAATTCGGGGCCCCCTTAACCGACAAGGATTTGGGGATTTTTGTGGATGACAAACTGTGCAACTCTGGACAGTGTAATTTAGTGGTTACTAAAGCAAAGCAAGTACTATCTTGCTTAACTCAGGGATGAAAAAATAATTTTGCCTCTTTATAAGTCCCTCACCTTAAGTATGCAGTGCAGTTTTGGGCTCCAGTCCTTAAGAGGGATATAAGTGAGTTGGAGAGAGTGTGTAACGGTTGGCACCCTAAAGTCAGAACAGATGCCAAGCACCCTGGTCTTGGCTCGTGCTTCCGTCTGTAGCAGCCACTTTGGCCTCGGGAGGAGCCCTCAGATGCCGCCAGGTCTTATTACGAGAGGTGCAAGGCGAAAGGTTCTGACCAGGCAAAAGGGGCACAACATTATGCAAAGTCTTTGGGCAGAAGGTCGTAGTACAAGACGTTAGGCAATAGAATAGTCAGATCAGGCTGGGTCGAGGCAGGCAAGGGTCAAACTGGGATATCAATCAGAAAGGATTTAGCAGAAGAGGTAGTCGGTATTCAGGCAAGGGTCAGGATCCAGAGGTCAGAATAGTCAAAAGCTAGGCAGGGGTCACAACATGAATAAAAACAGGTTCAGACAGATTTAGCTTAAGCTCAGAAGCACCAGGAACAAACGCCTATAACGGGCAGCGTGGAAATGAAAAATGTACCTTTAAGTACATTTAAATTTCGCGCCATTGCACGCTGGCGTCATCACACCAGCGCGCCTGCACCTATAATTAAAGAAGAGGCGCACGCCCCAAAACTAGACTAGACTAACAGGGTGAGTTATTACAGAGTGCAGAGAAGTGCAACTAGGTAAAATTAATTGAAGAATTCAACTGCAAGGAAAGACTGTCATGGTTGGGGTTGTTTTCTATGTAGAGGCAATTGTTAGGGACATGATCCCTCTATACGAGTACATAACATGATATTATAAACAGATAGCAGGAGATATTTTTCCATAGATAAGGTCAAAGAAAAAGAGACCTCCCCTTCAGACTACAGGAACAGAACATTCATTTGAAGCAGTGTAGGTGGTTCTTCACAGTGAGGACAGTGAGGTTGGGGAATGCACTGCCGGGTGATGTTGTGATGCTGATTCTATTAATACCCTTAAGTGGGGCTTGGGTGATTTCTTAGACAAGCATAATATCCAAGGCTAATAGTTAGTAATGGGCGAATTTATTTGGCAGGCATGGAATTTCTGTGTTTCGCCGCCAACGAATAAATTTGAAACTGCGGTGAAAAAATTGCCACGACAAAAAAATTGTGCATTAGAATAGGCATACACATAAAAATTGTCGCACGTCAAAATTATTCGGACGCCCATTGACTTTAATGCATTTGGACAAAGTAATGGCCAGAAACTAGAGGGGGGCGGGGAGCCCTGGCGCAGGACGCGCAGCCGGGCCCCCCGCCCCCCTCCGTACATCCGGAACTGGCCGGGAATTAGCGGCGCGTGAACTGCTGGGGGGCCCTGAGGGGGTGCAGGCCCTGGCCCGCTCGCACCCCCTGCTCCCCCGGTAGTTCTGCCACTGGTAGTCGCACTAATAAAAATTGTCACTCGTAAAAATTATTTTGACGCCCATTGAATTTTTCAGGTGAATTCGCAAATTTTTCAGCGAAGTGAAATGCCACAGATTCTCCCCTCACTACTGGGGCTCATTTGGAAGGGCTGAACATGAATGCCTTTTGTCTTTTTTCAACCCAAATGAACTATGTAACTCTGTCATAAATTATTTGTGAAAAAATATTAAATATTCCCTAATACAGTCTTTACATTCTGTAGTCCAGTGATGCCCAGATGTAATTGGTGCAACTCCCAGCATCCTACTAGCAGCCAAAGTGCCGGCGCTTCCACATTCCTGGCTGCAGACACTTGGAAAATGTTAAAACTGGTAAACTATGACCAAATATTAACTGCAGTTACCTACATTTAATGTCCTAATTGGGTGCTGACATGTGTTACCTCCTGTCCTTAGATTGCCTAGGAAATCATGCAGACAGCAAACAATGTGACTCACGCCACTGAAATAAACGGAGGCATCACTGTGTATCTGAACATGGAAAGTATCCGGAGACAGAAGCAGAGGCAATAGCTCATGAGATGCAGAAGAGGATGAATCAGCTGGAATCTGCCTCCTGCCAAAAATTCTCTGTTCACACTCACCTTGTCACACTTGGCTGCAAAACATTCCTCTCAGTTAAATCAAATCCAGTTGCCGACAGTGCGCTCAAACACTAGCCTCTGGGGCTCATTTCTTAAAGGAGAACTAAAGCCTATGTTTTGGGTTTCTGTACCAGCCCAATGCATATTGAGATGCTGGAACATGGCTGGTGCAATAAGTTCAGTATATAAAATAGGGCATTTTTAGCCATATTTATTTCAGGGTTTAGTTCTCCTTTAAGGGGATGCAGCAAAGATAGAAAGCTCTTGGCTAACCTATATACATTTAACTGTAGATTATAATGAATGCTGAAATTGATAAAGTCATCAAAAGTCACCTCTAATGGCGTTTTGAAAGTTGTTATGCGCAGAACAAGCACAGGAATGGGACCTGTTATCCAGAATTATCATGACTTTGAGTTTTCTTTTTTTTTCTCTGAAAACTCGATCAATTGCAGTTTTCGGGTTTGCGGGACTCCAACTGGCACATTCGGATTTTTGACATTCGCCATTTTTCTTAAATAAGATACCGTTTCAAGGTCATTCAAGTTCATTTGAGTAAAAAAAAAAAAAACTACTAGACCTTTGATAAATAACCCGCCTACATGCCGTCTACTCATTTTCAGACGATAATTATTCTGTTCAAATTTTGCTAGACATAAAATAAAATATTCGAAATCCTAGGGAATTGTATGAAACTTCCCACCAATACTAAGAAAAATGTATTTGTATAGGTATGGGAGCTGTTATTCAGAATGCTCATGGGGTTTTCTGGATAAAGGATCTTTCTATAATTTGGATATTCATATCTTAAAGGGCACCTGTTGGATAAATAGAGCCTGCATTCCAGTTGGGCATAGCAGTAGTTTTTGTAAAAAAAAATGCTCCCCGCCAGGGCTATGCTACCCGCACCGGGAGGAAGCAGCCATGTTGTGTCACATGAATGCGCATAAGTAGCAAATCGCGGCACATTTTATTATGCGAGTGACATGGCCGTTCACACCAGGAGTTCCCTCCCAGTGAAGGTAGCGTATCGCTGACATGGGGGATTTTTTTTAAAAACAAACTGCTGTTATCCCCAACTGGAATGCGGGCTCTATTAGCCGACACCTTTGGTTGGGGATAACATTTTTACCCAACAGGTGCCGTTTAAGTCTACTAGAAAATGGAACTGTATTATTATTACTGAGAAAATGAAAATCATTTTAAAAAAGTCTGATTGTTTGGATAAAATGGAGCCTATGGGAGACGGCCTTTCCATAACTCGGAGCTTTCTGAATAATGGGTTTCCAGATAACGGGTCCAATACCTGTAATAGAAAACTGAAAACTATTCACAATTGTTTTTCTGTTTCTAAAAGATGTTTATTCCTTTGCACATGTTTGATAAATGTTTTGCGAAGCCAGAAAAGCATCGAGCCACCCATCATGATTTTTAGCCACGCATTTTCTTAATACTAACGTAAGAATTGCAGAGAGTATATTCGAAAAGTAATAACTTCCTAGTGAAGACTATTAAACTGCAAAATTTTAATTTATTCAACTTGTTCATGCAATTTGTTTTTTCCTGGTTAGGATTTTTATGACATTTCCCTATATGTGAGATACATTCCTGATGGGCATTCATCCTTTGGCATCTCATAATCCGTAAAAAGCAAAGCTAATGTTCCTAACGGATACAAGGAGAACAATCCTTTGCCCTCATCCAGGGGCCGGAGTACAATGAGCTTTATGTATTAGGCTTTAATCCCTTTCTCTGCCATTATGTACTGGGCTATGTAAGCCTGGATTGGTGGCTAAATCGGAGCACATGTAAACCTCCTGAAAATATCTGCACCAATATTTGTAAATGTAAAGGTGGTCTATCTGTCTGTTTATTTAATTAAAGGAGATCCAAACCCTCCTTTGCCCTTTAGTTCTCTAAAGAAGTTGATCAACTACTTAATTACAGATGCAATAGAACTCACCAAGAGCATGTGCTGGCCAAAAACATCATTACATTACATGCAATTTTGGTTTCATTTTATTCCACTTTCATCAAACCTGGGGAGGGAAGACATACTAGTTCTGTACAGGTATGAGCAGTGTTGGACTGGCCCACAGGGATACCAGGAAAACTCCCGGTGGGCCCACGTGTCAGTGGCCCCTCATGCTTCTAAACTTTGGCTTATTTTATGGCCATTCCCTATTTCTATGAGAACAAAGAGACTAAATAGCTGGAAAAATAGATGATAGTATGTTAAGAAAAGAGACTAGGAGAATAGATGTTGAGTGAGGAGAGGAAGAATAATAGCACTGAGAGTAGGTGGGCCCCTGGTCCAAGGTTTTTGGGTGGGGCCCTGGTGTCCCAGTCCGACACTGAGTATGGGATCCGTTATCTGGAAACCAGTTATCCAGAATTCTGAATTACGGAATGTCATTGGAGGGTATTTTGCATTTTAACCTTGTTGCTGATGTGAAAAGCTGGAGAAAGATTTATCAAGCAATATGTATTGAAGAGCATGACACTTATGTTCCTGGACTGCATCTTCCAACGTGGGATTTGTAGCCCAACAAAAAGGTGGTTGAGCAGTAGTGTCTAGATTCCCTTTAATAGACTGGCCAGGTGTTGTTTTGTTTCCTTCCCCGTCTTGAACTTTATTATACAGTGAAACACATAGGTGCCAGAGTTGCTGTTGTGTAACTCAATTATGGCAGCCACCAGGAATATTTGGACTCTCTGAAACTTGGCAGACTGGAGCCCCCCTAGAGTGGGAGTCCCCAACCTTTTTCACCATGAGCAACATTTAGATGTAAAAGGCGTTAGGGAGCAACACAGGCATGAACAAATTCCCTGGGGTGCCAAATAAGGGCCACGATTATCTATTAGGTAGCCCCTATGTGGTCTGGTAGCCTACAGGAGACTCTGTTTGGCAGCCCACTTGGTTTTTATGCAACCAAAACTTGCCTCCAAGTCTGGAATTCAAGAATAAGCACCTGCTTTGAGGCCACAGGGAGCAACATCCAATGGGATGGCGAGCAACATGTTACTAATGAGCCACTGGCCACCTGCCCATCACTACCATAGAGCTTTGTGTGAGACACCTTATGGATTTGGCCCTTGCTCCATTCACACATTTCAGCCCTGTATCTATATTGCAATATAGTGAAACCTCAGTTATTATCTGTAGCTCCCCCTCGCAGATGCAGTACAGAAGATGGTACTCTGAACATGATAAATCACAGACACCATAAAATGAAATACTTTGATGTATGACTTTCCCTTTGATCTTTATGTTTCCCTCTCCTTTATTCTGATTTCTTCCCTTTTATTATGGTGCTTTATCGCTCACCCTGCCCCTTATAGTGTATAGTCATGTTGTGTTATTTGTATGTGTGCACTGGCCTTTATTGTGTCTACTCCCCTTTTCCCATATTCTATATACTCATTTTAGGGCTCATATACTGTATGAACACAATATTCAGAATCCAATTTTTTCCACAATGCAGTAAATAACGGTGGCATAATATCAGGGTTCCCGCACCCATGAGCACAATGGCATGCAATTCATCATCAGGTCGCGGCGGTCCCCACAGGTTTCTTGGGAGCAATTATGGATGCAACCTTTATTTGACTCTATTTTAGTACTTTGCAGTTCATTTAGTGTACATGCAATGTTACTCAAAGTTATTGGGCCATCCCAGCAAAATCATTTTATGGTCCTTGTGGGTTGATCCTGAAGAAGGGAGGCTGTGTCCCCCCGAAACGTTGATTATTGATTGTTGGTGGCATAAATAAAAGGGGCACAATCCCCGACTGCAATACTGGTGTGTGCAGACCGTTTTTTGAAATTACAAAGCAGTAAGGAGACCTGGCAAGGTCAACGGAAGACCAGCACCACTACGCAGAATAAGTGGAAGGAGGTGTGCGGTAATATAAAATTTCCTTGTGGGTAAAGAACAGTTTTCAGCTTTGCAGTCAGTGACCCCTTGGACCCCCTTTTGCTTCTGGGCTTCCCACAACCCACAGTAAACCAGATGGAAAAAAAAAAACATTCTGATCAATATTTAACTGAGCCCTGAACAGATATTTATGGGGAAGGTCATTGTTCTTGGCCAAACGACATATGTTTAATATGCAGGTGTACAATCACATATGAAGAGCTCATATCTCAATGGGGAATTACAGGGGATGGGGACCCTTTTCCCAAACAAATATGAAATTGACACTTTGAAATAAGAAAACAATACAGCTCTGTAGCAGTGTCTAGTGCTGCAAGGTGTCAGGGAATAATTGCTTTCTATCATGCAACTCAGGGGCCTCCATGTGTATAGTACTAATTACATAGGCTCTCCATAGGGTCTCCATCTATTAGGACATGCTTACTGGGCACATGCTTGAGAACTCATCAGCATACACTGTGAAGACCCAGATGTGCCAGTTTAAGCTGGTACAGCACCCTGTGCAAACAGTCCTATTTGTGGCCTAGGAATGTATCTGGTTCAGTCTCATTACATGGGTGTGATAACATGTGTCGCTGCTGGTATCCTCAGACACTCACACATCAGCTGCTGCTGCAACATAACCACAATCAGCTTCTTTCCTTTGCTCTCTGTAGAATGCCAGGACCCTCAGTTTATACTGGGCAGCTGCAGTGCATAATCAAAGCTGACACCCCCTCATGGGCCCTGGTAAAGATCATTTATGGGGACACCCTGCACCCACTCTTGTGATAAACGAAATACCTATTTATTTAGTACCCACAATGCAGAATTTTTCTCAGAATTACAGCATCATTGCAAATGCAAGAAGTGAGACTTCTGATACAATTACAGCTCTTGCATGAAAATTGAGGCAAATGCACTTTAATGTGAATTGGACCAAATTGCACTGATGCTGTTATTTCCAGCGTTCGGCTTGAGAGTGACATGAGCAATGGCCTCTGGGGGAACCATCCAGGGAGAGGATTGTGTCGGATTTGAAAAAATTATTTTGACCCCCGACAATTTTGAGGCCCATACAATTGTTCTACACGTGCCTATTTTGGCCAAATGCATTATAGTCAACGCGTTTCGTGCCTTCATTCTTGGCACTTCATCTCTCTGATGAAGTGCCAAGAATATATGCAGGAAACGCGATAGAGAGATTCACATACCCCTCCGTTCCATGTAATTTTCCGATCAGCACTCTGTAGCGAGCTCTTGTCTGCATGTTGGAGCCGGTTAGAGGTGACTGGCATATCGCGAGAGCAGCGGTCGGCCAGGGGATTGGAATGTGCTCAGTGAGCTCCGCCATTACCGCATTTGTTACCTATTGCCAAATTTATTCACCCATCACAAGTGGTTGTGAGTACAACTATAGGAAAGTGCAAAGAGCCCATATTGATGGAAGTACCTTTAATGAATGAGATTTTTTTCCTGCGTAAGGGCAGGAGCAACAGTCAAACACTGTTGTCATCTTAAAATAAAGGTGAAGGCTACAGAACATACCATAGGATACCCTGAGAACTATCAATTTCCAGCAAGAATAGAGTAACGCATATGGGATGACACAAAAATATACAGATGGACAGAGGACTGGTGACCTCCCCTCATATTCACCATCTAGCTTCAATTCTGTACTCATTGGTTTTATGCTGGAGCACATCAGTGGAGACAAAAGTAGTAACCAGCACCCACACGCTTTATCTTATTATTCACCGGGGATCCAGCAACGAGTCATGCACACAATATAACAGAGGATGGAATCCCCTCCAGTTTTTTAAAAATGCCTTTATTTATGTCCAGGGCAACATACATAACAACAGTGCTCATTTGCTAACAGGAGGTTCAGGATTAAGCATATACAGTAGGTACTTGCATCAATACACTCATCTGTACTTGTCCTTTATTCCAAATTGCAGGCTGGGTCCTCTTTACTGAAAAAGCTGCAAAGTAGATGTTGTGCAGATGCAAGGAATCTCTGGAATGAACATTTCCCATGGTTCATTTTGCATATCGTGTCTATATATGAACCTACTGAATGGCACAGTGCTGCTGTATGCGTGGTTGTGAAATGTGCTGATGCTCAACATGGAAAATGCGTCAATTTGCACCCACATTGACGTAGGCATAGGCTAAATACAGGTTGCACGTTATTTACAAATGCCGATGCTACTGGTAAATCACACAGGGGTTGCACCACACATACTACTTTATGGGAGCCTGCAGTTCAGCTGGGAGAAATAACTGTGCATTATGGGTAAATATATTTGAATTCTGTGCAAATGTTGAACCTTGCACTTTGCCCTTGAATGGTACTGGAATAAACCTTCACACAAGGAAATGAACGGTCGTACACCCTTGATCAGATAAGCCTGGTGCCAGGCACGGATTTACAAACTTGCCACCCTTAGGCCGGCTCTACTCATCGCCCCCGCTCCCCTGCCGGTGCCGCCCCCTTCGCTTCCCCTGTCCAGCACTGTTACCTCCACTTCCGGTTTCCCCCTGTCCAGCGATGTCCCCTTGCCTTCCAGGGCCTTCCGCTTTTTGTGCGTGCGCATAGCTTAACACTCTGGAACAGCACTGTGCCGTCCCCTTCGCTTCCCCCTGTCCAGCACTGTCGCCTCCACTTCCGCTTCCCCCTGTCCAGCGATGTCCCTCCCCTTCCAGGTGCCGTCCTCTTCCCCCCTCAGTGTGTGCGCGTGTATGCGCACATCTTAACACTTGGGAACAGCACTGGAGACTGACGTGAGTCTCCAGTGCAAGTTACTGATGCGGCTGGGCCTAGGTCCGGGCCTATGTGGCCTTGCCACAAATCCGGGCCTGCCTGGTGCTCAATATTAGAACATCCGGCAACCTCACAATCAATATGGGAACACAAGGCATTCCAGTTGCAGGGAGTACCCTGTGTGTTAATTGTGCCGCACAATAAACAAGCAGGGTACTCCCTGCAACTTGAATGCCTTGTGTGCCAGTATCTCCTTCCCTGGAATGAACTTTCACATACTTTACCCAACTTGGGTTTTTGCCAAGCACATAAATGGAACATAGGATTATGCACACCTACCTAGAATTGAAGCAACTTTAATTTGTAGCCTAAGCAGAATAGAACAGTGATCCCCAACCAGTGGCCCATGAGCAAAATGTTTCTCACCAACCCCTTGGATGTTGCTCCCAATGGCTTCAAAGCAGGTACTTTGGTTGCATAAAAACCAGGCGTACTTCTAAACAGAGCCTTCTGTAGGCTGTCAGTCCATATAGGGGCTACCACCTAGACAATCACAGCCCTTATTTGGTACCCCTGGGTCTTCTTTCATACTTGTGTTGCTCCCCAACTCTTTGTACATTTAAATGTGGCTCACAGGTAAAAAAAAGTTGGGGACCCCTTTCCGGAGGAATGTAATAAAAGTTGGTAACGGAAAAACTATTCGCAATGCGAAAAGTTATTCCTTTGCATGAACAAATTTTGCTTTGCGCAAATTTAATATAGCTTTTGCGGACCCGGAAACTGTTTAGCGACCACTTCCGACAATCAAAGACTGTTTTCGAATTTTATAGTTTGCGTAAATCTATCTAATATACAGTATGTTTGCAACACAAATAAAAAAAAGTCCCTGGGGTGCCAAATAAGGGATGTGATTGGGTATTTCATAGCCTCTTTGTGGACTGACAGCCTACAGGAGGTTCTTTTTGGCAGTACACCTGCTTTTTATGCCAGGATTTCAAAAATAAGCACCTGCTTTGATTCTACTGGGAGCAACATCCAAGGGGTTCGTGAGCAACATGTTGACCCTGAGCCACTGGTTGGGGACTACTGTTTAAATGCAAAGCCTATTTTAATTTAGCAAAGATCTAGTTCCCCCTTTCCCTTGTCTCTGCCTCCCATTTTATCCCACTTCATTAGGCAGTTGCAAAACCATACATAAGAGCTTTGACTGTGATAAAATTAAGCAAAACAGGACTTCTATGGTAGAAAGGTTGCATACAAAACAGGTGGAGCTAAGTAATATGCTTATTGGGAAACTTCTCATATGCAGGTGGGAAACCCAGTTGCACAGTCTGTATCCACATCTAACCCCAACCGTGCATTAAAAACCCAGGGGGTGAGCCTTGGCCTTTAGGGCATGGAATGAACATGAAAAGCTTTGAATGCAAATGCAGTTTCCTTCCCAGAATTCCTGCTGTTTTCCATTTCGTCTCTATTAGAGACCAACACATTATGAACAAACTACATTTAATATACTTTATTTACAAATCTGTAACCAGACGGAGGTATCTTGTGAACCTCAAACGGTTCCTCTTGGAAAAGAGAAAATTGATTTTGATTTGGGGATATTTGCATTATTTATCATTTTTGTACCTGTGATCTCATTCCCAAACCAGACTCCGTAGTTTCTAAACCTACACAAAAAAGGTGGATTAGCAGTGTAAAATGAATTAATCGTATGCATTGCAATTAAAATATCTCTGTCCCTTTGCTTTTGGTTTTCCAGTTCCTGCCCAAAGTCAACATGAGGCCCGCGTTATCCCTCTGTTGATAATTGTGAAGAGCTCTGCGTGTGCTGAATGCTTTGATCCCATGCTGCACTTGAAAGGAGCAGCTATTCAGAGGTTTATTATACTTACTAAATGCTTTTGAGGATATCCATACATTTGCTTCAGTGCTGCTTTTGATCACCGGCTACTCCACGGTCTGTTCTGCATTTGAGATTGTAAGTGATCAAACAGTGCACCTGGGATTGTTCTCATGAACTGGAAAAAAAGGGGGTCTTATCTCTTTCAAACTCCAAGATCAAAGCCCTGCAGCCAACCTAGATTTCTGCTGAGAGGATTTGAGTAGGAGATCTCAGCTCTACAATGACCAATTCCCCCCTCATTCTTTATAAGATCTTTTCTCTGCTTCTGCTCGGAGAATATGTGCTTTCAGCATCTTAAAGTTCTTTAACCCTGGAATGGACCTAGGGAGAAAACTTGGGAGAAACAACAGGGAAGAACCCTGCTAGGAGCCCTGTTTTATTTCTCAAGAGAAGCTCAGTCCAAAAATAATATTTTATTAGAACAACGACAGAAAGAGCAGAGGAAGAAAGGATTAAAGAGGTGCCACTGTGCCCATTCAATTCTTCTAGCATGTGTTAAATAACATTTTAATTCATTGGCAAATTTCTAATAAATTTCAACTCTCTTTAGGCTATAGTCTGTCTAGAAAATGTTGCATGTTTCTTTTCCTTAGAGTTTAGAAAAATAAATTCAGTCAGTTAATTTAGGATAGTAAAGCATCACTTATCCATGTTCATTAACTTATAAAGTGGTCAGTAAAGGAGAACTCAACCCTCCCTTACCACAAGCCCCCCCTAAGCTTCCAGGCATTGCCCCCTCTCCCTCCCCGGAATGTGCTTTGGTGTATTCACAGCTGAAGACATTTTCTGACTTGTCCCAAGGTCTATGTAGGGTGGGGGGGTAGGGTTTTTTTAAATATAGGGTTTAGTTCTCCTGTATGGGTAAGACTTGTTTAAAGGTTTTTTTTTTTACACTAAAGCACATGCGTGGAGGGAGAGGGGTGGGGGGTAATGCCTGGAAGCTAAGGGGAGGGCTTCTGGTAGGGGGGGATGGATTATAAATTTATAGTGAATAATGTACCCACCTAAATAAAATGAGCCAGAAATTAAACACTGATTATAACTGATGACCTCACTAAGTACTGTTATATAGTGAATAAGGTACCCCCTCTTGTAAAATATAAGGATATTATAAGTTACCGAGGAGTTTCATGACCATGTAAAAACACAAGGCCGAAGGCCGATTGTTTTTATACAGGTCATGGAACTCCGAGGTAATTTATAATATCCCCATATTTTGCAACTGGGGGTACTTTATTAATTATAATACACAAATTTCAATGGGGCTCATTTATCAACACTGGGCAAATTTTCTCACGGGCAGTTACCTATAACAACCAATCTTTTAGCTTTTTAAAGCCAGCTGCAAATAGAACGATGAATGCAGCAATCTGATTGGTTGCCATGGGTTACTGCCCATGGGCAAATTTGCCCAGTGTTGATAAATGACCCCCAATGAGTCATGTGACAGAAATGACATCAGAACTCACCGTTTATAACTGATGACATCAGAACTCACCGTTTATAAGGATATAATTTACAGGATATTCATGGCTTTTGTGTATTATAAGGATATAATTTGTAGGATATTCCTGACCCCTTTGTTCATCTTTTTAACAACCTCAACCTAATCCCCAACCTATTCCCCCACTTATTTCCCAGCATCTACCAGCTTAACCAATAGCAATCTCCCATTTCAGTGCCCAGCAGTTAGACTCAGAATGACAAATGCTTGCCTTGCATGAGTCTGCATAATGCCAAGAGGAATAACAAGGCTGGCTGGTGTTATCCCCTCTATCCTTACAAGCACGGGGTCATCAATTTGAAACTGCATAGGCCTGCTATTCTGCATAGGGATTCATCCAACTCTCCCATGGAATGATCTGCAACTTCAGTGCAATTTGTCTATCCGTATGTGTTGTATCCGAGGTTGTACAATATGCAACAAAAAGTGATCTGAATTTTGGCAGAAGTTCTCTCCTCCTCTCCTTTTTGGAAAGCCAGCATTAGAAAAGGGTCAAATTAGTCCTACTTGGGGGTATATGTATCAAAGATTGAAGTTAGAGGTCGCCACAGTCCTCTAGAGTGAAATCCCGCCATTCTCCGATCATTTCTATGGGATTTATCAATGGATGAAAGTGAAAGCTCATCCTTTGATAAAAACGCCTTTCAAAATCAATAGAAATGAACGGAGAGTGGCGGAATTTCATTCTCTAACTTCACTCTTTGATAAATATGCCCCTTGGTCTTCCACAGATTTATTCTCTAGTAAATGTCCTCTTTGCAAGACCTTTCCACCACAGTTACAATATTGTTAAAACTTTTCTGAACTCTTTATGTGAAATTAATGGTTAACTTTTTCAGGTAACAGAGTTGCTGAACCACTTCTTAGATCAGGAGTCCTCAACCTTTTTTACCCGTGAGCAACATTCAGATGTAAAAATAGTTGGAAAGGAACACAAGCAACATGCAACATAAGGTCTGTGATTGGATTTTGGTGGTACACCTGGTTTTTATGCAACCAAAACTTGTCTCCAAGCTTGGAATTCAAAAATAAGCACCTGCTTTGAGGCCACTGGGAGCAAAATCCAAGGAGTTGGTGAGAAACATGTTGCTTGTGAGCCACTGGTTGGAGACCAATGTCTTAGATAAAGCAGCAGGAGACAGCTTGGCATGTAATACCTCCTCCATATCTTCATTTCTTACCTTCCAGATCCAGATTGTTAGCTCTGCTTCCTCCCTGGCCTAGGGCAAATACCTGTATTGTGTGGCACCTGGAGCTGGAGGTTGATGGTGCACAAAGGCAAGAGGAGATCCAACACCACATCAGTTGCACTCTAAAGGTTAGAGCAAGGGAAAGAAGGGAGTCCATAACTTTATTTTCATAGGGCTACTGGACCTGGGAGATGATACAGCAAAACTATGTACTGGAACATACATAATTAGCATAGCTTTATCCGGTGCTTTAGTTCTCATGTAAGGCTAATAATACCAGGACTATAAATCAGCATTCACCGTCTAAAGCTTTGCCATTGTGAAACACAGCTCATACTTATATTACTGCAGTAGTAGGGGAGACAGAAAATCTAAATATAGTGTATGTTCAAATGCAGCACACTGTATATAATATTTACAATTAATAAACAACACTGAGAATGTTAAACTCTTCATTCTAGCATTCAGTTGGATGCCATGCTTTATGCTAAGGGCAATATGCACGAATGTTTATCATGTGTGTCCCGCCACTGCCATTCCATCCCCTTCTCTCACTAACACATTCTATACTCTCTAATATCATATAGCCGGCCATATTGTTTTGGCAGTAAACCTGTCACATTATCCAACTATGTCCTTCAATCCTGTAGTGAAATGAAAATATGATATTATGTGGAATGAAATGGATACTGCAAAAGCAGTCTTTTGCACATGTTAAAGCCCAAAAATGAAATATTGGTCAACCAGCAGCCTACAGGAATTTATTTACTAGGCTAGGTCTGTGTTTTTCTGTAAACAGTGGACAACAGCTCTTGGCTGCCTGTCTGAAGTAAACAAAAGACACTGTACCCCACCCAAACCTGTTTTAGGAATGTTTGTCCCACAATTCCACTAGTGGGGGACTTTGCACTAGGATCATATAGGAAATATTGGAGGGATTATCATTTTGTTTTGATAGGTCCATATGTACAGGTGGAGTTAGCCTGTTTAGGTGGTGATGTTTAATTGGTTCAGAATACCCAAGAAATGAACTTGCACAGGACTGCTCAGTAGAATCTCACTGAAGACATTGAAAGTGCCTGGAGAAGTAATCTTGCATGGAAAATGGCCAAACCAGAGATTCTACAGCTCTTCAGCTTCATTTTGCAGCTCTTCATGAAATTCTGTAAACTTCACCTCCGAAACTAAGCTAAGTTTTAAGTGTTTAACTGCTTAATTCACTGTAACAGACTGAGTATTGTGTGTATTGATTAGGATTGTCGGTAGCCATGTTCATTAGTAAAGTAGTACATGTTATAAGCCATAGTGTGTGTGTTTCTTTATTTCCTTGACATTTACTGCAATTTCTGAACCAGCGGCCCACCAAAGAACCATAGACCAGGGGCCCACTCTCAGTACTATTATTATTCTTCCCCTCAACTCAACCTCTATTCTCCTAGTCTCTATTTTTTACATACAATAATCTATTATTCCATCTATTTAGCCTCTTTGTTCTCAAAGAAATAGGAAATGGCCATGAAATAGTCCAAATGTTTAGCAGCACACCTGGACCCGCCGGGAGTTTCCCCTGGTATCCCGGTTGGGCCACTCCGACACTGCTTAGCACTACAAATCCGAAAATAAACTGTTTTTATAACACTTAACCAACCTCCCCCCTCACAATATATTATATAATATATATATTATTATATTAAAAGGCAAGAAAAATCTAAACAATGATACATATTGCCATGTGATATGTAGAGGCATGCGGCAGCTCATAGAATCTGATATAACGAGTATAAAGTACTAAAGCTATCTTGTCTGCCCAGTCATCTACTATTTCTATTTTAAGATTCTGCAATTCTTTTATCTTGAGGACTTCCCTGTGCCTATCCCTGGCATTCTTGCACTGAGTCACTGTATTTGCATGTACTGTATCTGTTTGGAATCCATTCCATGTATCCCACACAACAGGTGGCTGGGCATAGCTGTCCCACACATTCCGCTTCTTTACAAGTGCCATAAAGACTGTGGAAGAAAATGTATAACTTTATGATGGAATGTTTGCAAGGACCTATGGTCCATGCAAAGCTGGTAAGTATCACAACTAGGGTATGGGTATGAGGAGATGGGTTGGTTGAGTGCTTACCTTTCCTTTGCCCCACACACATCTGAGAATTTGCTGGAAATTACTGTTTAAAATGCAGTCAAAATAGGAATCGAAGGGTCGTGTATAATGTTTATGTATTAAACCCACAACCTTCTTCATCAGAACTCAAGTCACACTCTGAGAGAAGTGGCTCCTCCAGTAGGAAGAAAGGGAATACACTTGGGTTCTGGGCACCTTGGCATTTCACTATTAAATGATTTGTATATTAAATTAGAATTTCTTTAACCCAAGCAGATAGTGACCTTTCAAGCACAGTGTGTGCTTAGTTTTGCAACTGCAATATGTCAAAAGGCTACCGTAAAAAATGCATAGCCGGCGACAATGAATGCTTATGTGCATCCTAACTTCAGTTTTGTCCTAAGATGTTAATTCTATAATGCAATGAAGTAGAATATTAATCAAACATATTGAACCTACAGTATTAAGAAGGCCATAGTGAGTGCACAGCTAAGAAGGAAATAAGGGTGCCCAGTGGCCAAAGGGAGGAGAGGACAATTAACTGAAAACATATCTTTCCTGGCTATTCAGTGAATGTATTTAAAAAAAGACTACAATGAGAGGATCAGGTTTGAAGAGTTTTTTTTCCAAATATTCTTTATTGGGAGAACATGTTTTTTCAAAATGCACCAGTTAATAGTACTGCTCCAACAGAATTCTGCATGGAAATCTTTTTCATCAAAAGGGCAAACAGATGTTTTTATATTTAATTCTGAAATCTGACATGTGGCTAGACATGTTCTTGGTTTTCCAGGTGCTCTCAGTCATGTGACTTGTGCTCTGATAAACTTAAATCACTCTTTAATGCTGCACTATAAGTTGAAGTGATAGCATCACCTCGCCCCCCCCCAGCAGCCTATCAACTGAACAATGGGAAGGTAAACAGATAGCAGCTCCCTGACCTAAGATAACAGCTCCCTGGTAGATATAACAATAGCACTCAATAGTAAAAATTCAAGTCCCACTGCAACTCCTCCACCTAAATTGAGTAAGAGAAATAATAGCTTATCTGAAAGCAGTTGTACTGTGAAGTGCTGGCTCTTTCTGAAAGCACATGATCAGGCAAAATGATTTGAGATGCTGCCTCTTCACCTAGGGTTGCCACCTTTTAAAAATGTTTTACCGGCTGCTGGGGGGCGGGGACACAAAGGGGCGGGCCGTGATGTCAAAAGGGATGGGCCATGACGTCAAAAGGGGCAGGGCCACGCCACGGACGCTAGAAGAAGTAAAAGAAAAGGTAAGTTCCAGGGGATTGGGGGCAGGCCGAGGGCTCCTTTTAATTGTATTACAAATGTACCGGCAGCTACATTGCCAGTAAATTTGTAATACCGGCCCCGGCCTCGGCAGGTGGTAACCCTATCTACACCAATATTACAACTAAAAAAATACACTTTTATTTGGAATTTCTAAATTACACTGTTTGCATTACAAATAATTTATTTTAAGAACTACACCATAAAAAATCATGACAGAATCTCTTTAACAATATGGAACTTGCTGGTGGGCATTCAGTCTACGTTAAGGCCACCTAATTGACTAGAATGACTAAGGATTCCTCATTGTATCAATGGTCAAAAACATAAATTTCCTGAACATCTCAATTTGAATTCCATCAGGCAGGTGGACAATGCAGAAGGTGAATCTTGGTGTTTGCATGCAGTAATCACAGTATGTTATTGTAAGGGCCCGAAGGCTCAGTATAGAGTGCGGACCAAGAAGGAGGCAGTTCAACAAACAAAGTTCAAGGTACAAAAGGGTTTGGCAATAGAATGGTCAGAGTCCAGGCAAAGAGGTCAAGCCAGGCAGAATAGGGTCAAAACAGTTAAACAGGCAAAGGTTGGTACACAGGAATCAATTTAACAATACTAGAATCACGCCCAGGAATGCACAAAGCGAAACCTATATTTGGGCAATGTTGCAGTCTTCAGGCTCCTTTAAATAGGCCTCCTTTGGCGCCAAAATTGGACGTGATGACACCATGAGCGTGTTTACGCTGGCGTTTAAAACGCTGGCGTCCATTCCGGCGCTAGCATCCAATCGGCTGGTGAGAAGGAGCTGGCGTCACAGTGCTGCGACCAGGAAGGACCATGTGGGAGGACAGGGCGCCGCCATCTTGGATCGAGGAATGGCGTCGGTGAGTTGTTTCCCTTACAGTTATGATCTTTAACTTGAAAGCCATACAATTAACAGTAAAAGACAATCTCAAAATATATTTAACTTGTGCCCATATATTTTATGCAATCGATTGCAATGTTGATTCTTACTTCCAGATTCCATTTGGAGCCTACTGGAGTCATGTGTGTATTGGTGAAGGACACTATACAATGTTTGAGTGACACCTCCCTGCAAGGTCTCACCACACACACACAGTTCTCGCCAATTATTTTGCAAGTGGATGGCCCTTCCAAAATGTGCAGCAGGATAAATCAGCTCTAAAATGCAAAAGATACATTTCAGCCACTTTGTGGTTGGTGGACCCCACTTCCCTATATGAACAGAGAATAGGCTAAGGGTGTAAAGGATGGACTGCGATTATTTTATGAATAAATATTGTGCGTAATGACCCAATGAGAGCTCTCCAGGTGCCCCATGAGGTCGGGTTGACACCCCTAGCTAAAAAGAAAAGCAAGAAATACAGGTATGGGACTTATCCAGAATGCTTGGGACCTGGAGTTTTCTGGATATTGGATCTTTCTGTAATTTGGATCTTCATACCTTAAGTCTGTTAGATAATAATGTAAACATTTAATAAACCCAATAGGTGGGTTTTTCTTCCAATAAGGACTTGGGTCAAGTACAAGGTACTGTTTTATTATTACAGAGAAAAAGAAAATCATTTTTAAAAATTTGGATTATTTGGATAAAATGGAGTCTAAGGGCGGCTTTTCCGCAATTCAGAGCTTTCTGGATAATGGGTAACTGGATACCTGTGTCCCCTCTGTTGTGAGAACAATGGTTTCCAAACTTTGGAGCTCTCATCATGGGAGTGGGGGGTTGAAGGCTGAAATTTGTTGTGCATATGTTTTTCTGTCCTAGATATTGTTGACTATGGCTGAATGGCCAATACACCTATATTTTCCTATATCGCTATACATTTTAACAGATATGGGGGCTCTGACCAATGGTTGGACCCTCAAGGGGGGCTTGAAAAGGTTCGACAGTCTCTGCTCTGGATGAATCAGTGACACAACTGCCCATTTTTAAAGTAATGCTCGACAGCAAATAGTCACAGTAAAGCCCCAGGACCTGTTGTTCATTGGTGACATGTATCTAGGATGAATGAACAACACTCAATACAGCACTACTGAAAGTTAATGTAGATACGGGTGGTTATTTTATTTTTATAAAAATAGGACACACATGGTTGTGCAGAGTCAGCTTAAAAAAAAAACAAAGTTGCTGATCCAGGAAGAGATTCAATTGCCCTCCACAAGGTACCAACTAATCTCTTAATTGCTTCAGTATGTGGTTTCCAATACAGACAATCAAGCAGCAGATATACATTGGGTCTGTTTATGACGATGCAGAGATTCATTCTAATGATGAACTGATTCCAGATCCTCTGTGACACATACAAATGAATGTTACTTGTACAAGAGCGAGATCATTTTAATTGAAATGCCTTACTGGTTCTCTTGGCAAGAAAATGTCTTAATCTCACCTGGCTTTCCTCCCGGTGGCCCTGCAGAATGTTGTTCTTCCTGCCTAAAGTGTAAACCACAGTGGTAATTTTTCACCACCATAATTCCACTTTTAGAGCCATCTTTGGCATTTTGTCTTCAAATTTCTGAATGTGATATGCTGTCATTAAATTTCTGTAGTCAATGATCAGGCCAATTCAAGATTTAATCCTTCCTTCGAATATGTACTTTACAGCCAAAGTGCATTTTTGTGTTCACAAATTGCTTTGTCAGCTTTGGAATTCTGTGATTTCTCAGCTTTGGCCAAGAACCTGAAAACTTTCATCAACCCAGGAAGGAAGGAAAATATTCCGAATCAGGATTGTGTTTAAAATATTTCATAAAAATGTGGAAAACGAGAAATGTACTGTCTATTTTATTATATTCCAGCCTAATCTGTGTAAAGTTTTAGAATGTTAACATGGCACCAGTAAGCAGACACCCAAAATTGCCCACTGCCACTGCCTCTTATTAATTGAACATGAAACCTTTGTGTCTTTTAAGGCAATTTCAGTTACAGACAGAATGCAGTAGGAGGCTTTTGGTTGCCTTTCCATCAGCTAAAAAGTACCTTGTTTCTATCTCTCTAAAGCAAATAAGATTGTAGGAAACAAATTGTATGGAACCCACCAACCCCAACCATGTACTATGGATATGAGCTGGTTTGGCAATGAGGCAGATTTTAACATTTCAGCAATGCTCTATGTCAGGGGCCCCCAACTGTTTTTACTTGTGAGCCACTTCAAATGTAGAAAAAAGTTGGGGAGCAACCCAAACATGATAGCCCATATGTATCCCTATAGGAGACTCTGTTTGGCAGTAAACCTGTTTTTTATGCAACCAAAACCATAACCTTCAAGTCAAGAATTCAAAAATAAGCACCTGCTTTAAGGCCACTGGGAGCAACACCAACGGGATTGGTGAGCAATATGTTGGGGATCACTGCTCTATTTTGACCAAATCATGGTGCATCAGCAGGTGAGCAGCAACCTTTCACTTCCTGCTGTTTTGTTTATACTTTTTGGAACAAAAAAAAACGTCCATACCTTGTGTGGCCCCCGTCAATGTCTGCCATTCAGCCTGCAGGCTGATTAGTCAGAAAGGGTACTCGACAGGCCTGCCTTAAAGGGGATGTAAAGTCAAAATCCCAATTTTACTTTCTTAAATGAAAAAGAAATCTATCTCCAATATACTTTAATTAAAAAATGTCTAAAGTTTTTATAAGAAACCTGAATGTATGCAGTGAAATTCCTACTTCATTTTACTTGCTCTGACTGCTGTGGATAGGAAACTTCAGACGGTCCCTAGCTGCTCTGCAGGGAAACTATCATACATTCAAATAGCAGGGGGGAGCCCCCACCGTACTTCCCAGAACTCAAGCAGCTTTGTTTGTTTTCCTGTAGAACAGCTGGCGACTGTGTAGAGATTTGTATCCGCAGACCCAGTGTATATTCTGATTATTAATCAGTCTAGCTGTATCAGCTTCTATGGCAGATATTATTTGACTTCTGCTGTTTTGATAATTGATGATGATCCCTAAGCTTAGCCTCCCAACTGAAGTCCAGACCACACTGAGCATGTGCGTAGTCTTGGTCTTGCAAAGATGTTTAACATAGATGGTGACTCCCTGTGGCCAACTTTGAAAACTTTGAAATAAATTATGTTAAATTAGGCTTCTGATGCAGTAAGTTCATGTTTATCTTTAGTATACAAAACACAGCATTTCTAGCCTTGTTCTATTTTAGACTATAGTTCCCCTTTAAGGACTGGCCATCCATCTGTACTGATTTGTTGTTATCAAGAACACATGACTAAGGTGGACAGTGATGACAGTTTATGGGTAGGGGTGCCGCCTCTTTTGCCGCCAACATCCAGGTGCCAACCCTAGTTACAAGATCCTGTGTCCTTGATAAACAATGAACTGGTCCTCCTGCTTCACAATGAACTTCACCTACAACTTCCTCAAGTCTTTGCACGTCATTGATCAAAAAGATGCAGTGCTCATGTCTACTCAGCAGCTCTAGGTCCTTTTACCAGCTGTACAGTACAATGGGTACCACCAGGTCCAGACTGAGACTCAAAATAGGCCCTGGCATTTCAAGTACACAGAGGACCAAACAGCCCCCCACAGGCCAATTGCCATTAAGGCATTTCCACCAAACATGTCTAAATATTTCCAGAACACAAGGTGGAGGCTTGACTATATTTAAGGATTTGGGCTCCAATATACAAAATGATTCTCACTCACTTTAGAAGTTACACTGCCAATAGCATATGTACCATGTGGGAGGGGTCAAATATAAAGATATAAATAAATACGGAGGCCTCCTAATTCATTTTTTGCCCAGGGCCCCACAACCACAAAAGACGGTCCTGTTCCCAGCTCATATTTAATGTATCTGTCCATATGTATTTGGCAGCGCTCGAGGCAGAGGCACAAATGGGGGGATCGTTTGACACACGTTTCTATATAGTTCATACATAAATCCAGCTTATTAACTCCATTGCACTTGAGAAAACCATAACATATGTTAACAGTCCGCTTTTATTTAGACTTTTAGAAAATATCTTTAAACAGAACAGAATGATTATACAGAGTTTACAGAACATAAGCTTTGATATATTTTATACTATCGTACTGTAGTTATTATAATTTACTTTGTCTGTTATAGAAAGATAACAATGAACATGTTAAAATATAGAGACATTAAAGTGACTGCTCATAAGTATCTATACAAGCAAATATATTTGTAGGCCACAGGGAGGGTCGGCTTGGAAGCCCATGCTACAATAAAAAAAGTCATATATATATATATATATATATATATATATATATATATATATATATATATACCGTGTGTATATATATATATACCGTGTATATATATATATATATATATATATATATATATATATATATATATATATATATATATAAATTCAAATACATAATAAGAGTTGATTCTATAGGTAAAATTATATAATATCAATAAATGCCGAAGAAACAAGAAACAGCTTATTTTGAATTCTAATAAAAGGGGTTGTTCACCTTTTAATTACCTTTTAGTATGACATCAAGAGTGATATTCTGAGACAATTTGCAATTGGCTTTCATTTTTTATTATTTCTGTTTTTGAGTTATTTCGATTATTATTCAGCAGCTCTCCAGTTTCAAAAGACTTTTAAAAAAATAAAAAATGAAGGCCAATTGAAAATTTGCGGAGAATGAGTCATTCTATAACACACTAAACATTAACTTAAAGGTGAACTACCCTTTTAAAGATTATAAAACTGATAATAAAAGGTGTCTATCCATAAAGACTCTGTAAAATGGGTTACACACTAACAATAAAAACATGTCATTCCAAGCAATATGTATATTAAATAAAAATGTTCAGTGATTTTTGAAGTTATTCGAAATATTTTTCCTGTTAAAAGCAGTAATGTTGTACATTATGTTTTGTGCTTCTGTACCAGCCCAAGGCAACCACAGCACTTTAGCAGTAAAGATCTGTGTCTCCAAAGATGCCCCAGTAGCTCCCCATCTTCTTTTCTGCTGATTCACTGCACATGCTCTGTGCTGCTGTCACTTACTGAGCTTAGGGACCCACTCACAATATACAGTACACATAGAATAGAAATGTCACAATATAAGGCTGATTAGTAATTAATACAGATAATTACTACATGGCAGCACAGAAACCAGTGCAACTAGCATCAGAATTTAATAATAATTTAATATTTAATCAGCCCTGTAGCATCAGCTTATATAACAGACCAACCTCATTTTCTGCTGGATAATTAGTGACGAGCCCTAAGCTTAGCTTCTCAACAGCTGCTCAGAGCCCACTGAGCATGTGAGTGTCACAGACACTTTCCAAGATGGTGACCCCCTGTGACAAGTTTGAAGTCCTGGATCATTGCTGCTATTGACAAGCTGAAACTTTAGGCTGGTGCAATAAGGTAGTTACATAAAAAACTGAATTTTTAGCCATATTAATTTTTAGGGTTTAGTTCTTCTGTAAGCATAAACAGCTATGCACAATCTCAGCAATGCCCAAGAGTAAAAGGTGACAAATCTTGTAAATGTTAATATTTCAGAAGGAACCGAGTGGTATTTCAGTATTTATGTTCCAAGCAAGTGGTAGAAATTCCTCAACTGTTTCCTAGCAGCGCAGCAGCCTTTTGGTGTAGGTCTCCATGTCAGCATGACTGCTCAGATGCCTAGTGTTGCATATCTGATTTCCAACTTAAAAGCAGAGAGGCAACATAACAGTTCTTGAGTTGTATGCCGTGGGTCAGCCAAATGATTTCTGTCCCTGAGTCAATGCAGCCGTTTGCAGGCTTACAGATGTATATCTCACACCAGCCCCTTTCCAGATTGTGTGCGCAAGAGAACCGAAACCAGAGGAATCCATTGAGGAGAGCAGAGCTATGAGCTCCATTTATACGGGGGAATGTAATAAAAGTCGCAAAGAGAAAAACAATTAGAATAAAAATTCACATCTCGCAATGTAATATTCTTCCTTAAACTGTTATTGCATGGCGAATTTTAATTGTGCTTTGCCCACTGTTAGGAAGTGCTTGATGGTGTCGTAATCTTTTGGAGCAAACATAACAACTTTTTCAGTAAGAAGTTTTATTACATTTACATTTGACTGGCGCCAACTATAAAATTCACAAACCTTCTTCCATTGTTGGAAGAAGTCCCTAAACAGTTTCTGGGTTCGCAAAAGCTATATTGAATTCACGCAAAGCAAAATTTGTTTGCGCAAATTCATAACTTTTCGCATTTCAAATAGTTTTTCCGTTACCGACTTTTATTACATTCCCTCAATAATGCTTTAAGTGAGGCAACTAATCTGACTATGTTCAGCATCAGGTTAGAAAATCCACAGACAGAACAAATGACATGAAATGGAAAAGATTCAGCCATTATATATCAACTATAATAGGCAGGTACTGTTCCAGAACTCAAACTCTTCATCTAAAGACATGCAATCTAAGACATAAGCTGGCCATACACTACAAGATCCGCTCGTTTGGCGATATCGCCAAACGAGCAGATATTTCCCCCGATATGCACAGCAGGACTATATTGGGTAATTAATCCAATTGTTCAGTCCTAGGGCCGATGAGGAGCAATGGGCTCTGACGGGTCAATCAGCTGAAAAATTAAACATTTCCAATCGATATTGTGGCCAGATATTGATCGGGAAGACCCGTTGGAAACACGTGCAGATAAGCTGACGAATTGGTTAATCGTCAGGCCCCCCCCCTCGTTTCGGGAGATTAGTTACCCGGCGAAGAATCTCCTCTTCTTCAGGGCGACTAATCTCCTCTAGCTGCCTCCCATCAGCTAGAATGTAAATAGCCGGCGGGATGGCACACGGATCGTTTCGTTGTCCGAAGTCGTCCGAAGTTGCCTCACGAGGAAACAGGCAGGGGCATAACTATAGAGGAAGAAGACCGAGGAGGAATAGGGGCCCCAAGAGGCCCAAATAATGAGCAATTTCAACATTTATTGGTAAAACAATCTCTGGATATGTTGGGGGCCCTAAAATTAATTTGCTGCGGGCCCAGTAACATCTAGTTACAACACTGAATACAGGTATGGGACCTGTTATCCATAATGCTTGGGACCTGGAGTTTTCCAGATAAGGGATCATTCTAGAAAATCATATAAACATTAAATAAACCCAATAGGCTGGTTTTGCTTCCAAAAGGATTAATTATATCTTAATTGGGATCAAGTACAAGCTACTGTTTTATTATTACAGAGAAAGAGGAAATCACTTGGATTATTTGCATAAAATTGAGTCTACAGGAGAGGGTCTTCCCGTAATTTGTATCTCCATACCTTAAGTCTCCTAGAAAATCATGTAAACATAAAATAAACCCAACAGGCTGATTTTGCTTCCAATAAGGATTAATTATATTTTAGTTGGGATCAAGTACAAACTACTGTTTTATTATTACAGAGAAAAGGGAAATCATGTTTAAAAATCTGGATTCTTTGATTATAATGGTGTCTATGTGAGACTGCCTTTCTGTAATTCGGAGCTTTCTGGATAATGCGTTCCAGATAACAGATCCCATACCTGTATAATCCAGCCCATGAACATGCGGCATATTGTATAAGCAGCCGGATCCTTGGACGGCACTGCTATAAAACAAGACATTTTTTATTCCATACAATCTGAGCGATGACAATATGACTTTACAGCCTGATGACAGAAATCAGTCACACATTCAGTGTCCCGTGCAGGGCTGGATTTACATAGCGGGCACCCCTAGGTCCTCTGTCGTTCATCGTCCCATCCCTTCCCTTTTATTTGCTCAAATTTTCATCATCAGGACCAGAGCAATGGGGATTGGTGCACAGGAAATTTTAAAAACGATCATATCTCCTGCACATCCCCAGTGTATTTGAACCAATGTGGGTGTGGTTGGGCAGCATGCTGCCCCCTAAAATGCTGCCACCCTAGGCCCAGGCCTTGGTGGCCTCTCCACAAATCTGGGACTGGCCCTGTGTTCATTCACTGCTGATTTCTGTAGCTCCTTCAAGAAACTATTTGCAAGGTGCTCAATGACTATGTTGGTCAAAATAGGAGCACCTCTACACGTTCCCCGCCATAGTAGGGGATATAGAGATCTCGGGGATCCCCCCAGTAACTTTGCATACGCTTGTCCTTTTGACGCAAGGAATAGTTATCATGTTTGTTCTGGAAAGCGTCCTGCAAGTAACAGCCCAATCAAATATTGTTGCATGGACACCCTTAGAAGGTTAACAGCCCATCTTGTCAGGACCATAGGGATACAATGATAGTCTTGTTCTGCTCTACAAAAAATAATGCCACCACTATAACGTATCAGCAACCTCCGGCAGACACATTTCCATACATTATAGGGGTCTCCTGTATTCTCCACAACAAAGTTCCACTGTTCCGAGTAACTCACTTCAGAGAAGGCACCTAGAGAGGCAGCTTGAAAGGAGAAATGCTCAGCACGCCAATACATTCTGACACAAATGAAAAACAGCGATAGAAAAGTCAATGCATAAAGCAGGAATGTTTGGCGCATGGATTCGGTATTTAGACAAAACCATTTTGATACTTTTTTTAAGCCAAAGCTGTTGCTTAATTCCCAGGTGGCAGAGGAGAGGCCTCTGATCCATTGACCTTACTAGGTAAGCAAAGGATATTTCTTAACCAGAATTCACACTCGGCCAAACGCTTTGTTCTACAGGCCAGATTTTTCAACAGTGCATTTAAATTAGAACCTTTCAATCAACAAATCCAGTTTTTACATAAAAGCAGACAAACTATTTACCCTGGGCCTCCAGGAACAGAAGAGGGATTTAGATGTTAACTCGACAGGATTGGGTAAAACACAAGCAGTACTTTGTCAGATTTTGGCTTAATGAAACTGTATGTACAATAAGCACAAACTCTTTCTGTTGTCTAAAGCTGCACATACTGTACATGCAGATAAAGTTGTCCAGTTTTGTGTCATGTTGAGTACAATTGAGCATGCTGGTACACCTGTTCAGGGCAATGATCCCATCAATACTTAAAGGAGAAGGGAAGGCTAAAATTAAGTAAGCTTTATCAGAAAGGTCTAAATAAATACACAGTAAACCCTCAAAGTAATGCTACTCTGAGTCTTATGTCAAAAGAAACACAGCATTTCTTTCCTTCTATTGTGTACTCATGGGCTTCTGTATCAGACTTCATGTTTTCAGTTTAAACCTCCAGGGCTAGGTCTTGAGCATGCTCAGTTTGCTCCTCTCTCCCCCTCCCTTTTCCCCCCTCCGTCCTCACCTCCCTGTTGTAATTTGAGCACAGAGCTATGAGTGAGCAGGAAGAGACTCAAGCAGGAAGTGATGTTACACCAAGCTAATATGGCAGCTGCTATCCTAAACAAACAGAGAGAGCTTCTAGAGCTGTTTACTCAGGTATGGTAAAGCATTCTGCAGAATAAATATAGTTTTCTAGCTTGCACTATTGTGGCTAATCTATTGGCAATAAACTTCCTTCTCCTTTAAAGGGCACGTGACACTTTTTTTTTTACCCTGCCAGAGGTGTAGGCTAATAGATCCTGCACTCTGCTTGGGGGATATAATAGTTTTTTTTCAAAAAAATTGTCTCCACTATCATTAGGCCATCTGCACTAGGAGGGAGCTCCAGGTGAGGGTGGTCATGTTGTTGAGGCACACCCATGCACATAATGAGTGAGTGCAGCAAACATCTTACTATTGTATCCCCAACCAGAGTGCAGGCTCTCTTAGCCTGCACCTCAGGTGGGGTAAAAAAAGGTGAAGTGCCCTTTAACAGCAATCACTTCCAAAGACTATATCTGACCCATTATTGACCAATCTGGCCCATTATATGTATTTATAAAAATGACCTGGGGTGGCCTGAAGCCATCTAAACCCACGTTTCTGACCATAAGTCCCTTTCAGCATTTACAGAATGCATTCTGAACCTTCCTCTGGCGTTTTAATGAGCCCAAACCCAAAATAAAGTTACATTATTGTGAGAACAGGCAGAAAATCTGTTAACACGAGGTGGGAAAAGATTCCAAAAGTGTCCCAGTTGCTTTGATAACAATGAACTAGAGAAGTCAGTAACAAAGGTCACAGTCAAGCACAATGACTTACTTTGGTATGAAATCAGAACATTCCAGTTGCATGCTACAGCCTAATAAGTTGAGAAATATTTGCCCTTTGCTACTTGGAAGAACCAACTCTATTTTCAGCCCAGCACCCTCCTTGCTTTCCTCCACTACATTAAAAATTCCTCCTTTCATGACAGTATATATTATGCTGGTAATCAATAGAAAGCATCAGCAATAGAGGGTTTGCACTTTAAAATGCTTCTATCAGCAGCGGCTCTGAGAAAGAATAAAGAGCGAGGGATTAACCAACTTCAAGGAAGGTCAAAAACATCATATTAAACGTGGATGGACTGGAGCAGCTGTTTCTGTCATCCCGGTCAAGATCACCAGCTGGAGAATTTACTAGCAATAAGAAAACAATGTGCACCACATGTCAAAAGATAAAACTGGGAAGCTCTCAAACTCAAGACCTGTAGCGTGTAAACCTATTCCTTACTATAGGTAAAGGAGCAAACTCAAAATATCTGTAGGAACATTTAGAATGGCATATTTGCACCAACAGGAACTGGCATTAAATACTAATGTCACACAAGTCTGTGTTTTCACCAGAAAAAAAAACTAAAAAACACCACCCAACGACTGTCTAACACTGCTGGTACAGGTGATTTTCAGCATGGTACCATTTCAAATGTCAAAAACCACATGTACTAATGTTGCTAGAGGCTTCCATTAAGTCAATGGAAGATGGAAAGGGAGGTGAAAACTCACAGCAGGTGAAAACATTCAACGTGAAAATCTAGAATTTAAAAATGTGGCCATGTGTGCCATGTAAGCATAATTAAGGCCCAGAATAGAGCCCTGCAGTGGGTCGGGTACCTGCGAGTTACCCACAAAAAAAGCAAGTACCTTGCGGGATCCTGGTAGGGTGCGGGTATAGATATTGGCCTGCAGGTTGCTGGTCAGGTTGTGGGTCTCATCTATATTTATTATGTTATGTTATATTATCTATATTTTACTCCTTTTAAAAAATGTTAGAAACTTTTTTCTGTCCCCGCACACTTTTCATGAAGTCACTTCCGGGTTTAAGCAACAGCACTTCCTGTTTAATGGTGGTTGGTGGGTTGCGGATCAGGTTGCAGATAAGGCAGTTGTGGGTTAGGTCGTGTAGTGGATCCAAGAGGGTAAATATGCGGGTTGCGGGTCTGGGTCAGGTCCGGGTCTCAAAAATTGTTTCTGCGCACGGCTGTAGCCCTGAGTTCAATTGTTCATTAAAGGACAAGGAAAGGCAAAAAATAAAATCCCATTTTTACTTTCTTTAATGAAAAAGAAACCTACCTACAATATACTTTAATTAAAAAATGTGTACCGTTTTTATAAGAAACCTGACTGTATGCAGTGAAATTCTCCCTTCATTTACTGCTGTGGATAGGAATTGTCAGACGGTCCCTAACTGCTGAGCAGGGAAACAATCATACTTATGAACAGCAGGGGGAGCCCCCGCCTTAATTCCCAGCCATGCAGAACTCAAGCAGCTTTGTTTATGACGATCCCTAAGCAGCCGAGACCACACTGAGCATGTGCACAGTCTTAGTCTTGCAAAGATGTTTAACAAAGTTACAAGATGGTGACCCCCTGTAGCCAACTTTGAAAGCATAAATTATTTCTTTGATTAGGCTTGTGGTGCAGTAAGTTCATGTTTATATTTAGTATACAAAATACAGCATTTCTAGCCTTATTCTTTTTTAGACTTTACATGCCCTTTAAAGCAGATTGGGGTCACCAGAATTCCCAAGAGTTCTAGAATAGTTTCTAGACTGTAGTCCAGAAAGCTCTGATGGGTTGTGACCCTACAACTCTTCCTGTTGAGGGTTTATACCATTGTATATCTTATAAATGTTACAAAGAGGAAACAACATTATGAGTGAGAGTGAGAATGAGATATTGGAACATTCTCAGCATTGTGTGTTTCTCACATGGGCATTTAGTGCTTTTAAGACTGGGGTCCCTATTAAGGTTTTCCCTTCTATACGATCAGTTTACTAAATAAAAATCAAGACAATAACAATATGTAATAGGGCTGCAATAATTCAAGATGTCCATTAAATTAAAGAAATGCAAGTGCAGCAATGCTAACAGGGTTATTTAAGAAGTTGCTTCATCGATTAGCTGACATGTTAGACTTACAATACAACTTGTACAGAACCAGCACTGTAACATGTGACTGATGGCAAGTTAACACTGTAACCACTGTTTCCTTTAAATGGACATTCATCCTATCCTCCATCTAGCAACTCTATGACCTACTGTCATAGAGTAGGAAGATGAAGGGTTATTATTTGATCTTTTCAAAGAGCAAGATTCAATTGACTTCAACACGATTCAGTAGGTAGCATGGGGCATTAATGGAGACCATTAGATAAAATCACAGTGTTTCATTGTATAATTTTCTTTCCAATCATGTTCCTAACTGGAAGCCTTATATTCGTTGTGTATGAATGGTCTGCCCACTGCTTTTGACCCACAGTCAAACATATAACAATAATAAACCCATGGTAATTAGCCAGAATTCTGAGCCAGTGGAGGCCCTTACTTACTGCCCAGCAAAAAAGGTGATATACAGTAAGTTCTTCTTTACAGGTTCTTGAAACTAGGAAATATTTTGCTGGGTGGATATGGTCATATTAATATACAGGTATGGGACCTGTTATCCAGAATGCTCGGGCCTAGGGTTTTCTGGATAATGGATATTTTTGGATCTTCATACCTTAAGTCTTCTAGAAAATCATTTAAACCCAATAGGCTGGTTTTGCTTCCAATAAAGAGTAATTATATCTTAGTTGGGATCAAGTACAAGTTACTGTTTTATTATTACAGAGAGAAAGGAAATAATGATTTAATAATAATAATTTGGAGCTTTCTGGCTAATGAGATTCCAGATAACGGATCCCATACCTGTACCAGATTTCAACCTTGCTCTACATACTCGCTGTGGAAGAGCCAAGAGCTGCTCAGGAACTTCTGGGTATGTGGCAACTGTCATTTTCTCTAGCTCCTGAATGTGTTTATTAGCAATATGCCAAAATATGAGTGAATATAAAAGCCAGCTATGATAATAATATGCCTGGAAGATATATTACTCATTCAAATTCTGCTTCCATTCTGCAATAAATTGTCAGGTGAATAACCTTATCCAATTGGTGCATCTGCAGGGCCTCTTACCCCCCTTGGAATAATGCAGTTTCATTTGGCAACTGGGTTAGATGCAGAACTCAAATGAAATAGAGGGTAAACAACATTTAAAGGACCTCAACACTGAGCTCAGGGATGTAACCCTGAAGGTGAGTATAGGGAGACTCAGCTGTAGGCTTCTGACATGGGCAAAATAAACTTATTATAAGAGCTCTAGGTATCCATACACAGTGCTGTACAGTAGATATAAGGTCAGATGAGTTCCTCTCCTCTAGGCATGCCTGAACCACAAGAAAATTACAAGACTTAACTAAGGTCTCAATGGAATGAAATGGAAATTGAACTTAGGCCAGTGACTTAACCACTAAACCATGACATTTCTATAAGGAGATATAAATATCAATGGTGTGGAATATGAGCTCTAAGAGCTATTATCTTCATTTTTTTTATTTCCCCAATTGATTTGCCTAATGGAAATGTTAGGAGCTAGATATATGTCTATTTGCCATTTATACTATTTCTCAAGGTTCTGTGAAAGTATTTCAGGCTCAGCTTGTAGATTTAACCTTGCCTAAAAAGCCTGACAACTGACAGACTGGCCTCCCATAGGGCTCCTATTGTTTTTACAATCTTTTTACAAAAAGCTAGAAGAATTTGAGGTCTTATTCTTTAAAGGGGTGTGGTATAACTTCACTGTGGACATGGTCATCCAAGTTAGGTTGTAAATCAGGAGTCCCCAACCTTTTTTACCCGTGAGCCACATTTAAATGTAAAAAGAGTTGGGGAGCAACACAAGCATGAAAAAGTCCATTGGGGTGCCAAAAAGGGCTGTGATTGGCTATTTGGTAGCTCCTATGTGGACTGGCAGCCTACAGGAGGTTCTACTTGGCACCCCAAGTGCAATGAGATTCTATAGTCACTATAGATATGTTATTTACTTCTATTTTCTGTTTTTCTATTTCATAGTCAACAAGTGCAAATCCTATCAAACAAAGAAACTTTGTTCGATCCATTAAAAAGCATCAATTTTTATTTTTTTGACTGGAAAGCCCTAGAGGCTAGAGAAATTTAAGCAAAACAATTACTGCTCTGTTACTGCTTTATAATAAAAAACAAAATCTAAGAAATCATGGATTTTTAAAAAACAAAATATATATTTTCAGCAAATAGTGTAACATATAGGTGTATAATACGGTACCTACTAAGAGTCCAAACAAGGTGATAGAAAGTAATTAACACAATTTTAACAATAGTGATGGGAGAATTTATTTGCCAGACGCAAATTCGCTGCAAATTTCGACGTTTCATCGTCAGCAATGAAATTTTTTTAAAAGCCGGCGACAATTTGTCACCGGTGTCAAAATTCGTGTTTCACAAATTTTTCGGGAGAAATTCGCCCATCACTATTCAACGAGCATTACTAAACTAAGAACTGAGGCCAAAGGACCCTGCTATGAAGAATACATTCTAAGCCAAAGGCTTTCAGAATTTTTGGCTAAGCCCTTGAAGGTACTCATTTGGTCTGGCCTCCATTATCTTATAACTAATAACAGAGATAATACAATATAACAATGACCTTGCTATAATTACAGATCAGAAAGTATATAAGCATTTGCCACTAGTGATGGGCTAATTTATTTGCCAGGCGCAAATTTAAGGCGAATTCCCACGATTCACCACTGGCAAATAAATTCGCTAAACCGTCGCAAAAATGGATGCCGGCGTCTTAAAAAAACAGCAATGGACACCAGCGTCAAAAACGAGACACCTGAGCTACTTCGTGAATTTTTCGCCGATCGTGAATTTTTTGCCGTTTCGCAAATTTTGCTGGAAATTCGCAAATTTTTCAGCGAAACAAAAAGCCCCAAATTCGCCCATCACTATTTGCCACCAAATATTACTCTTAATGGCTAATTACACTGGACCCCCTTTGTGAACACCAGTCCTACATATTCTACAGACTAGAATAAGCATCTTACCATGGAAGCATTTACAATAATACTGAACGTTTGTTTTATACTGTAAATAAAACAATAGTATGGACTTTATACCCTTTCAATTACTTTGGTTTCAACAGCTGTCAACCTGTGAACACCAATCTACACATAACCCTGTTTTCATCTATATCAATCTGGGCTTCTTGCAAACCAGGTTCAGTTTTAGGATCTGTTATCTGGAGACCATTTTCCAGAAAGCTCCAAATTACGGAAATTACAGAAATGATTTCCTTTTCTCTGTAATAATAAAACAGCATCTTGTACTTATCCAAACTAAGATAGGTATATGTTGAAATAATTTTCTAGTAGACTTTAGGTATGAAGATCCAAATTACAGAAAGATCCCTTATCTGGAAACGCCAGGTCCTGAGTATTCTGCATAACAGATCCCAAACCTGTAATGGCATGATCTAGTAAGGTGGCCATACACAGAGAGATCCGCTCGTTTGGCAATGTCGCCAAACGAGCGGATCTCTCCCCGATATGCCCACCTTGAGGTGGGCAATATTGGGCTGATCCGATCGTGGGTCCTAGGGCCCAACGATCGGATCCTAACAAATGGATGAAAGATGCGGCTGCTATCCAACTAGATTTTTAGTACCATCCGATCGAGATCTGGCTGACTTTCGGGCAGATCTCGATCTTGGAAGCCCGTCGGGGGGCCCCATACACGGGCCAATAAGCTGCTGACTCCGGCCTTATAAAGAGACAAACTATTTCTTACCATCCCATATCTTGCATGAAAACCACGTCACAAAGTACCAGATAATAAAAATAAAAAAAAACAACTGTCAGAAACATATGCAGCACCCCCACATAGGACCACCAAGGATGAACCTGTATTATTTCCATACAGACTTGAGAAGTAACCCTAGCCTGGTTGTCCATGACCATTAGCTTATAAAAGAACATTTCTCAAAGGTATCTGGTTGCAAAGCATGCAGTGTATTCCGGGGTGTGAAATTTTAAAGCTTACTAGTTACATTTCAGCTGAAGAGCTGTGGAAAAGTTGTATAGACAAAACTCAGAGCCAGAACATAGCATCTTAATGTCACAGACAGATAGTATTTAACGAAATGCTTGGATTTTGCATTACTCTAACCATGCAACAATCTGAATTTTTTCATGAGGAATATAAAATAGTGATGGACGAATTTTTTCCCGTTTCGCTTAGTTGAAAAATTCACTAAAAATTAGGGCACCTCGAAAATTGACGCCCGTGTAATTTTTTCAATTCTGACACCGGCGTTAAAGTCAATGGGCGTCAGAATAGTGTTGATGCGCAGCGAGTTTGATGCAAGCGACTTTTCGGAAGTGCGTCCAAAATTTTTGGACACCAGCGAATTCAGCGGGAGTTTCGCAAATTTATTTGCCGGCGGCAAAATGCAGAAATTCGATGCAAATTTCCACCAGGCGAATTTATTTCATGAGGCACAATGAGCAGGCCCAGAAGCTCCGTAGGAATATAAAGCAATTGACTTTGCAGATTTATGAATCTGATCCCACTAATAACTTCAGGTGTTGTGTTAAGGCAGCGGCGTAACTAACGGGTTTCCAGATAACAGATCCCATACCTGTACTAGAAAGTAGCAATAAACAATAAACAATGGAAATCAATAACTGCACCTACTCTTAGTTTCTGGAAACAGCTGATAAATGACTCCCTTACTAAGCAGAAACTTATATATTGCTAGACGGTGTCCCCGAAAGTTTGATGCAGTATGGGGTTCTTGGGTAATGGCTCAAGAAAGGTAAAAGGTTCAGTGGGATGTTACAGATATAAACACATGTATTGAACGTATCCTGCAGGGTACAGGTTAGCCCTTGAGACTACTCTTTTTCTTTTCTCTCTTCTTTCTCTTTCTTTCCTTCTTCCTTTCTCTAACTTTATGCCTTTTTTTTTTGTTGTAAAACTGAAAAATAAAAACTTTTTTTTAAAAAAAAGAAAGTAGCAATAACAAGACATTTGTAGACTTACAAAACATTTGTTTTTTAGATGGGGTCAGTGACCCCCATTGCATGCTGGAAATAGAAGAAGAAGGCAAATAATTCAAAAACTAATTGAAACGTTGCTTAATTAGTAATTCTGTAACATACTAAACATTAGCTTAAAGGAACAGTAACACCAAAAAATGAAAGTGTTTTAAAGGAATGACAGTATAATGTAGTGTTGCCCTGCACTGGCAAAACTGGTGTGCTTGCTTTAGAAACACTACTATAGTTTATATAAATAAGCTGCTGTGTAGTCACGGGGGAAGAAAGAAGATGAACCAGCACTACGGACTCCATGCAAGTGAGACAAGCCATGCGTGTTTATTCGGGCACGACCCCGAAACGTTACTTTGAATAAACACGCATGGAATCCATAGTGCTGGTTCATCTTCTTTCTATCACGAATAATTGAGGGTGCCGATCCCTGATACTGTGCACCGGACCAACTTGAGTTTGAGAGGCCAGGGTGTGCTGGTGGGCTTTGTGTTTTAGTCATGGGGGCAGCCATTCAAGCACTGGATATACAGTAGATAACCGATAAGTTCTGAAGAATCCCATTGTATACTACAGAGCTTATCTGCTATCTACTGTGTATCCTTTGCCTTTACTCCTTTTCCGCTTTGAATGGCTGCCCCCATGTCTACACAGCAGCTTGTTTATATCAACTGTTGTGAGTTTCTGAAGCAGACACACCAGTTTTACTAGTGCAGTAAATTTTATTTTTATTACATTAAAAGACTTTCCTTCTGTGGCGTTACTATGCCTTTAAAGGTGAACCCTCCCTTTAAGCTTGATCAGCAACCAGTGAAGACGCTAACTGAGTTGTAAATCAAGGCAATGGTTACACCTGAAACCCTTAGTCCAATGACATCTAGGCAGTTTTTACATAATACCCAAAACTGCGTTTTACACGTGCCGATTGCAATGGATCCTCAGACAAGGTATTTTTTTTGTTGATTTGTCTCCCATGGGACCTGTAATTTCCTAACAAATCATTAAATGTGCCACTGCCCTGAAGCATGGCTGTTGCAAGAAGTCTTAGAAGATACTGACACTATTTTAAAAACATAACTTAAAAATTCCATATCAACTCCAGGGGGCCCATTTACTTTGCTCGAGTGAAGGAATAGAGGGAAAAAAACTTCGAATTTCAAATGTTTTTTTTGGTTACTTCGACCATCGAATGGGCTACTTCGACCTTCGACTACGACTTCGAATCGAAGGTCCCCATAGGACCCATAGGCTTTCTAATGTTTTTTTTGGTCGAACAAAAATCAATGGATTAAAATCCTTCGAATCAAACGATTCGAAGGATTTAATCGTTCAATCGAACGATTTTTCTAACGAATAGCGCTAAATCCTTCGACTTCGATATTCGAAGTCGAAGGATTTAACTTCGACAGTCGAATATCGAGGGTTAATTAACCCTCGATATTCGACCATAAGTAAATCTGCCCCCAGGACTGATTTCATAAGGATGACATTTTTTTTTTTGGATTATTATCCCTCTAACTAAAATTTCAGTGGCGCATCAGAAGCAGATGAAGGAAGCGTATGCTACATGAAATAATAGCACTTATTTAAAATTTTACTTATAATGTATATTTTACATTTGTTATATTACAGCAACTGTCATTTATATGGTTATACAGACCAGTGAATTCAACGGATTCTTTTAGTAAAGGCATATGATGAAAGTCTTTAATCCAGTGCCTAGATCTTTGGCCAGATAAGCTCAAAACTTCTGGACAAAATTCCAGGCGCACAAGGGAAACACTGATACTATTTCATGCCACTGGCCTGTCTTTTGAATTATATAGACATTTATGTCCTTGAGATATTTGGGTCCAGTCAGTGTTAAAGAGGGATATAATACTCTACTTACTGCTCTCCCCAATGCATCTAAGTAGGTGGCCCTAATTAAATGACAGATGCAAGAAAATTGTCCACGAAAATCAGAAGGGAGCACACAGTGCAGAAAAAATTGTACCCCCTCAATACCTTTTGAACTATAATTTTTAATACCCTAGGCGCAGATCAGCTTAAAGGAGAACTAAAGCTTAACTAAAGAAGTAGCTAGAAATGTTGTACATTATGTTTTGGGCTTCTGTACCAGCCCAAGACAACCACAGCCCTTTAGCAGTAAAGATCTGTGTCTCCAAAGATGCCCCAGTAGCTCCCCATCTTCTTTTCTGCTGATTCACTGCACATGCTCTGTGCTGCTGTCACTTACTGAGCTTAGGGACCCACTCACAATATACAGTACACATAGAATAGAAATGTCACAATATAAGGCTGATTAGTAATTAATACAGATAATTACTACATGGCAGCACAGAAACCAGTGCAATTAGCATCAGAATTTAATAATCAGCCCTGTAGCATCAGCTTATATTACAGTCCAACCTCATTTTCTGCTGGATAATTAGTGACGACCCCTAAGCTTAGCTTCTCAACAGCTGCTCAGAGCCCACTGAGCATGTGAGTGTCACAGACACTTTCCAAGATGGTGACCCCCTGTGACAAGTTTGAAGTCCTGGATCATTGCTGCTAATGACAAGTTGAAACTTTAGGCTGGTGCTATAAGTGCAGTATATAAATATGGCCAATTCATTTTTAGGGTTCAGTTCTTCTTTAAATAGTAGTCTACAACTGAAAGATTTTTGGAGACTAAACCACTGCTAGATGCCAGCACTGCATCAGGAAAAAAGTTAAATGTCTGTGACATTAAATGCATTCTGAAAAAATTGTACAGGATTGAAAGAGATCGGTTTTGACCTGAACTGAATTGATAAAAATGTTAAATGAGAGATCTGAAGGGTTTACTAAGACCGATGTCACAATGCATTTTTTTCTGGGATCTATCACCATGTACATTGGGTGGATCTTGGTGAGAAAACTGGAATAGGTAGAGTAAACGTGTAACATTAGCCAATATACTCCGTTCTCCGACTACTCTTTACTCTAGTCTTTTCTACTTCTTCCACCCTTCTTATCCTAAATTGCATTTGGTTTTTGGCCATTTCAGCTGTCCCTATGTTCTTTGGCCGCAGTTTGGCGATGTCGCCAAATGAGCGGATCTCTCCCTGAGCGGATCTCTTTCCCTGATCGGATCAGCCCGATATTGCCCACCTCAAGGTGGGCAATATCGGGCTGATCCATTCGTGGGCCCTAGGGCCCAACGATTGGATCCTAACGAAGCCTAACGGGCGGTCCTAACTAGGCCTAACGGGCGGTCAGATCGCGGACCGCATCAACGAACAGATGCGGCCGCGATCCGACGGGATTTTTAGTCCGACCTGACCGACTCGGTCTGTCGGCAGCTTTTATCGGCCCGTGTATGGCCACCTTAAGGGGGGACCCTTGTGCTCCTTAGAGCTCTAGCACTTGCAACACAGGGAATAGTAAATGACCTCCCATCATGTTTATCCTGTCCTCGTTTGTATCCTTCAGTTTTCTGTCCTACTAAGTTGAGTTGGTTATATAGACAACTAATCGTTAAAAATGATAATATGGATAGTATTTTGTGCAGAAGACATACATTTTATATACAGAACCATAATGGAAGCAGAACCACCTCCTATTTATGCCTGAACTTATAATATCCTATCTTACCTGATCAAAACAATCTTGGATGGCACTTGTCAAAAACAGGCAGTTGTGCCTTATTTATACAGGTTCATACATATTAAAGTTGTTAAATATAAGGATATTATAAGTCACTGATAGAATTGTAACCTGTTTAGTTTTCACCCGGACAGCCTTTTTGGTTTAGGAAGTCGGGACAGGACATTGAAGTTAAGGGCATGGCGATCAGCCAATCGCTGATCGCCACATCACAATTGCGCACCCTGAAGCAATATACATGCCCTCTGGTCGCTTGCCCTGCCCCTGACGTCATGCACTCCCTCCGCGATGGAATCCGTACTGCACCCCAGAGTCATCTGTCCTACTCTCTGCCCAGATTTTCTCACCGGAAAAGATGTCAATCCTAGTCACCAAAGAGTTCTATAACTACTCTGTATAAAGACACAAAGTTGAAGACCGAGTGCTTTTATACAGCTCATGGAACCCCTAGGTGACTTTGAATACACGCTAATAATACACATCTTACAACAGGGGGTACATGATGGGGCAGATTTATCAAGGGTCGCATTGAAAATTCAAATTAGAATTTTCGAAATTTTTTTATGGTCAAAACGAAATCGATTTTCATTATTTATCATACTCTGGCCCTTTAAGAATTCTAATTCGACTATTCGTCACCTAAAACCTGCGAAATCGCTGTTTAAGTCAATGGGAGAGGTCCAGGGATCAATTTGGAGATATTTGCAGCCTTCCTGACATTTGAGTTTTTTTCAGGGGAAAAAACTCGAATCGAGTTTGATCGAATTCGCCACCTAAAACCTGCGAAATCGCTGTTTAAGTCAATGGGAGAGGTCCAGGGATCAATTTGGACTATTCGCCACCTAATACCTGCAAAATCGCTGTTTAAGTCAATGGGAGAGGTCCAGGGATCAATTTGGAGATATTTGCAGCCTTCCTGACATTTGAGTTTTTTTCAGGGGAAAAAACTCGAATCGAGTTTGATCGAATTCGATTCGAGTTTTCAGGTTGTTGTAATTCAGCCGACTTGAAACAATCAGAGTTTATTAATAAGTTTCGATTGGTCTACTTTGGAGTTTAGGGGAATTTAAAAAAAACTTGCATGAATTCGAAATTCGACCGCTGATAAGTGTGCCTCCATTAGTTATAATACACGCGTTTCAGTGAGTAAAGTCACACAAAGCACATCACTGAGAAACAACTATAACTAATGACATCCCTAAGCCCCGTTTATAAGCGTATCATTTACAGAACATTCTTTCAATGCCTTTGTGCATTATATTCAAATCTCACAGCCCCCAACACACAATCACATAACAATGTCATAGTTCTCACTGTTTGACTTGTAAAAGTTCTTTTTGTACTTGGTTTATGAGGCATGCTACATTTTACAAGATTGCTGTAAAGTCTGATCTCCTAGAAAAACGTAGTTGCGGACGGCTATACAAAGCAAGAGACAAGAATAATGCACAATTGAGAAGCAAAGTTAACGGCTACGGTCTAAATTATTTATAGACTGGATCATTCATGTGGTTTCCAGAGCACTTTTCATGTTTATGAAAAGTGACAAAATCTAATACAACGTTAAAAGAAAACAAAAAAAAATAACGTGCCGAGGATTTAATCTTTTCCAAGAGTATTTTGATGATTTGCCAATTCTACAAAGGCATCACCATAAAAGACGCATTGAATATTTGCTTGGAGTTCCCTGTCGACTTGCCACAATTATCTGTTGTAATACTTTAAAGATAAGCAATGAAAGCCAGAAGAAAGCGCAGGAATTTAAATAGGAAAACCTTGCAATCATTCTGTTCACAGACGCAGTTTGACTTCTTGTTCAGGATTCATTTTTCCATGAAAGGAAACCCAGACATCAGTCAAAACTGTCATTTGTGGGAAGCTCGGGACTCCTTTGTAAACTGCTCCGCCGGAGTAGTAAAAGACTCGATAGACAAAAAGTACAGAAATGTATTTACGAACACTGCACAGCAAATATTGCACAATATACAGTAGCTCAAACTGAATCCATCCAGCTGCCCAAACAGGGGCTTGTGGATTGATCTTTGTTGTGAAAAAGAGAAGATTTTAATTTGTGCCTGAAAACAACGTGCAGTGTTTAGAACTGTAAAGTTTTTGGGGGCTTGTACTATCTGTGGGAAATCTCTCTCGGGAGATGAAGAACCCAACAATACCTGCTCCTACACATTTGTTTGAATTGCCACATTACATGCAGCATTTCTGGGTAACCGCCAGAAAATTCCTTCATCCCATTGGGCTACGAAATGCCATGTGAGTCAGGGCCCTCAGAGAATCATACACATAGTCAGCAGGTAAAGCTTCAATCCTTATACAAAATCAGCAATAAGTTCATGCTTTGGGGCAGGGGTCCCCAACCTTCTTTTACCCATGAGCCACATTCAAATGTAAAAAGAGTTGGGGAACAACACAAGCATAGGAAAAAAGTCCATAGGGGTGCCAAATAAGTTCTGTGATTGGTTATTTGGTAGCCCCATATGGACTGTTAGCCTACAGGAGACTCTGCTTGGCAGTACACCTGGTTTTTGTTCAAGTACAACTTGCCTCTAGTGACCAAATTTATTCGCCAGCCATGGATTTTTGATGAAATTCTGCCATGTTGACATTTTTCCGTGAAACTGCGGTGAAAATTTGCTGCAAAAAACGCCCATTGACTTTAAGAGCAGCGGCACACGGGCAGATTCAGGGAGATTTAGTTGCCTGGCGACTAATCGCCTCTTCTTCGGGGCGACAATCTCCCCAACTGCCTTCCCCCTGCCTTCCGCCTGCTAAAATGAAAAATCATCTGCGCCAATGCACTCGCGGCGATTTGATTTCCGAAGTCGCCCGAAGTTTTCTCATAAGGCAACTTCGGAAATCGAAGCACCGCGAATGCCATTGCGCTGGTGTTTTCTCATTATAGCATTGTAATGCATTAGGACAAAAAAGTCGCCATAAGAAAAAACATCCATTGACTTTAATGCATTTGGAGTGATAAAAATTGTTACGTGTGTAAGAATTGTTGTGCATAAATTTCGATGTTTCGCAATTTATTTTTTTTGCAGTTTCGTGAATTTTTCTGCGTGGGTGGCACCAAAAAACGGGACAGATTCGCTCATCACTACTTGCCTCCAAGCCAGGAATTCAAAAATAAGCAACTGCTTTGGGGCCACTGGGGGCAACATCCAAGGGGTTGGTGGGTAACATGTTACTCCTGAGACAGTGCTTTAGGTCTTAGGTTCTCTCTTCATAATTCTGCTATATCTGGCCTAATTTCAGGACTTTTTGTAGCATTTAGATTTTGTTCAAAAACTGTTCAGCAAACCCAAATTTGAATCCTTAAAGTCATGTGACTTTTAAAGAGCAGCAAAGGTATACAAAGACCACAATAAAGGGTTTGGTCAATAAATGTAAATCCCTGTACTTACGCAGTGCTGATTAATCCAAGATACATTTTTCTTGTATTTCTTTTTTTTTATACACAATTTATAGTTTTTACAGCTAATAAAAGTCATTACTTTTTTAAAAAATTTGGAATCTAAAAACGATGGAGCTTCTGTAGAATCCAAGTTCTAGCTGTTCTAGCTTCCAAGTTCTAGCTATTTTTTAAAAAAATGCAATCAAGTTGATTTAAGTTTAATTTTGTAACTAGCAACTGAAAAATTAGTGTGTGAATTAATTTTTAAGAAAATTAGAAAATTTTAAAAACTCTTATTTTAGTATAATTGCCTCCCCATCTTTGGGAGGGAGCACTGACAAGACGTCATGGTGCTTCACATCTTAGGGGGTTATTTATCAAGGTCCGAACTTATCTCTTATTGTCTGCTACAAACTCCGATCTAAGCCGCTCGGGTTTTTAACGCTTATTTATTATTACATTTTACCAAAAATTTGCTCTGAGGTTTCACCCGATTTTCACAATTTTTCGGAGTTTTCGCCCGAAACCTCCAAAAACTTCGGGGTTTGGCACGAGATCCAGCGCACATCAATAAAATCATTGGGACTTCTCCCATTGACTTATATGCAACCTCCACAGGTCTGAGATGCTGGGATTTCAGATTTAGAGTTTTCCAGCCTCGGAGTTCAATAAATTTCGAAAAAATTCTTGATTTTATAAAAAAAAAAAATCACACATTTTTCGTGATTTTTGCATTTTGGGCTTAGTAAATAACCCCCTTGTTGTTTCAAAGGAATTCAAATAAGAGTGTCTAATGTCCCACTAGTTTGGCTCATGATTTGATTTGCTGCACTCAGAATAGCTGCACCCCCTAGTCCAGTGACCTCAAGCAGTGACTCATGAGTAACATGTTGCTCACCAACCCATTGGATGTTGCTCCCAGTGGCCTCAATGCGATGATTATTTTTGAATTCTTGGAGGCAAGTTTTGGTTGCATAACAAATGTACTAGATCCTCGTGTCGTCATTTCCACCCATAGATGTTCAACAGCCAACTGAGTAAGTCCTGAGCAATTAAAAAAAAACTAATTTTATGAAAACTAAATTTGGTAACAGAAAACTGTCCAACGTGAGCTGAAAAGAGAGGGAAAAATTTTGAATAGAGTAAATCTGAATTGCTTCTATCAATCTAAAACGTTTTCTTATTAAAACAATAGGCAGGACTGAGGCGCCACTCCTATGCGTTAATCATGGCTATAATAAATTGTACAAGCAGAGTGCGGTTCCTAGCAAACATAAAAGGAAACAGACGATTGCAGCGGAATATAAACAAGATGCTCAAACAATACTGTAAAATAAGAGATTTACCATCAACGCCACTTCTTTTACTGGAGGCAAATTAATTTTAATGCTGTGATTATTAAAAGAAACAAAAGCAAATATGTATAAATTCGGTTAGAGAGCCAGCTATCTGCAGTGTTGCAAAGTGTGAAATTCATCACCTACAGCATCTGGTCTTAATTCGAATTTTATATTAGAAAGATATTCAGTGCTTTGCAGGTTGTATAAGAAAAGCAATTTGACCTAGAAAGACTTATAAAAATAAGGTTTTCCACCATAGTAAAATCTCTTGGAATGACGACCCCAGGCCCACCTCAGAGTCAGAGAGAATAAATATAATCTGGAAATATATTATTATATACATCAATCTCTTTATTCACTTGTGCTTCTGGTTCTGATTTCCCAAAATAACATCAACAGCAATCTTGGAAGCCAACTAGTGATTTCAGAGCAAAGCAATAAGTGCATCTGATTATTTACAATTAACCACCGTACTAAATCCTAAGATCAATAGAAAAAAGAAACAAAAATTGAAATACAGGTATAGGATACATTATCTGGAAACCCGTTATACAGAAATCTCTGAATTACAGAAAGGCCATCTCCAATAGACTCCATTTTATACACATAATCCAAATTTTGAAACATGATTTCCTTTTTCTCTGTAATAATAAAACAGTACCTTGTACTTGATCCAAACTAAGATATCAAATTGATGATGGACAAGTCTTCTTGCAATCTAAGATAAGGCTTTCTGATTTACTGAACACTCACTTTGGGAGAGCTAAATAAAACTAGAAATATCTGCTAGCTACTGTAATTCAACATGAGTATTGGGGATGCACCGAATCCACTATTTTGGATTCGGCCGGACCCCCGAATCCTTCGCCGAATACCGAACCGAATCTTAATTTGCTTATGCAAATTAGGGGTGGGAAGGGGAAAAACATTTTCTAATTCCTTGTTTTGTGACAAAAAGTCATGTGATTTCCCTCCCTGCCCCTAATTTGCATACGCAAATTAGGATTCTGATTCGGTTCGGCCGGGCAGAAGGATTCAGCCGAATCGTGCTGAAAAAGGCCGAATTCCCAACTGAATCCTAGATTCGGTGCATCCCTAATGAGTATCACTGAGAGCTTCTCTTATGTCCAATATTATCAAGGAACAGGACCTTTTACCTCATATTTTCCTATCCTTGCCATGCTGTTTTGGAAAGATGGAATGGAAAGTCTGACTATGTTAAACACTTTGAAACAAATCCAGATTTGCATCTAGATCATACTGATCTACAGAGATTTCCCCATTACTGGCCAAAACCCCTCAAGAGGATAATAACATGGAGTAAGATAAACTTGCCAGCCACAACAATTCAGAAGGAAAAAAAAGAGTCCTAAGTCCTCAAACTTTATTTAATGTCAAGGTAAGTGATTCTTCTTTTTCTCTCTGTTTACTACAGCACGGAATGATCAGGCATTTTAATCTACATAAATATCTTGTTGTACAACCATATATGTTTAATCAGCTTCTACAGCTACTACCATTTGTGGGAGATGCCAAGTTCAAAACTTATAGTGGTTCAAATATCACTGCCACTTGCTGGTCCACTTTGACCTATTCTTGGCTGCAAAGCCTATTCATAGACCAGCATAAGAACACACACCTAATACTCTATGCTGAAGGCAGGACTCCTGAGACTGAATAGAATCTTGCAGAAATGGCAGAAAGTTTCTTGATTAATAAAAACTATTCTAAAACTATTAGATAAACAGCACTCACGATACTCTCTGGTCACATGAGAATATTGCACTCAATATTTTAACTGAATAAAAAAAGATGATGTGAAAAAGTGGCTTAAAGGTATATTTCCTCTAAGATGCTCCAGTATCATTAATGCATGCATAATTTGACCTTCACTTAGGGTGGGCGTGGGCATGTCAAGTTCAAATACTCCAATTGGCTGTTTACTACAGTACAGGTATGGGACCTGTTATCAAGAATGCTTGGGACCTTGGGATCTTTCTGTAATTTGGATCTTCATACCTCATGTCTGCTAGAAAGTCATTTAAATATTAAATACAACCAATAGGCTGCTTTTGCTTCCACTAAGGATTAATTATATCTTAGTTGGGATCAAGTATAACACACTGTTTAATTATTACAGAGAAAAAGGTGATGATTTTTAAAAATTTGGATTATTTGGATAAAATGGAGTCTATAGGCAGTGTCGGACTGGGATGCCAGGGGCCCACCAGAAAACCTTAGACCATGGGCCCACTTTCCAAACTATTATTCCTCCTCTCCTCACTCAACCTCTTTATTTTCTTACGGGGGAATGTAATAAAAATCGCTAACGGAAAAACTATTCGCAATGCGAAAAGTTATGCCTCTGCGCAAACAAATTTTGCTTTGTGCGGATTTAATATAGCTTTTGCGAGCCCGGAAACTGTTTAGCGACCACTTCCGACAGGAAAGACCGTTTGCGAATTTTATAGTTTGCGCCATTGCGCAGTCAATGTAATAAAACTTCTTACTGAAAAAGTCGCTATGTTTGCTCCAAAAGATTACGACACCTTCAAGCACTTCTTATGAGTGCGCAACTGAAATTCGCAATGCACAATTAAAATTCGCAATGCAATAACAGTTTAAGGAACAATATTACATTGCGAGATATGGATTTTTAGTCTTATTGGTGCGAATTGTTGTGCTCTTTGCGACTTTTATTACATTCCCCTGTTAGTCTTTTATATCTACTTACTATACTCTATTCTTCCATTATTAAGCCTCTTTTTTCCCATGAAGAAATAGGGAAAGACCATGAAATAGGCCAAATAGTTAGCAGCAAGAGGTCCCACTGACACCTGGGCCCACCAGGAGTTTTCCTGGTCTCCCGGTGGGCCAGTCCGACAATGTCTATGGGAGATGGCCTTTCCGGATAAGGATCCCATACTATACCTCTCAATGGTGATATCCCTTACTAATGAAGCTGAAGCACAAATCAATTCACACTCAAAAACTCTAAAATTTAACAAAATCATATTATGAATCGTTATTAAGGTCCTGCCTGAATGCTGGATAACCAGAAAAGACTCAGGACCTGTGGTTTTCCAGATAATGGATCTTTCCTTCATTTGGATCTTCATGACTTAAGTCTACTAGAAAATCATGGAAACATTAAATAAACCCAATTGGCTGGTTTTGCTTCCAATAAGGGTTAATTATATCCGAGTTGGGATCAAGTACAAAGTAATGTTTTATTATTACAGAGAAAAAGAAAATCATTTTTAAAATGTTGCATTATTTGGATAAAAAAAGTCCCTTTTCATAATTTCCGGATAACAGATCCCATACCTATAATATTCTCTGTGACCACATTTACAGCAGTACACATCAACAGGCACATTCTGCTTCATTGGCGTGAATATTTGAAAAAAAAAAGAAAAGAAAACTCAAATAAAGAAGTGAGAGGAACAATTTTCTGAAACTTACAAACCAATATTTTGCTATTAGCATTCGTTCAAGCTATTCTGAACATATTAAAATAATAAAATATCTATGACAACCTTGCAGAATGTTTGGCACGATTTTAAAAGAACCGATCAGAAACACGTCCTTATTTCTAATATTTATATCTTTTGGAAGATGTACGTGTTTACACAGAACCTTGTGTTTGCTTTCTAACCCCTCAACAGATCCTGATCCAAGCTAACACCACTTAACAAATGTGTTTTACATTTCCAATTATGCCCAGCATTTTGTTTTCAGTTAATCCTGATTGGTTGGGCTACGGTTATAGAATTGAAACCTACATCTGCCATTGGTTTGTCTATCACCTGCAGCTTAAAAGCTTCCAAGGCCAAAGCTGAACATTCCCCTACTCAATCCCTTCCAAAACTATTTAGAGTATTCATTCTTAAATGCATGGAAAGAATGGACAGAAATAGCCCAAATAATGTACTTTATCTATTTGCTTGTATATTGTATAAAATATAATAAAGCATAAAAGATAATGCTACCCATTCAATTATTTACCTCTGCATTATCATTTCTATTTACTAAATCCATCCCAGTTTTAAATGACAACCAACGAGTTGAGTATGATTGCTTTAACTTTTCAGGAAATTAAATAATGGATTAAATAAACATATTTGCTTAGATATGTGTTCACTTTTCAGTCTTCAGAAGCCTTAGCACCCGAAAGGAACAGTAAAGCTATGGGAACCATTATTGGAAAACCCGTTAAATAATTCTTACTTCAATTTTTACTAAAACAGTTGCTTCTTCTTGATCCAAATTAAGATACAATTAATCCATATTGAAGGCCAAACAATCCCATTGGGTTTATTTAATGTTTAAATTATTTTTTAGTAGACTTAAGGTGCGGAGATCCAAATTACGGAAAAACCCTTTATCAACCACTGCTGTCATGGGAAATACAGCAGTCTAACTACCCCATCTTATATTGTCACTGTTTCCCACCTCTGGGGGAGATGTGGTGCCTAATGTAGACATAATGGTGACACAGTGTCGATCCTCAAAAATGGTCACTTTTCTCTATTTGCCAATGTTATGCATGTATAGGACCTGTTATCCAGAATGCTCAGGACCTGGGGGTTTATGGATCACAAATCTTCCCGTAATTTGGATCTTCATACTTTAAATCTACTAGAAAATCATGTAAACATTAAATAAACCCCTATAGGCTGGTTTTAGTTCCCTAACTCTTTACTTACCCCTTGTGGCAGATTCAGCGCATTGGAGTTTGCGGGCACCATCTTCTTCTCTTCGGTAATCTTCGGGTCTTCTTCCAATGCTTTGGCAATTCCCTTGACTTTCGGTGCAGTTGTTCAGGACCTACTGCGCATGCGTCGATTCACCGCTCTCTTCCCGAATATTACCGAAGAGAAGAAGATGGCGCCCATGAACGCCAATGCCCTGAATCTGCATCGAGGGGTAAGTGAAGAGTTAGGGGCATTTACCCAAGATAACACCTAGGTTGGGGGGAGCAGGGAGGGGGGTCTGTGTAGGGTAGGGGATTTTAATAAAAAGGGTTTGGTTCTCCTTTAAAGCTGAAAAATAGGATTTTCACAAAATGATATGCACTGTATCTGTTTACACAACTGGATAATCTCTGTGACTTTTGCTAAACCCGTGAGGTTGGTGTAATTGGCTGTTTAAATACACTTATGTAAATCTTTGTTCTGCTTTTAAACAATTTCATCTGCTCATTATCAGGCTGCAACGTCACATTCAATTTGACTTTCCTTATTCTCACGTTGAAAACACTTGCTTATCCTCTGGAGGAAAATATGGGGCAAAAGTGAAATCATTTCACCAAATATAAGCCTAACATATCACATGCTTGTTTGCTATATTTGTATAGATACAATTACCCTTTGCACTCATGACATAATCAGGAACTAAGCTTTAAACACAGACACATACGGTTTGAAGGACTTTTTCGTCCAATCTGGAAGGCATATGTGAGAACAGAGCCATTACAGAATATTCATAAACTCTTCACTTCATATATAGTATATTTTGTGCCAGGTACAGAAATGAGTTCTTAAGGAAGAAAGTGCCATTGCTAGTTAAAAAACACATATACCAGAAAGACATTTCATTAGGGGGATAAAAGTTATGTGCTCATGGGCAAGAATGGCTTCAAATCCAGTGACCTACCCTTCAGTTCTTCATATTTAATTTTGTATGCTTTTTGAATTAGTAGTGTCCCTACTCCTATGACAATTTTCTGCCTGCAAATGAAAAATCTTTCTGGTTGCCAGGGTCACAGACCCCAGGACCACAAGAAAAACACATGATCAATAAGGCAATGGAGGTCCAAGGCAACAGTTTATACCGACCCATACTCTTTCATCTGTCCTAAATGGATTAAAGACATGGTGAAATCAGAATGATGAGTTTAGCTGAAACTTGTGCTTTCCAGGACCTAGGCTGCCAAGAAATGAGAAAAGTTCAGCCTTACAGAAGATGGAAGGAAAACCAACACACATGAATTTCAAGCTATTTTATGAGATGTGTTATAAATAAGCAACGTGTAGAAGGATCTCAACAATATGGCTCTGGTCATCTGTTACTCTTCTACAGCATTTGAACCTAAACAATGAATATCTCAAAGGCAGGAAAATGCATAGCCCCAAGGGATGCTCCATGATACTGTACATCAGATACTTTTTATAATATACTGTAAGATCCATTGGAATTGTATATCCAAGATGGTGAACCCATTTGGTGTTCACAACAGCTTAGTAGACTGTTGCAAAGAAAGGAGGACTTTACGCACATGTACAAACATTACATGCTTCATCAGGAAGAAAGTGAGGTACAGGTTTAAGACCTGTTATTGAGAATGCTCGGGACCTGGGGTTTTCCAGATAATGGATCTTTCCATAATTTCGATCTTCATACCTTAATTCTACTAGGAAATCATGTAAACATTAAATAGGTTGGTTTTGCTTCCAATAAGGATTAATTATATCTTAGTTGGGATCGAGTACAAGCTACTGTTTTATTATTACAGAGAAGAAGGATATTGTTTTTAAAAAATTTAGTTATTTGAATAAAATGGAGTCTATGGAAGATAATTCTGAGCTTTCTGTATAATGGGTTTCCAGATAACGGATCCCATGCCTGTCCAATACAATGTTTGATTTATCGCACAGGGCTTTAAGTAATGCAGGTATGGGATCTCTTTGCCAGAAACCAATCGGGAAAGCTCCAAATTACAGAAAGTTTATCATCCTCAGAGTCTGCTTTAAGCAAATAGTAATAATAATAATAATAATAATAATAATAATAATAAAACAGAACATTGTACTTGATAGTAACTAAACTTCATGAATCCATATTGGTGGCAAAACAATCCTATTGTGCTGATCCAAACTGCCCCTTAGCTAAAAATTCCTCATGTATCAAGCATTTGGCATAATAGATCCAATAACGGCACAGGCTGACAAAGCATAAAGGAACCATTTATTATTTCTTATTCTTATATATTTTCTTATTTTTCCCCCAGTAAAATCTTGTAATGCAAAATGTTGTTAGGCAAAAGGAAACATTGACTTCTGCTGGAAGACATTTACAGTATTTTTTTTTTTTTTACTATGCTGGTAGAGATAAACAAATTTACAAGCAGACAGATGTATCTTGTTCTTAATGAATTTATTTTGCATAGACTCTAGCAAAGCTTGGTGAGCATCTTTAGCCTGCAATGCAAGTGAACATTCTCTGGCAAATATGGTCGTATAAGGTGATCTCCACAGCCTACACCATGAAATGTACTACATGTTACAAATTGTACTTTCCATGTACACAAACGTATTGAATTGTAGCAGAATCATTTAGAGATACTGCCATAACAAAATAATTTCTACACATACTGTCAAACATAAATAGCACTGTTTCTATACAGCACTACTTCCATATACAGCACAATTCATTTTTAAGTCCAAAACAGGGAGAAGAAATTGCAATAAATAAATACACTGTTACAAAAATGTACTATGGGACAAAGGAGGTCTCTGCCACACAGCTTACAATCAAAATGAGCTGATAACTTAACAGAACAAATAGCAAGGTTATAAACATTCAATGCCAACATTGAACACATGCTAAGGCTTCAGCAGACAGGATTTGAGTTTCGTTTTCGAGTGGCTAAGGCAGAGTTCTTGATGGAGAAATTCTGTGATAGAATTCCTGAGGCAAGGGGCACCAAGAGAGGAAAAAATACAAGATGAGAAATGACAGTGTATGTGGATGAACATTTTAACAGAGGAATATGTACACCGGAGCTATGGGTCTTGCAACATGCAACATTTCTGTTTACAATGCTTCAGGTTGGACAGTCTTTAATAACATTGGATAATGGAGTAGATGGGATATACAAAAAAGAAAACCTGATCAAAGACTGAGAAAGTCAAAATATGTGTGATAAACTAGGCACGGGGTTATTTAAAAGGGATATGTTATCTAAACAAAGTCCATTTGGGACTTTAGCAGAATGGAAAGAAATCTGCAGTGAGTTCATTATTAACATTTAAAAACATAACAACGTTGACACAAGCCTTATTCATTGAGATGAACTGAACTGGGTTCTTTATAAAGGAGGTCTTCTTCACTGGTGTAATAGAAGAAATTCAGTGGTTCATAACTCATAGTTTGTACTCTTAGTAGTTTGCACCAAAGTTTATTGTCACAATGATGTGTGTACCCCAAGGAAAACAAAACAAACAAACAGTCCCCTAAAAACCTTAAAACTTCTTCCTTACACCAAGACTTCCTTTCACATTAAGCACACTATATTTTAGCTGCATTCCTAATGGTCAGCATGGAACACAAAATATTTCGAACAATTTAGAAGTCTTTTTTTTCTATCTTCAGTCCTAGATCCCTGAACTCACGCTCTAAAGGTGGCCATAGACACACAGATCCGATCATACGAATCGAGGATTCGTACGATTTTGGGATCGTGTGTGGACATCTTTCGTCCGGCGGAGATCGTCGTTTGGTCGATCGGTCAGGTTTGATTTTGACCCGACCGATCCCGCCGGAGCCCATGGCACATCGTAATCTGATCGTTAGGCCATACGACCGAACAATCAGATTACTCCCGATATAGCCATGACAAGATCCGGTCGTTTGGCAACATCGCCAAACGAGCAGATCTTTGCATCTATGGCCACCTTAAGGCAGGGGTCCCCAACCTTCTGGGGATGCTAAATAAGGGCTCTAGTTGGCTTTTTGATAGTCCTTATGTGCACTGGCAGCCTACATGTAGGCCTCTGTTTGGAGGTAACCAAAATGTGGCTCCAAGCCTTGACTTTCAAAAAGAAGCACCTGCTTTGAGGCCATTGACCACCCAAGGGGTTGGTGAGCAACATGTTGCTCATGAGCCACTGGTTGGGGATCACTACTCTAAGGTTATCCAAAAACCATTAGCTCTGCTAATATGCAGCAAGACATTTAGGTCATGTCCAGCCCCACCCATTCAACAACTGCCTTACCCTGGCAGCGAAATGTAAGACTAAAAAGTCATGACAAGTTTGTGTCTACATATTAAACTTACTTAGGAGGTCTGGTAAGTTCTGTGTTGTGACCAGTCAAATTCACCAACTGGCTATAGGGTGGTTCAGCCCTTTAAATGCTGCTTAGGCTGGTCCTAGCTCTAGTTATTCACACATAGAGGAAATTTATACATTGGGCAAATTTGCACCTGGGCATCAACTTATGGCAACCAATCAGATGTTCGCTTTCATTGTTCTATTTGCATCTGTCTGAATAAAAGCTAATTGCTGATTGGATACCATGGGTTATTGCCCATAGCAAACTTTTAATAAATAAGCCCCATGGACACACAACATTAAAAACAAAACTACTCATATTCTGTAAAATGCATCTACAAAGTAACCCGATCAGCAGTTCTGGCCATCTGTGTATTCTTTTGCAAAGCAGTGTGTGCCTGATAACTGGAAAACCGCTTAAAAAAAGAAGAGATGAAAACAATTACGAAGGAACCTACAATTTAATGAAAGTATGTTATTTGTATAGATGTTTCGCCAAGTTCTTCTGTACCATGGTGCAATTAGTGAAGGAGTAACATGGGGACACACATTTACGCAGGCAAGATAATGTTCCTAAGGCAAGGAAATAGTGATATTAGTGGGAATTAGATCTTAATGTACTTTTAAGTCTCAGAATTTACAACCCTGCCTTATAACAATTACATCTTTTATTGAAAACAGAATGAAATCCAGAGACAACTCCATGGAAATCATTAACATTTACACAGAAGCTTCTTCTTTTTTGTAATCACCAAATCTTAACTATCCATTGACTTGTATCGTTATCATATTCACCTATGTGGATTTGTTATAATAAATCCCAATCACCAATTTACTAACTGGCAGGCGCCAATTCGCTAGCGAAAGAGATAGACGCTAGCGCTCATTCACACGCTATCACCAGCCGACTATTCGCTCTGGCGAATGGACGTTACTCCGCAAATTCACTAAATGTGGATTTTACTGAATGTTACCTCTTTCGCCAGACTTGCCTTCGCCAGTAGTGATGGGCGAATTTGCGCCGTTTCGCTTCGCCGAAAAATTCGCGAATTTCGGCCGAAATTCGCGAAACGGCGAAAAATTCACGAAACGGCGCCGGCATCTCGTTTTTGATGCCGGCGCCCGTTTTTTCGACGCCGGTGCCTGTTTTTGACGCCGGCGTCCATTTTTTTCGAAAAAAAATTTTTGACGCCGGAGAATTTTTGACGCAAATTTTCGCGTGAGTTTCGCGAATTTATTCGCTGGCGGCGAATCGCGCAAATTCGCCGCGAATTCGCGCCTGGCGAATAAATTCGCCCATCACTATTCGCCAGCTCAGACCAGGTGAAGTGCACTGGAGTGTATAGATCTTCCTCATTCTTCTGTTACTTACATCATATTCTTAAGTGGAAAAAGCATCAAAGTTAAAAAAATCTCTGGCGTCTTTTGGTCTTTTTAACCTGAGCACAAGACCTCTATCGAATTTGCGCTAGGCAGAAATGAACTCTAGCGCATCTTCGCTTTGAATTTCTCGCATTGCCAAAGTAACGCTAGCTTAAAGTCGCCAGCGTTCGGTGCCCATGACGAAACTCCACATTTTAATGAATCAGCATTGTCTGAACAAATTTTCATCTGGCGATGTGTAGCGATGGGTGCAAAGTGGACGCCGGCGACTTTTCGGTTAGTGAATCTGCCCCATAGTTAGGGTAACGGTAATGCTCAATTTACTATAGCCTTATAGGTCCTATCTTATTATCCTATTATTATCCTATTAGGCCATCTTTTCAGTTTCATGTGCTCATTGCCTTCTGGGCTATTTTTGAGAAGAAAAGCTTAGGGGTCACCAGAAGTCAAAAACACATTAGTAGAAAGTGAATGGACAGCAGAAGAGAAGAGGCACAGATCTTCACTGCCAAAGGGCTGTGTTAGATTTCGCTTAAAGGACAAGTAAACCTTTAAAATAAGTGAATGGAAAATTGATGAGAGTGCTATTCTAAGAAAATTTGCAATATACATTTATTATTTATTTTGTTTTTATTCCAAGATATTAAGGGACACATGTCCTGTTAATATGAATGAATTTTGTTCCAACAGTGCCACCTGCTGGTCAGTTTCTGACCAGTCTGTCCACCAAGTAGTCAAGGAAGTTGTCAGGAGAAAGAAAGAGGCTGCTCTGATGTTAGGAAAGATTTGAGAAAGGTTTAAAAAAAATTTCCAAAGTAGATGAACATCAGAGTAGCCTCTTTCTTTCTCCTGACAAAGTCCTTGACTACTTGGTGGTCAGACTGGTCAGAAACTGACCAGCAGGTGACACTGGAATATCTTGGAATAAAAACAAAATAAATAATGATTGTACATTGCAAAACTTCTTAGAATAGCCCCCTAGTCAATTTTACATTTACTTATTTTAAAGGTTTACTTGTCCTTTAATACAAAAGTTCAAGACATAAAGGGGCCAATATAAAATTGCTCATCGCCACAAGCAATCTTCAAGGAATCTTCAAGGAAACCCAGTTTAGTAATCATGCTGGTTTTTGTGCCGAAAAAACCTTAATTTACCTGAATGGGCTTTTGAAACAAAGTAACAATTCGACACCTAAAAGAGAGTTTTTCTCTGGAACTCAAGACTGGTTTGCATGTTTTACACACTAACAAAGCAAAAAATCCAAATATAGAGAGAAATAGATTAAACTGTGTTTCCATTTCGATGACTTAAGGGCTAATCACGGTCACTGATATTGTATATATGATTCAGACGACTTTTACTCAAGAGATGGATAAATAAGCAAGTTTTCTTCACCTCACATTGGTTTGGTAATACTTGTGTAACACGTTACAGTGAAAATCAGGTTTTTTTTTTTATGTGACTGATGATTAACAAGTTGTTTATTTCTTCATAATAAAAATATATAGGGAAATGAGTTTGTGTGTTTACAGGCCAAAAAAAAACCCTGAGATTTTATTTTTTAAAAAGTAGTCACAATTTTAAAGTAATGTTTTACCTATTGTAGCACAATTGAAAAAATCATAGATGGAAAGTGTAACCCTCCCAGAATCCTCTATGAGGCAGCACAGAAAGCTGTGAAAATGAGGGTCGGTTAAAAGGCGAGTCTAGTGGGCAGACCCATGCCTGACGCAGACCCACAACCTGATTACCCAAAAAAAAAGTTAAAGTTAGGACTTTTGCAGGCAATCAGGCTGAAAAAACGCCAGCGTTTTTTGGACTTTGATGCATTTTCGGCTCACAGAATATAATGTAAGTAACAGAAGATTGAGGAAGGTCTGGCTACTTTGATGCACTTCGCCTGGTCTGAGGTGGCAAAAGCAACTCTTGCGAAAGAGGTAACGTTCCGTAAAATCCGCATTTGAGTGAATTTGCAGAGTAGTGTCCATTCGCCAGAGCGAAAAGTCCCTGGTAATTGGCGCCTGTGTCCATTAGTAAATCAGCAATGTTTAATGTTTAATCATATAAACTTTAAATAAAACCAATAGGCTGATTTTGCTTCCAATAAGAATTAATTGTTATTATTCTTTATTATATTTTATATTGTAAAATTATATTATGAATTAATTATATCTTAGTTGGGATCTAGTACGAGATACTGTTTTATTATTACAGAGAAAAAGGAAATCATTTTCAAAGCATTTGCTTTTAAAGGGGTTGTTCGCCTTAAAATTAACTTTAAGGGGCAAATTTACTTATAGTCGAATATCGAGGGTTAATTAACCCTCGATATTAGACTGCCGCAATTCGTTCGATCGAACGATTAAATCCTTCGAATTGTTCAATTCAAAGGACTTTAATCCATCGATCGAACGATTTTTCTTCGACTCAAAAAAGCTTAGAAAGCCTATGGTAGGTTTTAGGAGGCGAACTAGGGGGTTGAAGTTTTTTTTTAAAGAGACAGTACTTCGACTATCGAATGGTCGAATAGTCAAACGATTTTTAGTTCGAATCGTTGGATTCGAAGTCGTAGTCGAAGGTCGAAGTAGCCCATTCGATGGTCGAAGTAGCCAAAAAAAACATTCGAAATTCAAAGTTTTTTTTATCCTATTCCGTCACTAAGTGTGATGTAAAGAGTGATATTCTGAGACAATTTGCATTTGGTTTTCATTTTTTATTATTAAAAAAAGATTATTTTATATTCTGCTGCTCTCCAGAAGTTTTTGCAATCAGGATGCTTAGGCCCAAATTCCCCTAGCAACCATGCACTGATTTGAATAAGAGACTGGAATATGAATAGGAGAGGGACTGAATAGATAGAAGAGTAATTAAAATGAAGCAATAACAATACATTTGTAGCCTTATAGAGCATTTGTTTTTGAGATGGGGTCAGTGACCACCTATTTGAAAACTGGAAAGAGTCAGAAGAAGACCGGTTGAAAAGCTGCTTAGAATTGGCCATTCTATAACAAACTAAATGGTGACTTAAAGGCGAACCGACTGTAATGGACGGTGTCCCATACCCAGAACTAACTCCAAGGTCCTGGTCTCGGCTCACTGTTCCGCCTATAGCAGCTGCCTTTGGCTTCGGGAGGAGCCCTCTGCTACTCAGATGCGGCCAGGACTTAATGTGAGAGAACCAGGAAGACTGTTCTGGGCAAGCAAAGGAACTTAATGTACAGTATAAGGAAGGAAAAGGGAACAAGGAGTTCACAATGTCATGCCAAAGAGCAATGACGTCAGACAGAATGCTTGGGACCTAGGGTTTTCCAGATAACGGGTCTTTCTGTAGTTGAATAGTCATACCATAAAGGGATTTTGTCATGATTCTTATGATGTAGTTTTTATTTCTAAATGACACTGTTTACACTGCAAATAATTCACTTTACAATATAAAATTTAATTCCTGAACCAACAAGTGTATTTTTTTTAGTTGTAATATTGGTGTGTATGTGCCATATCAGGTCATTTTGCCTGGTCATGTGCTTTCACAAAGAGCCAGCACTTTAGGATGGAACTGCTTTCTGGCAGGCTGTTGTATCTCCTACTCAATGTAACTGAATGTGTCGTAGTTGGACCTGGATTTTACTATTGAGTGTTGTTCTTAGATCTACCAGGGAGCTGGTATCTGGTTACCTTCTTATTGTTCTGTTGTTAGGCTGCTGGGGGGGGGTAAGGGAGGGGGTGATATCACTCCAGCTTGCAGTACAGCAATAAAGAGTGTCTGAAGTTTATCAAAGCCCAAGTCACCTGACTGCGGGCAGCTGGGAAACTGACAATATGTCTAGCTTCTGTCAGATTTCAAATTCAAATATCAAAAAATTTGTTTGCTCTTTTGAGAAACGGAGTTAAATCCAGAATTCTGCTGGAGCAGCACTATTAACTGATGTGTTTTGAAAAAAACTTTTTTTCTCATGACAGTATCCCTTTAAGTCTACTAAAAAATAATTTAACCAATAAATAAACAGAATAAGCTGGTTTTCCTTCCAATAAGGATTAAATATGTCTTAATTTCGATCAAGTACATGGTAATATTTTATTGCTACAGAGAAAAGGAAATCATGTTTAAAAAAATTGGATTATTTGAATAAAAGGGAGTCTATGGGAGACAGCCTATCCATAATGCAGAGATTTCTGGATAACAGGTTTCTGGATAACGGATCCCATACCTGTACTTTAGACAGTACAGTCCATTCATAAATGACCTTTCTAGTCTTTAGATAAAGGGCAGTATATACTGTACATCTTTGTTCAACATCAACACAATAAATAGGACTTGTGCTGATAATCAATTGAATACATTTATTTAAATGGTGAAATAAAGATCAGTATAAACAATCTCTTTCTTCTCAAGTTCATTGTAGATGGGGCTTATGTGCCGACTAGTTATTTGTTACTTAATGAAAACAATAAGCAAAAAAGCATTTTTAACACAATCCCTTTTTATTGAACGCATGTTGAAAAAGAGGTTATACTGCCCATTTAGTGCCATGCCCAAGCTCCAGCCAAACTGTTCCAGTAGTAACATAAGCAATACATGCCTTATGACAGGCAACTGTTCGCACATAGTTCGCAGCTTTTAAGCACAGGGATTTACAGATAATCTCAGTGACAGGGAGACAAAGATTTGGAAGACATATTTTACATACGTGAAACTGCATCTTTCCATTCCCTGCATTGTTTTACAATACTGAGAAGCTGGAAACGATTAAGGTACAAGCTGCCAAAGACAGAAGCTGTAGAAAGAGATATAGCGTGCAGCTCGGAATTAGACAACGGGGGTGATGTTATGCACACAGAAGAACAGCCATTATGTGCTCTGTATGGAAAATATCACGTGTGTCTCATCAGACACCTGCACATCAGAGAATAACAGATCTGGCAAATATCAACTTCAGCAACTACATGAAATAACATGCGGGCAGGTAAACAAGCTGCAAGGCTGTTCTTCTCTTCTTCAAGAGAACCTTGACATGTGCAGTTGTCCCTTTTTGCACCCCCCCCAACACCTTCTGCCACTGTCTGTTAACAGGCAAATACCTCTAGAAATAATATATATATACAGTTAGGCCCATAAATCTTTGGACAGAGACAACCTTTTTTCTAATTTTGGTTCTGTACATTACCACAATGAAGTTTATATGAAACAACTCGGATGCAGTTGAACTGCAGAAGTTCAGCTTTAATTCAGCGGGTTGAACAAAAAGATTGCATAAAAATGTAAGGCACTAACGACTTTTTAACACAATCGCTTCATTTCATGGACTCAAAAGTAATTGGACAAATTCAAAAAATTTAAAAAAAAATGTTCATTTCTAATAGGGATGCACCGAATCCACTATTTTGGATTCGACCGAACCCCCGAATCCTTTGTGAACGATTCGGCCGAATACCAAACCGAATCCGAACCCTAATTTGCATATGTAAATTAGGGGTGGGAAGTGAAAAAAAATTTAACTTCTTTGTTTTGTGACGAAAAGTCACGCAATTTCCCTCCCCACCCCTAATTTGCATATGCAAATTAGGATTCGGATTCGGTTTGGCCGGGCAGAAGGATTCGGCCGAATCCAAATCCTGCTGAAAAAGGCCGAATCCCGAACCGAATCCTGGATTCGGTGCATCACTAATTTCTAATACTTGGTTGAAAAGCCTTTGCTGGCAATGACAACCTGAAGTCTTGAATAGTGATGGGTGAATTTATTCGCGAAACCGCTGATGCACCGGCGTCTGGTTTTTTTGGATGCCGGTGCATTTTCGCCAGCGAATTTGTGCCGGTGTAAAAAAAATGATGCCGGCGTCAAAAATGAGATGCCAACGCCATTTCACAAATTTCGCAAATTTTTCTGCGAAACACCCCAAATTCACCCATCACTAGTCTTGAACTCATGGACATCACCAGATTCTGGATTTATTCCTTTTCAATGCTCTGCCAGGCCTTTACTGCAGCGGCTTTCAGTTGCCGTTTGTTTGTGGGACTTTCCGTCCGAAGTTTAGTCTTCAACAAGTGAAATGCAGCTCAATTGGGTTCAGATCAGATGACTGACTTGGTCATTCAAGAATATTCCACTTCTTTGCTTAACTCCTGGGTTGCTTTGGTTGTATGTTTGGGTCATTATGAAATGCCTCCCAATCAATTTGGCTGCATTTAGTTGGATTTGAGCAGACAGTGGGGTAAATTTATCAAAGAGTGAAGTTCTGCCACTAGAGTGAAATTCCGCAGCTCTCAATTCATTTCAAGGAATTGCCCAGACCTGCCCATGAAATAGCCTATGAGGCAATACTTTTGAGCCCCTGAAATGAATTTATTGTGTTAAAAAAAGGCTTTAGTTCCTCACATTTTTATGCAATCTTTTTGTTCAACCCACTGAATTAAAGCTGAAAGTCTGCAGTTCAACTGCATCTGAGTTGTTTCATCCAAAATTCATTGTGGTAATGTACAGAACCAAAATTAGAAAAAGGTGTCTCTGTCCAAAGATTTATGGACCTAACTTTATGTATTAAAAATATTGTCACAATCTGTAGGCTTGTAGTGCTGACCCCAGGCAGAATCTTCTGTGTGGATTGACACAGAATAATGTGGCACTGAAGATCAATTTAAAGATCAGGTCTATTTATATAATATATAATAATAATACTGTATATAATATATATATATATAATATAATATAAATAAAGGTGATTAGCTCCTTTAATAATAGCAGCAAATATTAACGTCTGCAAGTGCAGTGAGCAAAGAGGAATTTTGTGCACAAGCAAAATGTTTGCTTTTTCTCCCAGCATTCCCTGATGCAACTGCACGTGCACTTCCCCACAAATCGGACGCAATTTCGATGTTAAGGCATGCGATTCTCGTCTGTGCCTGGTTATTTAAAGGAAAACTATACCCCCAAAATGAACACTTAAGCAACAGATAGTTTATATCATATTAAGTGACATATTAAAGAATCTTACCAAACTGGAATATATATTTAAGTAAATCTTGCCCTTTTACATCTCTTGCCTTGAGCCACATTTCGTGATGGTCTGTGTGCTGCCTCAGAGATCACCTGACCAGAAATACTGCAGCTCTAACTGTAACAGGAAGAAGTGTGGAAGCAAAAGACACAACTCTGTCTGTTAATTGGCTCATGTGACCTAACATGTATGGTTTGTTGGTATGTTTGTGAGTACAGTGAATCCTACGATCCCAGGGGGCGGCCCTTATTTTTTAAAATGGCAATTTTCTATTTATGATTACCCAATGGCACATACTACTAGAAAAGTATATTATTATGATAATGGTTTATTTACATGAAGCAGGGTTTTACATATCAGTTGTTTTATGCAATATCTTTTTATACAGACCCACATTGTTTGGGGGGTATAGTTTTCCTTTAAGCACAAGGGTTCCATACTTATTGACGCTAGGCATGAAGGGAAACCTGGAGCTACCACCTGGTCAGGAGGTAGAGGTGCTACCTGTCCGGATTTCACCCAGACAGCCTGGTTTTTGGAAGGACAGTCCGGATGAAAAGTGTCTGTCCGGATCTCCAAATTAGGAAATCCGGACAGGACATTGAAGTCGGTGACATGGCGATCAGCCAATTGCTGATTGCCACCTAATCAGCCCCCCCTGACCATTTTCCTCAAATGGAAAAGGTGGCAGCAGATTCATTCCACAAGTCGGGCGGAAGGCAGTAAAGACTAAACATTTTGACTCAAGTACCTTTAAGAAATTGGGGTGGGATTGTGGGAGGACAATTGTACTTGCAGTTATAAATGAGCCCTATTATTTATTGGCATCAGGCCATCATTAAGTTCAAGAAGGTATTGTGCATTGTAGTTCTACAAAAGATGTTTGGTGCCAAAGCCCCTCTACTGTGAAGGTTCAGAGCACTTAGGCCGTGCCAGACTAGACTAGCATTTCAAAGTGCAATACAAATTATTGTATTTGTTACTTGCAAGGGATTTATCCTGGCAAGGAAGTCCAGCTCTGTATTTGCTCAAAAATGCAAATATTTAGATTTAGAGGTGTATTTGTGGAGTTTTTTGGACAACAAGCAATAAAATGCCCAGTGGTGGCAGCCCTACACTTTTGCATTATGTACAATATATACCTCTAGCCAAAAAAAAAAAGTATTTCTGGGAAAATCTGAACAATTACACCACGAGAGGCTACAGCTAATGTGTTTTTGTCTAGGACTGACACAGCAATCAGAGCCAAGAATGGCATATAAACAAACAGTAATTACCATTCTGTGGACACTATTTTGAGTTGAGAAGTTGAATGAAGAAAGCAGAGGTTAAACAGCTCACAAGAGTCAGTTCTAGGTCGATGTAGAGTGGGGACCTGCAATGATTCCTTTCTACAATGTGTCTTGGTGTATGATGGTGCATACATTATATTAAAGGGGTTGTTCACCTTTAAACTAACTTTCAGTATGACGTAGAGAGTGATATACAATTTGCAATTGGTTTTCATTTTTTATTATTCGTCAGTTTTGGTTTAGCTTTTTATTCAGCAGCTCTCCAGTTTGCAATTTCAGCAATCTGATTGCTAGGGTCCAAATTACCCTAGCAACCATTTGAATAAGAGACTGGAATATGAATATGAGAGGGTGTAAATAGAAAGATGTGTCATAAAAAGTAGCAATAACAATACATGTGTAGCCTTACAGAGCATTTGTTTTTTTAGATGGGGTCAGTGCCCCAATTTGATAGCAGGAAAGAAGAAGAAAAATGAAGGCCAATTGAGAAGTTGCTTAGAATTGGCCATTCAATAACATACTAAAGGTGCCCTAAATTATAACTATTGTTACATGTAAGAGAGGGATGAATTAGGATGGTAAGACTCAACCAGGGCCACATTCATACCCAAATGTTGACCCTCCAACAAAACTATAATTCACAAAACCAAACAAAGGTAAAAGGGGTCCGAGTTCAATAACTTCATCCATAATTTGTGTTACCCACCTTTTTCTATATTGCCTGGACCCACTTACAACAGCTTGGGCTGCCTAGAGGACAATATTGTGAGATATGCTCATCATTAAGAACTAAGCTCTTATCAAAAGGCACCCACAATCATCTTCAGGCTGTGGCCTTCCCTTATGATCTGGAATTGACAGCTATATTGTTTGAGAAAGTGCCAAACTATTAACTCCTATGCGTCATCTAACCCTCTGCTGGCTTTCATTAAAATCTAAAAGGAAACTGCAATTCCCAAGTAAGCATATTTATTTGTATTTATTAAAAATAGTAGAAAACCCCACAATCATAGCTTCCTGCCATTGAATGCACGAACGGCTGATCCAGCACATGGTACTTCATCATGCATGCAAATACACTGTAATAAGCAAGTGTGTCAGCGGTCTCAAGGCTAGCAGGAGATCACTGCTGTTGATCTACTTCTTCCTACTACCCCTCCACTGATCATCCTTCTACTGGATTGCTCTATGCCTACATACTATATTTTGGACTTAACTTTCTACTAGCAGCCCACATTATGCTGAGCATGTGCAGTGTCACTGACAAGCAAAAGATGGCAGAACAAGCAGGATCAGACCAATTCACTGGCACACCCATTGCAGAGCACTTTCATCAAAGGAGGGAGGCAGGAGTGCTGTGTGGCCAAGCTGTTTGGGAACTAGGGGCAGCCAGGGAGAAGTAGTATGTGCTTGGCGCCCCTTTACCATTGCATCCTAGGCACGTGCCTTTTCTGCGTACCACTAGCTCCGGCCCTGCCAACAAGATCCAAGATGGTGAGCTGTTGTAGACAACGCTGAAGGCCTGGATCATTATGGTTCTAGGACTGATACAGTAAGTTCAGTATGTACGATACGGTATTTCTAGCCATATTCAATGTTAGGCTTTAGTTTTCATTTAAAAAAGATTTTCTTATACCTCAAAGTTTTAACAGAGTAACCACTACCCAACACCTCAGGCCTGTTAAACTCATTCTCCAGCCAAAGAAGACTATTTTGACCTCCATGTCTCACTCTCGCTGACAATGATCTATCATTTGCAGTACTTAGAGATTCCCCTACCTAAATACAATGGGTTTTCCCCATGCAATTCCTGAAGCATTTCCTGGAAAAACAATTTTGGGAAATAAAGAAAAAATCATAGCCATGGCTAAATACAAATTAAGGGCTGAGGCAAGGTGTGGGGGCATCACCGCACTTTGCTGTTGGCCACGTTCTTCATCAAAAGTAGCAGTTTGCACATTCCCAGTAAACAGGATTTTCATACCAATACAAAACATGGATACCGCAAGACCTAAACTGAAACAAATTTAAGAAGGTGGCCCCCTGTATACCCACCAAGGGTATACATGCTTATTGGTCACATGGTTTGCCTTTGGTTTCCCGGGAGGGTTTAAACCTAAAGCATATTTTAGTGCGGCTTATAGTTTTTAAGAGGCATGTACTTGATGAAAAATAGAATCAAACTGTATGCTTTTCCCCTCTATCTCTATAAAACTACAACACACTGCAAACCAAGGGATTTTATATGGGAAATAATGTGTATAAGAAGCAAATTCCATTTGGCTCCCTAATTTGATCTTTGAACAAGAGTTCTCGTTATTGCCCTCGCTGACTTATTTGTATAAAGACCCAGTAAAAACACGGCTTCCCATTATAATATAAAAAGCACTCAATGCCAAAGCCACATTACAAGAATTATGAAGCAAAATATACAACCGCTATTATATCTGCAGATCCTAAAGGTACCACAACAAAAGAAAGAAAATGCAGCAGACTGTGAGGCACAGCCCACATATTAATTTTGGGCGCCCGACAAAGGGGAAGGAAAAACAACACAATGCAAAAATGGTTCTGCAGTAGACTGGAAGCAAAGCACAGCAGGCCCCTATGGCATTGGACGGGTTTCAACTTGATGGGCCTAAAATGACCAAACAGAATGCTAGCACTGAGGAGTAAGGCCTACTAACAGCATGTCAGAAAAAAAATTATTGTGCTCTCCTTCTTTTGAAGGACTGCGCTTTTAACTCAGGAAATTAGAAACAGGAGTGCCAGAGGGTATACGCATCCAAAGCTACACACTAGAACACACACGTTTTCAATTATGTAACATGAAAGAAACTCCTGATCAACGAAAGAAATAAAACTCCAGCTTTATTTCTGGAAGCCATATGCTAAAAACTTTAGAAATCTGACATGAGCACCGAAGCGGCATCAATCTTAACTCCTGAGTCAGGTTGTGCTAAAGAAAATGGGCACAAATTCCTCAACGCAATTTGAGGTGCCCCGACAGAGAGTTTTGTTACGAAGCTTAGTCAGCAAGTTTTCTCTTTATTCATCTTGGGCTCTCGGGGGCTGTGAAATATAAAAATGGTGAGGTGTATCATATTCGCTGAACACCCTTCCCCAGGATATTGTGGAATGGGGCCTAAGAGTCTTATTTAAATGAAATGCTTTATGGGCACAAAAAGGATTTGCAAAGATGGTGCTGGAGGGAAAATAAAATGACATAATATTATTACAGGTAATTTTCTGCATGGTCATCGTGATTGTGGCAGATTAAACACTGGGTGCACCCTATGGGTGCAGAGCCTGAATTTAATGCAGAGGGGCACTCATCTGATACGTTGATACAGTAACTTCAACACTAGAAAATAAACATCAAAACAACTCTATTTGTTGGACATTCCCCCAACGAGAAAAATCCCTAACCTTCTGGCTTGAGCCAGTGCAATCCCGTTGGTCTGGCAGACTTTCTTCTAGAGGGTGCCATGTTTGCTCTCTGTCTCTGGGGTAGAAAGTCTGAGGGATCAGCTGGATTTGGGAGTGGAATCAAAGATGTCACTTTTATCAGACTGATAAAAAAGATGAGGTTCCAAAGCTAGACGTAACTGGTTACTGTCTACACCTGAGCTATTTCAAAAGTCATTTGTAATGAGTGATGGGAGGCATCATATTGTCATATTATACTGTAATAACAAGCAAATACCAGCATGCATTTATTTGCAATATCTTGATCTCCATTAGTAAACTGTGCATCACAGGTACAGTATGCACTGTACAAAAAAATTGATCTCACAAATAATTTCAGCCATAAATAATCTCCCTAAAGTGAAAATCAACCACAAGGGCTATAGCTCCATATAATTTAATATCCAGAGAGGCACCAGACAGGGGTGCCCTTTGTCACTCCTGTTATTTGCCCTAGCAATCTAGGCCCCTGGCTCAGGCCCTCACATCTAATGACAAATATCAGGGGTAATGGGAATACAAATGTTCTCTTTATGAAGACGACATCATACTGCCCTGGAGCTGAATCCTACCAAATCAGAATCCCCCCAGACCACTACAAGAAATTACTGAAGATCAAGTTCAAATTTCAGTGGCAACAAAAAACATCAAATACCTAGTTGTGAATTTATCCTCATAAAATGCAACATTGGCAATAGATAATTATACAGTAAATAGTAAAAAAGTTCTGAACATGATAAAATCTTGGGGAAAACTGAACTTGTCCTGGATAGGATGAGTAACTGCACTACAAATATCTGCTCTCCTTTATTATTATATCTATTTCATACCTTACCAACTTCACCCCCAAAGGGACTATTAGACACCACTCAAGCTTTCAACAGAGGTAGCCTTGGTATCCCAAACCTAAAGTGTTATTGTCGGGTGGCCCAGTTGACTCAAATAATACCCTGGCATCAGACTACAGAAACCCGACTTTGGGTCGCAATAGACCAAGGACTTACAGTAGAAATCTGCTTTGTACAACTAATTCAGCCTCCAAAACACTAAATAACCCAATAGTAGCACATTCTGTGAAAGTGTGGACCCAAGCTAAAAGCATGTACCAACTATCTTCTTCACACAAACTGGTTAAACCATTTACTCAATAATGAATATTTCCCCCCTGGTAAAGCAGTCAAAGCCTTTAATTGGTGGGATCAGAGTCAACTGGTTACCATCCATTGGCTTACCTGAACAAACAAAACAATATTGTTTTCAAAACTACAGGACACTTATAGCCCTCCCCCAGGGGAATAGTTCTGATATCAACACACGTTATATAAAATGGATATTTAAGGGTAATCATTCTCCACCCCCACCTGCCTTTGAGAGGTTACTGTATGACTTACCACTTATAAAGGAGCATTATCTTATCTGTATAACAGTAATACACTTAACCCCAGTCAAAGAACTGAAATTTGTACAAAGCTGGGAGAACATTTTACGGTTGTGCTTCCATGATAACACTTGGCTTGATATTTTTAGAGACTTTGTGAAATGTTCTGTCAATGTGTTAATACAAGAGACCTCCCAAAAGGTACTTTATCAGTGGTATTTGGATCCCGAGAGACTGTCCCGATGGTATCCATCATCCTCTAGGTCTAGGATATGCTTCAGCGCATGTAACCAAAAGGCTTATTTCGCCACATCTGGTGGGATTGTCCAGCGACGGTACGCTTCTGGATCAGAGTTTATTCTTTACTAAGCAGTGTTACAGGTCTCTCACCCTGCTGACGCACTCCTAAACAAACATATTGCAGGGGGCAACAAATACCTCCTGATTATTTATATCTTCTCCGCAGCGAAGCAGACAATAACAAAAGCTTGGAAAACACTGGACATACAACTGGTAAAAACCAGACTGGACAACCTGTTAATCATGAAAAGTCTCTCTAGCATTAAAACAGGCCGAACCAAATCTTATAATAAAATATGAAGCCCCTGGATAGCCTATCTTAACATTTCCCATGGCTTACTTACCCAACAACCTATTAGCACCCTAAAGCTCCCCATAGACACGACGATTCTTCTTGCCAAACGACCGATTTTAGGGAAGTCCGACCAATCCTTCGAAATTATCGTGCGGTTAGTGGTATTCAAACGATCGTACATCTTACGATTTTTCGGCCGACATCTGTCAGGAAATTGATCGGCCAGGTCAAAAAATCTTTGTCGGTCCCAGTACAATCTATCTATGTTTGCAGGGCCAAGCAGGCAGCTCCCCTTTGTTTTCCTGGTAAATTGGTCTTTTAAGTTGATGGTAAATTTGTTCGATCGTTCTGAGAAGATCGTGGTCTCACGATCAGGATCTGATCTTTTAAAAATCTCAGCATCTATGGCCAGCTTAAGTCAAAATAATATGTAGTTACGAACATATGATCAAAAATAATTGTGCCCATGCACAGTATCTTTTTGTTGTTCTATTTATTTTAGAATGTTTTAATGTTGTTTATTTTTTAACCTGATTTCCTTTTAAATGTAACCTGCCATAATAGCTAGAGCATGTTTTTTCCGGGAAACCCCAATAGATGCAACTTCATATTGTGACCCCTTTGAAATGCAAAATATTTAATTCAACAAGCAAAATATTTAATTCAACAAAAAAAAAGGAATTGACCAATGCACATTCTCTAGCCCCTGTTTTTTTTAGTAATTCATTCTTTGACAGTGCATATATTTTGAAAAAAACAGAATGTCATTTGCAAGTTTATGATCATGTTGCTAAGCCACTCCAACACATCAAGGTGAACGCCATATGATGTCCTAAACTCTGTATTAACTTTTTTTTCCGTAGACTGGCACCTCCCTTCCAAGTTGCATTAGCATGGGGAAAAGTATCTTCTGACCAAATCATTGGTCTGAAATGCTGAACCTTCCCTGTCATAGGGCCCCCATTAAATGGACAAGTCATGGTAATCTGTTTTACCTTTCTGCAGGATAACCCTGCTAAATTACAGCAATACAAAGGGAATTGTCAACCTTTTGGGATTTACCCTGATTTATTATGGTAGCTTCTTGACTTTCTGTCTTGCATAAAAAAGGGCAATAACTCAAGGGATGAAAACATAATTCTGCCTCTTTATTAGTCCCTGGTGAGGCCTCATCTGGAGTATGGGGGCAGTTTTGGACTCCAGTCCTTAAGAGGGATATAAATGAGCTGGAGAGAGTGCAGAGACTAAGTGCCACTAAACTGGTTAGAGGGAGGGAAGACTTAAATTATGAGGAGAGACTGTCAAGGTTGGGGTTGTTTTCTCTGGAAAAAAGGCGGTTGTGAGGGGACATGATTACACTTTACAAGTACATTAGAGGACATTATAGACAAATAGCAGGGGACCTTTTTACCCATAAAGTGGATCACCGTACCAGAGGCCACCCCTTTAGACTAGAAGAAAAGAACTTTCATTTGAAGCAACGTAGGGGGTTCTTGACACAGTCAGGACAGTGAGGTTGTGGAATGCACTGCCGGGTGATGTTGTGATGCTGATTCAGTTAATGCCTTTAAGAATGGCTTGGATGATTTCTTGGACAGACATAATATCAAAGGCTATTGTGATACTAAACTCTATAGTTAGTATAGGTATGGGTATATAGAATTAAATTAAAAGTAGGGAGGGGTGTGTGTATGGATGCTGGGTTTTCATTTGGAGGGGTTGGACTTGATGGACTTTGTCTTTTTTCAACCCAATTTAACTATGTAACTATGTAACTAACTATGTACATTTGCAATCAAACCCCTTGTTTTTGAAAATGTATGCATTTACATTTACTTTAACTAGTGCTCCCACAAGCACTATTGGCAGTTTGGCACAGGTAATAGACTAAAAAATGCTTAAATATGCAAAAAAAAAATTTAAATATCTTTTTAAATATCTCAGCCTCTTAGCAAAAAAGTCATCGCAGTTCTTGCATCATAGAGACCCTAGAAAGAAACATGCATTAGGGAGTGGCCGCCATAGGCATTCTTTTGCAAATATAGAATATTGTCTGCAATTTACCAACTAAGTGCTCACATTGTCCTTATAGTAAATTACTATTTTTAAGTAATATTACATCATTTCCTGGTCAATAGAATATGGATATACATACTGTAGCTCTAAACTTTTTTTATGGATTTTCAGTAAAGCCAAGAAAGTGATCAGTCAAGTGTCCCTTCTGGCTCTTTTATTTAGCTGTCAGACAGAAAGTAGAATGTCACACATAAGTTTAGGAAATTAATATACAGGTTTTTTCTTTCCATACTACAGGTAAGGGAGCCGATACCTGGAAATTATTATCCAGAAAGCTCTGAATTACAGAAAGGCCATCTCCCGTAGACTCCATTTTATACAAATAATCCAAATTTTCAAAAATTCCTTTTTCTCTGTAATAATAAAACAGTATCATCATTATTTATTATCACATATTCCCGAAAATTAGCTTTGTGGGAAAAGCTCAGATTTTCAAAAAATTTTCGTGAATTTTCCCCGAAATCTACAATTTTTCGGAGTTTTCACCCAAAAGCTCCGAAAACATTGTGAAATTGCCCGAAACCCCCGGACTATTCCCATTGACTTTTATGCAACGTCGACATGTTTGAGATGCCATGTTTTTATATTTTTAAAAGTCTGATTTTATAAAAGAAAATCACAAATTTTTCGGATTTTGGTGAATTTCGGGTATTAGGAGCTTAGTAAATAACCCCCTAGGGGGGTTATTTATTTTTTTTATTTTTTTTTTGTTTTTTATTTGATTTTCATATTAAACAAATGAAATCAAAATGACAACAAATGTTATGCAGATGAAGAAAATATGTTGCAAAGGAGACAATGGCATGATAGTATCAAAACTATATCATTCATGAAAAATAACAAAAAACAAACTAAAAATTAACTAAGCGGGGGTTATTTATCAAGGTCCGAATTTATCTCAATATTGGCTGCTACAAACTCCGATCTAACCTGCTTGGGTTTTTAACGCTTATTTAGGGGGTTATTTACTAAGCTCCGAATACCCGAAATTCCCCAGAATCCAAAAAAAATTGTGATTTTTTTTTTAATAAAATCGGACTTTTAAAAAAATCACGTGCCTATGACTAAGTACCAGTGGGTATGAAACAAGTAAGATGGAACATCAATGGGTCTATATGCCTACTTTTTTAAATTTTGTATTTAATAAAAATATTGATTTTTAACTTTGAATCAAACTCTTTGGAGTATAATTTTTGAAACTCGAAACTTGTAAGCTAGGTGTCATGACTGTAATATCACACGGGGTGCTGCCTAAATGCAAAAGGCCAAGTGTAATGCTTGAACCCTCTTGTTTAACAGTGAATGTGGTTTGTGTTGAACATATGTTTTGCCTATTCTTTTGATCACCCAAAAAATGTAAGGTTTTTGTTATTAATTTAATGAAATTAAAGCTATTCCATGTATGGTCCTTGCAAGGTTAATCATTTGACTACCAGTATGCAACATTGTTACCTTCTGTTGCAGCAGTTTAGTTAGCAGAAGGCAGGGGGGATTAACTGTGCACTGGTAATCTAATTCTATACCTCGTAAGGACCTGACATGGAGCAGCTCAATAACAAAATACATCGATTTTTTTTATGATTAAAATAGGCAAAAAATGTGAATGCACTGATGCTGAACAAACGGGTATACTGCCTCTTCAAGAAACGTTTTTAAGATGAAATATTGAACAACAAACTGAATTAATGCAGATTCAGACCATTCAGGGGTAAATGCGGTTATTTAAACATGTAATTATGCTTTGCTTTAAAGAAAATGAGCTTGAAAACAGTATACTGTGGCCATTCAGTTTCTAGCTCGTGTATACAGTAAACTGTTTATACATAAATGTAAATTATTGTTGCCTAATGCTAAAGACTAAATAAGCACAATCTCACATTATAAAAAGTGTGTAAGGGCATCCTCTGTGTGAAATAGAGTGATTCTATAATGCGCACAGTATTATATTTCTGCTATTTATTTAGCAAACCTCCACATGGGCAGCTGCCACCAAACAAAAATCAGGTTAATTATACCTTTAATATTTACGTGGTACAGGTATGGAACCTGTTATCCAGAATGCTCGGGACCTGGGTTTTTTTTATCTAATTTAGAATGTTTTCATAATTTGGCGACAATCATGTCACAAATAGTTTAACAAATACATTAACCTTTTTTTTTTTAATTGAATTGATCGGTTAAACTTGTCATTAACCTTTTGGGGCAAATTCACTAACCTGCGGAAATTTGCCAGCGACGGCTTCGCTCTCATCGGCACACTTATAAAACACTTAAAAAATTCGCCAGGACAACGCTAATTCACTAAAATGCGAAGTTGAGTCCAGGGCGCCGAACGATGGTGAAGTTTCGCTAGCGTTAATTCGGCAAGCAAAGCGAAGTTGCGCTAGCGTTGGCTAATTTGCATACGGCGGCAAGTTAAAATTCAATGGACGTATATGTTGCAGCAAATACATTACACTACACAAACCTTAATAAATAAAATAAAGTTGTTATATTGCCCTACACATGTGCCCACTGTATAGTTTATGTGCCATATGTTAGCAAATGAAGGGGGGAAGGAGGGTACCCAAAAAAGATTTTGATCTTTTTCAGCCTATCACCCGGAAAAACGGAAAAGTGGCCAGCATTTTTTGGGACTTAGAAAAATTTCCAACTTTTTTTTGAGTAAGTCCTATCTACTCTATTGCACTTCGCCTGGTTTGAGGTGGCGTAGGCAAGTCTGGATTTGAATTTGCGTAGTTACGTCCATTCGCCAGAGCGAAAATTCGCCTGCCGTTAGAGTGCGAAGTAGCGCTAGAGTCTATCCTTCACTAGCGAATTTACGCCAGCATTAGTCACTTCGCCCTTTAGTAAATTTGCCCCCTTGTCTTTGCCTGTATGTCAAAAACTGCTTAATTTGAAAAGGCACAATAAAATGGTCACAATGTGTAATACTAGACAACAGAAAGCAAACTACAGATTTAATTTTCTTTTTAATTGAATTGTCTTTTTCATGTAATTGTCTTTTTAACATCCAAATACTTTATAATACTTTACAATATATCAGTGAACAGAACCTTGTGTATAAAGCTCTTCACAACTTAAATAATCCTCCTTTGCTCAGCCCCTTGCCAAGATAAACTACCTTTAGATAAGCATCTCCATGCCAACATAAATTAAATAAATCTGGTCTTTGAGTCCTCCAGTTGTTTATATATATTTTTAAAGCATCCTACAACACCTGTTTAAAATATGTAGTCTAATATGAGACAAATGAATACCTGCAGAGGCATTGCCCAAATTCAGTTGGAACATCTGTGAGTTGAGATATTACTTTAGTAGACACAGAAATAGCCAAACGCTGCTCACCTCACAGACTCATCTAGTTCAAAATAGTCTCAGCACGCAGGAAAAGAAAACTTAGTAGCAGCAGAATCATCTGAATCAATAAAGGAGTAAGAAGGCGCATTGGCATGTAAGCCTGACATCTGCTATTCACCCCTCCATAATACAGTGTATGTACAGAGTCTTTTGCTTCAAATAATCAACACAGATCTGAATCTTCATTTACACATTTAAATTCGAGAAAAACATTGTATTATCTGAAAAAAAAAGTGTTGCTGTTGAGACTTGGACAAGCCAAAAACATCTTAATAGTAACTTCAGTCTTATTTTAGTAATTGCTCCAGTCTCTTGTAGCAGGCCGCAATCTTCCTCTTACTTTGACAATCAGGAAGACCGTAAGTAAATGCAGCTCAATTCCAAAAACCCTTTGTCAATGTGGGTTGCTACACAATCCTATTCGTAGTCTACTGGAAAATTTCTACAGCAAATAAACGGAACAATGAAACGCCTAAGGGCAGATTTACATAGGGTCGAATATCGAGGGTTAATTCGCCTGTCGAAGTTAAATCCTTCAACTTCGAATATCGAAGTCGAAGGATTTACCGCAATTCGTGCGATCGAACGATTCAAAGGATTTTAATCCATCGATCAAACGTTTTTTCTTTGACCAAAAAAAGTTTCGAAAGCCTATGGGGACCTTCCCCATAGGCTAACATTGAGGTTCGGTAGGTTTTAGGTGGCGAAGTAGGGGGTCGAAGTTTTTTTTAAAGAGACAGTACTTCGACTATCGAATGGTCGAATAGTCGAACGATTTTAATTTGAATCGTTCGATTCGAAGTCGTAGACAAAGGTCGAAGTAGCCAATTCGATGGTCGAAGTAGCCAAAAAAACACTTCGAAATTCGAAGTTTTTTGCATTCGAATCCTTCACTCGAGCTAATTAAATGTGCCCCCTAAACTTCAGGCGCTCACCCTGTAAGTATTGTGATCTGGGTGTAAAGACCCCAGATTCCTGGCTTGTGAATTAAGCAACTCTTTAGCAATGCTTAAGCTTGACGGGAAATGCACTCTGAACCCGTAGCAGGAGGTGAGTGTGCAACTGAGGACAGAATCGGCAAACACTCCGGAAGCCATTCGTGAAGTAAAAGGCAACTTTATTTCAGCAGATTAAAATCATCAAGTCCTGAAGGGTTTCGTATAAATAGATATGTAGTCATAGCAAGGACTAGCCTATGACTATGTATCTATTGATACGAAACGCGTCAGGACTTGATTTTAATCTGCTGAAATAAAGTTGCCTTTTACTTCACAAGTGGCTTCCGGAGTGTTTGCCGATTCTTTCTTCAATCAGGAAGACCATGTTTAACATTATGGTCTTCCTTGTATCCTGAGATTTTAGACATTCAAACGACCTTAAAGAACTTACTAGAGTGCTCTTCTGCCTACAGTTTGATACCGACGAGCTTGATGAATCTCCAGATTGTATCATATCACACTATGCAGTCCTTGTTATAAAACTTCTAAGCAAAGATCTTTTATTCCTTGAAGTGAAGCCAATCACTCCGGCTGCTAAGGCAGTCATTCCAGGTTTTTGAAGCCAAGGACTTCTCTATCAATTTCTAGCAACACAAGATCCCAAAGATAATTGTTCTCCATGCAGGTGTGGGTTGACAGCATGCCTCCAAAATATGTTGAGCTGTAGCTAAGACAATGTATCAGCTACAATATTAGAGTGTTTCATTATGTGCATGGATCTCATCCAAACATTCAATTTTAACACTCTGAATACACCTGCTGTAAAAAAACAATCCAGCGCAATGTCAAACAGTTAACTACGTGCAGTGCACTGAGATTATCTGGCAACCGACAACCGAGAATCCCAAACATGAGATACTACTAAGATTTGAAGAAAAAAGGAGCAACATATTGTTTGAGTACCTAGAAGTAAGACACTAAGGGGCAAATTCACTAAACGCCGAAGCGCCTAATGCTAGCGTGAATTCGCCAGAGTTGGGCATTTTCGTTAATTCGCCGATTCACTAACGAACGCTGGCATAAATTCGCTAGTGTTACTTCGCACCCTTACGCCTAGTGAACTTGCGCAACGGACGTAACTACGCAAATTCACTAACGCGCGCATTGTTCTGAATGCTACCTTTTACGCCAGACTTCCTTCGCCACCTCAGACCAGGCGAAGCACAATAGAGTAGATAGGGATTGCTTCAAAAAACGCTGGCGTTTTTTAATTTTTTGTGGTTGATAGGCTGAAAATTTTTTTGGGGCTCCCCTCCTTCCCCCCTACATTTCCTAACTCATGGCAACTTAACTATACAGTGGGCACATGTGTAGGGCAAAAAAAAATTTTATTAGCTGTTTTGAAGGTTTCCCAGGCTTGTGTAGTGCTGCTACATATTCCTCCATTGTAACTTCAATTCGGCGCCGTATGCAAATTAACCATTGCTAGCGTAACTTCGCTTTGCTTGGCGAATTAACGCTAGCGCAACTTCGCAACCTTACGCTACCCCTAAGCGTAACTTCGGATTTTAGTGAATTAGCGTAGCGCTGGTGAAAATACGCCTGGCGAAGTGCGGCAAAGTGGACGCTGGCGCAATAACGAATCTTAGTGAATGTCCCACAAAGCCTGTTGAGGCTGTAGCATCTGTATAGATTTAAGATGACAAATCCTTAAAATAATCTTGCTAATATGATCTGCTATTAAAATGATTAAAAAAACTTCCATCAGACTTCTAGGTCTTCCTTGACCACTGTTTTATTATTATGTCTTAATTCAAGGCTAACATTCAAAATGTTTTGTCAGAGGTGTACAGTATATCATTGCAGGTCATAATATCCAGCAAACACGAGTCAAGTCTTTATTTGCTACATTATCTTCTTCCACTTATTTGTTAACACAGACACTACCCAAAAATCATAGGTTCCGTTTTTTTATGCAATTTGTAGAGATATTGCTTGAAACCTGTAAATAGAAAAAAAAATATTTGCTTACAAGGGCAAAAGAGTCACCGTGTTATTTTAATGAATTATGATTAATACATAGAACATACTGTAAACATAGTTCTGCCATATTATTCTTTACAATCATTGACCATATAGAGGAATGTTCCTGCAAATGCTATGCCTGGCTCTTCAATTATTTCTTGAACTTTTTTTTTTGGCATGACAATGCCCAGGGGAAAAGCAGTAAATTCCAGGGTTCTTCCTCATTAGATCTTCAGTAACATCATAATTGCATGTCTGGTTTGACCCCAATAGTGTTATATGACAAAAGTGGTCAAGTTAAACCAAGATGCTGTAATTATGATGCACTGAATCCACAATTTTAGAATTTGGCTGAATCCCGAATCCACTGTGAAAGATTCGGCCGAATACCAAACCAAATCCGAACATTTGAAAATTAGAGGGGAAAGCAGTGAAAAGAACAGCACGTGTATAAAAAGCTTTTGATTTCCCCATTTGTGTAACAAAAATTCACATGATTTTTTGGATTCAATTTCGGTTCAGACAGCACTGAAAAAGGCAGAATCTTGGCCGAATCCAGTGGCGGAGCAGGGGGTGCGAGCGGGCCAGGGCCCGCACCCCCTCAGGGCCCCCTGGCAGTCCGTTCGCCATTGAAAATGTGGCCAAATGTGGCCGCACCAGGGCCCGCCCCCCGAAACGTACGCTACTGGCCGAATCCTTGGTTTGGTGTATTCCTAGTACAGGTATGGGATCCAATTTCCAGAAACCCGTTATCCAGAAAGCTCCACATTACGGAAAGGCCATCTCCCATAAACTCCATTTTATCCAAATAATAATTTTTAAAAATAATTTCCCTTTTCTCTGTAATAATAAAACAGTAGTTTGTACTTGATCCCAACTAAGATGTAATTAATCCGTATTGGAAGCAAAACCAGCCTATTGGGTTTCTTTAATGTTTATATGATTTACTAGTAGATTTAAGGAATGAAGATCCAAAATACGGAAAGATCCATTAACCGGAAAGCCCCAGGTCCCGAGTATTTTAGATAACAGGTCCCATACCTGTAATTACATTTATGAGTGATTAAATGCTCAGTGAAATATAAAAGGGTTTACATAAAGGAAAAGATACACAAGCTGAAATGGTTAGGGTTGCTTGATATGCGGACCAGCTTGTGTGTTGAATAAATAATGTAACAGCACAGTTTCTGCATTGGAGTATCTGTTCCTATCAGGCCCGGATTTGCGGCAAGGCCGCATAGGCCCGGGCCTAGGGCGGCAAAGAAATAGGGGCGGCATGCCGCCCAGCCGCAGTTCAACTGCGTTTTTTCGCCGGCGCGCTGGGAAGGCGGGCGCTAGGACCGCGCGGCCTAAGGGCGCCCAGAAGAGAAATCCGGCGCTGGTTCCTATATCGAGAAAGATTGAAATGGTTGGGGGTCCTTGTGTCCCTTCCCACAGCAAGTGTGTTCCATTCAAGAAATGTAAAGAGTTGCATCTGTGATCAAATTGAGTGGCAAGGTTACCTCTGGTTTTCTGGTGCCCTCATCATAAATAAACCCTAAAGTCTGCTTTGGAAATCCACATCTCAGGAAGTAGTGTAAGTTGCAGAGTAGCACAGCAGAGCTCATGGGTGGCATCATCTGCATCTTCTGTCTTCATTGGATTCTCTTTCTTCCCTTCGGCGGATTCTATTCCTTCACTTTTGGCGTTTGTGAAGTTGCCAACAAACTGCTCCAACTGTGCATGCTCCAATACGGCACTCCCTTAACCCTTTAACCGCCAAGCACGTACGGCGTACGTGCTGGCGGTTCAGGGCTCAGGCTGCCAAGAACGTACTATGTACGTTCTCCTGCAGCTGAGCCCTACACTCTGCATCGGCGGCTTTTGCCGCCTCCGCAGAGTGTCAGAAGGGTTGACAGCCCCCTGGGCAACAAGGCTGGGGGGCTGTCGAGTCGGATCTGCGACACGATTGTCGCAGATCCGACTTCAAAGACGCAAATGCGCTGCAAATAACGCTGCTGCGCATTACTCACCTCTTCCTTCCTGAACAGCCGCCCACACACTTCCTGCTGCGCAGTAACTCTGCAGACACGCTGTTCTGGCTGCCTCCATCTGTTCCAGCGATCCTCCTGCTACAAAAACGGTAAGTGCACGTTTTTTTACCCACTTACCTGCATTTACACATACCTACAGTACATTTATACACTTACACAAACATTTTAGTAAAAATTTGTATTTTTTATTTTTTATTTTTTTATTTTAGCACACTTGGTCAATTTTGTACACTTATTTACAGTTAATTACATGTATTTGCACACTTAGACAACTTTTATTAGTGCACAAATATGTATACACAAAAACTCACAAACAGGTTTTTTTTTACTTATTCATTGTACTGTTTGTTTTGCCTAAAAACATGTTATTTTGACAGCGTGACTATTGGATAATCGATTTCGGCCACTAATTACGCTGTCGGATCAATTATTTTGTTATTTCATTGATTTACGCTATTTTTGTGGTTTTATTGCAATTTTATCCATGCATTATTGTTCCTTTTGAATCTTTAGTATTGTTTTGCTGTTTGGTGCTTTGGTATAGAAAGATTTATTTTACTTAGTTTGATTAGCCAGAATATATGCTTTCCAAAAATGTATAGTTTTCTGGGGGTCTTTTTACATTTTGTGGGTCATACGGCACATAACGCACAGTTGGGGCTCTCTTTTCTGCAGCTTAGTTGGCCAGCGTGAAAATTCATATGCATGTTTTTCATTTGGGGTCCGTACACGCCACATACTTTGGTAAATCTTTGCATATTGGGCATCAAACTATTCAGTAGACCTCTGACGTCCATATTTAGGGTGATTTCTCTTTATACGTAAAACATTGTGTGTGATAAATGCGGCAAACTGCAACGATTTTAGGCGATTTTCAGAAATGTTGTAAAAACCTCTACGTTTAGAAAAGCTTTGCAGTTTGGTAGTTTGGTGTAGAAAGACGTCTTTATCTTTGGTGGATTCGTCAGAATGTGTACTTTCCAAAAACATATGGTTTTCGGGGGTTTTTGTTGTTAGGAGGGTCTTGAGGCACATAATATGAAGTCAATGGTCTATGTTCACAAAAGGCGAATCGGCAGCGGAGTAAATCATATGCACTATTTTCATTTGGGGTCCGCATATGCCAGCTGCCTTGGTATATCAATGCATATTGGGCATCAAACTGTTCAGTAGACCCTTGGCATCAATATTTATGGTGTTTTACAATTGTATGCAAAAAATTGGGTGAAATAAATGCGGCCAATTGCAATATTTTTAGGCAATTTCAAAAATGTAAAAACTGTTGCTTTTATCGCCAAATTTAAGGCTTGCGACTTGGTACTTTGGAGTACAAAGACATGCATACCCAATTTGGATTCGCGGGAATGTGTACTTTCCGAAAATATATGGTTTTCTGGGGTGAATGTGCATTTTTCTACCTTTGCTCCCCCCCAAAACTATGTTTATGTGTTGATTTTGCAGTACCTAAAATGACAGACCATATGGGGGTCTTCCTTTTGGGGGTCCTATATGCCACGTGCTTGGGTACACTATACATATTGGGCATCAAACTGTTCAGAGGACCCTAGGCTTTCATATTTGGGGTGATTTCTCTTGTTACCTAATAGTATGTGGGTAATACGATGCTGCAGGTTAGAAATTTTGAGGTGACTTTTGGAAATGTCACCAAAATCACCAAATTTGGGAATGGTTTGCGGCTTGGTACTTTGGAATACAAAGACATGCATACTCAATTTAGATTCGTGGGAATGTGTACTTTCCGAAAATATATGGTTTTCTGGGGTGAACTTACTTTTTTCTACATTTGCCCCCCTCAAAACAATGTAAATGTGTTGATTTTGCAGTACCTGAAATGACAGACCATATGGGGGTCTTCGTTTTGGGGCCCCTATACGCCACGTGCTTGGGTACACCTATACATATTGGGCATCAAACTGTTCAGAGGACCCCAGGCTTTCATATTTGGGGTGATTTGTCTTGATACCTAAAAGTATGTGGGTAATACAATGCTGCAGGGTCGAAGTCATTTTTGGAAATGTCCCCAAAATCACCAAATTTAGGAATGGTTTGCGGCTTGGTACTTTGGAGTACAAAGACATGCATACCCAATTTAGATCCGTGGGAATGTGTACTTTCCGAAAATATATGGTTTTCTGGGGTGAACTTACTTTTTTCTACATTTGCCCCCCTCAAAACAATGTAAATGTGTTGATTTTGCAGTACCTGAAATGACAGACCATATGGGGGTCTTCGTTTTGGGGCCCCTATACGCTACGTGCTTGGGTACACCTATACATATTGGGCATCAAACTGTTCAGAGGACCCCAGGCTTGCATATTTGGGGTGATTTGTCTTGATACCTAAAAGTATGTGGGTAATACGATGCTGCAGGGTCGAAATTTTGAAGTCATTTTTGGAAATGTCCCCAAAATCACCAAATTTAGGAATTGTTTGCGGCTTGGTACTTTGGCGTAGAAAGACATGCATATCCAATTTGGATTCGTGGGAATGTGTACTTTCCAAAAATATATGGTTTTCTGGGGTGAACTTACTTTTTTCTACATTTGCCCCCCTCAAAACAATGTAAATGTGTTGATTTTGCAGTACCTGAAATGACAGACCATATGGGGGTCTTCGTTTTGGGGCCCCTATAGGCCACGTGCTTGGGTACACCTATACATATTGGGCATCAAACTGTTCAGAGGACCCCAGGCTTTCATATTTTGGGTGATTTGTCTTGATACCTAAAAGTATGTGGGTAATACAATGCTGCAGGGTCGAAATTTTGAAGTCATTTTTGGAAATGTCCCCAAAATCACCAAATTTAGGAATGGTTTGCGGCTTGGTACTTTGGAGTACATAGACATGCATACCCAATTTAGATCCGTGGGAATGTGTACTTTCTGAAAATATATGGTTTTCTGGGGTGAACTTACTTTTTTCTACATTTGCCCCCCTCAAAACAATGTAAATGTGTTGATTTTGCAGTACCTGAAATGACAGACCATATGGGGGTCTTCGTTTTGGGGCCCCTATACGCCACGTGCTTGGGTACACCTATACATATTGGGCATCAAACTGTTCAGAAGACCCCAGGCTTTCATATTTGGGGTGATTTGTCTTGATACCTAAAAGTATGTGGGTAATACGATGCTGCAGGGTAGATATTTTGAGGTGATTTTTGGAAATGTCACCTAAATCACCAAATTTAGGAATGATTTGCAGCTTGGTACTTTGGCGTAGAAAGACATGCATACCCAATTTGGATTCGTTGGAATGTGTACTTTCCGAAAATATATGGTTTTCTGGGGTGAACTTACTGTTTTCTACTTTTGCCCCCCCCAAAACGATGTAAATGTGTTGATTTTGCAGTACCTGAAATGACAGACTATATGGGGGTCTTCATTTTGGGGCCCCTGTATGCCACGTGCTTGGGTACACCTATACATATCGGGCATCAAACTGTTCAGAGGACCGTAGGCTTTCATATTTGGGGTGATTTGTCTTGATACCTAAAAGTATGTGGGTAATACGATGCTGCAGGGTAGATATTTTGAGGTGATTTTTGGAAATGTCACCAAAATCACCAAATTTAGGAATGATTTGCGGCTTGGTACTTTGGTGTAGAAAGACATGCATGCCCAATTTAAATTTGTGGGAATGTGTACTTTCCGAAAATATATGGTTTTCTGGGGTGAACTTACTGTTTTCTACTTTTGCCCCCCCAAAACAATGTAAATGTGTTGATTTTGCAGTACCTGAAATGTCAGACTATATGGGGGTCTTCCTTTTAGGGCCCCTATATGCCACATGCTTGGGTACACCTATACATATTGGGCATCAAACTGTTCAGAGGACCCTAGGCTTTCATATTTGGGGTGATTTGTCTTGATACCTAAAAGTATGTGGGTAATACGATGCTGCAGGTTAGATATTTTGAGGTGATTTTTGGAAATGTCACTTAAATCACCAAATTTAGGAATGATTTGCGGCTTGGTACTTTGGCGTAGAAAGACATGCATACCCAATTTGGATTCGTTGGAATGTGTACTTTCCGAAAATATATGGTTTTCTGGGGTGAACTTACTGTTTTCTACTTTTGCCCCCCCCAAAACGATGTAAATGTGTTGATTTTGCAGTACCTGAAATGACAGACTATATGGGGGTCTTCCTTTTGGGGCCCCTGTATGCCACGTGCTTGGGTACACCTATACATATCAGGCATCAAACTGTTCAGAGGACCCTAGGCTTTCATATTTGGGGTGATTTCTCTTGATACCTAAAAGTATGTGGGTAATACGATGCTGCCGGGTAGATATTTTGAGGAGATTTTTGGAAATGTCACCAAAATCACCAAATTTAGGAATGATTTGCGGCTTGGTACTTTGGCATAGAAAGACATGCATACCCAATTTGAATTCGTGGGAATGTGTACTTTCCGAAAAAATATGGTTTTCTGGGGTGAACTTACTGTTTTCTACTTTTGCCCCCCCCCCAAAACGATGTAAATGTGTTGATTTTGCAGTACCTCAAATGACAGACCATATGGGAGTCTTCTTTTTGGGGCCCCTATATGCCACGTGCTTGGGTACACCTATATATATTGGGCATCAAACTGTTCAGAGGACCCTAGGCTTTCATATTTGGGGTGATTTCTCTTGATACCTAAAAGTATGTGGGTAATACGATGCTGCAGGGTAGATATTTTGAGGTGATTTTTGGAAATGTCACCAAAATCACCAAATTTAGGAATGATTTGCGGCTTGGTACTTTGGAGTACAAAGACATGCATACCCAATTTAGATTCGTGGCAATGTGTACTTTCCGAAAATATATGGTTTTCTGGGGTGAACTTACTTTTTTCTACATTTGCCCCCCTCAAAACGATGTAAATGTGTTGATTTTGAAGTATCTGAAATGACAGACCATATGGGGGTCTTCCTTTTCAGGCCCCTATATGCCACTTGCTTGGATACACCTATACATATTGGGCATCAAACTGTTCAGAGGACCCTAGGCTTTCATATTTGGGGTGATTTCTCTTGATACCTAAAAGTATGTGGGTAATACGATGCTGCAGGGTAGAAATTTTTAGGTGATTTTTGGAAATGTCGCCAAAATCACCAAATTTAGGAATGGTTTGCCGCTTGGTACTTTGGTGTAGAAAGACATGCATACCCAATTTGGATTCAGGGGAATGTGTACTTTCCGAAAATATATGGTTTTCTGGGGTGAACGTACTTTTTTCTACCTTTGCCGCCCCCCAAAAAGGTGTAAATGTGTTGATTTTGCAAAAAATGACAGAACAAACGGGTGGTCTTCCTTTTGGGGCCTCCTATGCCACGTGCTTGGGTACATCTATTCATATTGGGCATCAAACTGTTCAGTGGACCCAGGATTTTATATTTGAGGTGTTTTACATTGATATCTAATGATGTGTGGGAGATATGTTGCTGTAGAGTGGAAGCTTTGAGGTCATTTTTCAAAAAATTCACCAATTTCTATAAAACATTATAACTTTAGGAAACAATTGTAATTTGGTGGTTTGGAGTACAAAGATATTTCTACCCATTTTTGATTCACCAGAATCTGTTCTTTCTAGTAATGGGTAGTTTTCTAGGGTAAACCTACTGTTAGCGGAATGTTTGGCCTTGAAATCAAAAGTATGCCATTTGGGGAGTGTTGCTTTGGAAATTTGGTTGTGTACTGCTTGTAGATTTTGAGCTATACAAGTGAGAAATCTCCATAAAACTATATATATTTGGTATTGTCGTGTTCAGGAGACATAGACCTTTCTAAATCGGCTGTGTTCTCGTACATAAAATGAATGATGTTTCTGATATATGTGATTGTTCTTCATGCAACATGATTTTTTTCATTTTTTTTGACACTTAGAATCCAATATTTTTTAGAGAAGTAGAATTACACCAAAATTCTTGCATATTGTGAAAGTTCAGGTTGTCCTGAAAAAAACAATATATTGTTTTCCTGGGTTAACTAAAAGACCACCCCAGGAAAGGCCCTTAAAGTGAAAGAGTGCAAAATATCTAAAAACTGCTTGGCAGTAGATGTTCGCATCTAGGACAAAACGGCTGACAGGGAAAGGGTTAAAGAAGAAGACCAAAGATCCGGAAGATGGTGCCCATGAGCTCCACTGGGCTACTACTGAACTGTGAGGGTGGACTATCTAGGGTAGTAGATGGGGCTTTTCTTATTGGGGGGTTTAGTTCTCCTTTAAAGGGATACTGTCATGGGGAAAAAAACATTTCAAAATGAATCAGTTAATAGTGCTGCTCCAGCAGAATTCTGCACTGAAATCCATTTCTCAAAAGAGCAAACAGATTTTTTATATTCAATTTTGAAATCTGACATGGGGCTAGACATATTGTCAATTTCCTAGCTGCCCCAAGTCATGTGACTTCTGCTCTGATAAACTTCAATCACTCTTTACTGCTGTACTTCAAGTTGAAGTGATATCACCCCCTCCCCTTCCCTCCCAGCAGCCAAACAAAAGAACAATGGGAAGGTAACCAGATAGCAGCTCCCTAACATAAGATAACAGCTGCCTGTAGATCTAAGAACCACACTCAATAGTAAAAACCCACGTCTCACTGAGACACATTCAGTTACATTGAGAAGGAAAAACAGCAGCCTGCCAGAAAGCATTTCTCTCCTAAAGTGCAGGCACAAGTCACATGACCAGGGGCAGCTGGGAAATTGACAAAATGTCTAGCCCCATGTCAGATTTCACAATTGAATATAAAAAAAATCTGTTTGCTCTTTTGAGAAATGGATTTCAGTGTAGAATTCTGCTGGAGTAGCACTATTAACTGATTCATTTTGAAAAAAACATGTTTTCTGATGACAGGATCCCTTTAAGCTCCCAGGTCATATTCTAGTAACAATCATCTTCACCAATACAAAATCCCTATATTCTATATTAAAGTGCTAGCTGAATACACAACTACCTATGCATGGTATTGTGAATTTAATTGACTGACTTTCTTGTTCACAGATCATACCAACAGTATCGCAATGCCGATTGGTTTAATTAAAATGATCAAATTAAATAGATCTTGTACATGAGACCTACCATGCTGTGTATTGACCTACAGATTGTACTTATGCATAGTTAAAAACGTTGTGAAGGTATCTGGGACCAAAAAAAAGAGAGACTGGTAAAATGAATCCTACTAATCTCTGTAACCCCTGCCCTAGACCTTATACACAAATGTCATTTTCAAAACACACAGAGGCAAACCTTCCTACTGCGTGATATTCCGCTTACGGCATTCGCATAGACTATAAAGACAAAGGAAGGCAAATGTGTGAAGGTTATGTTACAAAATGTATGTTTTTCTAAGTTGAATAAACAGGGCATTTAAGTGACTGATCTCCGGTCATTAGAGAGATATAAAAGAGAGCAGTCTGTGCAGTTAATGTTGTTTGAAAGACTTGGCGAGCGCCGGTAACTGTGATGGACATCATTCTTCATTTTGGCAGTCCAACATGCTGAACTATTCATAAGGCAATTCTTTTTTTTCCCAAGTAATTTTAAATCCTCGCACACTTACAAAACGGACGTGAGTTGCTTTAGCAACCATATTTATTTATTGTGGCTTCAAAGAACATGTTTTAAGATTTCAAGAAATGCCATTTTATAAGTGTTAAAAAAAAAGACTTGTTAACAGAGTTTATATTACTGCAAAACTGCAAGGTAACAAGCCATTTATTAGCAGGAGAAAAGAACTACAAAGAGACGACGAGCTCAGCCTCGTTCATTTTGTATAATAAAAACACACATTCTTGCACCTGGGATATCATTAAAAAAAACACAGGATTTTTCACTAAAGATGTAAAACATAAAAAGCATGTGTGTTAATAATACAACCATTTAGGTTAATGAGCCAGGAGGTGCTTATGGCCATAAATGGATTTCTGAACTTTATCCTTCTACTGATTTTTGGAAAAAGTTCATAATAACCCAGTGAATGAACACAGAGACATAAGGATGTGAGGAAAATATCACACATGAAAGGTGGAAAGGATATGTGGGACGAGTGGAAGTCCGCATAAGGTCAGACTATGGGGTAGGAAGAGAGAAAACCAAGGGGCTTTGTGAAAATTCACTCAGATAATGCTAATTTACTAAAATGCAAAGTTTCGTCCTGGGCATGGGACGCTGGCGAATTTTTGCTAGCATTACTTCAGCAATGCGAGTAAATCATAGCGAAGAAGCGTTAGCGTTCAATTGTGCCTAGTGCAACTTCGCTAGAGGTCTTGCGCTCAGGCTCATTTGCATACGACGGGAAATTTAAAGTTGAATGCACGTCTTTAAGTTACATTACATTTACACTGATAACTACACATGCCAAGGGAACCCTAATAAAGCCAATTGAGTTGTTATAATGCCCTACACAAAAGCCCAGTGTAAAATAATGTTCCCATATGTTATAAAATGTATGGGGGAAACCGGTTATACAAAAAATATTTTTAAACACTTTTGCAGCCTATCACCCTGAAAAAAGGAAAAGATGCCAGCGTTTTTTGGACTTAGCAGTTTTTCCACTCCAAAAATATGATGTAAGTAACAGAAGATTGAGGACGTTCTATGCACTCCAGTGCGATTCGTCTGGTCTGAGCTGGCGAATGCAAGTCTGGCGAAAGAGTTAATGTTCAGAGAACGCTGGTCAGATGCAAGAAATGGTGAAGAAATTGCTCTGACTTGTGTAAGAGAGAGAACATTAATGAGGCATTCATGAAGATGAGCTTTGAGAAAGAGCAAAAATATAGCTCGATAGTAATGATGTTGGTTAAGAAAAGATTGAGAGAGAGAGAGAGAGAGAGAGAGAGAGAGCGAGAGAGAGAGAGAGGGAGGGAGAGAGAGAGAGAGAGAGAGAGCGAGAGAGAGAGAGAGAGAGAGAGAGAGAGAGAACAGCAATGACAGGAGTTGAAGAGAATGTGGTAAAATTAAGGACATGAAATGGAACAAGTATGGAACCAAACATAGTTAATACAGAAAAGGCACAGATAGGGTAAGATAGAGTAAGAGTTTCAACAAGTTGAAAGTTAAAGGAAAAAAAAGTGGTAGCCATGAAAATTGGGGACAACCTGATGTTAGCTGTGAAAACAAGTTCTAGGTTCCCAATCTTTTGGATTGGTCTCAGATTGAAGATTGAAAACGTGGGTGGGGTGGTGTCAGCTCAAAGACAAATATGGCTAAGATATGAAATAAATGAACGACTATGGACAGTGCAACTAATCTCAAAGGACAGCTGGACTGAGCTTTCAAGTTAAATCAGCTTGAAATAAAGCAGAATTTATTAAACCCCGAGGATGAAAAAAGAATCTGAAAATCCGGCATCTCAGACCTGTCGAGGTTGCATATAAGTCAATGAGAGAAGTCCCAATGATTTTTTTAATGTGCGCTGAGTTTCGTGCAATACCCCAACGTTTTTGGAGTTTTCAGGCAAAAAGCATAAGAAATGTTAAAGTTTTCGGGTGAAAAGTCGGAGAAAAGCGTGAAAATCTGATTTTTTTCCGCAAAGCAAATTTTTGGGAAAATTTAATAATAAATAAGCATAAAAAACCCAAGCGTATTTGATCTGAGTTTGTAGCAGAAAATTTTGAGATAAATTCGGACTTTGATATATAACCCCCTCAAAGGTGAACCACCCCTTTAAAGCCAGTGGAATAACTTAAGTTGTAAAAAAAGGGGATGAAATAACTGTACTGAAATAATGAAGTGATGTATGTTGGCTATACTAAGATAGGCTGAAAAAAGTTTATATACAGGTATGGGACTTCTTATACAGAATGCTTGGAACCTGAAGTTTACCGAAATCTACTATAAACTCATGTAAACATTAATTTAACCCAATAGGTTGGTTTTGCCTCCAATAAGGATTAATTATATCTTAGTTGGGATCAAGTATAAGGTACAGGTATGGGACATGTTATCCAGAATGCTCAAGACCTGGGGTTTTCCCGGATAACGGATCTTTCTGTAATTTGGATCTTCATACCTTAAGTCTGCTAAAAAATAATTTAAATATTAAATAAACACAATAGGAATTTTTTGCCTCCAACAAGGATTAATTATATTTTAGTTGGGATTAAATACAAGGTATGGGATCTGTTATCCAGAATGCTCGGACCTGAGGTTTTCCAGATAAGGTATCGTTCCATAATTTGGATCTTCACACCTTAAGTCTACTATAAAATCATGTAAACATTAAATAAACCCAATAGGCTGTTTTTGCTTCCAATAAGGATTAATTATATCTCAGTTTGGATCAAAGTAAATTGATGAAAGTCATGGGTAAACAGGCCTTCATGAAGGACACTTCTTCTGACCTTCTTCTGAGTAAGGCTGATGTTCTGGAGTAGGGATGTAGCGAACGTCGGAAAAAAAGTTCGCGAACATATTCGCGAACTTGCGCAAAAATGCGAGCGGTTCGCGAACGGTTCGCGAACCCCATAGACTTCAATGGGAAGGCGAACTTTAACATCTAAAAAAGACATTTCTGGCCAGAAAAATGATTTTAAAGTTGTTTAAAGGGTGCAACGACCTGGACAGTGGCATGCCAGAGGGGGATCAAGGGCAAAAATGTATCTGAAAAATCTGCCTGTGTGTGCTTGGAAGAGATAGTGTAGGGGGAGAGCTGTTAGTGATTTCAGGGACAGATGATAGTAAGTTTGCTGGCTAGTAATCTGCTTGATACTGCTCTGTATTGGAGGGACAGAAGTCTGCAGGGATTTGAGGGACATTTTAGCTTAGGTAGCTTTGCTGGCTAGTAATCTACTGTTCTCTTTAAACAACTGCCATACGTTGACCTTGTAGGCATTGTTTGCCCAGTTTTTTTGGACGCAGCCACTGAAGCACAGTTGCCAGAAAAAATATGCCATATAAATGCTGAAAATAGTCATTTTTCGCCATACGTTGACCTTGTAGACATTGTTTGCCCAGTTTTTTTTGGACGCAGCCACTGAAGCACAGTTGCCAGAAAAAATATGCCACATAAATGCTGAAAATAGTCATTTTTCGCCATACGTTGACCTTGTAGACATTGTTTGCCCAGTTTTTTTTGGACGCAGCCACTGAAGCACAGTTGCCAGAAAAAATATGCCATATAAATGCTGAAAATAGTAATTTTTCGCCATACGTTGACCTTGTAGACATTGTTTGCCCAGTTTTTTTGGACGCAGCCACTGAAGCACAGTTGCCAGAAAAAATATGCCATATAAATGCTGAAAATAGTCATTTTTTGCCATATACGTCGAGTCAACGTATGGCAAAAAATGACTATTTTCAGCATTTATGTGGCATATTTTTTCTGGCCTCTGTGCTTCAGTGGCTGCGGCCAAAAAAACTGGGCAAACAATGCCTACAAGGTCAACGTCGTTGACCTTGTAGGCATTGTTTGCCCAGTTTTTTTGGCCGCAGCCACTGAAGCACAGAGGCCAGAAAAAATATGCCATATAAATGCTGAAAATAGTCATTTTTTTGGTCGCAGCCACTGAAGCACAGTTGCCAGAAAAATTATGCCATATAAATGCTGAAAATATAAATTTTTTTGGTTGCAGCCACTGAAGCACAGAGGCCAGAAAAATTATGCCATATAAATGGAGAAAATATGCATTTTTTTGGTTGCAGCCACTGAAGCACAGAGGCTAGAAAAATTATGCCATATAAATGGAGAAAATATGAATTTTTTTGGTTGCAGCCACTGAAGCACAGAGGCTAGAAAAATTATGCCATATAAATGGACAAAATATGCATTTTTTTGGTTGCAGCCACTGAAGCACAGAGGCCAGAAAAATTATGCCATATAAATGCAGAAAATATGCATTTTTTTGGTTGCAGCCACTGAAGCACAGAGGCCAGAAAAATTATGCCATATAAATGCAGAAAATATGCATTTTTTTGGACGCAGCCACTGAAGCACAGTTGCCAGAAAAAATATGCCATATAAATGCTGAAAATAGTAATTTTTCGCCATAAGTTGACCTTGTAGACATTGTTTGCCCCGTTTTTTTGGACGCAGCCACTGAAGCACAGAGGCCAGAAAAAATTAAACCAGTAGGGTTTGCACCCTAGTTTGTAACGGTGGCGGAGGGAGGAGGACGCTAAAGGACAGCTGTGTGTGGAGTCATGAGGCTTGAAGAGAAGGACAGCTGCATAGAAGTCAGAACAAGTCTTCCGGCGTGCAGTAACCCTCCGAGATCCACCCCTCATTCATTTTAATAAAGGTCAGGTAATCGACACTTTTGTGACCTAGGCGAGTTCTCTTCTCAGTTACAATCCCTCCTGCTGCACTGAAGGTCCTTTCTGAGAGCACACTTGAGGCTGGGCAAGACAAGAGGTTCATGGCAAATTGTGACAGCTCTGGCCACAGATCAAGCCTGCGCACCCAGTAGTCCAGGGGTTCATCGCTCCTCAGAGTGTCGATATCTGCAGTTAATGCCAGGTAGTCCGCTACCTGCCGGTCGAGGCGTTCTTTGAGGGTGGATCCAGAAGGGTTGTGGCGCTGCCTTGGACAGAAAAACATTTGCATGTCTGATGTTACAGACCGGCCAAAGGGCTTTGTCCTTGCAGGTGTGCTCGTGGCAGGATTACTGGCACCTCTGCCCCTGGAATGTTGATGAGTTCCTGAAGTGACATCACCCTTAAAAGCATTGTACAACATGTTTTGCAGGCTGGTTTGTAAATGCCGCATCTTTTCGGACTTGTGGTATGTTGGTAACATTTCTGCCACTTTATGCTTGTACCGAGGGTCTAGTAGCGTTGCGACCCAGTACAGGTCCTTCTCCTTAAGCCTCTTGATACGGGGGTCCTTCAACAGGCATGACAGCATGAAAGACCCCATTCTCACAAGGTTGGATGCAGAGCTATCCATCTCCGCTTCCTCATTATCAAGGACTGCATCATCCACGGTCTCCTCCCCCCAGCCACGTACAAGACCAGGGGTCCCCAAAAGGTCACCACTAGCCCCCTGGGAAGCCTGCTCCTGTTGGTCCTCCTCCTCCTCCTCCACAAAGCCACCTTCCTCCTCTGACTCCACTTCTGGCACCTCTCCCTGCGTTGCAGCAGGTGCCTGGGTTCGTTCTGGTGATTCCGACCATAAATCGTGCGCTTCCAGCTCCTCGTCACGCTGGTCTACAGCCTCATCTGTCACTTGTCGCACGGCACGCTCCAGGAAGAAAGCGAAGGGTATTAGGTCGCTGATGGTGCCTTCGGTGCGACTGACCATATTTGTCACCTCTTCAAAAGGTCGCATGAGCCTGCAGGCATCGCGCATAAGCACCCAGTAACGGGGGAAAAAAATCCCCAGCTCTGCAGATCCAGTCCTACCACCCAGTTCAAAAAGGTACTCGTTGACGGCCCTTTGTTGTTGCAGCAGACGTTCCAACATAAGGAGCGTTGAATTCCAGCGAGTCTGGCTGTCAGAAATCAAACGCCTGACTGGCATGTTGTAGCGCTGCTGAATGTCAGCAAGGCGTGCCATGGCTGTGTAGGAACGTCTGAAATGGGCCGACACCTTTCTGGACTGGGTGAGAACGTCCTGGAATCCTGGGTACTTGGAGACAAAACGTTGGACTATTAAATTTAACACATGTGCCATGCAGGGCACATGTGTTAAATTTCCCAGTCTCAACGCTGCCAACAGATTGCTTCCATTGTCACACACCACTTTTCCGATCTGCAGTTGGTGTGGGGTCAGCCACCGATCGGCCTGTGACTGCAGAGATGACAGGAGTACAGATCCGGTATGCTTTCCAGGCACGTCATCCCCAAGACAGCGTGACAACGGCGTACCTGGCACGTCGAATAGCCTAGGGGGAGCTGGGGGTGCACAGGTGTGGAGGAGGAGAAGGAGGACCCAGCAGCAGAGTAAGAAGAAGAAGAGGAAGAAGACGAGGTAGAGAGCGATGGAGGAGTAGAGGTGGTGGCAGAACCGCGTGCAATCCGTGGCGGTGACACCAAATCCACTGTTGTTGTTGTTGTTGAGCTACCCATTCCCTGCTTCCCATTCCCAGCCATTACCAAGTTCACCCAGTGGGCAGTGTAGGTGACATACCTGCCCTGACCATGCTTGGAGGACCATGCGTCAGTAGTCATATGGACCTTTGGCCCAACACTAAGTGACAGAGATGCGGTAACTTGGCTCTGCACATGTTGGTACAGGTGTGGTATTCCCTTTTTAGAAAAAAAATTGCGGCTGGGTACCTTCCACTGCGGTGTCCCAATTGCTACAAATTTGCGGAAGGCCTCAGAGTCCACCAGCTGGTATGGTAAAAGCTGGCGGGCTAAGAGTGCAGACAAGCCAGCTGTCAGACGCCGGGCAAGGGGGTGACAGTCAGACATTGGCTTCTTACGCTCAAACATGGCTTTCACAGAAACTTGGCTGGTGGCAGATGACTGGGAATGGGAACAGGTGGTCAAGGTGGAAGGCGGAGTGGAGGGTGGTTCAGATGGGTCAAGGAGAGCAGAGGTAGAGCAGTAAGATGCTGGACCAGAAGGAGTGTGGCTTTTAGTTTGCCTGTTGCCTTTGAGGTGTTGCTCCCAAAGTGCTTTGTGCTTGCCGCTCATGTGCCTTCGCATAGAAGTTGTACCTATGTGGCTGTTGGGCTTACCAAGGCTCAGTTTCTGACTGCACTCATTGCAAATTACAATGCTTTTGTCAGAGGCACACACATTAAAAAAATCCCACACTGCTGACTTTTTGGAAGTGTGCGATCTGGCGGTAACAGTAGAAGTTGGCGGCATTGGCGGCAATGGCGGGTGCGTTGGCCGGCTGAACACAGGTGCCGATACATGTTGTTGCCCTACTGATCCCTGCGGGCTGTCCTCCCTGCTTCTTCTAAGTCTTATTCTCCTACTGCCTCTCTGACTCTCCGTCTCTCCATCTGAACTACCCTCCTCTTGCTCTCTTCTACTAGGCACCCACAAAACATCAATCTCCTCATCATCATTCTCCTCAGATGCATCAATTTCTTCTGACACATCACAGAAGGAAGCAGCAGCGGGGACCTCCTCCTCATCACTCATCATTATGTCCATCTCTGTCGTGTTCTCTGCCAGAATTAAATCTGGTGTAACGTCCTCATCTCCTTCATCTTCTTCTGCCAATAATGGTTGCGCATTACTCAGTTCAAGAAACTCATGGGAAAATAACTCCTCTGACTCCAGTGAAGAAGGGGCACCGGTGGTGGAGGAAGTGTTACGTGGGGTGGCCATAGCAGTGGAGGATGAGGAGGATGTTGTGGTAAAGTTAGAAACGGTAGAGGATGGGGTGTGCTGTGTAAGCCAGTCAACTACCTCTTCAGCATTTTGGGAGTTCAGGGTCATTGGCTTTTTAAAACTGGGCAATTTGCTAGGGCCACAGGATTGCATAGCAGCACGGCCCCTAGCACGGCCTCTGCGTGGCGGCCTGCCTTTGCCTGGCATTATTTTTAAAAAAACAACAACAACAAAAACTCAGTTGGTTTTTCTGGAAACGATAATACACACAGCTAGATGGCGGTTTGAAGAAAACACTGTGCAAATAATGCCTACAAGGTCAACGTATACACAGCGGTGGATACGGATTACGTAAAATATCAGAATGCTGCTTGAAAAAAAGGAACTCAAGTGGTTTTTCTAGAGACGATAATATTATCAATATTTAGACAAAATGTGAACAAGCTCACACAGCTAGATGGCGGTTTGAAGAAAACACTGTGCAAATAATGCCCACAAGGTCAACGTATACACAGCGGTGGATACGGATTACGTAAAATATAAGAATGCTGCTTGAAAAAAAGTAACTCAAGTGGTTTTTCTAGAGACGATAATATTATCAATATTTAGACAAAATGTGAACAAGCTCACACAGCTAGATGGCGGTTTGAAGAAAACACTGTGCAAATAATGCCTACAAGGTCAACGTATACACAGCGGTGGATACGGATTACGTAAAATATCAGAATGCTGCTTGAAAAAAAGTAACTCAAGTGGTTTTTCTAAAGACGATAATATTATCAATATTTAGACAAAATGTGAACAAGCTCACACAGCTAGATGGCGGTTTGAAGAAAACACTGTGCAAATAATGCCCACAAGATCAACGTATACACTACTACAGCGGTGGATACGGATTACGTAAAATATATTATGGCTGCTTGAAAAAAGTCACTCCGGTGTTTTTTCTGGAGACGGTAATATTATGGATATTTAGACAGAATGTGAACAAGGTCACACAGCTAGATGGCTGTTGGTTGAATAACACACTGGGCAAAAAATGCCTACAGGGCAAATAATGCCTAAAAGGTCAACTTATACACTACTACAGCGATGGATACGGATTACGTAAAATTTATTATGGCTGCTTGAAAAGTCACTCCGGTGTTTTTTCTGGAGACGGTAATATTATGGATATTTAGACAGAATGTGAACAAGGTCACACAGCTAGATGGCTGTTGGTTGAATAACACACTGGGCAAAAAATGCCTACAGGGCAAATAATGCCTAAAAGGTCAACTTATACACTACTACAGCGATGGATACAGATTACGTAAAATTTATTATGGCTGCTTGAAAAAAGTCACTCCGGTGTTTTTTCTGGAGACGGTAATATTATGGATATTTAGACAGAATGTGAACAAGGTCACACAGCTAGATGGCTGTTGGTTGAATAACACACTGGGCAAAAAATGCCTACAGGGCAAATAATGCCTAAAAGGTCAACTTATACACTACTACAGCGATAGTAAAATAAAAAAAAGTAAAATAAAAAAAAAATGAATATTAAAAAAAAAAAATTACAGTTGGTGCTGCTGAACTACTAGGAGCAGCAGATTAGCACACCAGTCCCACTCCCCAACACTGCTAGACTAATAGCACTGGGCTCTTATAGTAGTAGTAGTAGTAGTAGTAGTAGTAGTAGTAGTAGTAGTAGTAGTAGTAAAACAACAAAAAAATAAATAAAAGCAGTCCTTACAAGGACTACTGTTATTGCAGCAGTCAGCAGATGAGATCAGAAGCAGGACAGCTGCCCACTGCAGCTACATACAGAGCACTGCAGTAGAAGGTAGATTACTAGCCAGCAAAGCTACCTAAGCTTAAATGTCCCTCAAACCCCTGCAGACTTCTGTCCCTCCAATAACAGAGCAGTATCAACACGATAACTAGCCAGCAAACTTTCAACTGTCCCTGAAATCACTAACAGGCAGCAGCTCTCTCCCTACACTATCTCTTCAGCACACACAGGCAGAGTGAAAAAAACGCTGCAGGGCTTCGGTTTTTATAGGGAAGGGGAGTGGTCCAGGGGAGAGCTTCCTGATTGGCTGCCATGTACCTGCTGGTCTGGGGTGAGAGGGCAAAAAAAAGCGCCAACAAGGGCGAACCCAAAATGGCGAACGTCGCGCGACGTTCGCGAACTTCCGGCGAGCGCGAACACCCGATGTTCGCAGCGAACAAGTTCGCCGGCGAACAGTTCGCGCCATCTCTATTCTGGAGTAAACCTGAGCAGAAAGTTCCTCTGGTAGGTCATAAGGTTCCAAGTGGAGAAGACGGCTGTTTCATAAACACACTTGAATTTCAAACAGCTTTACTGAAAAAAAAGTCTACTTTTAAATTGGACCGTTACTAAATATTTTTCACAAGGGAACAACATGTACTTTGGTTTTAATTCACAGACAGAAGAAGGGGGTCACAGAGACACGCACAGAGGTCACTTGTCATTTTAATAACAAGCAATTAAACCAGCTAATCATAAACAACATCTAAAGGTAATGACTCTGAAGAGACGATCTTTCCCTATTTTACATCAAAAACGCAGAAAAGAGATTATTAAAGATTATTTTGCTGGCGGACTTCTGTGTGCGGGTTTTATTTTTTCAAATTCAGAGAAAACTGACGAAATGAAAGATTCTTGACCTTGTAGCAATACATCATGCTAAACCGAAAGAACTGACTCTTCTTAAACTTGTAGATTAGAGTGCTGGATAACAGTATTTCAAATACTAGCCTTCGCTACTAGTCTGTGTATAAAACATGAAAGCCAAGTTGGAAGTGATAGCCTAATGAATTCTGTCTCCATACTTTCAGCTCAAAATAGCAGTCGCCAACATGATTCTATCCTTGGAAAGAAGTGGTGTTTAAAGTGCCCATCAGCCACAGTTATTTTTAAAAGAGTGTCTTTTTTTCCCCCTTTGTACCTACACATTACTTCACGACTGTAGACAGACGTAAACAGATAATTTATGTAAGACTGCATTTCGTTAAAAAAGGTTTCTTTCATGGTTATTCTGCTACTTTCTGTGGATATCTGGTGACTGCTACGGACGTTGTGTTCTAGGGAAATATTTCCCTCTGATATTTATGTATTTCTATAATTTAAAATATATTATAGAAACAGAGGCCCATTTATATTTGAGTTAAAAAAAAATTGAATTGTGGAAAATCTAAAATACTGGAAACCCTTGTGCATTTTAAAAATGGAAAAGATTTGATCGTGTTAAGTTACGTTAAAAAAAATTACCATAAAAATGCATTGTTTCATTAATATTCTGTTAAATCTCGAATTTTTTAAAAACTCAAAACAGCTTGAAAAACACTTCCTTTTGACTTCTCCACAAGCTTACCAGGCTTTGGCTGACCTTTTTTTCATTTAAATTTTCAAGATTTTTTTTATAGATACATTCAGGGCCGCCATTAGAAATCATGGGGCCCTGTACAATAAAATTTTTGGGGCCCCCTGGGCTCTGCCCACCCTGCCCCCAAGCCCCACCCCAGATCCCACCCACACGACAGTTAAAAAACCACACAGACATCAGCGCTAAAAAAGGTAACCTCCCCCCACACACACAAGTCGATGGTCAGGGCCCCTTGTAAGTAAAAATAAAACTGTAGCTCCAGGGCTCCCCATAAAAGTTTTTTTAAAAAATTGGTGGTCAGGCCCCTCCTACAAGTTATAAAAAATAATTGGTGACCAGGGCCCCCTTTAAGTTAAAAAAAAAACATTGGCACCAGGGCCCCCCATAAAAGCTTTTTTTTTAAAAAAAAACATTGGTGCCAGGGCCCCCTTACAAGTAAAAAAAAAATATGGCACCCCAAGAGAATATTTTTTTAAAAAAAACTTTGGCGCCATGGCCCCCCTTACAAGTTAAAAAAAAATTGGGGCCCCAGAGAATATTTTTTTTAAAAAAACATTGGCGCCAAGGCCCCACCTAACAAGTTAAAAAAAATTGGGGGCCCAGAGAATATTTAAAAAAAAACAAAAACATTGGTTTCAGGGGCCTACAGAGTATTGAAATAATACATTGGTGGACAGGGGATTAAAAAAATACACATTGGTGTTCAGTAGAATTGAACTCATGGCTTCAAGACTTCATCGTCGTCTCCTCTCGTTACTTCCGGCCTTTTCGACACTTCAGGACTTCAAATTGGGCTGTTTTCATGACTTTGGGGTCTTTTCGCCTCTTCTGGACTTTTAGGGACTGATTCACTAAGGGTCGAATATCAAGGGTTAATTAACCCTCGATATTCGACTGGGAATTGAAATCCTTCATCTTTGAATATCGAAGACGAAGGATTTAGCGCAAATAGTGCGATCGTACGATCGCAGGATTATTCCTTCGATCGAACGATTAAATCCTTTGAATCGATCGATTCGAAGGCTTTAAATCCAACGATCGAAGGAATATCCTTCGATCAAATAAAGTTAGCCAAGCCTATGGGGACTTTCCCCATAGGCTAAGATTGACTTCGGTAGCTTTTAGATGGCGAACTAGTACTTTGACTATTGAATGGTCGAATAGTCGAACGATTTTTAGTTCGAATCCTTCGATTCGAAGTCGTAGTCGTAGTCGAAGGTCGAAGTAGCCCATTCGATGGTCGAAGTCGCTCAAAAAAAACTTCGAAATTCGAAGTTTTTTTACTTCGAATCCTTCACTCGAAGTTAGTGAATCGGCCCCTTACTGTTCAGCTTTTCGGCAGTTTGGGACTTCAGAAGGGCGGCATGGCTTCGGCGCCATCAAGGTGGGGTCCGGCTCTTTCGAAAAGTTCAGCACACTTGTACCCCCTGGGATCCCCCGATGGCGGAAAACAAACTCAAAAATATTCAAATCTGTCATTTATAGCAGTGATTTTCTTGAAATGCATGAAACATTTAGATCAAAATTGTAGTAAATCAGATCTTTATTATGGGAAAAAATGCAAAATAGTCAATAATATTTCATGGTAATAGGTGTATGTTTAATTGAGCTGTTTGGAAGGCTATGAAACATAAGCACATGGCTGAAGAATATGATTCAATTCAGTGAGAAAAAGGTTTTCTTGCGAAAACTCATGCACGAGATTCAATATGAGATTCAATTCAGAAAAACTAATCTCGCCGTTTATTCTATTGAAGTCTACGGGAAAAAAAAACTTGAAGTGAATACGGAGAAAAGTTTTTTCTCCTCAAATTGAATCTCGTCCATGAGTTTTCACGTGATAAACCATGGGATAGAGTTAAAAGGTTGAACTTGATGGACTTGTGTCTTTTTTCAACCTAACTCACTATGTTACTATGAGATAACGTTTTCTCACTGAATTGAATCTGGCCCAGTGTGTGGTACAAAGATAAACATGGAAGCTCACACAACGCAGTGGCAGTGAAAGGCTGAGGTATGCAAACATAAACATCATTAAGCACATACATATGCAGATACACATTCATGCCTCACAATAGCATCAGTTACACATTTGCCTCCCATCACAATCACATACACAAACAGGCACCAATTACCTGCAGGTATTCATATGGAAAATGAGTAAAGGCAAAGAAATTTTTGCAAGGGCCAGGTGTGTTTTCTTTACTGTAAAAAGGAACAACCAAAAACAATCATTTATAATCTCATGTGACTACCAGCAGTGCAGTATGGGTAAAAGTTTTCCATTAACTATTTAGTGTTATACATCTTAAAGTGCATTGTGCAACTATAACTCCCATATAGCTGCACACAGTTCATCATAGATAAAACTTTTTCATTAACTATTTAGTAATATACATCTTAAAGTGCATTGTGCAATTATAACTCCCATATGGCTACACACAGTTCATCATAAATAAAACTTTTTCATTAACTATCAGTGATATACATCTTAAAGTGCATAATAGAGATTTTACAAATTTATACATTTATACATTTATAAACCTTGATACCACACATACATTGGTTCTCACTCGCAACCCCTGGATGCAGTGGTTGCATATGAAATTTCATACGATCAACTGCATTTGTCTGTTGCCTTGAAGGCCTACCATAATTATGATGCAATCAACAAAATGTAATCCCAGAGGAACATATTGCCTGCAGATTTACTAATAAGACTGCAAAAGCCTGTAAGGGGTTTTAGTTATATTGCCTAACGTATCTTTCCCCGATATGCCACTAACGGCATGGCTATATCGGGGGTAATCCGAATGTACGACCGTATGGTCGAAATATCGGATTACTATACGCCAAGGAGCTCCGACAGGTCGGTCGGGTAAAAATCAAACCTTCCCAATTGATATGGCCAGATATCGATCGGGAAGACCCGTCGGAAGCCCCCATAGTTTGTGTTTCATTGCATAATGTGCTTTGTGCTCATTGCATGGAAATATTACTGATCTCTATAGAGCCATACACATATAAAAGACAAATGCAGGACATGCTTAAGAAAGGCACGTGGACTGGGCCGAAACATTAGTCCTATGCTGTGTTATTTTCAATAAAATCTTTTTCATATTTTTAAACCCTGAGAGTGATGATCTTCTTTGGATGGATGGAGATACTATATTGATACTATATTGATTGTGCACCCAGGCAAACAAACACTTTATTCGAGAGTGCTGGCTCTTTGCTGGTTATATATACAGTATATATATATATATATATATATATATATATATATATATATATATATATATGATCAATGACGGTGTTATTCAAGTGTATCGGGTCAACTCTTAGGGGGGTATTTACTAAAACATTTATCTCATTTTTTTATTTTAAAAAAGGACAATAGGCTGGTTTTGCCTCCAATAAGGATTAATTATATCTTAGTTTGGATCAAGTATAAGGTACAGTTGTATTATTACAGAGAAAAGGAAATTATTAGGGATGCACCGAATCCACTATTTTGGATTCGGCCGAACCCCCGAATCCTTCACAAAATATTCGGCCGAATACCGAACCGAATCCGAACCCTAATTTGCATATGTAAATTAGGAGTGGGAAGGGGAAAACATTTTTTACTTCCTTGTTTTGTGACAAAACGTCATGCAATTTCCCTCCCCCCTAATTTGCATATGCAAATTAGGATTCGGATTCGGTTAGGCCAGGCAGAAGGATTCGGCCGAATCCGAATCCTGCTGAAAATGGCCGAATCCTGGCCGAATCCCGAACCGAATCCTGGATTCGGTGCATCCCTAGAAATTATTTTATTAAAATGTAGTCTATGGGAGATGACATTCCTGCAATTCAGAGCTTTCTGGATAATGGATCCCATACCGGTCCTAAACACAATGGAATGGAAAGAGCAAGTTCACTTGGTAAAGTTCAGAAACAACTGACAAGGAACTCTCAACCAGATTAAAGTACTGAACTAATCTGTCTAAGGCTTTGACTGGTATGCAAGAAAAATGAAGGCAACCGTCCAGAGCAGTTGAAAGTAGGGATGCACCGAATCCACTATTTTGTTATTCAGCCAAACCCTCAAATCCTTTGCAAAAGATTTGGCTGAATACTGAACCGAATCCGAATCCTAATTTGCATATGTGGAAGGGTAGAAAATTTTTTACTTCCTTGTTTTGTGACAAAAAGGCACAAGATTTCCCTCCCTATCCCTAATTTGCATATGCAAATTAGGATTTGGTTCAGCCGAGCAGAAGGATTTGGACGAAAATAAATTTGGTTACAAACATGTCTACGCATATGCCCAGTGACAATTTTCTAACTACCACAACAATCAGTAGTAGAATAACCTAACCAATAGGGATGCACCGAATCCACTATTTTGGATTCGGACGAATCCACTATTTTGGATTCGGCTGAATACCGAACCGAATCTCAATTCTCGAATCTTTTCATAGTCAAATTAGGGCTGGGAAGGGGAAAACATTTTTTACTTCCTTGTTTTCTGGCAAAAAGTCACGCAATTTCCCTCCCCATCCCTAATTTGCATATGCAAATTAGGATTCGGTTCGGCCAGGCAGAAGGATTCGGCCGACTCCTGCTGAAAAAGGCTGAATCCTGGCTGAATCCCGAACCGAATCCTGGATTCGGTGCATCCCTACTAAACAACCAGCATAATTTCACTGTAAGCACAGCAGTCATACGCATTATAAAAAATAGGGTTGACTCACTAACCTTTAATGGTTTCAGCATGTTACACTGAAATATATGGTATGGTGAAAAAAATGTGCAAACAGTGATAACTTTGTTGTATAATTCATCATTGTCTACAGTAGTATTAATGAACACACAAAAGACAAGAAAAATAGGTTATTCATTACCATGTGGCACACAATGTGGAGGATACTTTCTTTTTCTCATAGTATGATACTATGCAAAAAGCCTTGTTTTGAAACTTTCTGGGTAATGGGTTTCTAGATAACGGATAGCGAGAAAAGAAGAGAACGGTAACATAGGAGAGGAAAACAAACATTCACCTGCTACTGGTCAATCCATTGAATTCCGCTCTGGTCACGGAACACAATAAGGTCGCACATTCGGATCTCCGGATCAAAAAAGGACTTGCCTCTCGATGTGAGTGTCATGATAAAACACATAAAAGCACACATGCAGTAGAAGCGGGCGGGGGAGAGTACGGCTTTACGTGTTTCCTGACTACACTACTCAATTTATCAGAAGCTTCTGATGAAGTGACTATTGTAGTCACGAAACGCGCTAAGCCGTGCTCTCCCCTGTGTTTTATCAAGACACTCACATCGCGAGGCAAGCCTTTTTTTGTGATCCGGAGATCCGAATGTGCGACCTTACTGTGTTTTGGATTCTAGAGAACGGATGCCATTCCATATTGCCTATCCCTGAGCTATGAATCTTTTTTTCCACTTTATTACATTACTTTATTCTGTAGCCACCAGCAGAGGGAGTATGCAAGTTGGACTTAGGCACGAATACATTTACAAGTGTATTTATTATCACTGGCTGGAGTCCTTTACACAAACAAACAAATCAAAATATATTGAATATGAGCCTAAAAAGTTTAAAAATGCTTGTGCTGTTGAACAAAGAATATCTAAATAAAATGACCTTTTGTTCACTTTGTTCTTCTTATGTAATGTTTTCCTACTCCCTATTTTATACTTCTAATTCTCTGTCAATGTTTTTGTTCTGTTCTTTAACCTACTGTTGTCAACACACTCTTTTGGGTAACAACTTATATTATCTTCCACATTTATCCCCCCCTACTTCCCTTTTATCGTCACAACTTTTATCCCCTAAGAACTTCATCTTCCTTCCTTTTCTGATGTATTCACTTTCCCGAATTCTCTGTTTCCTTCATTGCTCATTTCTTCCACTTTCCACAGAGTTCTGCCATTTCTCAAGTCTTCACATTTTAAAAGAAGCCCTAAAAAATACAAGTGTCCCAAAGTAATTAAAATATAATGTACTGCTGCCCTGGGCTGGTAAAAACTGTGTGCTTCAAAAAGACTACTATAGTTTTTTATGAACAAGCTGCTGTGTTGCCCTGGGGGCAGCCATTCAAGATGAAATTGGAGAAGAGGCCCAAGATTACACAGCACATAACAGATAAGCTCTGTGGAATACAATGGGCTTAGTTCTTACACAAGAAAACTAACGGCGGTCAAATGCCATTCACGGCTCCCTACAAGACTACAGGCTAAAAATGTTTCTCATTTTAAAATAGGACATTTGATGCCAATAAATAATTAATCTGCAGGTTCTGGATCAACACATTTTAAATGTAGAAAAATAATATGTTCACTTCTTGGCATTAGTGTCCTTTTACTCAATTCTTCCTTCACCTCCATATCTCTCTCTCTTCAGCTTATGTTTTATATTCCCTTTCTCATACCCCTCTTTGCCTTTATATTAACATTCTCTGTTAATAACGTTCTATTGCTCCAAATACAAATACTTACAAATACTTCCATTCCACCGTCCCCATGACATTCGGTTATTTCTATTTTCTCAAACCTTCCCTTATTTTTCTCCCTTTACCCCACCCACTTCCTTGTGCTCTCTATTTAGCTGCATTTTTCTGCATTCTGTTATATCTCTATTTTGCTATTACCCCAACCAATGTTCTCTCTAATTCATTCTCGGCTATGAGGGCAAAAAAATTATTTTGTGCAGTTTCTAAAAACCTGTGTGCTCAAGAATTAATACAAAATGTAGTGTTTTCACACAACATTCCTTGTGCGCACCACAACCTTAGAGGGAACATTGACCCCAACACTGTTTTCTGCTTTCGGTTTCCCCGATTTCCCTTTATTTTCAGCCTGTTTGTTGCTTCCGGTCTCAGTTTTTCTGTCCTGTCCACAGTCAGACTAATGTTTTTCTGAACTCGTTGGTATGTCAGTGATTGGGTGGCATGTCCCATGCTGTTATGTATGATGGGGTTCTGGTTAAATATGAACATTTCAGAGGAGGAACATGTCATCAGGCAAAGCAGAATCCAGGTCCTGACCTTTTCAAATCTGATTTCGTAATTAGATTTAGTGATTCGATTTTAACTATATCCTGTTAACATTTCATTTGTTTTAAAAAAAAAAAAGTTCAGCTCACATTAAATCTGACATTTTTTTCCTTTCCTATAACAATATATTTCAGCTTATAGTTAAACCCTGCATCATCTAAATAAACCATTTTCATATAATATATTTTTTCAGTAGTATGTGCCATTGGGTAATCCTAAATAGATAATTGCCATTTTAAGTACCAAGGGCCGCCCCCTGGGATTATATGATTCATGGTGCACATAACCAAAGCAAGGGCACACATATATGTTAGGTCACATGGGACAATAATGGACAAAGTTCTGTCTTTACTTCTTCCTGTTTCAGTTAGAGCTGCTTTATTTCTGGTCAGGTGATCTCTGAGGCAACACACAGACCATCCCAAATGGTGGTGGCTTAAGGTAACTAATGTAAAAGGACAACAATTACTGATATCTATATTCCAGTTTGGTAAGAGACTTTAATAGGCCACTTAGGGGTTATTTACTATACTGCGAATGCAAAAATCACCATTGTAGTGAAAGTGGAAACTGTAATAATAAATAAGAGTAAAAAAAACGAGCGGATTTGATCGGAGTTTGTAGCAGAAAATATTAAGATAAATTCGGATTTTGATAAATAACCCCTTAATGTGATATAAACTCTCTGTTGTCTAAGTATTCATTCTGAAGGTATAGTTTTCCTTTAAGAAGACAACAGTCATAGTTGTGTTTAGAAAGTCTGCCCCACCTATTAGCACTGAGCTCCAAACACAAGAAGAGCACCAGTGTCCTGCCCTCTACTTTATTTTACATTGTAGAGGGGACTCATCAGGCAAAAACCCTGAATAAGTTGGGTGGGAATCCCATTTTGGATCACTCAAAGTCACCATTTGATCAGATATCAAACTGTTTAGATTTCAAGTGAAGCATGAGAACAAGATGACAGCTTCAATAAAGAATATATTCACCTGACTCTCCCAGGATACTTCATGGCTAGTCCTGCACTGGAAACAGCAGCAGCTACATTCAGATCCTGATCAACAACAATTGCTCCAACGGTGTCCAACGAGTTTGTAAAAGAATATTAACAAGGCAAGTCGGCAGGAGCGGAAACGTATGCATTTCATTTTCTTTTGGGAAGTCACAAGAAATATATAATATTTTTGCATTGTTTATCTTGGTATATAATAAAGAGTCTGGCTCATGTGATACATACATGCTGAACAATTATAATCCTAACAATAGCTGCATTTTCCCAATTTATATCATTCACATCATTAAGGGGAAATGTGATGTTTAACATCCCAACATTTAGAGCTTGGCAATGTACTACCTAGGACATGGAAACACAACTTAGTGCCTCTGCTCCTGTTAACTGGCAAATGCCATTTGCTCCTGAGTAACCTATATAAGTAGGTGTTGTACTGGTCACTTCAGTTATTACAGCAAATGTGTTAGAAAATACTATACTTTTTCCTGGGTGTTCCCACCCAGGAACACTGAATTCACTTCATAATAGTGGCTTGAAATAAAGGGCAAGAAGCCTAAATGATATATGTGAGTGCCAACCTTATTCTTTCATGCTTATACTATATGGTATTGTTAAGCAAATCATCCAGGGGACAGAGAGAATCACAGCATAATTTAAGAAGGAGGATAACTGCTGGTGAGAACCCTTGTTATACATTTGTCATCCATGGCATACATCTTCCCTTAAAGAAACATTTCAGTGTAAAAATAAAAACTTGGTAAATAGATAGGCTGTGCCAAAAAAAAAAATGTTTCTAATATAGTTGGTTGGCCAAAAATATAATGTATAAAGGCTGGAGTGACTGGATGTCTAACATAATAGCCAGAACACTACTTCCTGCTTTTCAGCTCTCTAATTCTGAGTTAGTCAGTGACTTTAAGGGGGCCCACATGGGACATAACTGTTCAGTGAGTTTGCAATTGATCCTCAGCATTCAGCTCAGATTCAAAAGCAACAGATATGTCTCATGTGCCCCTCAAGTCACTGATTGGTTACTGCCTGTAACCAATCAGTGGAAACCAAGAGAGCTGCAAAGCAGGAAGTAGTGTTCTGGCGATTCTGTCACTGCAGTCTTTATACATTACATTTTTGGCCAACCAGCTATATTAGAAACATGTTTTATTTTGCAAATCTATTTATCCAGTTTTCATTTTTATACTAAACAATTCATTTAAGGCTTCTGCTAAGACAGGTTGGAGTGATTACACAAAGTCTAAACCATGCTTCTATATGCTTATGCAGTACTGCCTCATTCTGATTCAGTCAAACCATGAATCAAGAGCAGTGGACTAGAGAAGTCCTCACAGCAGGCCAACTATGGAAAGATGCCAGTTTGCAAAACTGCCCACCCCAACTGATTATCTGTGCTCAGGTCACTGATCAAATTACATGGGGTGTCCCTATTCTGTCCAGACCAAAATCAGATCTGTTATAATCACAATATAATCAACAGATAATGTGTATTACAATAAACAGCCTATTGAAGGATCTTACCAAACTGTCATATATCAGTAAATGTTGCCATTTATAATTTCTTCCTCAAGCTGCCATTTTGTTATAGTTTATTTACCCCCTTAGAGATCACCTGACAGGAAATAATGCAGCTCTAAAGGTGGCTACTAGCCGTATCAATTATCTTAGCTAGGTATCAACTAGCCGATGCAGTCCTCGATCGCCAGAAAAATCAAACCTCCCTGATCGATATCTTTCTGATTTTTGACCTGATATCGATCAGGGAGACCCCTTGGAAACCCCCATCAAAACAACCGATATCGCCAGCTTTAATCTGCCCATGTATGGCCACCTTAACTGTAACAGGAAGAAATGTGGAAGTAAAAGACTGTGCTCTCTCCATCCAGTTTATCTTATAAGCTAGGGGGTGGCCCTTGCTACTTAAAATTACTGTTTTTCTAGTTAGTGAAAAGTATATTTCTATAAAAAGGTTTATTTAGATACATATTTATACATGGGCTGTTTTATGCAATATATATACTTGCAATATTAGGGTTACAACTTTGAGATCCTCTTATGACTTTATAAACTTTGTCATTAGATCTGCCATCCAATGACAAAGCCAATAACAGGTGCTAACTGAATTATCACCTTTAACGTTTTCATCTTATGACAAGTCCTACATCACAAACCATGGGTGGGAAACTTTCATTGCTTTCTAGATGCTGAAAATCTACAATTGACATCAATGTCACCAGTAACTGTAGTTCTGCTGAATGCTGTCTTGGGTTCTTTCAGCAGTTCAACAAATTGAAAGAAACAAGTAAACAGAACAAGAAAGACATATAAATGTTTGAAAACAAAAGGACATGCACAAAGAAGTCTTGCAGAAAATTCTAGATTTAGCAAGTGTCAAAATTACTTTTTACAGTTTATTTGCAATGGCAAATGAGGGGTGCTATAATGGTTTCACAAAGTTACAAGTGTACAGCCAAACTTGGACCACTGCAGGCAAGTTGTCTACACAGGGCTAACAAACAGCCAATCGAAGTCCTCAATTTTCAGAAGCTTTTTTTCATGTTTAGTTCCTCAACATTTTCTACAATTGAAGGGGGCTCACAAATACAAAAAATCAGGGACCTCTTTAAAAAAGTGGAAAGATCTGATCATGTGTCCAGCTCCTCAAATTAGCAGATATTTGCCAAATGATTGGATCACAGACAGGGGGCACACCCTATTCCATCCAAATCACAAACATTCACAAAAACTTTCTACAATGTACCTTTAAATGTGGTTCACAACTACATCTAGAACATGTTACATGTTATACAGCTTCAGATTATCTTCATTACATAAGCAAAAAATTCTATCATTATTATTGCCTTTTGTTTATTAATCACGGAGTTCTATATATAAAGTAAAATTCTCAGAATAATCAGTACAGTGTATGCAAAAGGTGGAAGCTATTAATACTATATTGAAAAAGTCACATAAAAAAATAGCAGGGATAAAGTTGGCCTAAATGCATTGAATGACAAATATAGGCACAAAAAGACTTAACATTAGGCAGTTCCCTCAGTTGCCATCAAGTAGTCAGGAAAACACTGAGCTGTTGCACGCACGGTCAGTTAGTTACGGGTCAGAAGTGTCAGTACTGGTAGCATTCAAAGCACAAGGATATAAACAAAATGGAATGACATCTTTAAGTGTTTAATAAATGTGGCATACGACCATTGCACCTAGCAACTCAACCTCTGCGGTTACAAACATAAAAGTGAATCCAGGCTCTTTATGGATTTGTATCCCACTTTATTAGTATGGTCTTTTAATAACACGAAATATGGAAATGGTTTCTGGTAAAATGTGCTCATGAAACATACCAGATGATTTCCTTTTTTTTTTGAAACTCTAAGAGGACTATGGAAAGAACAGCATATGGTTACACTATATAGAAGCAAAGGCACTTTTGGAGGTAGAGTGATCACTTGTCATGCAATTCTTAGTGCCAATGACATAAACCTACGATGAAGTGTCCTTCGATGACATGAAACGCGTAAGGCTGTTTCATCTTAAACATAATGTAAAATAAAAACTTCTTGTATTTGGGCCCCTGGATTTTACTTTATGGTGTTCCGTATTGATGCCTGCCTATTTTTGAATTTCTGTGCCAATGACATAGTTGGCTCGTGAACTCAATGTCCTTTTGAGTTTGTATTTAGGGATCTAGTCGGGTACAAAGCCATAAAAGTTTTACAAGTAGCAAGCATCATTACAGGGCTCCATCAAGCCAAACCAAACACGTGCTTTATTTCCAGTGTTGGCATAACAATCACATAAGCAGAGTTATTCACACCTTACTGATAAAAACTGATGGTAACCAGAGTTGTAAATAGAGGAGTGGGAAGAACTGAGCAAATAGGACTCAAAATTGACTGGGAAGTGCTTGTTGCCAACTAGGGTCAGACTGGAATTTTGGGGGCCCAACGGGTTCCAAACTTCTGGGGACCCCGCATGTGCGAACGTATATTTTCTAATTTGTTTTTGGGGGGGGCAGCCGATCGTGGGCTCATCTGGGCCAGCGGAGGCACGTGAGGGCAGGGGTCCACCAGGTTTTTTCCAGGTGTCCAAGTCCAACCCTGTTGCCAACTACCTCAATTCTCTCAGCTCAGTAGCAATATTTATTTATAATGCTTCCACATAACGTAAAGGGATGGCATTTTAGGCTGACATTTATTTGCATAAATTATAGAGCTCAATTAGGAATGGCAAGTGCAAGAACTATGTCCGCTAGAGGGTGATGAATGCAGGTTGCAGGTGACAATTACAAAGAGCCGAGTATGTGAACTCCTGAGCAGCTTGGTGCATTGTCCATGTTTTTGCCCTTTACTCCCCCTATATGTACTAGGATACCCTATTAATAAGTGTATACTGCAGACCCCCTCAAGTTAGATACGAAGAAGAGCCTAAGCTCATGTTGAAAATAGGCAGGTCTTTATAATGGAGGTTCTAATTACCCAGATTTGTATTGAAAATACGATACTGCCAGGACAGTTCATACATTGTTGAGGAAACTACCAGAAATCATGATATACTGGAGTAAGTATCTCTAATAAATCTCTAACAACCTAGCATATATAGTAAATATAAATTAGTAATACACATATTTTTAAAGCACCAACATATTCCACCTCGTTGTGAGCATAAACATTAAACATACAAATTTACATACAAAAACAACCGATAACAAATACAAGAGGCAAAGAGGTCCATGCCCTAAAGGGCTTACAATTTTTTAAAAAAACATACTAGTACACCTGGGTACTAGTGACCCTAATATTATTGAAAAAAGCATCAAAGACCTAATTTCAGAAAAGAATAAATGGTTGTCATTTAAAATATAACTGCTCCCAATTTATTACCTTAAAGGGCACCTGTTGGTTAAAAATGTTATCCCCAACCAAAGGTGCGGGCTAATAGAGCACGCATTCCAGTTGGGGATAACAGTCGTTTTAAGAAAAATGCCCCCCAAAATGTTTTTGGAAATAATTTGGTTATAAAGGATTCAGAACTATCTTGTTGATACATACAACAGAATAAACAGAGTTTAAATACTCACTCGATTCGGGCACTGATGGCTCAACTCAATCCAGTGGCTGACTTAGACTATGGTTCATATATGTTTAGTCAAAGTTAAAGTAAACAAGGAAACAGGGCCTGATGGCATACGGTACATTCTCAAATACTTAGAGATCTTATATCAGTTTTAGTCAGGACACTTTTTCTGATTTTCAGAAAGGATTTATGTAAGACGTGCCAGGCGATTTCCCCGGCTTCTTACCTCCCGGCATGTCTCTCCTTGAGTGATCTAACTTCCGGGTTCATCCTCAAAGTGACGCTGGTGACCAAAGCTGAGCGTCTTGACACCTGCCTCATGTCGCAGGCGTCATGACATCATCAGGATATGTCAAATTTGAATTTTTGGTGCCAAAGACTGCTAAAAAGGCCAGTCCACCGTTTTGTTAATGCCCAAGCTGGTTCCAGTTTTTCTGATCCTGCAGAAGCATTCTTTATTATTGAATTCCTGGTTGTTGACTTTTTGCCTGACTCTTGACTACTATTTCTGCTGCCTGCCTTGAACCTTCCGCCCGCCTTCGACTACGTCTTTTCTTCATCCCTGCCGGTACCTCGCTTACGATTTTTGCTACGCACTTCCTTGTTGGATTCCGTAGCAAAAAGCACAGGGCCCCAAAAGGGCGTTGGTGAACACCGGAACCCACAGGGTTCTCCTGTGCGTCCGCAAGGTACAGTCGCCGACCAAGGTTCCTGACAACATGGTTGTTACAGTTTATCTTGTATAATACCTATGGACTGTGGGAACACTGCTGTAATTCCAATATTTAAAAGGGCCATGACCTCAGCCTAGAAATTACCTTTATGAAGGACAGATTATGTCAGATGAATGTAATATTTTTTTATCATCATTTAGTAGTAGGAACTTGGATAGAGGGGTTGGAGTGGATCTGATTTATTTGGATTTTTGCCAAAGCCTTTGACACTGTGTCGCATAAACGGCTGCTTTTTACCCTAAGATCTGTTTGGTCTTGGCAATATTGTTTGACATGGGCAGGAAACGGACTGGAAACTTTTGCCACTGAACTGCTAATTAGTGTATAAGTTAAAGTTGGAGTTAAATCATTACATGTGCTTTGATCTCACAAGAAGGCCAGCCAGAGATGCACACCACACTGCCAAGATATCTTGTTAAGTTAGATGCATGGATGGAAAGCGCAGTTTTTAACATGGGAGTCTGAGGAGTCTGCATATGGTGTGTTCTAAATTGATGCCACCAGGTGAACATTTTATATTGGCTTTAGTACAGGTATAGGACCTGTTATCCAGAATGCTCAAGACCTGGTGTAGTCTGGATGATGGATCTTTCTGTAATTTGGTTCTTCATACCTTAAGTCTACTAGAAAATCATGTAAACATTAAATAAACCCAATAGTCTGGTTTTGCTTCCAAGAAGAATTAATTATATCTTAGTTGGGATCAAATACAAGCTACTGTGTTATTATTATAAAGAAAAAAGAAATAATTTTTACAAATTTGGAATATTTGGCTAAAAAAAGAGTCTATGGCTTTCTGTAATTTGGAGCTTTTTGAATAATCTCCAGATAACAGATCCCATACCTGTAATAAGAGATTATTATCCACTTACTTCACAGTTAACCCCCTTATCTATTCCTTCTAACAAGGCAAAAATCTATGCACATTTCAGATTTAAATACATTTGTCATGAATGCTAAAACTAGAATGCCATAAAGCATTAAAGTATTTTTATTCTTTTCTGTAAGCATTGGGAAGATAACATGTGAAATCCAGATTTAGGATCCTAATCAAACAAACAAAGGCTAAGTTTAGAACTCTGCCACAGGGAACAGCAAGGCAGAGCATTGACATGACTTTGTCCATTTAGTCAGTGAGAGACTTTTAGCAAATTTAAAAAAAAAAAAAACAGCTGGAATATTGGCATTCTTCTATACGATTTTCTAAGAAAAGTTTAAAGATGGCAAAACAGATGTTCTAATGAGAGAGGCATCATGATTCACTCCAGATGTTGTGGAATTTTTAAGATGATAAGAGATAAAGCACAACAAAGTCAGCCAGAGCTATAATGAAGTGCAACCAGTAGTGATGAGCGAAATTATTCACCAGCAATGGATTTGTGGTCGAATTCCGAATTTCGCCATGTGCAAATTCTACTCGAAACTGTGGCGAAAATTCGCAGAGAAAAAATGCCCATGAGAAAATTGACTTTAATGCATTAGGACAAAAAAGTCGCCATTAGAAAAAACGCCCATTGACTTTAATGCATTTGGACAAAAAAGTCGCCATAAGAAACAGCTCCCATTGACTTTAATGCATAAGGACAAAAAAAAGTCACCTTAAGAAAAACGCTGATTGACTTTAATGTATTTGGACAAAAAGTCGCCATAAGGAACAGCTCCCATTGACTTTAATGCATAAGGACAAAAAAAAGTCACCATAAGAAAAATACCCATTGACTTTAATGCATTATCGGGGGAATGTAATAAAAATCGCTAACGGAAAAACTATTCGCAATGCGAAAAGTTATGCCTATGCGCGAACAAATTTTGCTTTGTGCGAATTTAATATAGCTTTTGCGAGCCCGGAAACTGTTTAGCGACCACTTCCGACAGTGAAAGACCGTTTGCGAATTTTATAGTTTGCGCCAATGCACAGTCAATGTAATAAAACTTCTTACTGAAAAAGTCGTTATGTTTGCTCCAAAAGATTACGACACCTTCAAGCACTTCTTATGATTGCGCAATTAAAATTTGCAATGCGCAATTAAAATTCGCAATGCAATAACAGTTTAAGGAACAATATTACATTGCGAGATGTGGATTTTTAGTCTTATTGGTGCGAATTGTTTTGCTCTTTGCGACTTTTATTACATTCCCCTGTATGAGTAGCGAAAATTGTTGCACGCGCAAGAAACACCCATTGACTTCAATGCGTTTCACAATTTTTTTTCGCAGTTTCGTGAATTGTTTGGCAAAGCAAAACAGAACAGATTCGCTCATCACTAGCAACCAGTGCCTGTGTCCAGCACTGGGCCAGGCTGGCCAGGCTCCTTAGGCAACCTGTAGGGTAAAATACCTGCCAAGGCTGGGGCTGGTATTGTATTGTAATTGCAATGTAGCTGCCGGTAAATTTGCAATACCTTTATAAAAAAGCCCTTGGCTCGCCCGAAATTCGCTCAGAACTTACCTTTTTTTAGGCCTTCTGGCCATCATGAGATGTTGCTCCACCCCCTTTTGCAATGTGGTACGCGGCTTTGCCCCCTGTTGCATCATGGACCGGCCCTTTTGTTCCCGCCCCCCCTCCACCAGCCGGTAAAGCTTTTTAGAGAAGATGGCTACCCTAGCAAACTGACATCAAAAAGGACACCCACGTCCATGAGTGCAAAAAGGGTGCAAGCAAGTGCGTCAAAAATGATGCACGTGTGCAAAAAGGACACACTCGCGTGCCAGAGCAGATCGGACTAGGATATGAGGCAGAGAAGGTCCGCCTACCCATATTTCCTGAATGGGTCACAATGAGAGATTGCAGTAATATAGAGCATTTAGTACATATGTGCATAATCAACGTCAACCAAATAAGTTCTTTCTGGAAACAACCAAAATAAGTGTGCACGCACTCCTGCAGCCAAGGCATTGGAGGTTGAAACGTGTAACTTTTATTCCATCTTGTTAAAAGATATGCGTCCTTAAGCGTTTCGTATCAAACGATACGTAATCATACGCACTTGTTAGCAAACAACCGTTACAGATATTTAAACTTAATTGAAGGAAATGACGTCCGAGCTGACCTTACAAAAGGTACTCCTTACGGACTCAAAAGGTAAAAACAATTAACTCTTAATGATCAGGAAATCAGAAAAGTTACCACTACAAAATGTCATAAATATAGAAGTAGAGTTAATTGTTTTTACCTTTTGAGTTTTATTTTATTTATTTTGGATGATTTGCATTGCCTAAGCTACGGGTTCGGGGCACGGCACCCGGGCCATTTGGCCAATTTGGTGAGTGTAAGCTCTGCTGACCTTTAACGATATTGAAATTGAATTGTTCACCTTTCAAGTTTGGACACCGAGGTCACCATTTTCACTCGGTGAGAATTACCCAGTGGCTGGCTTTCCATCACTGCAAGCAAGATTAGAATATATGCGTTTTGATAATATTTAATTGGTCTTGAGAGGGATTAGAGCCAACAATCTTTTTTCCTTTCTGGAAACAAGGTGCAAATGTCATTATTCAGGAATGCTAAGTCAATATTAATGAAACAAGCTATGCTGCTGTGAGACCAAATCACATGAAGACAGGGCTGAACTTTGGTTCAAACAAAGACCACACAAGTTTTGCCCAGCACATATCAATTTACTGTGTCCCCCCGTCGGCATTAAGCGCAGGAACTGCCCCTAGTGGTTACGCACACCCCTCAGGACGTGGACTTCAGCCAAGGTTGTAATCATAAATCCCCCATGACCTTTTCAATTTGAAATGTTTCAAGTCAAGACGAAATGAAAGCAAGCAACAGAGAGCTGTCATCGGTAAAAATGGATTACAAGTAAATTGATTTAAAATGTGCTTTTCATAAAGGCCTAAGCCACCGACACGCTCCTCACGCTGTCCCAAACTGACCTTAGGCCTGTCTCACGGGGTAAAAAATCCTTTGAGATATAAACAAACCTCAGCTGTGAAGCGTGCATAAAAATAAATACAAGAAATAATGGCTCCTTTCCTGTGTGGTCACCCATGGATGAGGACGGGAAAGGAAATGCAGCCCGCTCATGAAAGATTAATTAGGTATGTCCCATTTTAACTTCTCTTTGGTGTCAAGGAGATGTGCATGAAAATACAGGCCGACAAACCAATAAATGCCTGACATACTGATGTCTTTTCAAGTATGATTATTATAAGCAGCAGCAGAATCTGTAACGGAAAAAAACTCAACTCGCCAATTTTCAGATCAGTTGGTGTTTTTGAAAATACAAAGAAATAAAAAATAGAGAGCCCAAGACTTCCAATATCATATCTCTCCAGTAGCAAGTTAAATAGGGTAGCAAATCCTAATATAATACACATAAGTCATATCTTGTAAATGATATCCTGATAAACATCGTTATAATGTCATCAGTTATAAATGGAGCTTAGTGATGTCATTTTTGTCACATGACTCACTAAAACTTGTGTATTATATAATAAATAAAGTACCTCTTGTTGGAAAATACGAGGGTATTGGAAGTTACCTTGGAGTTCCATGACCTGTATAAAAGCACTCGGCCTTTTGCTTCGTGCTTTTAAATGGTCATGGAAATCCTCAGTAATTTATAATATCCTTATAATTTACAATAAGTGGAACTTTTTTCCCTATATATACAGGTATGGGATCTGTTATCCATTATCCAGAAAGCTCTGAATTACAAAAAGTCCCATAGACTCCATTTTATCCAAATAATCCAAATTTTAAAAAGTGATTTCCTTTTTCTCTGTGATAATAAAACATTATCTTGTACTTGATCCAAACGAAGATATAATTAATCCTAATTGGAAGCAAAACCAGCTTGTTGGGTTTTTTTAATTTTTACATGATTTTCTAGTAGAATTAAGGTATGAAGATCCAAATTAAGGAAAGATCTGTTATCCGGAAAACCCCAGGTCTCGAGCATTCTGGATTATAGGTCTCATACCTGTTTATATATATATATATATATATAGATATATATATATATATAGATATATATGCAGATGATACCCGCACTCTTTCTCTCGTTTTGCCGGGTGCTTGGTCAAAAAGAGGTATATAGAATTTTAGAAAGGACCAGCACTCCATTTTCCAAAGAATTCAATAATTTATTTCAATTTCACAGTGTCTCCAATGTTTCGGACCACTTTGGGGCCTTTATCAAGGATGGAGACACTGTGAGATTGAAATAAATTATTGAATTCTTTGGAAAACGGAGTGCTGGTCCTTTGTACAATTATATATATATATATATATATATATATATATATATATATATATATATATATGTATGGTCTTGAGAAAGGTCTTAGATACAGACCGAAACGTTGACCTTTTTTTAAATGCATCTTCATGGACTATATATATATATATACACACACACACATACACACACACACACACACACACACACACACACACACACACATATATGCATACATATATATATATGTGTTCAGATGGTACCTGCACTTGAACTCCAACTTCTGTTAGTGGGTGCTGGGTCAAATTCAAATGTATAATTCTTATAGATGGACCCGCACTCCAAATTCATGTGAAAAAAGGTTTTTATTCGTACATCACTCATGCATCCAACATTTCGACCCACTGTGGGGCCTTTATCAAGGATCCTTGATCCTTTATCCTTGATAAAGGCCCCATAATTATTTATTTATTTTTTTAAACTTTCAAGCAAATGAATTGGGTCATTCTCTTTTCCATTCAGCAGCATTTCTCTTGGTTGTTGAAGATGATTATTTTACGGGTCTGTACAATCTATGTATAGATAGCAATTCCACTAGAGGGATGGCAACAAATCCAGTAGAGCACATGGACAAAATCTGACATCAGGCATCTAAACTGTCAGAGAATACCCTAAACCTCAAATACGTTGGGCAAGATAAAAAAAAAAAAAAAGGGCAAAGTTATAGTTCCATATGAATACAATTAATAATTAGTCGAGCAGTTTTATAAATATAGAATAATGAAGAAACCAAATCTCCAATTTTGCACATCTCTGCACGGTCTTTACAGTAATTCTTTTGTTGCCGGGTAATTCTGCTATGTTTAAAATGTTCCCAGATAAAGAAGCAAGCTTAGATTTTTTCCCAAATTCCATGTAGCCATGCTCACTGCCAGAGAGGCTTCTGACATATAATTCTACAATGAGTTGTATGCTCTCTTGTGGCCACAAGTTTTAGTGATTACTCACATGGCTTGCCATGATACAACATATTATGGCAATTATGGCTGAACTATTAAGATGAATAATTTAAATTAAAGGAATAATACAGGGCTTAAATGCTGATGCTTAACAAGGCCAAATCATTGCCATCAATGATACCTTTAACCTTCCCCTTCATTTGCTCTGTAGTTTTGATTTACAGTATATAATGTCAGACTCAACGAGCTGCACGCACAGCAACCAGTATGGGGTCAAAAGAAGTTGACGTACAACAAAGACGAGAATGCTGCCTCCATCTACAATTAACATTTTCTCTAAATTTCAGCATATCATCAGCTTTCCTGTGTGGTTCTCATTTGAAAGCTGCTGTTTTTTTCTGCAGAGTAAGCATTGCAAACCCGTTGATGCAGTACAGACCCCACAACGCATTCCAGTAAAGTGAGCTGTAGACACCTCTGGCCGCAAAAGTGTTATTAAACTCCTACGGTATGTGTCCAGTTCCATCAAGCAAATAAAGAGCAGTGTATTCGGGTTGCGTCATGTGCCTCGGATTGTTTTAACTGGGACACCGTAAAACAAAATTACACAACATGTTCACAAATAAAACCGGAGGAATGAAAATAAACCGTGGCTGTAAAAATCTTTACGGCTTCTAAATTTTCGTCCAAGTTTCCTTAAAGATGTATTGCGCTCAAAATTTGATTTAGTGAAAACATTGCTAGGTCAAAGGGGACGTGGTGGACTGCGGTGTAATAAAAATACTTCTTGAGACAAACTGTGTTTACATATATGGGTTTGTTCTTTAAGGGTGCTTAAGATCATGTAAGCTTACCCCAAACCACGAAATTCATAGTTGAACGCTACAATGGCCAGAATACCTCCCTCCAATGAAGGCTTGTGCAGAAATATCACTGCTGCCTTAAAATAGATACCAACACATAGTTCTTCATCCCATTATTTTGTGTATAGAAAATAGTTGGCCTTTAGAAGATTAATTTTGACATGAACAGGCAGTTAATGAATGAAAGCCATAGCTGGAGACTTGGGATAATGAGACGTACTCTACTACGTTGATGGTGGGGCTAAAGAGCAACAATACAGCCCAACTTTCTTCAGTTGAGGGACAAGGAGAAAACAGTGGTTCAGACACAGAGACCTTTACATGTAGCAAGACAACTACTGATGATGATGATACAGAGATCACAGCCTACATGGCCAATGCTGGTTTGGCCTATTTGAACAGGCATTTTGGTATTTCATATCCTATAAAGAGAAGTTATATAACTTTCTTTTGGCTTGTTACCAAAACTAATGGCAAAATTACACCTTCAAATGTCCCTTTTTTTCTTATGGGTTTTACATGAATCCTGGATTTGGTGCACCCCTGGCACCTTACTAACATTCACAAAGGGCACCACCATAGTTCAGTTCCTATAGTTCAGATAAAGTCGTTTTCAGCCCTTGTTCTGTGTGTGGGTCAAATTCACTAAAGGGTGAATTTTCACCAGTGAAGGCTCCACCACACTTCGCACCACTTCACCAGGAGTAAATTTGTCACCACTACTCTAATTCGCTAAAATGCGAAGTTGCGTCTCTGTAGACGAACGTTGGCAAAGTTTCGCTAGCGATAATTTGTCAGCGCCAGCATTTTGAAGCGAACTTTCCCTAGCGTTCATTTCTGCCTAGGTCAATTTGAATAGGGCGGGTACATATAGATCGTATATATGTCTTTATTAGAGATGTTGGTGCAAATGCTTGAAGTGGCCACTTATTACAAATGTCCAAGGAAGCATAATAAAGGCTAATGAGATCCTATAATGCCCTAGACATGAGCCCACCCTAAAACAAATGTGGCACGCCCCTCAAATGTTTGGGAAAAAATGTTAACACAAAAATCTTTAATAGTTGGAATTTTTTAAGACATTCCCGTTTTAAAATATGAAAAAACACAAGTGCGTTTTAGAACTTTTATGAGTTTCCAGCATACAGGAAATGATGTCACTAACAAAAGATTGAAGAGGATGTAGCTTCCTCTTACCAGTTCGCCAGGTCTAAGGAAACTTTGGCGAATTTTCTCTAGCGACGGCCACTTTGCCCTTTAGTAAATCTGCCCCTATAAATCTTTATCAACACATGCATGCATTTTCAACACTATTTACATATGTACTTCCTTCTTTACACCTGTGCCAAAATGATCTCCTACAGCTAGTGATGGGTGAAAATATTTGCCAGGCGCAAATTCGCTGCAAATTTCCACATTTCATCACCAGCGAAAAAGGGAAGATTCTATCATACTTACCGTGATCTTCCTTTCCCTGGCCCTCTCCATGTCCACACCTTTCGGGATAGCCCCTCCCTCTCCTCATTAAGAACCCAACCTCCTAACTAATAAATTAGGCGGTCGCCCTTCCCCTGGTGTCTTGTGCAAAGTTAATTGATCTTATAAAATCCAAGGGAGGGAAACTGGACATGGAGAGGGCCAGGGAAAGGAAGATCACGGTAAGTATGATAGAATCTTCCCTTTTCCCTGGCCCTCTCCATGTCCACACCTTTCGGGACTTACAAAGCAGTCCGTCATTGGGTGGGACAAAGAGACTTCAAGTCAAGATTGCAAAGATATTATTTAATAGAACTGGCCGATTTCAGAATGCTGGAACCAAATTGTGCCTGTTCTGAAGATCTGACGTCCAGTTTGTAGTGAGAAATGAAAGTGCTCGGTGAAGACCAGGATGCTGATTTGCAAATTACTTCCAAAGAGATGCCTGCTTCTGCTGCCCAAGATGCTGCCTGACCTCTGGTTGAGTGCGCTTTGATCTTCCTTGGTACAGTCTGGTTTGCTTGAAGGTAGGCCTTCTTTATTACCGTACATATCCATCTCGAGATTGTGGGGGTTGCAGCAGCTTCGCCTTTTCTTGCCCCCCCAGGCAAGATAAAAAGCTTGTCTGATTTTCTGATTGCTCTAGTTGCTTCGCAATACATCTTAACATGTTCCGCTACATCTAATTCTTTTAATTCTGGATCCGAATCTTGATGTGCGAATGTAGGGACTACAATTTCATCCTTTAAGTGGAATGGAGAAACCACCTTAGGCTTGAACGAAGGACAAAATTTCAACACCAATCTGTCTGGAAAGATAGTTGGACTATGATCATTGAATATGATGGCCTGCAGCTCTCCTACCCTCTTGGCTGAGGTAATGGCCACCAAAAATACTACTTTGAGAGTTAGATCCCAAAGTGACATCTGATTGTTGAATGAAAATGGACCTGAAGATAGCATGCGTAGAACTAAAGATAAATCCCAACTTGGGCAGGTGGACCGTCTTGCCGGAAGAATTCTTATGGCTGCTTTAAAGAAGCGTACGATTAAAGGATGGTTAGCCCATGAAGTGTTTGATATTGCGGATATTGCCGAAACTTGTGTTTTCAGTGTACTTACGCTCAGGCCTCTATCCAGACCTGATTGAAGAAACTCCAATATATTAGAGGTTGAGACTGACTCTGTGGAGCCTATGTTAGAATGGACTCCAAACCTTTCCCACACTTTGGCATATCTATTACTGGTTGACGGTTTCCTGGATTGCAATAGGGTGTGAATAACTCTGTTGGAAAGTCCATGGTTTTCTAAACCTTGCCTCTCAACCTCCATGCCGTCAGAGCCAGGGATCCTGGATCTGGGTGTACGTATGGACCCTGGGTCAACATGTGGTCTGATGTTGGAAGCCTCCATGGTTGGTCTATTGACAGATGGATTAGGTCTGTAAACCAAGGTCTTCGTGGCCATGCTGGAATGATGCAGATCACATCTACCTGATCCTCTCTTATCTTCTGTATCACTTTCGGAATCAGAGGAAGAGGAGGAAATATGTAGCCTAAATGGAATCTCCATGACTGCGTCAGAGCATCCACTGCCAGTGCCTTCGGATCCTGAATCCATGAGAAAAACCGAGGACACTTGGTGTTGTTGGATGATGCCATCAGGTCGATCGATGGTTGTCCCCATCTCTGTACCAATGACCTGAATATTTCTTGGCTTAGAGACCACTCGTGCCTTTCTGCAAACTTTCTGCTTAGCAGGTCTGCCACCCTGTTTAGTTTGCCTGGAACATACACTGCTGTAAAATCTACTAAGAAGTCTTCTGCCCATTGAAAGATGGGCTGTACTTCCTCTAGAAGATCCAGACTTCTTGTGCCCCCCTGCCTTCTTAGAAAGGCTATGGCTGTGGTGTTGTCTGATTTTATTTTTAAACGTGTACCTCTTAATTGGTCCTGAAAGAAGAGGCAGGCTTGTCGTATTGCCCTTAGCTCCAGTATGTTTGATGTGACGTCTGGTAATGGGTACTGCCAGCGATCTTGAGCTACTCTGGATCCTAGCTCTGCTCCCCATCCTAGCCCTGAGGCATCTGTGGACATTATTAACCATGGTTCTGGGAACAACTCGGTGCCCTTGTTTAGGTGTGTTTGTTCTCCCCACCAAAGAAGAGATGTTCTTAACTGTGATGATATTTGTATTATCTGATGTTGAGATTCCCCGTCCCATTGTTGTAGGAACGACATTTGGAGCGGCCTCATTCTCCAATGGGCCCATGGTACAAGTCCGATCGTGGAAGCCATCATGCCCAAGATCCTTTGGAATACTAATGCTAGATCTTCTGGTGTTGTCAATAATCGTTTGACTGCTGTAGAGAGAGATATTTGCCTTACTTCCGATAATGTCAGTTTCCCTGACACTGTGTCTATTAAGGCTCCCAGATAAGTGATCCTCTGGGATGGAACGAGATGACTTTTCGTTGCATTGATTAGCCAACCATGGGCTGTCAATGTCTCCAGACACAAATCTCTTTGTCTGATTGCCTGCTCTCTTGATGAAGCTACTAGAATCAGGTCGTCCAGGTAATGGAATAAGCGTATCTTTTTCCATCTTAGATAAGCCACCAAGGTGACTAGAACTTTTGAGAATACCCTTGGGGCTGTTGCCAGACCAAAGGGTAGACACCTGTATTGGAAATGATGGTCTCCAATTGCAAAGCGAAGAAACTTTTGGTGTGCTTCTGCTATAGGTATGTGATGATAGGCATCCTTGATATCCATGGTGCACATCCAAGCCCCTGGAGAAATGGACGATTTTACCGATTCGATGGATTCCATCTTGAAATGTTGGACTTTCAGTACCTTGTTGATCCTTGCTAGATCTAGTATTGGTCTCCAAGAGCCTGAGGACTTTCGGACTATGAAGAAGCGAGAGTAGACCCCTGTTCCTTTTTGGTCCAATGGAATGTGACATATGACTTGTTGTTCCTCTAACTTGGCAAGACAAGCCCATAAGGCAGCCCTTTTTGTCAGGTCTGTTGGTAATGGGGATGTGAGGAAACCCTGAACCGGGGGGCCGGAATTGAATTCTAGACTGTAGCCTAGTTTTACAATCCCTAGAACCCATCTGTCTTCTATGGATCGTTCCCAGGCGGCCTGAAAAGAATGTATTCTCCCTCCTAGAGCAGGCCCCTGGGTTGCACCACCTTCATGACTGTTTGCGGGTATTATCTCCTGCCTTGTTCTTGGGAAGACGAAAGAAGCCTGATTGGCCTGCTTTCCAACTGTCCTGTCTTGATGTATCCCTTCCAGAACGAAAGGACCGACTATTATATGGCATAAATCTGACTCTGCCCGATGACCTTCCTCGTGCCGGTTGTTTCCATGGTTGTTGTTTCTTTCTCTGAGGTAATAACTGACTCTTGCCTCCAGAAGCCTTTGAGATGAGTTCTTCCAGCCTTTTCCCAAATAATACTTGGCCTTGGAAGGGTAATGAACAGAGAGCCGCCTTGGAAGCGGAGTCCGCTTCCCACGCACGAAGCCATAAAGCTCTTCTTCCTGAAATTGATAGTGCCAATGATCTAGATGCCAACCTTATCTGATCCACTGAAGAGTTGACCAAGAAAGCTGAAGCTAATTTCAGTTCTTTGAGGCCTTCTAAAATCTCAGATGTCTCTCGACCTTCCTTTAAGGCTGTATCTAGATTTGATAGCCATACCTCCAGGGATTTGGCAACTGAAAGGTTAGCGATAGCCGGTTTAAGACTTTCTCCAACCGTGGTAAACACTCTTTTCAAGTCTGCATCCAGCCTTTTATCCATTGCGTCTTTCATAACAGCATGTTCCTCTATGGGTAGAACCGTGTTCTTAGATATACTCCAAATTGGGGCATCTACTTTCGGTATGGTGCAGAAATCCTTGACTTCTTCATCCTTAAAAGGATATAGCCTGTTGCATCTAGATTGCATGGAGCTACGTTTTGATGGAATGTCCCATTCTGTTTTAATGAGATCCATAACCTCTTGATGTAATGGGAAAGTTTGTCCCTTGGGTTTAGAGCATGGTAAAAATGATAATGTAGATGATGCTTGATCCACATCTTCCAAGGCTAATGATGCCCTTACGGCTCTAATTAGTGGTTGTATGAGTGAAAAATCAAAGGAAGATTGGACTTCCTCTTCTTCCTCTGATGAAAACGAAGACTGATCTTCGGAGATTCTTGTCGCAAATGTGTCATCGAAGTCTAGATCCAATTCCACCTGAGGACCCTTTGAAGTAGAGGCTGTTGCGATAGATACTTCCTTGGCCACTGCCTCCTTAATCCAAGCCATTATACCTGCACTTGAGCCTGGTTCTAAGCCTGAGGCTGCAGTAAGGCACGACTGACATAATTTCTTGTCTGGTAAAGAAGGGGCCGTGCATCCAAGACATATAGGAGATGTAGCAAGCTGTGTCTCCTCTGTTTCTTCTGAGATCTCTCTAGGTCTCTCCTTAGATCTGTGTGGTCTCATGATGGCACTGCAACCAGAATAACATTGGTAAGAGTGTCAATTAATACCCCCTTTTAATTTATATATATATATATTTTTTTTTTTTTTTTTTTTTTTAAAACATACCTCAACCAGAGAAAGGAGTCTTGTTTGGGGTGGCAGCTGGAATAATACAGGGGCCCAAGAAGGAAATCTGCCATAAAAAACAAAATTGTTCCAAAATCCAAAGGAGTTCATATGCAGATACCCCTAACATTATTCCTCTATGGACTTACCGAGCATTGAACAGCACTGAACCGGAGTTTCCCGAGGAAGCGTCAGCCACGAGGACGCCAAGAAGAGGAAATACCTTAATAGGCGTTGTGCCCCTCCCCCTGTGTTGCGTTCCACCGCATTGTATTGGCTGGATAGCGAGCCTAGCGCTCTGTGTGCTGACGCGCACAGCTGTTGTGCGCGAGGCTGTCATTTCCTGTGTGCTCGGCGGGTCCTAAGAGTTGCGGAGAGATCCGCCTTGCGACGAGTGAGCCCTACACTGCTGCCATACCCCTCCTGTACCTAAAAACTGATGCGGGCATGGGGGAGACCTGATATAGCCGCTGGACGCCCTTGGTGAGGCAGGCCAGTAGAAGCAAGAATACAGGGAGACGCAGCCATAGTGCCCCAGTAGGAGCGCCCAAAATGAGGTAAGCTGCTAAGGGAAAACCATGTAGGCAAAACCCTCGTCTCTGGGACGCTACGCAAGCCCCTGCTCCTTCTCTGAAAATAAAAATACTCCTGTAAATTGGAGTGAGAAGAGAAAAGAACCCAAAAAAAGACACCAGGGGAAGGGCGACCGCCTAATTTATTAGTTAGGGGGTTGGGTTCTTAATGAGGAGAGGGAGGGGCTATCCCGAAAGGTGTGGACATGGAGAGGGCCAGGGAAAATAGGCTGCATCAAATAAAATTTGGGCGTGCGTCAGAATTATTTGGACGCCCAATGACTTTAATGCATTTGAACAAAATATGTGCACGTATAAAAATTGTCACGGGCATCAAAATTGACCTATGTCAAAATAATTTTGACGCCCATTGACTTCAATGCGTTTCGCTAATTTTGCGGTAAACCTGACAAATTCGTCCATCACTACCTACAGCTTTTCTATAGACGATGTAAGGTGTAAAGCAAAGGGTAGTCACCGAGGAAAATCATTCCCTTTCTATTGTCATCACTTTATTACTTTTATTTCTGTTGTCTGTCCATTAGGAGATGGTGACACAAAAAATTAGGAGACTAGGTAGGATACTTTCTTTTTATTTGTCATAATCCTTATTTTATTGTCTTAAGATAAGGCAGTAGAAGTCGTACAACCTATGGCATGTCAGCTTTATACAAGAATCAAAATGCACTTAACTATAACCTCTTTTTCTGCCAGACACGCCTGTAAAACATCATAAGGATCTGTTGCCAAAACATAGGAAGTAAAATAGATGAGGATCTGCTAACAATGTTTCTTAACATTGCTCCAACATGCAAAATGGAAATTCTGAATTTAGTTCCTAGACAACAAGTTACTACTCTAGCATGACTCAGTTGGACACAGATTTTTCATTATCTACTTTGTGATGTTGCATTTAATGATGTGGAATATATATCCAGCAATTTCATTGATGGCTTAAGTACAGAAAATATGATTTAACAAGCGCAGAGAAGCAACATAACAAATGCTGATTTTTTTTTCCCCTAAAATGTTTCCGAGGAAGTCACCAATTACATCATGTTATGCTCCAACATTACCACATTCGGGACCCAATCTTATTAGAACAATGGATGTCTCCAGGCTATAAATTAGATTCAAAGATGTTTTGAAACACCTTCATAAGAGTAGGCATATCCCCTTAAAGTGAAAACACAACCGGAAAAAAATATGGGGGTATTCCCCAATCTTTAAAAAGGTATTTGGAGATCTCTGTGGATAACAAACTGTATAACTCTAGACAGTGCTGAATTAATTCACTGAAAACTCTGTATAGGTTCCTGGTAAGGCTTCACCTTGAGTGTAGGGGGCAGTTTTGGGCACCAGCCCTTAAAAAGGAAATTAATGAGCTGGAGAGTACACAGTCTCATAATACTAGATTGGTAAAAGTAATAAAAAAAACTATGAGGAGGTTGGGGTTGGTCAGGGTTGGGGTTGTTTTGTTTGCTGGAGAAATGATACTTGTGAGTAGAAATGTTTACAATGTATAAGTACATTAGAAGGTATTATAGACAGATAATAGAGAACCTTTTTTCCCCATATAAAAGATCAACAAACCACAGGCCATCCCCTTAGACTTGAGGAACAGAGCTTTCATTTGACGTAGCGTAGTTGGTTCACAGTGAGGACGGTGAGGTTGTGCCCTGCTGGGAGATGTTGTGATGGCTGATTCTGTGAATGCCTTTAAGAGGGGCCTGGAGCATAATATTCAAGGCAAATGGATCTACAGTGAGTGTAGTATGGGTACTAGCTACACCTAAATCAACGATAACAATGTAACTATGGGGCAGATTTAGTAAGCTCGAGTGAGGGTTCGAATTTAAAAAAGTTCAAATTTCTAAGTAAAATTTTGGGTACTTCGACCATCGAATAGGCTATATTCGACTTCGATTCTTACATTCGAAGTAAAAATCGTCCGACTATTCGACCATTTGATAATCTAAGTACTGTCTCTTTAAAAAAAACTTTGACTTCATACTTCGCCAAATTAAAGCTACCGAAGTGCAATTTTAGCCTATGGGGACCTTCCGGAGCAGCTTTTGAAGTTTTTTTTGGTCTAATAAAAATCCTTCGACCAGTTGCTAAAAATCATTCAAAACGTTCGATTCAAACAAATTAATTGTTCCATCGAACGATTTTTATTCGACCGCAGGTTTGCCAAATTGGTTGAAAAAACTTCGAATTCGATATTCAAAGTTTTTTGATTCGATGGTCGAATTTCGACGTTTTTTGTACTTCGAAATTTGACCCTTGGTAAATCTGCCCCTATGTGTTATATCTAAAAATTATATCTGAGTAGCCGTATAGTGTATGAAATGTAGATTCCGCAATTTAGCACAGCCAGGTAAAAGAATGCAACCGAGGTTCCCAAAGATGAAACGATTTATTAAGATTATCCAGGCCAGAGACAGCAAATTATACAGAGATCTTTCAAAATGTGCCTACAGGTTATACTTCCTTCTCTCTCTCCTCCTTCTCTCTTCTTCCCCTCTTCCATCAGCCAAAATCAGCTCCATTGTTATACTGTTTCCATGCCATTGACCAAAATGGGGAATGGTTCTGATTAGCTGACGGCAAGTTAAACAGGTATCTTGTTGTTTTAGTTAAAGCAGCTAATTTCTCTAGATGTTCTGTTTACCAATAACAACTCTACAAACAGTTCCTCTTTGAAATGTAAAAGACCCTATCCAGCCGGTTTCTCTGGGTATTTTGTTGTCACCCACCTGTTAGCATATCAGCTAGGAAACAAAGCATCCTATCTTACATATTTCCTTTTACATTTTGTGCATATTGTGCACAAACACACTATTACTTCAGTGTAAAATGTATAGATTTTGATATGTATTTCCCTCAATAGTGGAAGTGCAAAACAGTGGAGCTAAGAGTTACATGGCATCAATACATATCATCTATGTTTTACAATGAGCCACCATTGTGATGGTTTGTGTGCTCACTTAGTAGACAAATACTGTATGCAAAGAAAAAAAAAGTGTGACATAACGAGAAAGTATATTTTGTAATAAAAGGTTTTATTTATATGATAAAACCTTTTACATTGCCCTGTTTTTTTATGATATATTTATTAGAGATAACTGCCATAATTAAGGAGTATAATTATTGCTAAAACAAGTGGGGCATATTAATCAGAATTCCTTTAATTCTAAGACAACTGCAGAGACTGAAAGAACACCAACCTTTTCACTCGATTGTCTTCTTTTTTTTTTTGTACTGAATAATATCCGTCTCCATCTTTTCAGCCAGCTCCAGTTTTCGTTTGTTGCCCTTGAATGCTGCTAAACTCAATGCTTTGCAGAAACAGAAAGAAATGGAGTATTAAAGGATATGCGTGTTTTAAAAAGAAAACCTAGAAAATGAGCTTCATATTTAGACATGCAGCAATTTAAACAAGGGAAAAATACTGTTCATACGTGAGACCAAATGAATGAGGTGGTCCAATGTATTACACACAGTGCTGTTAATCTTTTGTAAAATTAGTTTTGTGTCTATAAGGTAGTATAGATTGCTGAATGCAAGACATTATGTATCTGGTGTGCCTTTGCTTTTAGAAACACCTATCCCAATGCACAAAATCTTTTTCCATTTACACAAACAAACCAATAACCGCAGCTATGTCTAGGGCTCACTAATGGAATAATTGGGAGAAAGAAAGGGATACATAATATAAACATAGAGTATAGTGAAAATCAAAAATGGAATTCAGGAAGAAAAAAAAGAAGAGAAATAAATCCAGCAGGAAAACAATCAAAAGGCAAATTGCAAGAGTTTAGGAAAAAGGAACATGCAACAAAATATCAACCTTCCGTAGAAAGTGAATTAAAAGAGTTGGAAAAACAGAAAACAAATCAAACAGGATAGAAACAGAGAAGAAAAGGGAGAAAGTCAACAATATTTAACCCTTTAAGTGTAAGCAGAATTTTGCATTTCATTTGGACTCAAAAGTGCATTTTGTGCTTTCTCGTTTTAGGGACATTTCCTAGGGGGGATTTTAAGTTTACCTAAGAAAACTATATATTGGGGGGGGGTTTTCCGGGAAAACTTGAGCTTTTCACAATATAGGGATTTATACCAGAAAAATATTTTATTTTATGCACACATATTCAACTGATTTGGAAAGCTTCAAGTGTCTTGAACGTGCCAATGCCAGATATGTATCGTTTTATGAAGATTTCTGACTTCTACAGATCAAAAACTCCCAGCAGTGAAATACTGAAGTTCAAAGCTCTGCAGAAGAATATGTTGTACTTTAGATTTCAAAGCCAATAAATCCTGAAACAGTAGATTTACCCCAGGAAAACGTATATTTTTGAAAAATACAGATTCTGTTGAATCCAAAATGGGTAACCATGTCTATCTTCTCCTAGTTACCAAGCATCAAAGCTTTTATGAACGTATTGGTTTCTATAAAATTTATGAAAATTCAAAAAAATCACATCAAAACGTTTACTTTGAAAGTTCGTACCTCTCACATAACTTTCGGTACCAAGAAAAAACATCCTAAATATGAATGCCAGGGGTCCACTGAACAGTTTGATGCCCATTGTGCATGGAATTACCAAAGTATCTGGCGTTGGGGAGCACTGGAGGTGAAGACATATGGCAGTGTTTTAACATATGAAGTTTAAAAGAGAATGTGCGCTGTATTTATTTCATTTTAATTAAGTGTAATAAAAGTTTTATCAATTAAATGCACTTATTCAGTTGAGATGTTTGAGGTTTCCAAAACGGCCCCAGCTGATGAATCAGAATTTTCCTCCCAATCATTAAATGGCTTTTAAAACTAAAGGCCAATACTTGTAGGAAATGTGAAAACATGACTGTTTGCACAACTAGCTTGGAGACAAATGTTGCCGGGGGACCGAATACACTTTATTGCTATTAAAGATATTCAATCTATTTTAAAACAAAATTACTCAGTACAGTAATGAGATTAGCAGAGGTATTGGGAGCAGTTTAAAGAAGTGCACATTCAATAACCGTCAGTCTTCTGTTCTACATCTACATCAGTCTGAGCTTTTAATGTGACCCATTTACCAAATTTGATTCCAAAATGCTGGAAGGGAAATTAGCTCCAGCCATTAAGTGTCACTGGATGCAAATAAAAAGGAATAAAAATGCAAACGGCTTCCATTTATGATCATAAAGTAATAAAACAAAGATATAAATGGCGTCATGTAAGTTGATCACAGTCGCAATGGACACACCTGTGTCCCAAAAAAGTGAAATTGCACATTGAATAACCATTTACATACAACATCATTAGTTAAGTCCCAATGATTTGTTTGCTGGATTGGACCCTGTAATTACAAATCTGCTGCTCCTGAAACTCTTATGACAAAAGTTTAGCTTTTTTTTAATTTTTTTTGAACCGCTGAAAAAGTTTTCAGGATTAAAGATAACTAAATAGGAAAGCTTTCTCCATTGTATTTGAGAAATGCATATCTTTGAAAAGATATAACTACACAAAGTAGAACCTCCTTGAAATGCAAATTAAAGGAGAAGGAAAAGTTAAAACTAAGCCTTATCAGAAAGGTCTATATAAATACACCAGTAAACCCTCAAAGTAATGCTGCTCTGAGTCCTCTGTCAAAGGAAACACTGCATTTTTTCCTTCTATTGTGTACTCATGGGCTTCTGTATCAGATCTCCTGCCTTCCTCTTCAACCTCCTTGCCCCAGGCGTGAGCATGCTCAGTTTGCTCCTCTTCCTCCCCCCTCCCTTCTCTGCTGTAATCTGAGCTATAAGTGAGCAGGGAGAGATTCAGGCAGGAAGTGATGTCACACCAAGCTAATACTGCAGCAGCTATCCTAAACAAACAGAGAGCTTCCAGAGCTTTTTATTCAGGTATGGTAAAACATTCTACAGAAAAAATATAGCATTCTATTGCACTCCATAGTTTTCCTTCTCCTTTAAGGGAAATTTAAAAAGAATTTGGGGTTTGTGGTACAGGCATGGGACCTGTTATACAGAATGCTCGGGACCAATGATATTCCAATAAGGGACCCTTCCAAATTTTTGATCTCCTCATCTTAAGTCAACTAAAAAATCACTTAAACATTAATTTAACCCAACAGAATTGTTTTGGCACCAATGATTATATCTTGGTCAGGAGCAAGTACAAGGTACTGTTTTATTGTTACAAAGAAAAAGAAAATCATTTTTAAAAATTTTAAATTATTTGATTAAAATGGAGTCTATAATTATTCCCATAATTCAGAGCTTTCTGGATAATGGATCCCATACCAGTACCTTAAAAATAAAGGTGTAAATTGAGGAAGACTTTAGAAAATATCAAGTCATGGTTCTACAGTAATAAAGACTTCAGAAATATTTTCAACAATTTCTTTTCTGTAATGCTTTGTTCGAACTTGGAAAACAATTGCCTGAATCGTGAATCCCCACATGCAATTTGAATTGGGAATTAACAATTCAGATAGGCATTAGCGCTAACAGTGCTTACCGTATATACTCGAGTATAAGCCGACCCAAGTATAAGCCGAGGTACCTAATTTTACCTATGAAAACTGGGAAAATGTATTGACTCGAGTATAAGCCTAGACACAACTACAGCCCTGTCTCCAAACAGCGCACATTCCGCCAAAGCGACCCCCCCAGCCATCAACCGGACTTCTTTTCAAAGTTGATGGTGACAGAGAATTGCCAAACGGATTACTGTGTGCATTGTCCCACTGTCCCACTACCATGTGCAGAGGGTGCTGTTTGATATTGCCATCACTGTTAATCTTTCGTATAACCAACAGAGGGCGCTGTGTGATATTGCCATCACTGTTAATCCTTCATATAACCAACAGAGGGCGCTGTGTGATATTGCAGTCACTGTTAATCTTTCATATAACCAACAGAGGGCGCTGTGTGATATTGCAGTCACTGTTAATCTTTCATATAACCAACAGAGGGCACACTGTTATTCTTTCATATAACCAACAGAGGGCGCTGTGTGATATTGCAGTCACTGTTAATCTTTCATATAACCAACAGAGGGCACACTGTTATTCTTTCATATAACCAACAGAGGGTGCTGTGTGATATTGCACTCACTGTTATTCTTTCATATAACCAACAGATGGCGCACTGTTATTCTTTCATATAACCAACAGAGGGCGCTGTGTGATATTGCAGTCTCTCCCCAAGTGAACTGTTGGTATAGGAATGATTAAAAGTGACTGCAATCTCAGCTACTGCCCGCTGACTCGAGTATAAGCCGACATTTTGGATGCTGAAAAAACTCGGCTTATACTCGAGTATATACGGTACACCTTTACGGAAATGCATTTGATCATCAATCTTGTTTCATACATGTCTTTAACAGTGCCGGGCCACGCTGGGCAGGCAACCTAGGCAGGCATGGCAGTCGCGGCGCCTGCGTGAATTTGCGCTCGCATGCGCATGCGTGAATTGAAGTTCGCACGCATGCGCAGAAGCGCAAAAAGAGAGAAAAATGCAGAGTCAAGCAGAGAAGGGAACCAGACTTGGGGTAGGTGACAGAGGAGGTACGTGCCTGGCGCCCTCCCAACTTTGCAACCTAGGCACGTGCCTACTCTGCCTACCCCTAGTTCCGGCCCTGGTTTTTAAAAGTCCTTGTTAAATAGCACTGAAATGTAAAAATGAAATGAATATCACTCAGAGTGCTCTGGTGAGCAGGTTTTCAATTAAGTTGCATTGGGTGTGCCGACATATCTAACAGGAATTGCACAAGATGAAGGTAGTTTTGGGCGCTTTTTGCCCTTGGGGGAAGTTATTTCCCACAGGCAACTAAGTGCTCTTGGTGTCATTGCCCTAAAAAATATTAGAGGTTTTATTCTGATAAACGAAACTGTTGGTCAAGTGTAAAACAAAAAAAGGGGTGGAGGGTAATAACATAACATGCTTTCTCTGGATCCTTGGGATTGCAGGGAGCTGAACAGAATGTGTTGCCATGATGCTGCCCCTCAGTTACCACTTCTGTGTCGGAGCGGGTCAATGGGGCACCTTGTAAGTGCAAACAGCTCTATTGGGCTCTCTGTACTAGAAGAGCTGAATTTCTGTTTTAAAAAAGATAATTCAGCTTTTAAAGTTACCAGACGCCATTCACTGCCGCCTGAGAGAAGGTTCTCCCCAAGCTTCATAACAGGAGCGGCTCTGCCTAAAAGCCACACGTTTAGTGATGGGCAAAATTTGTCCCGTTTAGCTTTAAATCTCTGGGCAACTGAACATTTTTTTGTTTACAACCAAGGGTTTTTTAAATGTTTTTTGAATTAGCAATTTAGTGTTCACATTCAGACAAATCTTTTGTGGAGGAAGTATTAATGCCATGCATCCATAGTTAGTGCAAAGTCAAAGAAAAAAAAAATACATTAAGCACAATATAAGGTAAGGTTTGGTATTTTTCTGATCATAAGTAATGATGGGCATATAAATTCACCAGGCGCAAATTCGCATAGAATTTCCACGTTTCACAGCCGGTGAATAAATTCGCAAAACTGCAGTGACAATTCGCCGGCAAAAAAAATCCCAGGCGTCAAAAAAATTTGGACGTGCAACGGAAAAGTCGCTTGCGTCAAAACTGTCACGTGTCAACATTATACAGAAGCTCATTGACTTTAACCCCGGCGTCAAACTTTCCGTGAGTGTCAGAATTGGCGTGGGCGCATTTCGCAAAATTTACGCCAAAGCTAAACGGGACAAATTCGCCCATCACTAATCATAAGTAGTGCAAAAAAGGGGGAAAGGCCACCCCAGACTCTCTGCTAAAGTTGATTGAAAAGAAATGCAGCCACTTCCAGATCAGGTCCCATTAAAAGTATTATTTATTGATATACATTAAAACTGCTACTGTCTGACATATATTGAGTGTCCCTGCCCTAATTCATAGACATACAGCAATCTAAATAATACACAGGAACAGCACCCTCTGCTTCAGAATACAGAATGGAAAACATATGAAATGATCATAAAAATACAGTCAACTTTAGGAAACGCTACAGGATACATGAGCGGACTTAAAACTCACATGCGTAAAGATGCAAAAGGCCTTAGGTGTGTTCCAAAGGGCTGCTCATCTTTGAGTTAACTTTTAGTATGATGTAGAGAGTGATATCCTGAGACTATTTGTAATTGGTTTTCATTTTTTATCATTTGTGGTTATTTAGCTTTTTATTGAGCAGCTCTCCTGTTTGCAATTTCATCAATCTGGTTGCTAGGGTTCAAATTACCCCAACAACCATGCATTGATTTGAGACTGGAATATGAATAAGAGAGGTCTGAATAGAAAGGTGAATAATATAAAGTAGCAATAACAATACATTTGTGTCCTTGCAGAGCTTTTGTTTTTTAGATGGGGTCAGTGGCTCCCCTGGAAAGAGTCAGAAGAAGGCAAATAATTCAAAAATTATAAAAAGAAAAAAAGGAATGCCAATTGAAAAGCTGCTTAGAATTAGCCATTCCATAACATACGAAGGGGGTTATTTACTAAACTCCGAATGCAAAAATCACGAAAAATTTGTGATTTTTTTTTTATAAAATCTGACTTTTAAAAAATCACAAATTTTTCAGAATTTATTAAAGCCCCGAGGATGGAAAAGTCAGAATCTCAAAATCCGGCATCTCAGACCTGTCAAGGTTGCATATAAGTCATTGGATCCCGATGATTTTTTTGATGTGCGCTGGGTTTCGTGCAATATCCCAAAGTTTTCGGAGTTTAGGGTGAAATATCGTGAATTCGTGAAAATCCGAATGAAAAAATAGTGAAACTCTGACATTTTACAGCACAGCTAATTCTCAGGAAAATTTAATAATAAATAAACGTAAAAAAGCCAGAGCGGATTTGATCGGAGTTAGTAGCTGAAAATATTGAGATAAATTCGACTAATAAATAAGCCCCTAAAAGTTACTTAAAGGTGATTGGAAGGTTATGGATGAATATACACCTTTACCTGTGAAGGCTGCAAAATGCCTACCTATGGGTGACTTCAGGTATTTATCATCATTCTATATATCACCGAAAGGTATTTCATGACAAATCTTGGCAAGAAATACAGAATATTAGGTTCATTACCGGACTCCTTCTAACTTTTATATTGCCTTTTAGTAATTATTATTCTTTTTATGGGTATGGGATCCATTATCCAGAAACCCGTTATGCAGAAAGTTCCGAATTACGGAATGGCCACCTCCCATAGGCTCCATTTTATCCAAATAATCCAAATGTTTAAAAAATTATTTCCTTTTTCGCTATAATAATAAAAGAGTAGCTTGTACTTGATCCCAGATAAGATATAGTTAATCCTTATTGAAAGCACAACAGCCCATGGAGTTTATTTAGGGGGCCCATTTACTAAGGCTCGATGTGAATTTGAAGTGAGTTTTCTAATTCAAAAACTTCAAATTTCGAGGGAATTTTCGAAGTAAAAAAATTAGAAATTCAAAGTAATTTTTTGGATACTTCGACCATCGAATAGGATACTACGACTTCGAATTCGATTAGAAGTAAAATCGTTTGAATATTCGACCATTCGATAATCAAAGTACTGTCTCTTTAAAAAAAACTTTGACTTCAATACTTCGCCAAATTGTGCTATGTTAGCCTATGGGGACCTTCTAGAGCATTTTTCTAAGTTTTTGGAAGTTGAAGTAAAATCTTTTGATTGATCGCTGAAATCCTTCGAATCGTTCGATTCATTTGATCGAGCGATTTTACTTTGACCGCAGGATACCCAAATTCAATGAAAAAAACTTCGACTTCGATATTCAAAGTCGAAGTATTTCAATTGGATGGTTGAACTTCGAAATATTTTTATCTTCGAAATTCGACCCTTGATAAAGTAGAAGAACTTCGAAATTCGAACACTGAATTGTAGAAATTCGATAGTCTAAGTTTTTTTTTTGAGGGAATTTAGCCGTTTTCAATCAAATTCAAATCTTTCGATCGAACGATTTTTTTTTAAAAACTTTGACTTCTAAAACTTAGGGGCAGATTCACTTAGGGTCGAATTTCGAAGTTAAAAATACTTCGAAATTCGACCCTCGAATTGAAATCCTTCGACTTCGAATATCGAAGTCGAAGGATTTAGCGCTAATCCTGCGATCGAACGATCGAAGGATTTTTCGTTCGATCGAACGATTAAATCCTTCGAATCGAATGATTCGAAGGATTTTAATCAAACGATCGAAGGAAAATCCTTCGATCAAAAAAAGGTTAGCAAGCCTATGGGGACCTTCCCCATAGGCTAACATTGACTTCGGTAGGTTTTATCTGCCGAAGTAGGGGGTCGAAGTTTTTTTTAAAGGGCAAGTACTTCGACTATCGAATAGTCGAATAGTCGAACGATTTGTACTTCGAATCGTTCGAATCGAAGTCGAAGGTCGTAGTCGAAGGTCGAAGTAGCCCATTCGATGGTCGAAGTACCCAAAAAATACTTCGAAATTCGAAGTATTTTTCATTCGAACCCTTCACTCGAGCTGAGTGAATCGGCCCCTTATATGTAGATTTTCTAGTAGACTTAGGGGTAGATTTATCAAAGAGTGAAGTTAGAGATCTCCACAGTCCGTAGGGTGAAATACCGCCTCTCTCCCTTCATTTCTATGGGGTTTTTAAAGGCGTATGTATCAAAGCGTGATAGTGAAAGTTCAGCATTTGATAAATACGCCTTTAAAAATCCTATAGAAATGAATAAAGAGAGAGGTATGTCACTCTGCGGACTGTGGAGATCTCTAACTTCACTCTATGATAAATCTACCCCTTAAGGTATGAAGATCCAAATTACGGAAATATCCGTATCAAGTAACAAGCAGTAACCATAGCAGATAATGGACAAACAAGTCTGCTACAGCCCCTGCATATGGAGGCTAATGCCATGATACTCTATATAAACTTCTCTAATTAATATTAACTTGTTATTCATTAAGCCTAAAATGCTATTTTGAAAGATATTGTCCCAGACTATAGGATATGTGCTCCTGACATTCATTATTTCAGTTTCATAAACAAATATGCAATTCCCTTTCTTCTTGTTACAGCAGAGATGACCGCACTCACAGCAGTCTTTATTTTTCAAGATAAAGTCATAACGCATAATCTAATTATATTAGAAAAATAAGTCCCAGATCCCTATTATTTCCTCCTTTTATCAAGATGTAATCTGAAGTCCTATTAAATAAGCCGATGCCCTTTTAGAACAGTGTAGAGCTGCCAGAATAAATCAGACTAATGACTTCTATGGCTGACTTTTTTGGGATATGATTTAAATTGTATTCAAAACAAGCTCATTGAGGACAGTTCAAGTCCCTGTCTTTATTGGGGTTGTTCACCTTTGACTTAACTTTTAGTATGATGTAGAGAGTGATATTCTGAGACAGTTTGCAAATGTTTTTCATTTTTTATTAGTTGTGGTTTTTGAGTAATTTAGCTTTTTATTCAGCAGCTCTCCAGTTTGTAATTTCAGCAATCAGGTTGTTAGGATCCAAATTCCCCTAGCAACCATACACTGATTTGAATAAGGGACTGGAATATGAATAGGAGAGCAACTGAATAGAAAGATGAGTAATAAAAAGTATCAATAACAATTAGGGACAAATTTACTAAGGGTCGAAGTGAATTCAAAGTGAATTTTCGAATTCAAAAATTTCGACTTCGATTTGAATTGAAAAAACTTCAAAGTACTGTCTCTTTAAAAAACTTCGACTTCGACACTTCGCGGCCTAAAATCTGCCAAATTGCTATGTTAGCCTATGGGAACCTCCTAGAACCTATAGTCAACATTGGCTAAGTCAAAGTTTTTTTTTTTTTGCTTAAATCGTTCATTCGATTATATCGTTCAAATTGTTCTTATCGAAGGATTTAATCGTACGAACGACCGATTTTAATCGGAAAGAGAGAGAGAAAGGGGGAAAATGACCGATTTTACTTTGATCGAATATAGCCATATTCGATCAAAAAAAACTTGGACTTCGAATATCGAACTATTTCAATTTGATGGTCGAATTTCGAAGTTTTTTTCACTTCGAAATTCGACCCTTAGTAAATGTGCCCCTAAATGTGTAGCCTTATAAAGCATGTGTTTTTTAGCTTGAGTCAGTGACCCCCCTTTTGAAAACCCCTTATCCGGAAATGATGGAATTACGGAAAGGCCATCTCCATTTTATCCAAATAATTCAAATTTTAAAAAAAATGATACCCCTCTTCTCTTTTATAATTAAACAATACCTTGTACTTGAACCCAACTGAGATATAATTAATCCTTATTGGAAGCAAAACAATCATATTGGGTTTAATTCATGTTTACATGATTTTCTAGTAGACTTAGGGGCAGATGTATCAAGGGTCGAATATCGAGGGTTAATTAACCCTCGATATTCGACTAGGAATTGAAATCCTTCGACTTCGAATATCGAAGTCGAAGGATTTAGCGCAGAAAATTATTCCTTCGATCGAACAATTAAATCCTTCGAATCGAACGATTCGAAGGATTTTAATCCAACGATCGAAGGAATATCCTTCGATCAAAAAAACTTAGGCAAGCCTATGGGGACCTTCCCCATAGGCTAACATTGACTTCGGTAGCTTTTATCTGCCGAACTAGGGGGTCGAAGTTTTTTTTAAAGAGACAGTACTTCGACTATCGAATGGTTGAATAGTCGAACAATTTTTAATTCGAATCCTTCGATTCGAAGTCGTAGTCGAAGGTCGAAGTAGCCCATTCGATGGTCGAAGTAGCCCAAAAAACACTTCGAAATTCGAAGTTTTTTTACTTCGAATCCTTCACTCGAATTTAGTGAATCGGCCCCCTAAGGTATGAAGATCCAAATTATGGAAAGATCCATTATCCAGAAAGCCTCAGGTCACGAGCATTCTCAAAACCAGATGCCATACCCATACATATATTTTATTATAGATCCCATATATATATATATATATATACATATATTTAAAATAATATTAAAAAGCAAAAAAAAAGGGATAGTAATTCAATGCAATCTAGGCAAAAATATTTCATAATCTCACTATACGCAGAATTCCTAAAAACCTTAGTTTTCACTGGGTATTTTCTCCAAGCAGCCGACTGTTTAGCAAAACTGGAATTCCCGTATTTCTGGATGAAGTTAGGAATAAGAACAGGCGTAATTTAGTTACATCATAAACTCTGTCCATATGAGCCCACATGAGAATGGCACATGAGAAGATTATGTAAGTCTTGAGCGGGGATCTCAGCAAGGGCCGAGTGCTGCACACACTTATTTGTTTAACAATTATCCTCCACAACAGGAAATGAGCTGATCCCTCTGTCTTCAGCGCGAGGACAGAATGGCGACAAAACAAATGAGAGCAGAATTCAGATGAAAGCGGCGCAGCAAATATCACTCTATTTGGCCGGCATTTATCTTGACTGTCCTCAGCTACACAAAGAACAGCTTGAGTTGCGATAATAGTTCTCAACTGTCTCAGTGTAAACAGACGGCGCATAAAGAATTCCAATTCCAACGGGCTCTGCTGCACAGACTCGTTTATAGAGCAGCAAATCTGAAAGCACTTTAGTGTTTGAAATCTAGCGTGTTGCTTTTTGTATGCGTCCTAGCATTGAAACGCACAAATTGCATCTAAACAGCTAGTTAACAAGGCAAATATTACTGCCTGGCCTAGTCTCCCTGAACCTTTCCAACAGTCCCTGCTTTCTGCACTTATTCAGAGGCCCAGGTCTAGAATAGACTCATATCTAGGATTACCAACTGCCCGTTTTTGACCCGGTTTTTGAAAGGTCAAAACTGCCTGCCCAGTTTTCCAAATTAGAAAAGCCGGGAACGACTTTCTATAATTGACGCAGCAACCGGCCAATTGCTGCATCATAGCCCCGCACCTGCCGTCACGGGCCCATCCCATTGTCTCACATTCCCGCCCCTGCCACATCATGGCTCTGCCCCCTTCCCAGATTTCACTGCGCAAAAAGGTGGCAACCCTACTCATATGCAACCAAGAGATGTTGTCCCAGAGGTGGTTTGCCTACAGAGCTCTGCTAGTGTGGTTAGATCAGGGTTGGAACTATGGGTAGGAAGAAGAGGCACGTGCCTAGGGTACAATGATGGGGGGCACCAGGCAAGTATCTCTTCTTTCACCTACCCTGGCCCAGGCCTTTATTATACCACTGCTGTTTCTCTACAGTGCACCTTTGGGGGAGGGGGAGAGGTGCCTGGCTAGGGTTGCCACCTTTCCTCGCTGGAAAACTTTGGGCAGAGGAGGGCAAATGACAGCATTGGGGGCGGAGCGGTGACATTGCATGGGTGGGTCAGTGGGTAGAGCTATGATATAGGGATTGGGCGATGGCTGCATCAATCTTAGGGAATCCTGCCTGGTTTTCCAAATTAGGCATGTCAGTTTTGACCCGGACAGCCCTCTCGAAAACCGGGCTGTCTGGGTCAAAACCGGAAAGGTGGCAACCCTATGCCCTGCATGGTTGCCTAGAGTGCCTTGAGCCAGCTTGTGCAAGTGTGCACATTGTTCCACCTCTAAATATTGAAGAAATGTTCTTTATTAAAATACATGTTTCCCCATCTGTTACACTTCTTGCTGGTTGTGCCTAGGATGGCCTCTCAGCACACTACCCTGCCAAAAAGAAATCAATCATAGTTTGACAGACCTGACAGGGAACTACAGCCAAGTTGTGATTGGCTATAAACTTCCTACTGTGTTCCTGGCAGAGACTGTTAGGACACTCCCACCACTCATTTCAAATAGGGACAGGGACCAGAGAGGACCAATGGGAACTCCAATAAAGGCACATATATTATTCATCATTGGTTATGTCTCCTTTAAACTCAGCACAGTCCTCTGATAAGTCGTTTTTGGCTTAAAAATCAGCAAGATATCCATCAAGCAGGTTTGTTTTAAAGCTCATCAGGCAAGGACCATATTGAAGCATTGATGCCGTCCTCTTGCAGGCCAACAAAGTCCCAATTATGATCTGAAACCTTGGAAAAAGAAGATAGGACTCACTGATGATGAATATTACATGATGTATAAAAATGACCTGGGAGCTAAGCGATTATATGAAAACAGGGACTTATGAAGACCCCATAGGGGTCCCTATGAGCATCAGGTGGCCCATTCTGGCCAACAAGATTCTGGCACGATGCAAAGCTTGCCTTAATTATGGTGTCCACAAAATGGCACCTGCCTGCTTAATGTGATTCGGGAATTTAATGACTAAAAGAAAATGTAAATAGTTTATATAGTGTAAATGAAGTTCATGTTGCTTCACTAGCTTCATAACATAGGATTAGGAATTATTTCTTAGGGTGACAGGTCCTCTTTAACTAGGTTGAGAGTGGAAGAGACGGCAGTCAATTACAGTCAGTGTACATATGTGTCGGACTGGCCCACCGGGATCCCAGGAAAAGTCCCGGTGGGCCCAGTTGTCAGTGGCCCTCCTGCTTCTAAATATTTGGCCTATTTCATGGTCATTGCCTATTTCTATGAGAATAAAGAGGCTAAATAGATGAAAGAATAAGTATATAGTATAAAGAAAAGAGAATAGAGGTTGAGTGAGGAGAGGAAGAAAATAATATGAAGAGTGTGCCCCTGGTCTAAAGGTTTTTGGGTGGGCCCCTGGTCTAAGGGTTTTTGGTGGGCCCCTGGTGTCCCAGTGTGTATGAACACTGAATAAACTCCACCCTGAGGGTGTATACTGTATCCATGTACAGAAATTTTAAGGAACTGTCCAATTGGTAGTTAGTAAGGAGATTTGTTTATGCTCCCTTTGACTATGAAAGCATACAGTATTTGTCTGCCCTGTTTTTATCCTTATTAACTTCACTGAAATTGGATCATTCTGAAAAATTACTGGACACAAATTACATTGAAAAAAAAAATTAAAAAAACCCACTCTTAGCAAAGCATGAGACATAGCCTGGTTCATACATGCACTCAGCTCATTAAAACAAAATTCTGATCAAAAGACCTGTAAGAAATGTTTAAAGGGGATCGACCACACAAGGGGCTTATGGCTTAATAATTATGTTGTCTCCTTTTTCAGTCCAACATGTTATTTGTTGTTGAAAGTTGACAACGTAAAGAAAGAGTGGGTGAAACAAAGTCTGCTGTTCGCAGAAAGGACAAAGATCAAACAGTTGCTGTGCACTTCTGTGAAACGGGAGACATGGCTGAAATGTAAAATACGAGATCATTCACCAAAAGGGAGGAGAGTGGAGGGCAGACAAAAAGGCCTTTGATCAGAAGCAACACGGATTAGGAGACAGAGGTCTGAACAAGGAATGTAAGCGCTCTGTACATGAGTTTGCTTGCTTTTTTAACCTTCACATTATGCCTTGGCTATTATTTTAGTATTTATATTTCCTATTAGCACCACTCTATAACAGCTGCAGGATTATTATGGACCATCTTATTCTATGAACCTGCAGGATTATTAGGAACAATCTTTTTCTTTGAACCTGTACGATTAAATCAATTTTTAATAGAACATTTTTCAGTTCTGGTTCTTCTTTTAAGATAGACAGTATAATACAGTATATATATAGAGAGAGAGAGAGAGAGAGAGAGAGAGAGAGAGAGATTCCTTTACTTCCAATAAGGATTAATTATACAATCAAGTACATGGCACTGTTTTATTTCTGCAGAGAAAAGGAAACATTTTTTTAAAAAATATGGATTATTTGGATAAATTATTTGTATAAAATGGAGTCTGTATGGGAGATGGTTTTTCCATAATTGGAGCTTTCTGGATAAGGGTTTCCAAAATAAGGAAGTAAAAAATGTTTTCCCCTTCCCACCCGATTTGGTTCAGGATTCGGCCGAATCCAAAATAGTGGATTCGGGGGTTCGGCCAAATCCAAAATAGTGGATTCGGCTTTTTATTACTTATTGTTCTGTTCAGACCTCTCCTATTCATATTCCAGTCTCTTATACAAATCAATGCATGGTTGCTAGGGGAATTTGGAAACTAGCAACCAGATTGCTGAAATTGAAATTGGAGAGCTGCTGAATAAAAAGCTAAATAACTCAAAAACCACAAATAATAAAAAATGAAAACCAATTGAAAATTGTCTCAGAATATTACTCCCTATATCATACTAAAAGTTAACTAATAGATGAACAACCCCTTTAAGAGGATTCAATTCTGGGAGACTGCCCATTGTGGTGTTTATACAAATGGCCTGTAGGTGTCACTGTGCACAAGAGTTATACTGTTTATACATAAGACGTTCTATACAGCTTGAAGTGTTAGAGTTGAAGTGATTGTTGAAGTGTAATGGCTGCATGAAGCTGCTAATAAACCAGTTATACGCTACTCATCCTCGGCTACCAAAACACAACACCCATAGTCACACACATTGGGCCCCAGCTAAGAAAAAGTACATATAGTTGGATATGGCCAATACACCAAAGCAGCAAGAAAAGAATGAAATGGTAGTTGATGGCCCAGCTGCTCTGGTTCCAGTGTGAGCATGATTTTCTTGTGAAGGTATTGCTTTTATTTTTAATTGTATTCAACTACCTGTCAATAGTTGATCCATTTACAATGTGTATTTTAAACAAGTTTCATTAATTTATTTCTAAATGCATACATCTTATTTCACCCTCAACCCCTGCTGTAAAGAATAAGGCTTCTTTATTTAACTCCTGGATTTGTTTAATAATCACTTGGAGGGTTTTATACAAAGAGAATGCAAAGCCCAATAGGCAGGATTCTGGCTGCACTGTACATACCAAACTCCTGAATTCCACTCTGATTCAGTTGCTTTCCCTGCAAGTTACTTAGTCTCCCTGGAAAGAGGCTGCACTTCCCATATGTTCTACATTTAAGGCTAATGAGCTGGTATGGCATCCAAGGAACTTAAACATTGTTTTCATGCCTCCGCTGTGAATGAAGCCAGACAGTATATGTAACATACAAAAAGAGTCTGGTTTCATTCAGGACCCCACTATCCTGTCTCCTTTTTATATAGGTCAGTGTTACATAACAGAAATTATTCCGTACTTAAAAAAAGGGAGGCCAGAACGTTTCTGCTAAATAACTAAATCTGGAGGGCTAGCTTACAAAAGTTACTTCTTTTTGACTGTGAGCTTATTTCCAAATACCTAATAAGGCTCTTTCCTAAAACAGAGCTTCTTTCAGATGAAATGTGGCAGCCAACACTATGACAACAGCCAGTCTGTGATTGCAGGGAAGGTGAATAACATGGCATCTGTTTCGGATGCCGCCGAGCTATAAGGCAGATGTTGATATAAGCAATAGGCTTGCGGAGGTGATGATCAGCGGATAAATACTAAGGGGCAGTCCCAGGACAAAAAGTCAATTATAAGACTTCATTTGAGCCATAATAAAGATCTTACAATGACATCATGGTCATCTGGATAAGAAGCTCCTTATATTACTTACACCTCCAGGCAAAACTGACTTTGCCATTGGCTAATACTGAACTTTGAGGTCTTTTTTAATCTCAAGCAAACATTAAAACACTGTTAAAGGATATTCAGGCAAGAAATTGGAAGCGGTGGTGGTGGACCCTGAAGAAGTGCCGATGTTATAGGCACGAAACGCGTAGGTTTGGAGTTTGCACATCCACTGTAACAATGTTGCCACACTGTTTGATTGAATAAAGCCGAATTTGCTACTAAATACAACGTCTCCTGTGTGGATCGGTCAGCGGTGACAGTGAGTACTGATTTTTGCTTAAAAGGATATTTAGGGGTTATTTACTAAACTCAGAATGCAAAAATCACGAAAAATTCAGGGTTTTTGTTTTATCAAATTGGACTTTTAAAAAATCACAAATGTTTCAGAATTTATTAAACCCCGGGGATATAAAAGTCCAAATCTGAAAATCCGGCATCTCAGACCTGTCGAGGTTGCATATAAGTCAATGGGAGAAGTCCCAATGATTTTTTGATGTGCGCTGGGTTTCGTGCAATACCCCGAAGTTTTCGGATGAAAAATCCGGAAAAAACTTGAAAAATCAAATATTTTCCCGCAAAGCAAATTTTCGGGAAAATGTAATAATAAATAAGTGTAATAAACATGAGTGGAGTGTGTAGCAGAAAATATTAAGATAAATTCAGACTTTAATACATAACCCCCTTACAGTCATCAAACTCACTTATGGCCATTATGTCTTGAGGGCAAGTTGGTATCCCATGGTCTACGGCCCATTTAAATGCTCCATCTCCAACCGGAAAGCTGTATACAGAAAGAAGAATTGCTCTATTTGTAAAGAAGCATTTTTGTATTCGCAGACACAGATGACCATGACATTATCTTTATGAAATAAATGGCTATATACACTATATAATGGCCAGCATACTCATCACTGTAAGACATGCTTTTATGAAACTTAATTAATGTAGTTTTATGAAGAGAGCATGGAACGTGTATTTGTTTTCAACCCAATCTAAGCTGTGTATACACATTTAAAGGAGAACAAAACCCTTTATATTAAAATCTCTTTCCCCCTATCCTATATAGACCCTCCTCCCAGCCTAGGTGTTTCCCTCGCTAACTCTTTACTTACAGTACCTCTCGTTGCAGATTCAGTGAATCAGAGTTCATGGGCACCATCTTCTTCTCTTCGGTAATCAGTGACGGCCTTGCCCACCGGGATACCAGGAAAACTCCCAGAGTGCCAGGTGTCTAAACATTTGGTCTATTTCCTATTCCTTTATGGGAACAAGGAGGCTTAAAAATGTAAGAATAGAGCATAGTATGTAGAGAAAAGAGACTACTAGAATAAAGAGGTTGAGTGAGGAGAGGTATAATAGTTTGGAAAGTGGGCCCTCAGCCTAAAGTTTTCTGGTGGGCCCCTGGCATCCCAGTTCAACACTGTCAGTAATCTCCGGGTCTTTTTCTGGTGCTACCAAGACTTTTCGCGCATGCGCAGTTGTTAAAAAACCAGCAGACTGCTCCAACTGCACATGCGCCGATATGACGCTTACTTTGCAAATATTACCAAAGAGAAGAGGATGGCGTCCGTGAATTCCAATGTGCTGAATCTGCAACGAGGGGTAAGTAATGAGTTAGGGGCATTTATCGAGGGTAACACCTAGACTGGGGGGGAGGGGTAGGGTATTTTAATATAAAGGGTTTGGTTATCCTTTAATGACGTTGCTACCTGAGGGGTGCAATTGCACCCAGATCCCAACTGTAGTAAGCATGTTGCAGTTGGTAGGGTGAGGATTTTTGGCGCCTGCAGTAGATGCGAGCTCGAAGGTCAAGCCCAGCCCTGGCTAGTTGTGTCATTGATTAAAGATCTTCTTGTTTGGCCACCTACATTCTGGACCAAGTTGGTTTGGTCCCCACTCCCCAGGTCTATACAGGCCTGCTGGGAGAGTACCGCAATAATATGTCAATGAGGTCCCTGCCCAACAGGATTTTCAAACCTGCCTGATAGATATCTGTATGAAAATAGATCTGTATCGGGCAGGTTGGGAAATGCCCATACATGGGAGACAGGATGGTGACTCAGTAGCTAAAAATGGAGTGTATGGAAAGTCATGCAGGGGAATGTAATAAAAGTCGCAAAGAGCAAAACAATTCGCACCAATAAGACTAAAAATCCACATCTCGCAATGTAATATTGTTCCTTAAACTGTTATTGCATCGCGAATTTTAATTGCGCACTCATAAGAAGTGCTTGAAGGTGTCGTAATCTTTTGGAGCAAACATAACGACTTTTTCAGTAAGAAGTTTTATTACATTGACTGTGCATTGGCGCAAACTATAAAATTCGCAAACGGTCTTTCACTGTCGGAAGTGGTCGCTAAACAGTTTCCGGGCTCGCAAAAGCTATATTAAATCCGCACAAAGCAAAATTTGTTCGCGCAAAGGCATAACTTTTCGCATTGCAAATAGTTTTTCCATTAGCGATTTTTATTACATTGCCCCGTTCCAGTCATTCCATAAAAGATAACTTTAAAATAACAACTTTAAATACACTCGACATCTTTAAAATTCAGTGTGTTATTCTGGAGTAAAATGTATACTTGTTTTGTAAACTCCCCTAAAATGTGACAAATGGCCCCTTAAAGGAAAACTATACCCCCCAAACAATGTAGGTCTCTATTAAAAGATACCGAGTAAAACAGCTCATGTGTAAAACCCTGCTTCATGTAAATGAACCATTATCATAATAATATACTTTTTTAGTAGTATGTCCCATTGGGTAATCATAAATAGAAAATTGCCATTTTAAAAAATAAGGGCCGCCCCCTGAGATCGTAAGCTTCACTGTGCACACATACAAACCACATGTAAGGTCACATGAGCCAATTAACAGACAGAGTTCTGCCTTTTGCTTCCTCACTTCTTCCTGTTACAGTTAGTGTTGTAGTATTTCTGGTCAGGTGATCTCTGAGGCAGCACAGATAGAGTCATGAAATGGTGGTTCAAGGCAAGAGATGTAAAAGGGCAATATTTATGTAAATATATATTCCAGTTTGGTAAGATTCTTTAATATGTCATTCAATTTGATATAAACTATCTGTTGCTTAAGTATTCATTTTGGGGGTATAGTTTTCCTTTAAGACAGGGGTCAGCAACCTTTCCTATCAAAAGAGCCATTTTGCCCTTCTCCCACTAAAGAAAAAGAGTCTGGAGCTGCAAAACGTAACACAGCTTATCAACTTTTTTAACCTTTTTTTAATTTCAACTGTTACAACAACAGAATACAACAAACAGAAGTGCATTGTGTATATGCAGGGTTACTTTGAAATAAATGAAACACTGAATAGACCTATTAAATGCTAGTGTTCTCCTCTGTTTAATGTGACTTCTGTTTCTGAAGCTCCATGCTGGTCTTCCCTCTATTGTCTTGAGTGTGTGACCTCGGTAAGGCCCAGGATGAATCATTGCTGTGGCTCAGTCTTGCCTGTTACTCCTGGGACCTCTCTACAGCCCTCACACCTGCTGACGGCTTCTTGAGTGTGCTTAATGCGGTCACACACTCAAGAAGCCACCAGCTGGTGCGAGGGCTGTAAATACGACCCGACGGGCAAAGCCGCAAGACTGAGCCGGAGCAAGCAGGATGAAGAGCCCCATGAGGCTCTAGAGCCGCAGGTTCCCTACCCCTGCCTTAAGAGAATTTTAGCTGAGAGTCATACTGTAGGACCCAGCAATCAAAAACAGCAGGAGTGAAACAGGTTTGATCATGCCGGATTTGTGATGTAATAAAAATCAACACATTTTGCATTTGGTCTAGTAACCCATAGCAACCATCAGCAGGTAGCACTTACTGGTCACTTGATTAAAGAAACATCTGACAAAAGGATACGCAGGGATGGGCGAATTTTTTCGCCTCATTTCGCTGAAAAAATGACGCCCATAGACTTGTATGGAGACGTGCGTCAAAAAAAAAAGACGCGCGACAAAATAATTTCGCTGCGGGACAAATTTTTTTTGACGCCCATAGACTTTAATGGGCGTCTGCGACATTTCGCCAGCGGCGAATTTTTGGCGAAACAAAACGGGTCAAATTCGCCCATCCCTGGATACTAGACATAGTGGAAGCTTTGCAAGTTGACATCACTACAAGCTCTCGGAATGATAATTGCCTTGAATAAACCTTTTTAACAGAGAAAGCCGAATATGCCCCTGCCCTTGTGGCTCAGAAAACTGCATTGGAGGTCTTTAAAAGCACCCATGAAATAGCTGATTAAACTTAAAAATGGAATCAAATGATTAAACGTTAGGCAACAGTTCCAAGCAGGCTTGGAGTTGGAATTCTATAGAGTTTAGAGTTTTGTCTACATCTGCCCAATTATTTTTCATACTGTTGCCTTAGATGTGAAATATCTATTTCCTCCATTTTTTCTGTAGAAATATTTAAAGGAGAACTAAAGCTTAAATAAAGAAGTAGCAAGAAATGTTGTTCATTATGTTTTGGGCTTCTGTACCAGCCCAAGGCAACCACAGCCCTTTAGCAGTTCTGTGTCTCCAAAGATGCCCCAGTAGCTCCCCATCTTCTTTTCTGCTGATTCACTGCACATGCTCTGTGCTGCTGTCACTGAGCTTAGGGACCCACTCACAATATACAGTACTCATAGAATAGAAATGTGACAATATAAGGCTGATTAGTAATTAATACAGATAATTACTACATGGCAGCACAGAAACCAGTGCAATTAGCATCAGAATTTAATAATCAGCCCTGTAGCATCAGCTTATATTACAGACAAACCTCATTTTCTGCTGGATAATTAGTGACGAGCCCTAAGCTTAGCTTCTCAACAGCTGCTCAGAGCCCACTGAGCATGTGAGTGTCACAGACACTTTCCAAGATGGTGACCCCCTGTGACAAGTTTGAAGTCCTGGATCATTGCTGCTTTTGACAAGCTGAAACTTTAGACTGGTGCAATACGTTCAGTGTATAAAATGTGGCATTTTTAAACATATTCATTTTTAGGGTTTCGTTCTCCTTTAATACGTAGCTATTTTAGCATACAATGAATTTAAACTAGCGAAACTTAATTACAGCTTAAAAGAGATCATTTTAATAAAATTATTTATAAAGGCTGTAAATGAAACTCTCGATGATCAAAGAGCAAAAACGCTGATTGTTAATACATTCTTAACATTTTTATGGCACTTGTGTTAATTCAGGCAGCAGATCAGACACATTAGCTGATATCCTAACCTTTCCAATATTTGCCGTCTTCATTATTCTGCTGATCAAAGTTAAAGGCATTCAACGCTCTCTTTAGATAAATAAGCGGGTTGGTGACTGTGTTAAATTAGAGTTGCATTTTAAAAAAGAAAGGCCTTAGGGTACATATTCAACTCCAATATATTTTATTGTTTTGTTTACAAGTATGTCAACAACATCCATAATTGCCCAATACTTTTACTTTTTGTGCCTCTCGAGTATTAAGGTCATCTGAAGAAAAAAAAACTCTTTTGCCACTACAAAGGAAAATGCAAGAATATGCCAAGAGTGCAAAACAGCAGAGAAATGTTGCTAAAATAATATTTTTTGAGCTGAACTTTCAACTGTTTGTTCCGCAAAAAACAACAGACAAAAGAAATTAGGATTGTCAAAAACATCCATCCTAACATCAATGAGAAGGCAATTAATAGTTCTCACATGAGCCAGAGGACAAGATGTTCCAAGGCCAATCTGTACTTACACTTATTTTTAGAACCCGCTAGTGTTTAATCTCAGCGGTTTATACATTTCATGTGTGTTAAATGGGGGAAAAAAGCAAAAAAACATTATTATACAAACAATGGTATTACCAAGGGGGAATCCTGCCAGTTGAAAGTTTCCCTTTCTGTCCTTCACAATGTTTGCTGCCAAGACAGGATTTTTGGTTCCTTTAACAGAGAAGGTGGCGTTAATATAACATATTAAATATGACATTATAACGCTGAAGATCATAAAAGAAGTACCATGAATGGGATCTGTTATCCTGAAAGCTACAGGGCCATCTCCCATTGACTAAATTTCATTCAAATAATTCAAATATTTAGAAACAATTGTATTTTTTCTCCATAATAATGAAACAGTAGCTTGTACTTGATCCCAACTAAGATATAATGAATCCTTATTGGAAGCAAAACCAGCCTATTGGGTTTATTTAAAGTTTAGATTTTTACACTTGGGGGCAGATGTATCAAGGGTCGAATTTCGAGGGGTTAAATCTCTCGAAATTTGACTGGGGAATAGAATCGAATAGGCAATTCGGGCGAATTTACGCGCTGGCGAATAGTCGAATGGGCGAATATGCGCACGATCGAATATTCGATCGAAGGATTTTCATTCGATCGAATGCCTTTTTATTCGATCATAAACTTAGAAAACAAGCCTATGGGACTTTCCTATAGGCTTTTAAAGCAATTCAGTAGGTTTTAGGTGGTAAAGTAGGCAGTCAAAGTATTTTTAAAAGAGACAGTACTTCGACTATCAAATGGGCGAATAGTCGCAGCGTTTTTGCGCTCGATCTATACGAATCATTCTACTCAGGCGAATTTACGCCAATTCAATAGTCAAGGAACACAGAAAACTACTCGAAATTCGAGCTTTTTTCCCTCTATTCATTCACCCGAGCTTGGTGAATGTGCCCCTTACACTTGAGTCTATAATACACAAGAACCATGTATTATATTATAATACACAAAAGCTATGAATATCTTGTAAATTATATCCTTATAAACGGTGAGTTCTGATGTCATCAGTTATAAACGGTGAGTTCTGATGTCATTTCTGTCACGACTCACTGAAATTTGTGTATTATAATAAATAAAGTACCCCCAGTTGTAAAATATGAGGATATTAGAAGTTACCTCGGAGTTCCATGACCTGTATAAAAACGGCCTCGTGTTTTTATATGGTCATGGAACTCCTCGGTAACTTATAATATCCTTATATTTTACAAGAGGGGGTACTTTATTCACTATATAATTATATCTTTATAAACAGTGATTAGTAATATTATCGGTTATAATCGCTGATTAGTGATTGTTATTTGTGTCACATGACTCACTGAAACATATCACAAATAATATACCCCCTGCTGTAAAATATGAGGATATTAAGGGGGTGATTTATCAAAGTCCAAATTTATCTCAATATTTTCTGCTACAAACTCCGATCAAATCCCCTGGGGATTTGTACGCTTATTTATTTCATTTTCCAGAAAAGTTGCTTTCATGATTTTTTCAGATTTTTTATCTGATTTTCACAATTTTTTCGTTTTTTTCACCAGAAAATTCAGATATTTGCCCAAAAACTTCGGGGGTATTGCACAAAACCCAGCGCACATCAAAAAATCATCGACTTTTATGCAACCTCGACAGGTCTGAGATGCCGGATTTTCAGATTCAGACTTTTCCATGATTTTTTTAAAATTCCGATATTTTAAAATTGAATCACAAATTTTTCGTGATTTTGCATTTTTGCAGTTTAGTAAATGACCCCCTAGAAGTCCCCTTGGAGTTCCACGACCTGTATAAAAGCAATTGGCCTTTACAAGGTCAGGGAATTCTTCAGTGGCTTACAATACCCTTATATTTTACAATAGGACATACAATACATTATACTATAAATATAAAATAAATATTATTGTATTTTTAATTCGTACCACTGCTCCAAAACGTATTCTATTTTACCAAGTAGATTTAAGTTTGAGCCCATTCCTGCGTTTGCAAATGGTGAGTCCTGCAAGCAAAAACTACAGCATAAGGATCAATATGGCCAGGTTATGATTTCAGGACATTTATATATTATATATACACTTAAATGTTTCCTTAACCTGCTTAACCAAGATGCAGTATTTTGGCTCATAACATGGAGTACTTTTATAATAAGCATCTCGCTATTTTCTAACAGACTCTATTTTCTATTAGTTATGGTATCTGTTATCCGGAAACCCATTATCCAGAAAGCTCAGAATTACAGAAAGGTTGTCTCCCATACACTCCATTTTATTCAAATATTCCAAATTATTAAAAATTATTTCCTTTTTCTCTGTAATAATAAAACAGTAGCTTGTACTTGATCCAAACTAAGATATCATGAATTATTATTGGAGGCAAACCCAGCCTATTGGGTTTAATTAATTTTCACATGATTTTTTAATAGACTTTAGGTATGATTATCCAAATTACGGAAAGATCCATTATCTGGAAACCCCCAGCTCCCAAGCATGCTGGATAAAAGGTCCCATACCTGTATATGGATGAACAAAAGGACACCAAAGGATTCAAACAATTAAATACTGTATACATACCTCTAACCTTAATTAATATATTATACTCTGTGGTAAAGTTTACGTGTAAGTTTGGGTTCTTTCACACTGCAATAGAATAGAATAGCATTATTCTGTTGATGAGTCTGAATGAAAAACATGGCTGGGAGGAACATCTGGGAATCTACTGATTCTTTCACACTGCAGTGACTTAGGGGGATTATATACTAAACTGCGAATGCAAAAATCATGAAAAATTTGTTATTTTTTTTTTTTTATAAAATTGGACATTTTTTTCAGAATGTATTAAACCTCGAGGATGGAAAAGTCAGAATCAGAAAATCCGGCATCTCAGACCTCTCGAGGTTGCATATAAGTCAATGGGAGAAGTCCCAATGATTTTTTGATGTGTGCTGGGTTTCGTGCAATACCCCGAAGGTTTCGGAGTTTTCGGGTGAAAAGTCGGAAAAAATCATTAAAAGCAGATTAAAAATCCGAAAATCAGGATTTATTTCTCGTAAAGCAGATTTTGGGGAAAATGTAATAATAAATAAGAGCAAAAAGCCAGAGCGGATTTGTTCGGAGTTTGTAGCAGAAAATATTGAGATAAATTCAGACTTTGATAAATAACCCCCTATATTCATGGGTATGGTTGTGATTTATGTTATATACTATAATACTTAGATGACAGGACATTGGCCAAGCGTTGATGTAAATGTTTTAAGGCAGCTTATTGCAAGCAGCTAGTCATAATAAAGAAGGAAAGCACCTGCGCGACTGCAAGCTGGGGAAAAGCAACAAGAGGATTGTGTATGAAAAATGTGGGAAGGGACACAAATGGCATAATAAAGGGCTTTAAAAATCAATAAATGATGGCATTAAAAGAAGAATGCAAAGGAACAGGCACAGAAAAGACTCCCAAAAACGAATGCATGCAAAAACATACAATAGCAAAACTTATGTAGGAGTTTCTCAGTTATTGTCTTAGGGGCAGATTTACTATGGGTCGAATATCGAGGGTTAATTAAACCTCGATACTCGACTAGGAATTTAAATCCTTCGACTTCGAATGTCGAAGGATTTAGCGCAGGAAATTCGATCGATCGATCGAAGGATTATTCATTCGATTGAACGATTAAATCCTTCGAATCGAACGATTTGAAGGATTTTAATCCAACGATTGAAGGAATATCCTTCGATGAAAAAAACTTAGGCAAGCCTATGGGGACCTTCCCCATAGGCTAACATTGACTTCGGTAGCTTTTAGGTGCCGAACTAGGGGGTCGAATTTTTTTTTTTTTAAAGAGACAGTACTTCGACTATCGAATGGTCGAATAGTCGAATGATTTCGATAGTCGTAGTCGAAGGTCGAAGTAGCCCATTCGATGGTCGAAGTAGCCCAAAAAACACTTCGAAATTCGAAGTTTTTTTAATTCGAATCCTTCACTCGAATTTAGTAAATCTGCCCCTTAATGTGGATTTTCCCAGTCCCCAAATGCCTAGTCCATATGGAGGTAGAGGAATGTAGGGCCCTCTGTATGATTTAAGAAGTTAGAAAGGCATATAGAATCTCATGTCTCATAATCCATGATATGGACCAGAAAAGAATTAGGGTTGGGGGAAACAATATAATTATAGGACATGAGTGAGGACACATGAAGCATATTAAGACTTCTGGCTGTGTCCATTTTTAGTGTGAAAACAGACCATCAAATGAGCTTTAACTGGGTAAGGATTTGGCTGCTCTAGTTTTATTCTCTTACACTAATAATAAAAAGCCACATGTGCCTGGTTCTAGCTCAGTGGAGTACAGAAATTCCTACAGAATTCACATTCATGTATAAAAAATATTATTAATACTTTAAAAACAGAAGTTCACAAGAAATGTACTTTTTTACCTATTCTGCTAAATGTAACTTTGCATCTGCTTACGGCCTGTTTTTTGGCATTCTCCTTTCTATTCTGTCCCCAACAGCCTCAAATTTTCAGTCTGGTCAATAAATGCAGTTTGTAATAATTTGTTTTCTAGATTTATTTTCATTACGTTTTATCTTTGTGCTCTGATCTCTTATTCATGACCCAGTCTGTTAAATACCTCGCGGTGAGACAGCTGTTTACAAAGTGGAGAGCTGCAGAAATAAAAATATCATTCAAATTCCCCCCACCCAATATTTTTTATTTCGTAAAATTACTACAGGTATGGGATCTGTTATCTATAACTCCGTTATCCAGAAAACTCCAATTAAATAAAGGCCATCTCCTATAGACTCCATTTTATGCAAATAATCCAAATTTTAAAAACCGACTTTCTTTTTCTCTGTATAATAGAATAACAGTAGCTTGTACTTGATCCAAACTAAGATATAATTAATCCTTATTGGATTAATTAGCAAAACCAGTCTATTGGGTTTATTTAATGGTTAGATATTTTTTTAGCAGACTTATGCTATTAAGATGCAAACTACGGAAGTATCCACTATCGGCAAAAACCCAGGTCCCGTGCATTCTGGATAACAGATCCCATACCTGTACCTACAAACTTGCCATCATGCTAGTCCTTACCCTTTATTTGTTAGCATTTGATTGAACATGTCTCTTGCAAGAAAAAATGTATCACAACCCTCGATATTCGACTGTCGAAGTTAAATCCTTCGACTTCGAATATCGAAGTCGAAGGATTTACCGCAATTCGTTCGATCAAAGGTCGAAGTAGCCCATTCGGTGGTCGAAGTAGCCAAAAAAACCAGTTTTTTTTATTCTATTTCTTCACTCGAGCTAAGTAAATGGGCCCCCTAATGTTTACATGATTTTCTAATAGATTTAAGGTATGAAGATCCAAATTACGGAAAACTCTAGGTCCTGAGCATTCTGAATAACAGGTCCTATACCTGTACTAAGAATTCCCTTGTCACCTTTATCCTCAAAGCTTTGATAACTTTAACTTTATGTCAGTTATTATAAATTTCTTCCCGGACCCAGGAGACCTGATGAGTTAGAGAAAAAGTGCAGAAGTGCAGGGGGTGCTTGCAATAACAAGGTATCAAGCAGTGGTTAATATCTTTAAGAATACTCAGGCTAGGGGGTACTGGCAATAAAAAGCTTGAAAAGATAATGACTTCCATATAGACAGACTTTATTTACTACTCTTGCAATTAAAATATGGCATTATCTACGGCTTTTTAAAACCCCTCTGCCCAAAACGAGGTAAAGCTAAACGTTAAAGCACAGGGAACAGCTGCTGAAAATCATGAAATAGCAGACGTCCGGAGCACATGCTAAAGTACTTTATAGGTCTCATCTATAATACAGCACCCTATAATGCTGTCTGCTCTATTTTCTAAAAAACTTAAGTGAGGAAGAATTCCACTCACGTCTCTAAATACTTGGGCACATCAAAGAATTACTGTCTAATAGACGGACTATAGAGATGAAAGATTACAATTCACCACCTAAAATCTCATAATCTCTTAATGATTGTGGCATATTTACTGCTGGAACAGGACTAGTAGAGCCAGATGAATGAGTTTCTTTCACGAACGGAGACGAAATATACCAAATATGCTTTATTAATCACAAATATAACTGACATTAAAGCAGCACACAATACCTGTACTGTGCCGAGTCTCTTTTTCGGCTTCTTTTTATTTTATAAATGATGTTACAAAGGTCCTGCCTGGTGGTTTATAAAGAAAAAACCTTGAATAGTCATCCAAATACAGGCAAATCCAATGATCTCATTTACCTCAAGCATCCCTCACTTTAGCTTCTGAAAGCCCACCAAATCTTAAAAAGCTTTAAAAAAAAAAAAGGGAAAGGAATCTACCTGGAGATTAATTTATTTTACACTTTCCCATAAACTCATTTATACATCAAGGGGCCGATTCACTAACTTCGAGTGAAGGATTCGAAATAAAAAAACTTCGAATTTCGAAGTGTTTTTTGGGCTACTTCGACCATCGAATGGGCTACTTCGACCTTCGACTTCGAATCGAAGGATTCGAAGTAAAGATCGTTCGACTATTCGACCATTCGATAATCGAAGTACTGTCTCTTTAAAAAAAACTTCGACCCCCTAGTTCGCCATCTAAAACCTACCGAACTCAATGTTAGCCTATGGGGAAGGTCCTAAGTTTTTTTGATCGAAGGATATTCCTTCGATCGTTGGATTAAAATCATTCGAATCGAACGATTCGAAGGATTTAATCGTTCGATCGAAGGAATAATCCTTCGATTGTTCGATCGTACTATCTGCGCTAAATCCTTTGACTTCGATATTCGAAGTCGAAGGATTTTAATTCCCAGTCGAATATTGAGGGTTAATTAACCCTCGATATTCGACCCTTAGTGAATCGGCCCCTGAATGTGGCTTTAACTGCTTTGAAATCTAGAGGTATTTTTGGATTTAATTCTGATCTAACGGATGAATTTTAACAAATGTACATTCACATTATCCCACAATGTATTAACTGGCTGCTTCCAGTGGAAGGATAACAATGTCCCCGGAATGTAGCAGTACTGACATCTGAATCTCCAAGGGGCAAATCGAACATAAATTTAAATCAGAGCTTGCAACAGTTCAGGAATTTGTGAAATTGCACCACTTTCTAATCACTTGTATTGTATTTGTAGGTGCAGAAAAGAGTGAAATAGAAAAGACTCTATTTAATATTAACCAAACGGGATATTATTGAATTGGAAAGGGCCCAGAGAAGGGCAACTGAGTTGGTTAAAGGTATGGAAAGTCTCAGCTTTGAAGAAAGACTGGCTAAATTTGGGTTGTTTACGCTGGAGAAGAGGGACTTAAGGGGGATATGATGCACAAATATATAAGGGGATTAAATAATAATCTTGCAAATGCTTTATTTACCAGTAGGTCTTTCCATCTGACAAGAGGGCACCAATTCCTTTTAGAAGAAAGGTGTTCAGTCTAAATGTTATTTTTTTACAGTGAGAGCTGAGAATTAATGGGACTTGCTGTGTTTTTTCCTTGAAGATGTTTCACCAGTCAGCCAACTGGCTTTCTCAATTGAGAATAAGTTGTAAATCTTCCTTCGAGAATATATATCCTCTGGAATGTTGCTCCAATCAGCATAATCTGTTTATCCTAATCGACAATGATGTCATGACGTTAGGTGGTGATTGTATTGGCAAGATTGGAGCTTTGATGTGTTATTAAACCTTCCAGGGAGAGGTGCCAAAACAGCATTGTATGTGGCAGACAAAAGATGTTGCACCCCCTCCCCCACCTCTATTCAAACTCGGTTTTTAAGTTTTTTCATATATGGCTGCTTTAACACCTCTTTTGAACCAGTCGCTCTCCCGGTCTAGAATCTGGAGTTGGCAGTCTTCAAACGTGTGTCCTTTTTCTTTTAGATGTAGGTACATGGCCCGAGTCCTGACCCGAGGAGCTGACTCTTCTGTGTTGTTTGGTTTCCCCCACATACAAATCAGAGCACTTCTCACTGCACTGCATATACAATGTTACTCTCCTTGTGCTTTGGGGTTGGATCTTTTGGGTAAACTAGTTGCTGCCTCATTGTGTTGATGGGTTTAAAGCAGATAGGGATGTGGAGTTTATTAAAAATCCTTCTAAGTTTTTCCAACACCTGGGCTACATATGGGAGGACCAAGTTCTTTCTCCTGTCCTGTTTTCGACCTTCACCGGTAGTCTTGGTGTTATTGCTTCTTTTTCTACCTGTTTTCACAAAAGCTCAATCTGGATACCTACATGTCTTCAGAGCCCCTCTGAGATGTTCCCTCTCTTTCAACTTAGCCTCTGTGCTGGTGGGGATCTTGTCTGCTCTGTGATGTAGAGTTTTAATGATCCTATTCGTAGAAACAGTGTGAGCGCACACACTAGCCTTCCTCACTCGATTGCCTGGTGCACAATCCTCTAGGGAGATGGCACTCCCCCAATTTCCAATGAAACAAAGCGAAAGGAGGAATCAGCACACAGAAACATATGCAAAATGGGGTAAACCCCTATGGGGTAAATTTATCAAAGAGTGAAGTTCCGCCACTAGAGTGAAATTCCGCAGCTCTCAATTAATTTCTATGGGATTTTGAAAGGCATATTTATCAATGGGTGAAAGTGAAAGTTCACCCTTTGATAAATACGCCTATAAAAATCCCATAGAAATGAATGGAGAGTGGCGGACTTTCACTCTAGTGGCGGAACTTCACTATTAACTTCACTCTTTGATACATATACCCCCAAGTGTTTATTGCATCAAATGATGCACAACATTTCGGGGGCACGCCCCTTCATCAGGTGATGTTGCAGACAATCTATACAACCCTTAAATAGCCTGCTTGGCCCTCCCACCGTGTAGAAAAAATACAAAAGTATCAAAAAGTAGAAAATTACACAAAAGTCCAAAACTAGTCAAAAAAAGTCCAATAAGGTGAACCAAAAATGGTAATTTACATTAGGACATTTCCTATTGTTAAATATCCTAATGTAAATTACCATTTTTGGTTCACCTTATTGGACTTTTTTTGACTAATTTTTGACTAATTTTGGACTTTTGTGTATTTTTTCTACAAGGTGGGAGGGCCAAGCAGGCTATTTAAGGGTTGTATAGATTGTCTGCTACATCACCTGATGAAGGGGCGTGCCCTCGAAACATTGTGCATCATTTGACGCAATAAACACATAGGGGTTTACCCCATATTGCATATGTTCCTGTGTGCCAATTCCTCCTTTCGCTTTGTTTCATTGAGTATTAATGACCCCCCAGTTAGTGATCTAGTGGATGGTGGGAGTCAAACAGCAGGTACTGGTCTGTGTGAGGTTTCCTGTAGATCTCTATTTACAGCTTTCTACCCTCTCTGACTCTTACCAAACAGTCCAAAAAAGCCATTGTGTTTTTTGCACATCTTCTCGTGTAAACCTGATGTTGTGGTCCACTGTGTTGACGTGTTCAGTGAAAGTCTGTACCACCTGTGTGTGTTTTTTAACCCATGTATTATCCACATAACGGAACCAATGACTGGGAGTGATTTCTTTGAAGTTATCCAGGGCCTTTCTTTCCACTTCCTCCATGTACAGGTTTGCCACAATGGGCGAAACTGGTGATCCCATGGCACAGCCATGCTTCTGCCTGTAGGACTTATCCTTGTACTTGAAATAGGTGGTACTTAGGCATAGGTCCAGTAAGGAACATACTTGCTCTGGGTTAAGCTTTGTTCTGTTGTCAAGGATGTTCTCTTTTATCAACCTTTTTCTCACAGTTTTAACTGCCTCTGCAATGGGAATGCACATTGGTTGAGTCCTTCTTAGGGCTTCATACGTGTTGTTGTCACTCAGAAGTGTGGTCACCTTTGCATGGTAGTCTGATGTATTAAGTACAACTGTGCATCTTTCTTTATACGCCGGCAGGAAGGTGATATTCAAGTCCTGTTTGAGCTGTAAAATTTTGGAATTCTCTCCCAGAGTCGTACTGGCTGATACATTAGATAGATTCAAGAAGGGGTTGGATAGCTTTTTAACAAGTGATGGACTACATGGATATGGAAGATAGCTCATAATACAAATTGATAAAGGCACTAGTCCGATTGCCATTTTGGAATCAGGAAGGAATTTTTCCCCCCTACAAATGTTTTTTTTTTTGCCTTCCTCTGCATCAACTGGCAGTTAGGCAGGTTATACAGTATATAGTCATGAAAGGTTGCACCTGATTTTTCATGATTTTTCTGTAAACCAGTAGTCTCTTCTTCAAAACTAGAATGCCCATGATCCAGACAATAGAGAAGTATTTGAGAAATAAGGACATACAGTACTTCATTAACTGAATAAGTATCCAAACTTTTACTATAATATCTAAGTACCAAGTGTTCCTGGGATATTTAGGACCAATGACAATAATTCCTGCATTTTACATGTTTTTAGAGGTCTTGGAAGCAAGACTTGGAGGGAACACCAAATGAATTCCAGCAGAATCAAGTGGTATTGTATTGCAAATGTTGGCAGAATGGCTAAGCACTTCCTGGCATGGAGGGTTTTTTCAATTGTTTTCTTAAAGAACCTGCCTTCCATCATATTGTGTGTTCCCTCTATCATGGGCACAATCTGTACCTAAATAATTACTGGCATCAGCCCTTTGTGGTGGTATTGTCCGCTAACTGCCATGCACAAAAACCGTGACTTGAACACTCTTAAAAAGTTTGTTCAGATCTGTTTCTTTTTTTTTTTTCCAAGTGGAAAGAATGTTAAACATCAAATATCCTCAAGGGATAATGAGAACAGTTCCAAATATTTCCATACTCCTCTGTGGTCCATCTATGAATCACATTACACTTACCTTTCACCATTATATTCAGTATCTTCCATTTTACTATTTTCATAGACAAGCTTAAAGCCCTACATAAACAGAAGCTGAATTTATTATATATTGTGGTTTTTCAGATTTTGTTTGGCCCAACAATAAGTCAACTATAACAAGGAATTCTCAGTAACTCAAAGCTATTTATTTTGCGACAATTAAGGTATACTAAAGTCCGTCTTCCTTTTTTCATAGTAGAGTACTTTAGATTAATATTTAAGATGGCCATTTAAGTACCAATAAAATTGCACAAAAAAATTGTGAAAAAAAACAACAGTTTTGATAGCATGGAAAGAGTAGAACAATATAAAGCTAACCATACCATGTACTGCTAAGTCTATAGCCCTTGAGTCCCTTGCTGAAATATAAACTCTCTGCAAATTCATTTTTTCTTTAAAAAAAAAAAAAATGTTTGAGCATAAGCCTTAAAAACAATTTCTAATCTAAACTATATTGCACCCTTAAGGATTCTGTCCAAAATTGATGTGTAAGGAATATCTTTACAATAGGAATACAAAAATGGGATCTGTTATACAGAATGCTTGGGACCTGGGGTTTTCCGGATGATTGATCTTTCTGTAATTTGGATCTTCATAACTTAAGTCCAATAGAAAACCATTTAATCATGAAACAAACCCAATAGGCTGGTTTTGTCTCCAATAAGGATTAATTATATCAGTTGGTACAAGGTACTATTTTATTATTACAGAGAAAAAGGGGAAAAAATTAAATTTGGATTATTTGGATAAAATGAAGAGTAGACTTAATTTATGGAGATCCAAATTACAGAAAAATTCCTTATCCAGAAACCCCCAGCTGCCGAGCATTCTGGATAACAGGTCCCACACCTGTAATAAAACAGTAGCTTGTACTTGATTGTAATTAAGCTGCATGAATCCATATTGGAGGCAAATCAACCCTCTAGGGATTATTTAATATTTAAATAATATTTAGCAGATTTAAGGTATTGAGATTTAAATTAAAGAAATATCCCTTATGCTGGAAAGTCCTAGGTCCCAGACATTTTAGATAATAAATCCTATACCTGTTGTATACTTTAGCATTTTCAGCAGTGGTTAGGAATATATACAGCAACACTTAAAATAGATTTGACATCATTCACAACATGCCCAGTCCTCACGAGGAAACTTCGGGCAACTTCGGAAAACGAAGCACTCAGAGTGCCATCCCGCCATCGATTTACATTCAGTTCGAGGAGATTAGTTGCCCAGAAGAAGAGGAAATTTATCGCCAGGCAACTAAATCTCCCCGAATCTGAGTGTGTGTCTCTGCCCTAAAGGTGGCCATACACGGGCCGATAAAAGCTGCCGACAGACCAAGTTGGCAGCTTATTGGCCCGTGTATGGGGCTCCCCGACTGGCTTCCACGATCGAGATCTGGCCGAAAGTCGGCCAGATCTAGATCGGATGGGACAAAAAATCCCGTCGGATCACGCCCGCATCTGTTCGTTGATGCGGTCCCGCGATCGGACCGCCGTTTCCCATGCGTTAGGATCTGATCATTGGGCCCTAGGGCCCATGATCGGATCAGCCCGATATTGCCCACCTCAAGGTGGGCATATCGGAGAGAGATCCGCTCGTTTGGTGACATTGCCAAACGAGCTTATCTCTCCGTGTATGGCCGCCTTAAGGCTACATATTTATTTTTATTACTACTCGTATTACTCCCCTTTCTATTTTGGCCCTCTCCTATTCATATTCCAGTATCTTATTCAAATCAATGCATGGTTGCTAGCGTAATTTGGATTACAAACTGGAGAGCTGCTGAATAAAAGGCTAAATAACTCAAAAACCACAAATAATAAAAAATGAAAACCAAATGCAAATTGTCTCAGAATTTCACTTTCTACATCATACTAATAGCTAACTCAAAGGTGAACTACCCCTTTAATGAAGTAAAACATATATCCACAAATGCAACAGTTCTAGTAGGTCTTTCTGTGGATAAACCAAGAAACCAGTGGCATATACCTCCAACTCAACCAAAGCTGCAGTTACTGCATCAGTTGCAAGATTACCAGCTTGTATTTTTTCAATCGCCTGTTTAGAACAAACAATATGAAGGCAGATGTGAAGGCAAATTAAAGACAGCCCCGAACACAGAATACAACAGTTATATTGATAGACAGCGTAAGAATTTTTCTTTATAGTAACGGCCATTTTGTGATAAAGAATAGCCTGAATGTTCAGAGTTGTTATTGTTACAAGTATTATATGAGTCTAATGACTTGTATAATAACACTCAGGCCTCAGCTACCTGCCTTTATATGGTCATACAACTCCCCAGGCAATTTCTAATATTCTTACAGTTTACAGAAAGTCTTTATTATTCCATATATTTACATAATCGTCCCATATTTTAAACTACAATTGAAAGCACTAAAATATTTTTTTTCTTTTATCGTACCTGCGAATACTATGGCTTTATTAGAAATGGGACACTTCCCCCTACTGTAAACCAAAAGTATCAGAAGGCACTGAGAAATTCATGGACTGTTTGCCTTTATTCAGCTTGTGAAGAGAATACTACAGCTATGGGATTCTGATTTGTATAAATGATTCCCTTTTTTTCTGTTATACAGGTATGGGCTTTGTTAGTTGGAAACCTGTTATCCAGAAAGCTCTAAATTACGGAAGTGTCATCTCCCATAGACAGGCCCGGATTTGTGGAAAGGCCACCAAGGCCCGGGCCTAGGGTGGCAGGATTTTAGGGGGGCGGCATGCTGCCCAACCACACCCACATTGGTTCAAAAACACTGGGATACAATCATTTATTTTTTTAAATTTCCCATGCGCTAATCCCCATTGCTCTGGTCCAGATGATGAAAATTTGCATGAATAAAGGGGAGGGGACAGGGGCGACGAACGGCAGTGGGCCTAGGGGCGCTCACTATGTAAATCCGGCCCTGCCCATAGACTACCATTTAATCAAATAACACAACATTTTAAAATATCTTAGCTTTTTCTCTGTTATAATAAAAAACTGGGGACAGCTGGGAAATTGACAAAATGTCTAGCTCCATGTCAGATTTCAAAATTGAATATAAAAAAAATCTTTTGAGAAATGGATTTCAGTGCAGAATTCTGCTGGAGCAGCACTATTGACTGATGCATTTTCAAAAAAAAAAACATGTTGTGCATGACAGTATCCCTTTAAATGATATTTAGCAGACTTAAGGTATGGAGATCCAAATTAAAGAAAGATCCTTGATGCAGGAAAGTCCTAGGTCCCAGGCATTCTAGATAATAAATCCTATACCTGTTGTATACTTTAGCATTTTCAGCAGTGATTAATAATTAAGGGGGATGCATTTAGAGTACATTCATTTGTATAAACCACAAGGTATCCAGTCTAGTGTCTTAAAGTGAGGCCATAAGACTTGGAAGTGAGTTCTCACATGCTTTTATTTTAGCTCAGCATACAATTATCCTATTGATTTATAACTGATGACACACATCATCATTATTATAGCGCCAACATATACAGCAACACTTTAAAGAGATTTGACATCATTCACAACAGGCCCTGTCCCAGCGGAGCTTTCAGACTAAAGTTCCCATCACATACACACACACTAGGGTCTGTTTCATCAGGAGACAGTTAAGCTGATTGTATGTTTTCTGAGTGTGGCTGGATACAACAGTACCGGGAAGAAACTCACAAGAACAGGGAGAACATACAATTCTAACCAGTGTGCGGTCTAATACAGCTATGGGACCTGTTATCCAGAATGCTCTGGGCTATCCCAGATAAGAGATGTTTCTGTAATTGGGATCTCCAAGTCTATGAAAAAAATAATTTAAACATGAATTAAACCCAATAGGACTGTTTGCCTCAAATAAGGATTAATTCTATCTTAGTAGGCATCCAATAAAATGTATTGTTTTCTCATTGCGGAGAGAAAGGAAATCATTTTTAAAATTGGAATTATTTGATTCAAATGGCGTCTATGGGAGATGGCCTTCGTGTAATTTGGAGCTTTCTGAATAATGAATGCCATACCTGTTTTATCATTATAAAGGATCATTTCGGGCATATTTACAGGGCTTACAATGCATTATTGTTGATAAACCCAGAAACAAGCAGCTGGCTAACTAAGAAAAAGGAATCATTAGGGCCCTTACACACGGGCGGTTTTGCCTGCGCTCTACGGTGTTGTGCTTTCTTCTGTTCATCGCGGGAGTAGACGCACTCAATTATTGTGAAGGGGGCTGTACTCACACAGACGCATGTATGCGCCAAACGCAGGTGAAATGCAACATGCTGCGTCTCACCTGTGTTTGCCGCTTACATGCGTCCGTGTGAGTACAGCCCCCTTCACAGTAATTGAGTGCGTCTATTCCTGCGTTACCCTGCGGCTGAACGGAAGAAAGCAAAACGCAGGGGAACGCAGGTAACACCGCCTGCGTGTAAGAGCCCTAACCAATGAAATTAACTGTATTAAACCAGATAAAAAAAAGTAGCTTATTAAGGCCGAACAAAAAGAATCTGTACTGGAAAATTGGTCTTCCAGGCACATGGGGGATACTGGCACAGCCACATTAAAGCGATTCACTGGGAAAACCTGGAAAAGATGCATGGATCATACTAAATCATGAAGGTCAAACTACTCACACATCTGTGACTCAGAACAGGAAGTTTTGCCTTAATATTGCCTTTAAAAAAGACCATCCAGTCTAGTAAAAAGCCTTTACTCATTACAAACTCCTTCCCCTGCTTCACTTTACTATTCCCTGGAATGTGTCTTGTGCCATATCTGTCTCCTCGTTCACTAAACGTACATTTCTCTGGCTTGGGAAACAAAAGAGAGATTCAGACATTGCGAAGCTCCAACTGAAGCCAGCATGTAGCCTTCCCTTAAATCTCAATTAGCTGCTATGTATTATACATGGGGCAGTCAATGATGCATTCTCCCCAAGCCAAGTGAACAGGCACAGGCTCATATAGGTTATGTAATAAACACGCTGTTGTTAAACAAAAACACAGCAGGAGACTGTTATTTTCTCTTTTTTTACATCAGACTGGTACACTGATATATATAAATTCCTTGACAAAATAGAACCACATATTTCCGTCCTGTGTAATGCTTTGGCGTGAGTTTGTAATTTGAATTACAAAGGACCAGTGAGTAACACAAAAACCCCAAGAGTTCTTTCTCTGCACGAGAACATCGCTCCTTCAGTGCCACGACAAGAAAGTTAAAACTGCACTGTAAGGGAAAGATTAAATTATCGAATACGCTGGGAATTCATATTTTTCCTTATGTCATTTCATATTGACAACAGAATCCATGATTTGAATTGAAGAATTTACACGTCACAATATCAGCTATAGTACATGCCAATATATGTAAATAATACAGCGTTCAAACAAAGGTTTGGATCCTGTGCAGCAAATTGTGTTGAGATTTAAACAAATCCTAAACTTAAATCACTCTGCAGAAATACAAATATTTGTATAATAGGCATGAAATAAACAGGAGAGAATACATCCCTACCTTTTTACATGAACACTTACAGATATGGAGTGATAACCTGCACCCACATGAGAAGGAAAAAAATAATATTCACCCAGAATGCTGGGGACCTGGGGTTTTCTGCATATGGGATCTTTACGTAATTTGGATCTTCATACCTTAAAGGGATTGTTCACCTTTATGATATAGAGAGGGATATGCAAGTGGTTTTCATTTTTTATCATTTGTGGTTTTTGAATTATTTAGCTTTTTATTCAGCAGCTCTCCAGTTTGTAAATTTTAGTAGTCTGGTTGCTAGGGTCCAAATGACCCTAGTAACCATACATTGACTTTAACAATTGACTGGAATATGAATAGGAGAGGACCTGAATAGAAACATGAGTAATAAAAAGTAGCAATAACAATACATTTGATTTTAGATGGGGTCAGTGACCCCTATCTGAAAGCTGAAAATATTTATAAGAAAAAGTCCCATAATTCAAAAACTGATAAAAATAAACAATGAAGACCAGTTGAAAAGTTGGCCATTCTATAACATACTAAAAGTTAATGTAAATGTGAACCACCCCTTTAGGTCTACTTGAAAACCATGTAAACATTAGGGGGAAGATTAATCTTTCGCTCTCAACTGGACTGTTTCCTTCTCAACTGAAACATGCTCTTGTCAACCCCATTCTGAAAAAACCCTCTCTTGATCCCTCCAATCTTGACAACCTCCGACCTATCTCTCTGCTACCTTTCATCTCTAAACTACTTGAGCGCCTAGTCTACAACCGACTAACCTCATTCCTCTCTGACAATAACCTGCTGGACCCCCTACAATCTGGTTTTAAGCCACAACACTCCACGGAAACTGCCCTGACTCGACTAACTAATGACCTTTTAACCGCTAAAGCCAACAATCACTTCTCACTATTAATACTACTTGATCTCTCAGCCGCATTTGACACTGTAGATCACCCTCTCCTCCTCCAGTCCCTCCATTCGATTGGCCTTCATGACATAGTCCCGAGCATTCTGGATAACAGGTCCCATACCTGTATAATCACATTTACTTTACATTGCTACGCAAAATGTTGGCGCTATATAAATATATGTTAATAATAATAATTCAAAATAATAATAACTAGAACATTAATTTCGTTTGGAGGGGGTTTTTTTTAATCTCAATATGCCCAAAAGTATCCAGACACATTTTTAGCCAAAAGTAATGCCCTTAATTAGACCACTGAATGCGGAGTTCCAAACTTTCTCCAGAAGCAATGTCAGCACAAGAACTGGCAGGCAGTGTGGGGTTTTTCATGGGTGATCAGAGGAAATCAAATCTAACATTACCATGAGCAATGCCAAGCCTGGACTGAAGTTGTGTAAAGGTCACCGCCATTGGAGCAGTGGAAAAATGTCCTCCGGAGAAATAAAGTCTGGGACTGGCAGGTGCCAGGAGAAAACTAACAACCTGAATTCATGTCGATGGTAAAGATCTGAGCCTAATTTCCATGGTTTGGACTAGGGCCCCTGGTTCCATTGAAAGGAAACTTTAAAGGTGTTGTTTGCCTTTGAGTTTTTATAGTTTTAAGAAGATGTAGAGTGTGATATTCTGAGACAATTTGCAATTGGTTTCAGTTTTTTATTATTTGTGGTTTTTGAGTTATTTAGCTTTTTATTCAGCAGCTCTCCAGCTTGCAATTTCAGCAGTCTGGTTGCTAGAATCCAAATTACCCTAGTAACCATGCATTGAGTCCTGAATAGAAAGACAAGTCATAAAAAGTAGCAATAACAATACATTTGTAGCTTTACAGAGCATTTGTTTTTTCAGATGGGGTCAGTGACCCCTATTTGAAAGCTGGAAAGTGTCAGAAGAAAAAAGCAAATAAAGCAAAAACTATAAAAAAATAAATGAAGACCATTTAAAAAAATTGCTTAGAATTGGTTATTCTATGCACTACTAAAAGTTAACTTAAAGGTGAAGCATCCTTTTAAAGGAGAACTAAAGCCTAACGAAAGCTAGAAATGTTGTACATTATGTTTTGTGCTTCTGTACCAGCCCAATGCAACCACAGTCCTTTAGCAGTAAAGATCTGTGTCTCCAAAGATGCCCCAGTAGCTCCCCATCTTCTTTTCTGCTGATTCACTGCACATGCTCTGTGCTGCTGTCACTTACTGAGCTTAGGGACCCACTCACAATATACAGTACACATAGAATAGAAATGTCACAATATAAGGCTGATTAGTAATTAATACAGATAATTACTACATGGCAGCACAGAAACCAGTGCAATTAGCATCAGAATTTAATAATCAGCCCTGTAGCATCAGCTTATATTACAGACAAATCTCATTTTCTTCTTGATAATTACCGACGACCCCTAAGCTTAGCTTCTCAACAGCTGCTCAGAGCCCACTGAGCATGTGAGTGTCACAGACACTTTCCAAGATGGTGACCCCCTGTGACAAGTTTGAAGTCCTGGATCATTGCTGCTTTTGACAAGCTGAAACTTTAGGCTGGTGCAATAAGTTCAGTATATAAAATATGCCATTTTTAGCAATACATTTTCTGAGATGGTTGTGGCAAATGTTAACTGTTCAGCTCACAGCCCTGACCTCAAGAGTGAAGAACTGCAACGTCAACAACAAGTCAACCCTTATTGGCCAACATCAGTAGTGCTGAGCTTCATTTCCAATAATGAGGAGTCAGCTTATAAAGTGGAAAATCTAGTATCACGGTGTCAAGAGAATTGTCTTTATTTAAACATGAGCAAGGATTTGTGGACTTACTCCACACTTACTATTGGTGATGCTGCAGTAGAGCGGGTGAGTAGTTTTAAATATTTAGGGGTCCAAATTTCTGAGGACCTGACATGGTCTGAACATATTCAAGCACAGTCTAAGAAGGCCAGGCAGCGTCCTTATTATTTAAGAAAATCGTAGAAATGTGGAGTTTCAGCAGAAAATGTAAATACTTTTTATACTGGTGCTGTGGAGAGTGTTCTGACACAGAATATCATCTCATGGTTTGGGAATTGTGGTGTACATGATCGTAATGATTTATTGCGGGTTGATACATGTGGTGAAACATTGTACAGGTATAGGATCCTTTATCCAGAAACCCGCTATCCAAACATTATTATCGAAATAATCCAAATTTTTAAAAATTATTTCAGTTTTCTCTGTAATAAAAAAACATTAGCTTGTACTTGATCCCAACTAAGATATAATTAATCCTTATTGGAAGCAAAACCAGCCCAATGTTTAAATGAATTTCTAGTAGACTTAAGGAATGAAGACACAAATTACGGAAAGATCCATTATCTGGAAAACCCCAGGTCCGAGCATTCTGGATAACAGGTCCCATACCTGTACTAGATTAGCTTTACCATCACTACAAGATATTTATGTCAGCAGATGTAGAGTTAGAGCATTCAGAATTATCAAAGATAGAACTCCTCCTTGTAATTATCTGTTTGACTTATTAAAATCAGGAACATTTTTAGGAGTCATAAGGTCAGAACAGAAAGGTTTAGAAAAAGTTTTTATCCTCAGGATGTTAGTCTTCTTAATCATGATATGCCACCACAGTATTTATTAATTATTTTGATATTGAGGAACCTATGAATATATTTTTTTTCTTTTTTTGGATATTTTAGATGTTGTTACCCTCTGGTTGCTGTGTTTTGTTAAAGGGATACTGTCATGGGAAAAAAAAAAATTTCAAAATGAATCAGTTAATAGTGCTGCTCGAGCAGATTTCTGCACTGAAATCCATTTCTCAAAAGAGCAAACAGATTTTTTTATATTGAATTTTGAAATCTGACATGGGGCTAGACATTTTGTCAATTTCCCAGCTGCCCCATGTCATGTGACTTATGCCTGCACTTTAGGAGAGAAATGCTTTCTGGCAGGCTGCTGTTTTTCCTTCTCAATGTAACTGAATGTGTCTCAGTGGGACGTGGGTTTTTACTATTGAGTGTTGTTCTTAGTACTACCAGGCAGCTCTTATCTTGTGTTAGGGAGCTGTTATCTGGTTACCTTCCCATTGTTCTTTTGTTTGGCTGCTGGGGTGGGGAGGGGTGATAATCACTCAAACTTGCAGTACAGCAGTAAAGAGTGATTGAAGCTTATCAGAGCACAAGTCACATGACTTGGGGCAGCTGGGAAATTGACAAAATGTCTAGCCCCATGTCAGATTTCAAAATTGAATATAAAAAAATCTGTTTGCTCTTTTGAGAAATGGATTTCAGTGCAGAATTCTGCTGGAGTAGCACTATTAACTGATTCATTTTGAAAAAAAAATTTTTCCCATGACAGTATCCCTTTAACAACATGGCACATTGCACTATATATCGTTTACAATATATGCACAATGCAGTCAAATGTATGGATATTGTTAGTGTTTCACAGTAAGACATTTAGTAAATATTTTCCTATTACAGGTATAGGACCTGTTATCCAGAATGCTTATGACCAGGGGTTCTCCGGATAACAGATCTTTCAGTAATGTGGAATTTTTATACCTTAAGTCTACTATAAAATCATGGAAACATTAAATAATCCCAATAGGCTGGTAAAGTACAAGCTACTATTTTATTATTACAGAGAAAAGAAAAATAATTTTTAAAAATGTGGATTATTTGGATAAAATGGAGTCCCTGGGGCTAATTCACTAACCGAAGTTGTGTCCAGGGCGTCGAACGCTGGCGAAGTTGTGCTAGCATTACTGCACCAAACAAAGTGAAGTTGCCTAAATTGCATACGGCGGGAAGTTAAAGTTGAATGGACGTATATGTTGCAGAAAATACATTACATTACACAAGCCTGGGAAACCTTAATAAAATAAAGTTGTTATATTGCCCTACACATGAGCCCAGTGTATAGTTTATGTGACATATATTAGGAAATGTAGGGGGGAAGCCGGTTACCCCAAAACAAAATGATGCTCTTTTTCAACCTATCACCCTGAAAAAGGAAAAGACGCCAGAGTTATTGCACTTTGCCTGGTCTGAGCTGGTGAAGGCAAGTCTGGCGCAAGAGGTAACGTTCAATAAAATCCGCATCTTAGTGAATTGGCATTGTTACATCCATTCGCCAGAGCGCAAATTCGCCAGGCGTTAGGGAGTGAAGTACCGCTAGAGTCTATCTCCTTCACTTGCGAAGTTATGCCGGTGACGTACTGAAATGATGTAACACTGTCTAATTTATCTCCGCGTTAGTTTAGTAGATCTGCCCCTATGAGAGATGGCCTTTCCTTAATTCAGAGTTTTCTGGATAACGGGTTTCCGGACTACATACAGATCCCATACCTGTATAAGCATAATGCAGCTGTGTTTGTTGAAAAACAAGGTACTACATTTTATTTATTATTTATATAGTATGTATTGTTTAATGCATTTTACTGTCATTGTTTGTTGTATTTAAGCACTATTTAATATAGTTTATTTATAATATTTATATATATGTTAAAAATACACCGTTTTAGAATGATCAGGGTACATTTCACTACAGGTTGTACTTGTATAACTTTGTATGTGACAAATAAATGAATCTATCTATCAATTAGGGGCAGATTTATCAAGGGTTGAAGTGAAATCTAGGGAATTTTCGAAGTTAAAAAATTTGAATTTCGAAGTAATTTTTGGAAACTTCGACCACCGAATAGGCTACTACGACTTCGACCCTCTATTGAAGTAAAATCGTTCAACTATTCGACCATGCGATAATGGAAGTACTGTCTCTTTAAAAAAACTTCTACTTCAATACTTAACTTAAACCTGCCGAAGTGCTTTGTTAGCCTATGGGGACCTACCAGAGCATATTTCTACTTTTTTTGCATTTGAAGGAAAATCGTACGTTAAAATCGGAAAACGATCGTACAATCGCACGATGCAATAGTCGAATTTCGAAGTATTTTCCACTTCGAAATTCGACCCTTGATAAATCTGCCCCTTAATGTTAGCAAACCCTGACGACAATCTTCCAAATTCCAAGGGAAAGTTTTTAAGAAGAACAGAGGCTGTTATGTGCGAAACAGAGGAACATCTTCATATTAAAACCCTTAGTTTGTATATAACGAAGAAGAAATGTATATCAAAGGTCAAAGTATAACACGCAGTCCACAGTTCAATAATAATTTCATATATACTATGTACTAAATAATGCTGCCTAGCTGCTAAATGTTACCGTTGATTTTAAAATAGGATTTCTCTTTAAAAGTAAAAGGTCTTACATTTACAGTTGTGAAGACCTCCACTAGTACCGAACTTGAATTTGCTTCGCCTTACATGGGTGGATCTGTCCCAATGACTGATTAGTACAGAATTCTTTCTGTAATGATTATAGGAGTCTCTTTCTGTAGGGGGTCCAGACGACCAACTCGGAGAACATTATTAGTGATGTAGCGAACTGCCGATTTGATGTTCGCGAACGCCGTTCGCGAACACCGGCAAAAAAGCGAACAGTTCGCGAACAGTTCGCGAACTTCGAACGCTCGATAAAATCGTTCGATCGAACGATCGAAGGATTTTATTCGTACGATCGAACGATTTTCGTTCGAATCGAACGATCGAAGCTATTCGATCGAATGATTTTAATTCAATCGAATGCTTATAATCGTTCGAACGAATGGAAATCGTTCGATTTTAGCGATCGAACGGTCGAATGGTCGAATGGTCGAACGAAATTTTACTTCGAATCGAACGCGAACACCAATTGGCGAACGTCGCGCGACGTTCGCGAACATTCGGCGGACGCGAACAGTCGAAGTTCGCGCGAACTAGTTCGCCGGCGAACAGTTCGCTACATCCCTAAACATTATCTGCGCCATATTATAGATTTAAGAGCCTTTCTAGATGGCAGAAGAATTACCAACCCCTTTTCTAACTATTCATTGGTACAGTAATAAAAAATAAACTGACAAGCCAGCAGGAACATTCCTAGTAGATTGGAATTGAGTTGTAACCCTACAAATGATGCCCAGCTGTGTTCTTTTTACTTCTCCTTTCCATGGCCAATAATCTGGTGTCTAAGATGCATTTCCATTTATCATTATGGGCATGGCTACTGCATCACCCTACAGGCAAGTGTGATAGAGGGATATATTGATTGATGTCTGTACCAGTGGATACAAACTCCATAGGAGGTGTGGGAGTTTTAAAACACCACCTTTATTTAAAGGCGTGGTTCCCCCTTAGGTTAACTATTACCGTATATACTCGTGTATAAGCCGGAAAACTGGAAAAATGTATTGACTCGTGTATAAGCCTAGGGGTGAGAAATTATTTTAGGACATGGCCAATTTAAAGCTTTAACGTTGCTGCTTACTCACTGATCTGAAGCATGCACTGACTCCTCCATGCTGCTGCACATACTTCTCCCCCCTCCTCGCTTAATTCTGCTCCAGCCCCTCCCCTCTCAGCTCTTGTCAATCAGTCCCAGGGCACGTCACAAAGGGAGAAGACGCGCGCCTCCACTCCCTGTACAGGTGCGTGCTCGTATCACAGAGTGAGCGCGCACCTCATCCACGTCTCAATCGCTCCTCTTCTAAACTCTTGTGCACTCCTATGCGCAATATGGTAATGCGCACACATTTTCCCAAAGGGGAAGGGCTGAGGAGTACTGAGTGACGAGAGCTGAGAGGGGAGGGGCTGAGGGCTAAGGAAGCCACGAGCGGGGAGAAGTATGGGCAGCACGGAGGAGTCACTGCCCACTTCAATCAGTGAGTAAGCGGCAACCTTTTTTAGCTGACCCGCGTATAAGCCGAGGTAGAGTTTTTCAGCACATTTTGGGTGCTGAAAAACTCGGCTTATACGCGAGTATATACGGTAGTATGTTATTGAATGGTTAATTCTAAGCAACTTTTCTATTGGTCTTCATTTTTTTTTATAGTTTTTTAAATTATTTGCCTTCTTCTGAGCCTTTCCAGCTTTCAAATGGGGGTCACTCATCCCTTCTAAAAGCAAATGCTCTGTAAGGCTACTGTATAACTGTATTGTTACTTTTTATTATTCATCTTTCTATTCAGGCCTCTCCTATTCAAATGACAGTCTCTTATTCATATCAATGCATGGTTGCTACGGGAATTTAGGCCCGGATTGTGGAAATTGCAAACTGGAGAGCTGCTTAATAAAAATCAAATTAATTCAAAAACCTCAATTAGAAAATGAAAGCAATTGCAAATTGACTCAGAATATCATTCTCTACATCAAGCTAAAAGTTACTTTGAAGGTGAACAACCCCTTTAAGCCAAGTCTGATTTATTACGATAGTTACTGGAGGCAAAACAATTGTGTTAACACGATTGTTTTGTCTGGAGTAAGTATTGTAATAAATTAGCTTTGCATTTGGCCTGTTTATCTTCTGTGGACAAGCATGCCTTTGTCAGATAACTTACAATTGAACTAACAAGGTATATAAAGGTAAAATAACTCCTTGTGATGGTGGGGTATTAATGAAGAATGCAAAAAAGTAATATATTAACCTGCAGATTCCAGTAAATAAGTATACATATATACTTTTATAAAAATAGCATTTAATTCAGAAAAATGCCACATTCCCTCAGGTTATTAACTCTCCTGCGCAAGGCTAAACTACAACATTCTGCATTGATTAAGCTCTCTTTGAACACTGCTGTGGAAAATAAAGGTCATTATAATAGCATACTTAATAACCTAATAATCTTGGTTTTGCATCTGTATGCGTCAGCATTAATATCCAGTTCTATTTAAATATACAGACAGTGGACAACTAAACACTACAGGGAAAACAAAGCACGAATTAAAAACAGAAATTAGTGGTTTTAGTCCATCCAAGTTGAGAGCTGCGGTTCAACTGCAGCGCCCGCCACTCTCAGAATGCTGGAAGGCCACACAGGGCACTAAGAGCTGATTAAAGGGTCTCGTATAAATAATAAGGGCTAACGCTCTTTAAAAGAATACGCTTCTTTTTTAGCATGGAGTTAAACACGTAAGGCTGTAGGTTGAACACGAGGAAATATTTAGGGTGTTAGCTAAAACCTCAAAAAAATTATTTTCATTATTATTATTATAGACCGAGGCTGTAAAAAGTCAGAATCCGAAATCCACAATCTCAAACTTTCCGGGGTTGTATATAAGTCAATGGCAGAGGTCCCTATCCTGTTTCTGTGGTCTGCACTGGAATTAGCCTGAAAATCCCACTATTTTGGGTTTTTCGGGCAAACACCCAAAAAAATCCAGCTTTTCAGGAAAAAGCCTGAAAAGATTGAGCGATTCGGGGGAAAATATCTGAAAATATCATACGATTCGGGTTTTCGATCGATTTTATCGAGTTGTTTCCCCCATCCGATTAAATGAAATTGTGCTTTTTTTAATCTTTAATACAATTTCAATTCAGAGCTATTTTTGTATACTTTGACTAAGGAATAGTTCAAATTGAATTTGAAAAAAAATTGAAAATTCGAATATCGAAATATATCATGTACTGTGTCTTTAAAACTTCGACTTCAACCATTCGCCATCTAAAACCTGCCGAATTGCTGTTTTAGCCTATGGGGGACCTCCTAGAACCTATTAGGAGTCAATTGGTGGACTTTGAAAAATCTAAGGTTTTTTTTGAAAATACTTTGAATCGAATTTCATCTTACTTTGATTCGAACGATCAAATACAGCCTATGCACCAGCAAAAAAATCTTTGATGTTTTTAATACATTTTGGTTGGCCTTTTTTTATTCAAATTTCGAAGTTATGGGAGTTCAAAAAAAACTCCCATTACTTCGAAATCCGACCCTTGATAAATCTGCCCCTTAGAGTCTATACACAAAGCACCTGTACCTGCATCAAATGCAGACAGTGCACTCCACCTTGCCTTGCTCACGAAAATAATGAGTCCTGTTCATTTCTGCCCTATCCCTTTTATCAGAGTTGCCCAACTTGCATTCATAGCCAGCCATAGTCAAACAGACGCTAGTCCTTTCAGACAGTGCCACAGGGGCAAATTCACTAAGCGCCGAAGCGCCGAACACTAGCGTTAATTCGCTAGCGTTTGGCATTTTCGCTACTGCGCAAATTCACTAACGAACGCTGGCGTAATTTCGCTAGTGTTACTTCGCACCCTTACGCCAGGCGAATTTTCGCTAGCGACGTAACTACGCAAATTCACTAACTTGCGCAGTGTACTGAACGCTACCTTTTACGCTAGACTTCCTTCGCCACCTCAGACCTGGCGAAGCGCAATAGAGTAGATAGGGATTGTTTCAAAAAAAGTGTTTTCTACATGATGGGTGATAGGCTGAAAAAGATTGAAAATATTTTTGGGGCTCCCCTCCTTCCCCCCTACATTTCCTGACTCATGGCAACTTACCTAGACAGTGGGCACATGTGTAGGGCAAAATAACATTTTTATTTGCTGATTTGAAGGTTTTCTAGGCATTTGTAGTGCTGATACGTGTTCCTCCATTGAAATTTGAATTTCGCGCCGTATGCAAATTAGCCATCGCTATCGTAACTTCGCTTTACATAGCGAGTCAACGCTAGCGCAACTTCGCAACCTTACGCTACCCCTGTGCGCAACTTCGCATCTTAGTGAATTTGCCCCTAAGTGTGCCAGACTTATTTAAATCAATGCATGGTTGCTAGGGTAATGTGGACCCTAGAAACCAGATTGCTGAAATTACAAACTGGAGAGCTGCTAAATAAAAAGTTAAATAACTAAAAAAAAACACAATTAAAAGATGAAAACCAATAGCAAATTGTCTCTCTACATCATACAAAAGGTTAATGCAAAGGTGAGCAACCCCTTTAATGTCTCCTCCAAATAATGCAGAATGTTCTCCCAAATGCAGATGTGTGTCCCTTTCAGGCTGGTGCCACATGTTGTTGTTTCTCTGCCTCCATCCACTCACTCATGTCTCTGGGCTGACAGACACTGTTGGTCTGGGTACAGAAATACGGAGTGAATTTCAGCACTGCATGTTTTTTCTCCAAAATCTGCTCTGTTTGTAATAAGTACCCAGGCCAACCCTGTGATAGTCAGTGTAGAAATGTAAGTACGTGGATACCATCAATTTCTCACTAGCCTTAGTGTCAATCCAAGTCAGTCTGTCAGTGTTAATGGCCATTTTGTATAAGTATTACAGGAATGAGACCTCGGGACATGGAGTTTTCCGGATAATTGATCCTTCTGTAATTTGGATCTTCATACTTTAAGTCTAGTAGGAAATCTTTTAACATGAAATAAACCCAATAGGCTGGTTTTGCGTCCAATAAGGATTAGTTATATCTTAGTTGGGATCAAGTACAAGCTACTGTTTTATTATTACAGAGAAAAAGGAAATCATTTTTAAAAATTTGGATTATTTTGATAAAATAGAGTCTGTGGGAGACGGCCATCCCGTAATTCAGCGTTTTCTGGACAAGGGTTTTACGAATAACGTATTCCATACCTGTACTAGTGATATTTCTACCTACTTGCCGCCCCTGAGAATTTTGCAGTTGACGTCCATTCCTCCTGCCTCCTCACAGCTCACCGCTCACTAACCTTTTTCACTCTCTGAGAAAGTTTAAAATCAATCTAGAGGACATATGAATCTAGAGGACATATGAATCTAGAGGACATATGAATCTAGAGGACATATGAATCTAGAGGACATATGAATCTAGAGGACATATGAATCTAGAGGACATATGAATCTAGAGGACATATGAATCTAAAGGACATATGAATCTAAAGGACATATGAATCTAGAGGACATATGAATCTAGAGGACATATGAATCTAAAGGACATATGAATCTAGAGGACATATGAATCTAGAGGACATGAATCTAAAGGACATATGAATCTAGAGGACATATGAATCTAGAGGACATATGAATCTAAAGGACATATGAATCTAGAGGACATATGAATCTAAAGGACATATGAATCTAGAGGACATATGAATCTAGAGGACATATGAATCTAGAGGACATATGAATCTAAAGGACATATGAATCTAGAGGACATATGAATCTAAAGGACATATGAAAACACTGTCCCAGCCGCCCCAGTGCCCCAAAGATGCTCTTCTTCAAGCTGTGTTGGTGAGCGACATGGGTTAGTAAGCGGTGAGCAGAGTCAGCTCTATTAGAAAACTGAGTTTATCCAGAATCCTCGTGACCTGGGGTTTTCCGGATAATGGATCTTTCCATAATCTGGATCTTCATACCTTAGAAAATCATTTAAACATGAAGGGGCAGATTTACTAAGCTCGAGTGAAGAATTCGAATGAAAAAAAATGAGAATTTCAAAGTATTTTTTTGAGTACTTCGACCATCGAATTGGTCAAATTCGATCGAATTCAATCGAATCGAATGATTCAAACGTTTCGAAGTAAAAATCGTTTGACTATTTGACCATTCGATAATCGAAGTACTGTCTTTTTAAAAAATACTTCGACTTCATACTTCGCCACTTCGCACTACCGAGGTGCAATGTTAGCCTATGGGGACCTTCCCCAGCACTTTTCTAAGTTTTTTTTGGTCGAATAAAAATCATTCGATCGATCGCTTAAAATCGTTTGAATCGTTCGATTTGAAGGATTTTATCGTTCGATCGAACGATTTTTATTAGATCGTTTGATCAAAATATTTGCGCTAAAATCCTTCGAATTCGATATTCGAATTCGAAGGATTTTACTTTGAGGGTCCAATTCGAGGGTTTATTAACCCTTGAAATTCGACCCTTGATAAATCTGCCCCTAAATAAATCCAATAGACTGGGACATGTTACCCAGAATTCTTGGGACCTGGGATTTTCTGGATAACTGATCTTTCTGTATTTTGGGTCTTCATGCCTTAATTGTACTAGAAAATCATGCAAACATGAAATAAACCCAATAGGCTGATTTTGCTTATAATAAGCATTAATTATATCTTAGTTGGGATCAAGTACAAGTTACTGTTTTATTATTACAGAGAAAAAGGAAATCATTTTTTTAAATTTTATGTGGCTAAAATGGAGTCTATGGGCCTTTCCATAATTTGGAGCTTTCTGGATACCGGGTTTCCAGATAACAGATCCCATACCTGTACTGTTTCAATATAACAAAAGAAATAGAAATCTTTTTTTTTTTAATTGGATTATTTGGATTAAATTGGGTCTATGAGAGACGGCCTTTCTGGCAGCGCTGATTCTACTTACAGCACCGCCTGAGACGGCTCCTTCAATGCCATCCTTCCCTCGCCGGCAGGAACACTAATGCGAAGAGTGCAATTGCGCCCTCTCGCAATAGTAAAGCCGAATTTCCGTTTTAAAAAACGGAAATTTGGCTCTTAAAGGTACCAGGAGCAGCTTTTTGCCGCCCCTGGAAGCCTCTCCGGCGTTGCCGTCTGAGGCGAGTTTCTCAACTCGCCTCATTGGCGGCGTGCCCCTGCTTTCTGGATAATGGGTTTCCAGATAACGGATCTCATACCTGTATAGGCCAGTAAAACTTGTAACACGTCACTATCCATTTAAGCTTTACTTATTGGGGAACCGTTTCTAATGTTAAAACGTTTCTCTTGTTTTCGTCGCACTCCTGTGTCTATTTTTGCAAAGAAGTAAGTAATTTTGAGATCGATGAAATATTTCTAATATTTCAGGCAGTTGTCGTGTAACTTGAGCTTAACGTGACTTGCACACAATTCTACTCACAGACAAATACGGAAATGATATTTAAAGACTGTGCACATTAATGTAAAACACAATGATGTGCGGGGATATAAATATGCCCCTGAACTGTGCAAATTGAGCCATGTACCAGAATAGGATTTTTTTTTAATGCAAGATCCTCATTTCCTCTTCAGATTTAAACCACCATGAAAAGGGCCACATCAAAAGGAGACCACAGCACATATGCATGCTCATTATTTTTAATATAAACAATCGTGGATCTGGAGAGAGGCCAGTTTCACCTAAGCTACAAACTGCCAGCACTTTAGTAAAACAAACATACATCAAGAATTCTGTAGTAAAAACATCTGCGGGGGGGTGTCATTTTTATAAGAATGTTGGCTTTAAATAGAAAGTTGAAGCGGCAGCTCTACCAGAACATTAGTGATCAATTATCAGGAGGAATTTTATCGGCGCCCAAAAATCCAGAAGGGCCGCAAAGATGTCAGCGCAAAGATTATAAATAGAAATATATAACTTTATTTAGAAATGTGCCACTTCTCCCTGTCCATATGTGTTAAAGGAGTTAACATGTTATACAATGCATACCTCCCAACATTTTGGAAATAAAAAGAGGAACAAGAAAGTTGCCAAAAAGTTTTTGACCACGCCCATTGTTTGTGGCCACACCCCTTGTTTTACAAAATTTGGCAGGTTTTGAAAGTTTGAACATATTTCTGTGTTTTGTTTTCAGTTATTACAGTTTTGCTAAAGAAGGTGAATTGCCCTTTAAGCTGTGAGTCTAATGTCTCCCCAGGGACCTGTTATCATATATTGTTACAATTACATAATTGCTTATCTAGAGATTGTTACAAAAGTATCTTATCTGAAGCTGTGGCTGTTCTGGGCTCTCTGCCAAAAGACAATTAAGTTAGAAACATTTTTTTCTTTTTCTGCCTGTTCAGTGGACTTTCCATTACAAACGAGGGACTGCGGGTTGAGCTGTCAAAAGAGGGACTGTCCCTCTGAAAACGGACAGTTGTAGAATGCCCAATTTTAAGCAACTTTTAAATTGGTCATCATTATTTATTTTCTATAGTTTTTAAAAGGGTCGTTCACCTTTGAGATAACTTTTAGTATGATGTAGAGCAGTGATCCCCAACCAGGGGCAACATGTTGCTCCCCAACCCCTTGGATGTTACTCCAGTGGCTTCAAAGTAGGTGCTTATTTTTGAATTCCAAAACTTTTGATTGCATTAAAGCCAGTTGTATCGCCAAATAATGCTTTCTGTAGGCTGCCAGTCCACATTTGGGCTACAAAATAGCCAATCACAGCCCTTTGTTGGCATCCTCAGCAACTATTTCCTTCTTATGTTGCTCCCCAACCTTTCTTTCATTTGAATGTGGCTCATGGGTAAAAAAAAAGGTTAGGGATCCCTGATGTAGAGAGTGATATTCTGAGTCAATTTGCAATCGGTTTTAGTTTTTTATTATTTGTGGTTTTGAGTTATTTAGCTTTTTATTCAGCAGCTCTCCGGTTTGCAATTTCAGCAGTCTGGTTGCTAAAATCCAAATTACCCTAGCAACCATGCATTGATTTGAATAAATGATTGGACTTAGAATAGGAGAGGCCTGAATAGAAAGACAAGTAATAAAAAGTAGCAATAACAATACATTTGTAGCCTTACAGAGCATTTGTTCTTTAGATGGGGTCAGTGACCCCATTGGAAAGCTGGAAAGAGACAGAATAATTCAAAAACTATAAAAAAAAAAGAAAAAATGAAGGCCAATTCAAAAGTTGCTTAGAATTGAAGATTCTATTCCAAAAACCTAGAAAAACGGCTCTCGAAGGTCCCCATAGGCTAACGTAGCCCTTCAGCAGTTTTAATTTGGTGAAGTATTGAAGTCGAAGTTTTTTTTAAAGAGACAGTACCTTGATTATCGAATGGTCGAATATTCTAACTATTTTACTTCTAATCGAATTCAAAGTCGTAGTATCCTATTCGATGGTCGAAGTAACCAAAAAATTACGTTGAATTTCAAATTTTTTTACTTCGAAAATTACCTCATATTCACTTCGACCCTTGATAAATCTGCCCCAGGGAGGCACATTTAACAAGGGTTGAATTTTGAATTCATGTTTTTTAAAAATCCATTAAATATACTCTAACTAGGAGGTTATTTAATAAAAAAAAATTAATATCTAAAACTCGGACTAATTTTACCTACCCTAAAACTCGAATCGAATTCGACCAAAATCTATTCGTGTTTTTTCTCCGAAAAAAAAATTGTCAGTAAGGCTACAAACATCTCCAAATTGGTCATTGGGCCTCTCCCATTGACTTGAATTCGTCAGTTTTTAGGTGGCGAATAGTTGAATTCAAATCCTTAAAAAAACTGTAAGTCTTGAAAATCTAATTTGAATTTTTTTAAAAACTTGAATCGAGTTTGGATAATTCCCTAGTCGAATTTGACAGTTTTGACCAGTAAAAAATTTGAACATTTTTAAATTTTAATTTTCGACCCTTAATAAGGGCAATGAATGACAGCTGAGATTGTTAGATGAGTTTATAACAGGTATGGATGAGAGTTTGGGTTTTATGTTTAATATGAAAATTACTTTTATTATAAAGGTATGGGACATATTATCTAGAAAGTTTGGGATCTGGGGTTTTCCAATAACAGATCTTTCCGTAATTTTGATCTTCATACCTTAAGTCTACTAGAAAATCTTGTAAACATTAAATAAACCCAATAGGTTGGTTTTGCTTCCAATAAGGATTAATTATATCTGAGTTGGGATTAAGTACAAGTTACTGTTTTATTATTAAAGAGAAAAAGGAAATTATTTTAAAAAATTCGTATTATTTGGATAAAATGGAGTTTATGGGAGACAGCCAGTCCATAATTTGGAGCTTTCTGGATATACCTGTCCTGTATAAGTGCATTAACTAACACGTAACCACCTTGGGGGGCGTAACGAGAAAGTATGGCGTTGTCACTGTCACACAAGCGGTAACATTTTGCTCTTACTTTTGACAGGGAATGGAAAAGGGAAAAAAGCAACTTGGGACAGACCATTTATCAAAGGTCGAATTTCGAAATTATCTGAGTTTTTTTTAACTCTAATAAATTGGAATAAACTCGAACTATGATTGGGAGGTTATTTAAGAAAAAAGTTGAATATCTAAAACTCAAACTAATATTACTGACCCGAAAAACTCAATCAAATTTGAATCGAACTTGACTAAACTCAAATCTAGTTTTTTCTCTGAATAAAACTATAAATGTCAGGAAGGCTATTAACATCTTCAAATGGGTCATTGGACCTCTCCTATTGACTTCTACATGGACTCGGCAGGTTTTAGGTGATGAATAGTCGAATTCGAATTATTCCCAGGGTATGGGTTTTATAAATTTCAAAATTAAAATTAAAATTCGCGGGACGTGCAGCCAGGCCCCGCCCCCTCCGTACGGCCAGAAACGGCCGCATTAGAACAGTGGCGCAAGCTGCCTGGGGTGCGGGCCCTGGCCCAATCGCACCCCCTGCTCCCCCGGTAGTTTCGCCACTGCATCACGGTAAGATTTGGATAGAGTGCCTATTTGCTCTTCTAAATATGCCATAGAGCCATGCTTGAAGGTTAAATTTGGAGTGAAAATGTTTTTTATGGTCCTAGATATTTTTAGCACTATTGTTAAATGACTGAGACACCATTATTTTCCTATATCATAAATCTTCCTATGCGCTAAGGGGGGTCCTGTCCCAAGGCTGAGCCAAAGGGAGGCTTGATATATACCATTTTATATAAAGCTAACTCTACTAGGTTCCAGAGGGCAAGTTTGCTAAAGGGCGAAGTGGCAAACGCTGGCGACAACTCGCCAGCATTCCCGCCAGCAGGGACATCGCCAATTTACTAACAGGCGCAGGCACCAATTCGCTAGCGAAAGATATAGGCAATTCAACTTTAAATTTCCCGCTGTATGCAAATGAACCTAAACACAAGACCTCTAGCGAATTTGCGCTAGGCAGAAATGAATGATAGCGCATCTTTGCTTGAATTGCTCACATTGGCGAAGTACCGCTAGTGAAAAGTCACCAGCATTTGGCGCTCCCGACGCAACTCCACATTTTACTGAATTAGTGTTGTCTGAGCAAATTTTCACCTGGCGAAGTGTGGCGATGGATGTGAAGCGGTCGCTGCCGACTTTTGGCAGGTTATTGAATCTGCCCCAGGCGATCCAAAGTGCCATTTCTTGCCTCAGCAAAGCTTATTGTCTAAAACTAGTCTTAGGTCCTTCACCATCAAGGTTTTTACATCGCTTTACATCATCAGTAAGCAGAAACACATTGCTATCAATACCTGCTTCAACTTTTTTAAAAACAGAAAAAAAGTCGCCCAATCCATGTGGGACTACATGTAAATCCCTAGTCCTGAAAACTTGCACTTCTCTCACAAGCCAGAAAGTACTAAATTCATTGTCAAGAAGTTAAAAGGGGGAGATATTGTAATTCCAATTCATGAGCTACTTTAGATTATATGTTGAAATAATTTGAGTACAAATATAGCTGTAGATGATGAAATAGTTCCAACGGATGTTGTTTTTGTTATATAAGTGTATGCACATACTTTCTTTGTCTTCCATGACACCTCCATCCCAAGAGCACAGCAATTCCCCGTATTCTTCATTCTAAACGGAGGACCACACACAGAGAAAACAATTAATGAACAAGATTGGAAGCACATGTCATGCCAAGACCTTATAAAACAGCTAACGATTTCCTAACGTAATGCCCATTAGAGCAGGTTAAATCAATACTGCTGTTCCATGTTAAAAAGTATTTGTTTTATATCAATTTCAATATAAAAAGTATAATAAATCTATTTACACAAATATACTGTGGTGAGGGACACACTAGCAAGAACTGGATTCAACTAGAAGCAAAAAATGACAATTGCAAAATCAGCCTGAATGCCTAATCTAAGCGAATTTTGCCATCGCTATAAATGGCATTAATAACACAAAAACAATAGAATGAGAAAAAAAAATATTCTAGTATACAAGTTATTTCTGGGTGCCACAATCCCTGAATGAAAATTCCTGAGCAGACGGAATTGGCAAGCTGGAATTTTCTCATTGGGCATCTGCCCAAATGACTGTGGAAAATGGAAATGGCTTTGATGGCACCAAAGTTAAAGGGATCCTGAAATCAGAAAACATGTTTTTTTCAAAACGCATCAGTTAATAGTGCTACTCCAGCAGAATTCTGCACTGAAATCCATTTCTCAAAAGAGCAAACAGATTTTTTTATATTCAATTTTGAAATCTGACATGGGGCTAGACATTTTGTCAATTTCCCAGCTGCCCCTGGTCATGTGACTTGTGCCTGCACTTTAGGAGAGAAATGCTTTCTGGCAGGCTGCTGTTTTTCCTTCTCAATGTAACTGAATGTGTCTCAGTGAGACATGGGTTTTTACTATTGAGTGTTGTTATTAGATCTACCAGGCAGCTGTTATCTTGTGTTAAGGTGGCCATACACGGGCCGATAAAAGCTGCAGACAGACCGTGTCGGCAGCTTATTGGCCCGTGTATGGGGCCCCCCGACGGGCTTCACCGATCGAGATCTGGCCGAAAGTCGGCCAGATCTCGATCGGATGGGACAGAAAATCCCGTTGGATCGCGGCCGCATCTATTCGTTGATGCGGTCCCGCGATCCGACCGCCCGTTAAGGCATTGTTAGGATCCGATCGTTGGGCCCTAGGGCCCACGATCGGATCAGCCCAATATTGCCCATTGCCAAATGAGCGGATCTCTCAGTGTATGGGCACCTTTAGGGAGCTGCTATCTGGTTACCTTCCCATTGTTCTTTTATTTGGCTGCTGGGGGGGAAAGGGAGGGGGTGATATCACTCTAACTTGCAGTACAGCAGTAAAGAGTGATTGAAGTTTATCAGAGCACAAGTCACATGACTGGGGGCAGATGGGAAATTGGCAATATGTCTAGCCCCATGTCAGATTTCAAAATTGAATATAAAAAAATCTGTTTGTTCTTTTGAGAAATGGATTTCAGTGCAGAATTCTGCTGGAGCAACACTATTATCTGATTTATTTTGAAAATAAAAATTTTCCCATGACAGTAACCCTTTAAACAAAAGTTAAGTGGAGGGTATCTTGCATTTGGAAACAAAACAGATTTATTAAGGTTCGAATTGTAAATTTGAATTTCACTTTTTTTTTGGTGTCAAAACTCACAAATTCGAATTTAAAATCACCAACTCGAATGTAAATTCAAATGTGAGATTTATTACATGGAAACAGTTCTAAGTCGAATATTCGCCACCTAAAACCTGCCAAGTTCATTTGCAAGTCAGTGGCAGAGGTCCGTTGAACCATTTGAATATGTAAAGTGCCTTCCTGACATTCTCATTTTTTACGGAGGAAAACTCGTTTCAAATAACCCGTTTAAATAACCCAGGGTTTATTTATCAAAGGTCAAATTTCAGAGCTTTGTGAGTTTTTTTTATACCTCAAATGAACTCACAACCCGAATGGTTTCTAATTCAAGAAAAAACTTGACTGCAACAAACTTGAATCAGTGAATTCTGGGTTAAAACCAAAAACGCAGATTAATAAAGTTTTTATCAAAAAAAACCTCGAATCGCTAGGATTTAGTGATGGGCGAATTTTTTCCGGCGAAGAATTTGCGGGAAAATCTCAAAGTTTCACGAAAAATCGTGAAATTTGAACATTTTCACAAAAATATTGTGAAAATTGGACATTTCCATGAAAAATTGTGAAAATCGGAAATTGACACCTGCATCCAAGTTGACGCTGGCGTTAAAGTCAATGGGTGTCCGAATAGTGTTGACGCACGTCGATTTTGATGCTGGCAAAACGTGGAAATTCTAAATGCCAGCCAAATTTATTTGCCCATCGGATTGATCGAGTTTTAGAGCGAAATCCACCAAAAAAAACTCTAACGTCTTGAAGGCTATTAATATCTTCAAATGGTTCAAGGGACCTCTGCCATTGACTCCTACATGACCTCGACAGGTTTTAGATGGTGTCTTTTCGGTTTTTAACTATTTCCAACCTTGGAGTATAATTAATCTTTACAATTTGTTTTTTCAAATTTTTCGGGTTTCTTTTTAACCTGAATATTCGAGTTTTGCCTGAAAAATACTCTCAAAAACTCAACCTTTAATTAATCTGCCCATTAATGGATAAAGCAGTTTAGAGTAGGGATGCACCGAATCCAGGATTCGGTTCGGGATTCGGCCAGGATTCGGCCTTTTTCAGCAGGATTCGGATTCGGCCGAATCCTTCTGCCCAGCCGAACCGAATCCGAATCCTAATTTGCATATGCAAATTAGGGGCGGGAGGGAAATTGCATGACTTTTTGTCAGAAAACAAGGAAGTAAAAAATGTTTTCCCTTTCCCACCCCTAATTTGCATATGCAAATTAGGGTTCAGATTCGGTTCGTTTTCGGCCGAATCTTTCACTCTAGTTTAGAGTGAATGAATATGATCACGTTGTTGTGCACAGCAGTCAAACAATACAGAAATTATCAGGTCGCACTACCTTGTCTGTGTGTGTCTAAGTGCAGCCTGACATCAGATCCCACCGCGTTTTGCTGCCGGCGAATAAATATAAAATACATTTTGGAAGCGTTTTCTACATCAAAACCGGCGCATGTCAATGCTATTCAGACGCCCATCGACTTTAACACCTGTGTCAAAATTTACGAGATTTTCGGCATTTCGTGGGAAATGCTTGAATTTTTTGGTGAAGCAAAATGAGAAATTTGCCCATCAATCAATAAAGACAATGGGGCAAATTAACTTATGTGCAAGTGTTTGTTTCACATTCCTCCACCAGATGTCGCACAACTACGTCAAGATATTATTTTGTGACAAATACGTGTATTCATCAAAATGCACAATTACGTGTGGCGTACTTTCATCAGCAATGATTCATTGGAGCGTTCCTTCCTAGTGAAACTTACATCAATTAAAATCAGTGTGTATATAAAGGTCATATGTATATATTTATTATATATGATGATGTTGGTGAAATCGCTGGAAGCGGCCACAGTATCTAGGGATCCTCTATTGTCCTAGGCCATGAACCCACCCTAAAACAATGAGCTTCAAACGTTAAAAGAAGTTTAAATAACATATTTTTAACAGTTACAACTTGTAAACATAACCCCTCTTAAAATGTGAAAAAACACCAGAGTTTTGACTTTTTTTTGTGACTTTTTTGGAACTCAGGATATGATGTCACTGACATAATAATGTTGAGGATGCAGCTTCATCTTATTAATTCTCCAGTCAGAACCCGGCCAAATAGATTTTGGTGAAAAAGGTAACGAAATCAAAATTTTCACACTTTGATAAATTAACAGATTTACGATCATTTGTCTGCGATAAAATTCGCCTAGCGAGCTGCAGTGAACGTTCTCCAGCGACAAGCGAATTCGCAAGGGAAGTGTGTTGCTCGTCATTTAGTAAATAGGCATTGTCTTTTTTTAACAAATATTTGTCAAAAAAACACAATTCCCTCTGTGTGCCAATGAGAGTAATGACGAACAGAGAGTGCAGTCCTACCAAAGCGAAGGAATTGATAAAAATACCCTTTATTGCTGCAAGAAACTTGCAACTCTGGTTAGTGGGAGCCACTGCATGGTCATTAATGTGGTTCATTTTAGTATATTCTAGAAAGTCCAAGGCATAGCAATTTTACAATTGGTCATATGTTTTTATTTTTTTATGCTTTATAATGATTTGCCCAGCGGCAATTCAGACTAAGGAGCCGCCCCCCCTCACCAACTTACGTGTCGGGAGGGGAGGCAGAAACACTATTGCGCTCTCTTGCAATAGTACAGCCGAATTTCCGGTTCAAAAACCGGAAATTCGGCTCTTAAAGGTGCAGGAGCGGCTTTTTGCCGCCCCTGGAATCCTTTCAGGCGCTGCCGCCTGAGGCGAGCGGCTCAGCTCGCCTCATTGGCGGCGCGCCCCTGGATTTGCCTTCCTTCAAAGAGGTCACTGAACCCAGTAGCCTAACAACTATTGCTCCTGCCAGTCATTCAAATCACTGCCAGGTTGCTAGGGTGAACTGAGCCCTAGCAACCAGACAATTCTTAAAATTCCAGACTGGACAGCTGCTAAACAACAATCTAAAAAAATAAATGAAGACCAATTGCATGTGGAAACTGCACTCAAAATTCATGTGTAATACTTAATACATAAGGTGTCATAGGTTGGCGTGTAACCAAAATCACCAGAATAGGCAGCAGTTGGCTGGGGGGATCAGCTTTTTATGGATACGTTTCTCCTCAAACATGAGGAATAGCCCACTGCTGTTTCAGCAACTACGTGAGCTTTATTTACTATGGTTAAGAATTCTGCTATTCTCACAGTAACTGGCCATAAGGTTACCTGGTATCCTTTAGAAGGATAGATTTTCGGCAACAAGAACAGGAACAACCAGATTATCCGCCTCCCAGGAGCCATCAGACTAACAGGTTAATGACATCCAGTGGCGGAACTACCAGGGGAGCAGGGGTTGCGAAAGGGGCAGGGTCCGCACCCCCTCAGGGCCCCCCAACAGCTGGCGCGCCACTGAAATGCTGGCTGAAAATCGCGTACGGAGGGGGCGGGTCCCGGCTGCGCTTCACGCACCAGGGCCCGCCCCCTCTACTTACATTACTGATGACATCTTATTTAAATCAGCCTTGATAGGGTTTATATTCTTATTTATACATACTTCATATGAGCTGAAAGTTGTAAAAGTTATTAAAATGTTCTATATTTGATGTTATTTTCACATTTGTCAACTTTTAAGGAATCTGTATAAAAGCAACATGTGATTGATATATTGTAATTATTATTAATAAAAACAAGTTATAAAAAAAATAAATGAAAAAAAGGATAGATTTTGTGGACATACATTTTATTGTGCTGGACAACCAAGAGATCCTAATCTTCTTATTCTGCATACTATTTGTTATCATATTGATTTTTATGGTTTATTGTAAAAAACAAATAAAATATTTCAAACCAAGAGATCCTATAGGTACTATAACATCATTGGGGATAATTGAAAAAATTCCACCATAGTCTGTATGCCATGGTCATGTGACCTAAAGTAAATTTAGACTTTAGGCTTTACATTATTGCTTTAAATCTGTCACATTTTGTGCATGTTTAAAAAAAAATCTGAACCTCTAATGTAGGAAAAACACCTTTAAAGATTTTTTTTAAAATGCTATAGTTATAAAATAATGTGAGGCCAGTATCCCTGTAACTGTTCTTTCATAACGTTTACATTTTGGTTTACAACCACTTTAAATTTGATTCTAACTCGTGCTACAGATAATAAGGTGAAAATTACTTTTAGCTAATACAGTGAAACAATGGCACACACAGAAAGCACCAAATTGTTGCCAATAAAAGATAATATGGAACAAATCCTCTACTGAATCAATCTAAATAATGACTTCCTTTTGCTTCCTTGGATATCAAGAAATGTTTCCACTTCATTTGTTTATTATTATTAATATTGTGTTCATATATATTGTGTATATGTATATATATATATATATATATATATATATATATATATATATATATATATATATATATATATATATATATATATATATATATATATACATGGAGGCCCCTAGCATTGGCTAGTTATGGTTGGCAAAACAAGCAAAGTTCCATCTCAGGCCTTTTAATTAATCATTTATAGTCAGAATGACAAAGGTTCTTCCAACTATTGCCAAAAATGATCGATTTCGTTTATATATGGCCACTTCTCTCCAGTAAATGATGGAGCCAGGAAGCTGTGGTTTTTCATGTGTTATATGTGTAATCCATGGTGATTCCAGTAGAGGTTTCCTGGTAATGATGGTTAGCTTATATGGTTTAATTGAAAATGGACAAATTTGGACAAAATATCACCCTCCTGGGCCTTTTATTTTTATTGTAGGGGAGTGCAAGGAAGTAAAGGCAGGTTTTAGACTTAATTATTAGAAACTCAATTATTAGAAAGGTGGATAGGGTAATATGCCGTAAGAACCCTCCATGCCGAACAGTCTGCTGCTTGCCTGGTGCTAGGGTTTGGCATGTGGTGGAACGAGTGGGCAGATTATTGGGAGGGGCTGGGGGAGACCCGGCAGTTTTGGTACACATAGGTGCCAATTACAGAGTTAGAGGAAGTGGAGAAGTCCTCAAGAACGATTTTAAAAAACTAGGTGTAAAGTTGAGGGTGAGAAATTCCAAGGTAATTTTCTTAGAGATATTACCTGTGCCACGAGCAATGTTAAGAAGAGAGCGGGAGCTTAGGGAGATTAATGCGTGGCTGAGAGATTGGTGTAGGGAGGAGGGTTTTGGGAGAACTGGGCTGATTTCTCAGTCAGCTACAAGCTCTTTGCTAGGGATGGGCTGCACCTCAATGGTGATGGTGCAGCTGTTTTGGGGGAGAAGATGGCTAGAGGGATGGAGGAGATTTTAAACTAGGCATGGGGGGGGTCAGTAAAGCATTCCGTGGAAGACAGGTTAGATGAGGTAGTGGGCAAAGAAAGGGAAAATAGGGGAAGAGATTTGGTTGGAGGTACTGTTAAGGATAGGGAGGACCACATGTCATATGTTCAATATGGTAAAAAAAACCTCTAACATTACATACATTTTAATTTTTATAATACGTCCCATGTGCGTACCACAATATGTGAGGAGTGACTCCATGGCCATGAAACACATATATTTCAGTAGTATATTCAAAGTACAGGTATGGGACCGTTATCCAGAAACCCATTATACAGAAAGCTCATAATTAAGGAAAGACCGTCTTCCATAGACTCAATTTTATCCAAATAATCCAAGCTTTTAAACGTGATTTCCTTTTTCTCTGTAATAATAAAACAGTAGTTTGTACTTGATCCCAACTAAGATATAATTAATCCTTATTGGAGGCAAAACCAGCCTATTGGGTTTATTTAATAATAATATTTACATGATTTTCTAGTAGACTTTAAGGTATGAAGATCCAAATTATGGAAAGATCCATTAACCCAGGTTCGGGCATTCTGGATAACAGGTCCCATACTTGTATATTGTTTGAGTTTGTTTGAACTGATATTAATGGTGAATGGGGGCAATGCTAATTATTGTACAGGTATGGGATCCGTTTTTCGGAAACCCGTTATCCCAAAAGCTCTGACTTAGGGGAAACCTGTTATTCCAAAAGCTCTGACTTAGAAAACAAACCCATCTCCCATAGACTCCAATTTAATTTCTCTGTAATAATAAAACAGTAGCTTTTACTTGATCCCAATTAAGATATAATTAATCCTTATTGAAAGCAAAACTAGCCTATTGGGTTTATTTAATGTTTTCATGACTAGTAAACTTAAGGTATGAAGATCCAAATCATGGAAAGACCCCTTATCCGGAAAACCTCAGGTCCTGATCATTCTGGATAACAGGTCCCCTACCTGTACTACTGTTGAAATTTTACACTCAGGATTTTTTTTTAAGTGTTTGTAAGGCTAAGCCTATATCCATATACACAACAGCTGAAAGCTAACAATAGGCACAATAGACGACTGGCAGTGGTAGTAACACGATCAGCAGAAAAAACAGATATTTTCTAATATGCAAGAGGCTTGTAGATTTCATGACATACAGCCAATATAATGGCTGGTAAATGATGACATTACAAATAGGAGGATTGCTGATGGTGAGCACAGAACATTCTCTCCGTGCTTGCCTTGGCCAGGACCTATGTGCACATTAAGCAACTTCTTTCACTCTCCAACTAAGCTTCTTGAGAGTGTTCCAACTGAGGCCTCTTTGCTAGACGTCTAAGTACTTTATATGTAACGGCTTTAGACATTCTGAAACGTCAAGAGAAATCACTAGATAGCACTAAAAAAACTATTTAACAGATGAGAACAGCAGGACTAGGTTTGCAGGAGGAATGAGCAGCAAACGTGGGCAGAACATACAAGCAGGACGAGAAACTTCCAGGCAACATGAAAAGACCCATAAAAGAAATTGAGATATAGGTATGGGACCTGTTATCCAGAATGCTCGGGATTTCGGGTTTGCCGGATAACGGATCTTTCCGTAATTTGGATTTTCATACCTTAAGACTACTAGAAAATCATTTAAATATTAAACAAACCCAATAGGCTGGTTTTGCCTCCAATAAGGATTAATTATATCTTAGTTGGGATCAAGTAGAAGCTCCTGTTTTATTATTACTACGGATGCACCGAATCCAGGATTCAGTTCAGGATTCGCCCAGGATTTGGCCTTTTTCAGCAGGATTCGGATTCGGCATAATCCTTCTGCCAGGCCGAACCGAATCCGAATCCTAATTTGCATATGCAAATTAGGGGCTGGGAGGGAAATCACATGACTTTTTGTCACAAAACAAGGAAGTAAAAACGGTTTCCCCTTCCTACCCCTAATTTGAATATGCAAATTACGTTTCGGATCCGGTTTGGTATTCGGCCAAATCTTTCGCAAAGGATTCGGCGATTCGGCCGAATCCAAAATAGTGGATTCGGTGCACAGAGAAAAAGGAAATCATAAAAATCAGGATTATTTGGATAAAATGGAGTCTATGGGAGATGACCTTCCCATAATTCTTTCTGGATAATGGGTTGCTGGATAACAGATCCTATACCTGTACTAAAAACTTCTGAATCCCAACTTTTTGCCCAATTCTGTTGTTTTGTTTTTACTATGGCATTTTCCTAATTTACCTGGGACAGGGAGGCAACTTTTCCTTCGGAAGCAATGCTGGAATTGGAGAGCGATGAGCAGGGATGGCACTTCTTTATTCCTGTGTCCCTCAGGGGGGATGTAAGAGTTTTGAATTCCAGAACCTTTTTATTGTTATACCCGGGCATTTGTTTTCTCCACCCCACTGCTGTATGTAAATAGAATGGAGAGGATGAACTATACAAAGAAAAAGAGCATATAGAAGATAAAAGGGGAAACAATACTGCTGGGTGAAAAGTAGAGAAGCGATAGAGAAGTGTTAAAATAATGAAGATGGTGGAGGCAACAGAGAGGGTTATAGAGAACAGAGAGATGAAAAAAATAAGGGGAAAAAAGAGAAAATGAAGGTAGAGAAGGGTACAGGTATGGGACCTGTTATCCAGACTGCTCAGGACCTGGGGTTTTCCAGATAACAGATGTTTACATAATTTGGATCTTCATATATTCAGTCTACTAGAAAATCATGTAAACATTCAATAAACCCAATAGGCTGGTTTTGCTTCCAATAAGGATTAATTATATCTTAGTTTGGATCAAGTAAAAGGTAATGTTTTATTATTACAGAGAAAAAGTAAAATCATTTTTAAATATTTGGATTATTTGGATAAAATGGAGTCCATGGGAAACTGCCTTTTTGTAATTCAGAGATTTCTGGATAACGGGTTTCTGGATAACAGATCCCATACCTGTATTACAGTTTTTTGAAATCATGATTAAACTCAATGGGGCCCATTTACTAACAATCGAATTTCATTTTTATCCACAAATCTCTAAAATGTAGTTTCACAATTTATTTTTTATAAAGCTCTAAAAATTCGACATTTATGATGTGTAAAAACAATGAAAACTTGGGCAGGTAAAAGTCGTCAAGTTTCTATAAAAGTCAAGCTTTATGATCCAATTGGACTGTTTTAAATTAATTGGACTTTTAGAGGTTTTCAGATTTTTTTCACTAGGAGTGAGGTATTTGTATTTTTTAATCACATTATTTTCCATTTGTACTTTTTTATGCAGAACTTTTTTTTATTCCAGTTTTAGAGAAAGAGAGTTTAGTCGTAGTTTCAAAAACCTCTAAAATCTGACCTTTAAAAAACAGGCCTCCACTTCTCTAAAACCACGAATGGCAGGAAAGTTATAAAAAGATCCGAGTATAAAAAGTATGAACAGAAAAAAACGCTGAATGGTGCGCTGAAAAATGCCAATATCTCTAAAACCTATAAAAATCCGAAACCTGAATTGTTAAATTGTTAAATGTCCAATAGGATCAGAGCAGCTCCCATTGACTTCTTGGGGACATCAACTGCTTCTACTTGCTGAAGTTTTGTATTAGAGTTTTTTTTTTGTGGTTAGAGAAAAAATATGATGTGTGATAAAAAGGAAATCCAACTTTTAGTAAATAGGCCCCTTAATGTAACATTCTTTAGGGGGTTATTGATCAAAGGTCGAATGTTAGAGGTTTTTTTTTTACTAGAAAGTTTAATGGTGTCTTATTTAAAGGGATACTGTCATGGGGAAAAAAAAATTCAAAACAAGTCAGTTAATAGTGCTGCTCCAGCAGAATTCTGCACTGAAATCCATTTCTCAAAAGAGCAAACAGTTTTTTTTATATTTAATTTTGAAATCTGACATGGGGCTATACATATTGATTGTTTCCCAGCTGCCCCCAGTCGTGTGACTTGTGCTCTGATTCAGTCACTCTTTACTGCTGTACTGCAAATTGGAGTGATATCACCCCCTCACTTTCCCTCCAGCAGCCTAACAACAGAACAATGGGAAGGTAACTAGATAGCAGCTCCCTAACACAATGTAACAGCTCCCTGGTAGATATAAGCACTCAATAGTAAAATCCAGGTCCCACGGCGACACATTCAGTTACATTGAGTAGGAGAAACAACAGCCTGCCAGAAAGCAGTTCCATCCTAAAGATGGCGCCTATACACCAATATTACAACTAATAAAAAAACACACTTGCTGGTTCAGGAATTCAATTTTATATTGTAGAGTGAATTATCTGCAATGTAAACAGTGTCATTTAGAAATATAAAAACCCGATTCTGCAAGTTCAAGTCCTGCAACTTGAAAACTTGAATTAATCGAGTTTTCGGGGGAAAAAAAATCATTTGAGTTTTCGGGCAAAACCCTATGAAAAACGAATGCAGGTTATTAACATCTTCAAATGGTTCAAGAGACCTCTGCAATTGACTCGTACAGGACTTTGACAGGGTTTAGATGGTTTATTTTCGGATTCTAGCTATTTCCAGGGTCGGGGAATAATCAATATCAAATATTCAAGTTTTTTTAAACTCGAAAAACTTGAATTTTCAGAGAAAACACAACTCGAACCTTAATAAATCTACCCCTAAATGTGTGTTCTTCTTAAATCAAACTCTATATACCCCAGTAGATTTTTCAAAGGAAAAAGTGATGTCAGCCCCACACACACCATCTAAATAGCGAATGTGCGATTATACACTTTCAGTGAATGAAGTCTACACTGTTTCTTGGTGTCCCTTATCCTTAAGATCAACATACTGACAAAGCAATTATATGTAACGATACGCATGGAAGGCTAATGTGAAACAGCCACCTTTTCCAATAGCAAAGAAATGCCTGATTTTATTGTAATTATACCCAGTTACATTGCAGGGTATTTACTGTAAGTGATACAGCCCATAGTCTGAGAACATGGGTCCTGCATTTTATAATTAATGTTCTGCTTCTTGTTTTGTTCTCTAGCAACCCTGCTTGCTTAAAGTGTGTGTGTGTGTCAGTATAGTTTCAAAATGTTATTTTTGGATGATGCAAACACGTGATGGAAGAAAGAGAGCCAACTGTCATTTCTGATTGGAAACAATAAATATAATTTCAGAAGGCAGCAATAATAAAAAACATGCCGAGTTTTTCATTGTGGCTCCTCTGATCTCTGTTTTCTTCCTCCAGTTGTTAAATAAATCAAAAGCCTCTTGTGGTTTTGACCTGTAATGTTAGACCTCCAAAATGTCTGAACTCTGCTTTCAGCAATCATTCATAATAATGTGTCACAAATGACAGCCAAACCTGGATGCAAACGGCTCTGCGGCCTTTCCAATCCCAACAATCATTAGAAGACAATTCATCAAACGCTTTTTCTTCGTGGAGAGCACATTTTAGTACATTTCCACTTATTTCCTGGAACCACTAGAAAAGATTAAGAATGGTCAAATCCAAAAACATTTTTAGGGGAAAAAAAGGCAAAGAGGATAAATTTGTTGGATTATTTCACTGATACACTAACTTAGCCCTCACGTCTCATAATGTGCAAGTTCAGCTAAAAAGTGTCATCGTTTGCTCATGTGTCGTTAGGTTTATTGGATATGGGGTAGAGTCCTGTGTAGAACCAATTTTTGAAACCCGAACCTGCATCCAGAATTTCTACTTCCTTAGACCCACTACCCGACCCGACCCGCGACTGCCTTACCCACAACTTGATTGGCGACCCACTGCCACCATTAAACTGGAAGTGGTGTTGCTGCTGGAAGTGACATCAGCAGAGGTGGGCAGGGCAGAAAATATTTAGTGGAGTAATATATCAATAATATAGACAATATAAGATATGAAATATAGATATGACTCACAACCCAACCTACAACTCTCCAACATCCAACTTACCCCCGTTTTTGCAGGTACCCGACGTGCTGCTGGACTCCAATATTGAGTGTTTCTTAAGACCTTGAAGACTAAATACTCGCTTGAGCATTTTATTCTCAGGGGTTCACCTGTCAATGGGAGTTTGGTTTCTCATGTTCTTCCCCCATGTGTTGTCCCGTGTTCGACTGGCCTTAGGAAGAAACAACCCATTGGGTCATCTGTCTCACCTATTTACACATGGCTTGATCCATTGTTAAAAAGTGGTATGGGATCTGTTATCTGGAAACCTGTTATCCAGAAAGCTCCAAATTCTGAAATGCCCATATCCCATAGACTACAAATAACAGAAAGACCCTTTATACAGAAAACCTCAGGTCCCGAGCAGGCCCGGACTGGCCATCGGGCCATTCAGAAAATGCCTCTCCATGAATGGACCGCTGAAGTGAAGCTGCCGAATGGGAGCCGAAGCCAACGAGAACGAAGAAGCTGATGTTGCCTAAGAGGAAGAAGACTGCCTGTCAAATTTTAATGCTAAGTTTCCACTGAACTGCATTTTTTTTTTTTTAATCCCTGGCCACAGTGGGTTTTTTTTTTAAAAAAAAACTTTTATAGGGGGGAGAGCCCTGACCACCAATTTTTATTAAAAAAAAATAATTTTAATTGGGGACCCTAGCCACCAATGTTTCTTTTTAACTTTTACGGGGGAGAGCCCTAATCACCAATTTGTTTTTTATTTTAATGGGGGGACTGGCCACCAATGTTTTTTTTCTTGTTTTGTTTTATTGGGGGGCCCTGACCATCAATTTTTTTTTGATGGCTGAAGTGTGTAAAGCAAACTGATCTGGAAACCCGTTATCCTGAAAGCTACAAATTATGGAATGCCTGTCTCCCATAGACTGTTTCATCCAAATTTTATTAAAAATGTTCCTTTTTCTCTGTAATAATAAAACAATAGCTTGTACTTGAGCCAAACTAAGATATAATTAATCCGTATTGGAGACAAAACCAGCCTATTGGGTTTATTTAATGTTTCCATAATTTTCTAGTAGACTTAAGGTATGAAGATCCATGTTACAGAAAAAATTGTAAAGCCCAGGACCCGAGCATTCTGGATAACTGGTCCCATACCGGTACTTGCATAAGCAATGAAAAAAAGTGTATGGAAACCCTTCAACATAAAACATCAAAATACTAAGAAATTACTTTTACCTGAAAACAAATATGATATATTGTGGGAAGTAATTGTAGTTTGGGGGAAAAAAAGTGGTTAATCTTACCTTGGAATCCCCTACCTGGTTTCATGGCAGGAACAATATAGTTGTTCAGGATCAATGAACCAATGATCAATTGCATCACCGCTTATATCACTGTGGGATCACTTTTATTTATTGCACTGATTTTATGTTTTTCCATGTTGTTAACTTTGGGCAACTATTGAAAATACATCGACGTGTGTGCATTAGCGCAGGCGACTTTGCATTGTAGCCTATGGGGAAAAACACAGAGGCAGTTCGTGGAGTTAGTCGCGCAAAAGACGAGGCAATTAGTCGCCAGGCGACAAAATCTCCCCGAATCTCGTGTGGACTAGCCCTAACAATTATTATTTCACAGTGAAACAAGTCAATATTTACCACTAATCTCATTAGGCAATGACTTTTGAAATGAATTGCATTTTATGACATTTTTATGGCCTGAGTGTTCAATGCCCGTGTTGCACCTGCACTTCTTTCTCGAATTGTCAGTAAATGACATTAACACTCAGCAAAAGCAGCAAATTCTGAAGACACTGCAAGAAAGTTACTTTGCGTAAAAAGCGCTATTATGATTACAAATACATTTTATATAGATGTTTGCAGTAATCTGCTCCCATGCTGAATTTAGTTGGGCGGATTAATCCTGTTTATGATATTCTGATGATTCCCATCTGATCGGCATCCTAATCTGTTGTGATTGTTCTCTTTGGTCTTTCTCCTGGAATCACATATTTTTCCTGCACAGATTTCCCGTGACTGAGAGGGGAAGAAACACTCACATCTAAGGGATACATTTTGTCTGATCTCATGCATGTAACATTTCAGTCTGTAAATGATTCAGTGGAAATGGGAATAACAGTGCGCTGGATTCTAGATATAAAATGGGTTTGGATAATCCTGCTCAGATCTGCAGCAATCCTCTACTGCCATTCAAGTACCGTAAACCCTTAAAGGAGTGGTTCATAATTACGTTAACTTTTAGTTATAGATTGGCTAATTCAAAGCAATTTACAGGATTATCTAGGTGAGCATACTAGTATTCCTCCTAAATGTCACCTCATCTGGCCTTTACACTGTCCACTACTGGGGCTCGTCCAAGAATTTAGGAGCAACTGCTCTAACCAATTGTATATTCACTTTTATGGGATCTCTTTACAAAAATTGAAACAAAAATCTACAGTGGATTAGTCTACATTTGCCTCCTTGATACACTGTCCAGCATATCTCCTTAAAAAATTCTTTCAATCTCCCATCTGCTGCCTTCTACAGCCAACCAATTGATCTGGGACTCAGTTGGAACTGTAAGAGGCACTGGTTTTTTTGGCTTATCTAGTGACATAACAAATGATCTATAGGACAGTGGAAATGGTCAGATTCACTAATGAGCAATGGGGCAGATTTACTCAAGGGGCGAAAATTTGGCAGCAACCGATTCGCAGCCATCACTACACTTCGCCAGGCGAAAATTTGCTGAGACAACTTACAATTCCCTGGAATGCGGAGTTTCGTCGTGGGCAATGAACGCTGTCATTTCTGCCTAGCGCAAATTCGCTAGAAATCTTCACTCTAATTTGCATAGGCAAGTCTGGCGAAGTAGGTAACGTTCAGTAAAACCCACATTTTAGTGAACTTGTGGAGTAACGTCAATTCGCCAGACAGAATTGTTGCCTGGCGATAAGAGTGCGAATGAGCACTAGCGTCTGTCTCTTTCACTAGCGATGTGATGCCTGCGCCCGTTAGTAAATTGTCGATGTCCCTGCGGCTGCAAATTGACGCTAACGTTAGCCACTTCACCCTCAAGTAAATCTGCCCCAAAGTCCTTTCCCTTGAACCTTAGTAAAGTACTGCACGGATTTTTGAAACCTGGACCTGATCCAGACATGCAACCTCCATTTTTACCCACTGGGACCTGTACCTAATCCACAACCAAATGACCATCATTAAAGGAGAAGGAAACCCCCAGCGCGCAAAACCCCTCCCCTGTGTTGCCCCCCTCCCTCCTGGCCTACCTGTCCCCCTGGGCAAATGCCCCTAACTTCTTACTCACCCCTCTGCGCAGGTCCTGTCCACGGAGTTCACAGTCGCCATCTTCTCCCACGCGCGTCTTCTTCCTGCTTTGACCGGCGTCTTCTGGCGCACCTGCAGTAGGAACATTTACCGGTACGGCTCTACTGCCCATGTGCCGAATGTCACAAAGTGAAATCGGAAAACTTCGTGACATTCGGCGCATGCGCAGTAGAGCTGTACCTGTAAATGTTCCTACTGCGGATGCGCCAGAAGACGCCGGTCAAAGCAGGAAGAAGACGCGCGTGGGAGAAGATGGCGACTGTGAACTCCGTGGACAGGACCTGCGCAGAGGGGTGAGTAAGAAGTTAGGGGCATTTGCCCAGGGGGACAGGTAGGCCAGGGGGGAGGAGGGGCAACACAGGGGAGGGGTTTTGCGCCCAGGGGGTTTCCTTCTCCTTTAAGCAGGAAGTGCTATTGCTGCAAACCGGAAGTGACATTGTGTGGGCGGGGCAGAAAAAACATTTAAACATGTGTGAAGAAGTAAAACCTTCTATAGTTAAGACTAGCAAGCTGAAATGCAAACCCACATCTATACCCGCATCCAAAAGCCCTAGCGCAGCGTGCAGATTACCCACTATTTTGCAGGTTAACGACAGGTACTCGATCCCTCTGTAGGACTCTACACTAGGAATTCTTGGTCTCCTCTGGATGCTCTTTAGATTTAAGTGATGTCTTTCAGACATGGTACAGTATTGTTTAGTAGGATTAGATCACATTACATAGGAGCTATGCTCAAGATCTCTGAGAACTGAACACTTAGCTAGAAGGATGAACAGTAACAATATTTATTTTGTGCAGCAGTTACTTACAAGATGGCCGTCTCATTTGCTCCTTATATTTAGACTGAGTACAAACTCTCTCACTTTGTTATAGTGTATACTGAAAGTCCAGACATTTTTATACAAACTATTTTATTTTCTGTTTTTTTGACGCTTGAAATTGCTGTGTTTTGTTCTTCACAGATTTAAGCAACATGGACAGCGCTGGGTCTGTGCCCTTTTTCTGTTGGGTCTCCAGTTCAGCCGCGTGCCTCTTTACTGCCTCGGACCGACTATCCTGCTCCTTCTCTCTCCTCCGGGCTTTCTCCTCCAGTACCCTGCCCATGGCTTTGGTCTTCTTGTAACTGGGATCCGAAGGGTCGATATTGTATAAGTGTGACGTATACATGGCCTGAAATCTGGAATCCTCTACATTTATCTGCAGAGAGGGATGGGAAAAAAGTGATATTCTCAGTCAATTTGCAATTCGTTTTCATTTGTTAGTATTTGTGAGTTGTTTAGCTTTTTATTCAGTAGCTCTCCAGTTTGCACTTTCACCAATCTGGTTGCTAGGGTCCAAATTACCCTAGCAACCATGCACTGATTTGAATAAGAGACTGAAATATGAATGGGAGAGGCCTGAATAGAACAGAGTAATAAAAAGTAGCAATAACAATACATTTGTAGCCTTACAAAGCATTTGTCTTTAAGATGGGGTCAGTGACTCCCATTTGAAAGTAGAAAGAGTCAGCAGAAGGCGGCAAATAATTCAAAACTATAACAAAAATAATAATAATGAATACCAATTGAAAAGTTGCTAAGTACTGACCATTCTGTAACATACTAAAAGGTGAACCAGCCCTTTTAAGTTTTTCTGCCCTTGCCCAGGTCAAACAACAGGGGGTGCTCAGGTCAGACATTTATGATACTAGAAGTATAAAAACTGCTAATATTATCAAACCTAAAAACAATAGAACAAATGTAAAAGTGGCCAGCAGAGCAATTTTACATGACGTTATAAGTAGGGGTTTTGCCCACTTTAAGCAATTTTATTGAAACCAGACTTTTGACTTAGGGTCAAGCCCTTGAAAGTCTTCACTTAACCTGAACCATGATATTGGGTCAATTAAAGTAGTGATTTAAGGGGTAGAACATGTAGAGAGACTCTAATTCCTGATTTATACAGCTAAATAATCCACTATGTGATAATGTATCAATAAGTGAGAAACACTGGCTATAAAGATAAAGTCAGCAAATACATTGTGCCTTACATATCACAACTTTCCTTTCCAGTTCACATTTTTTTCAAGGAGTTTTAGTCATTTTTAAGATGAACTTGAACACCAAAATATACATTTATGGGTATTGCTGGAAGACTGTCAGACGTCACGACAACAGGGTATATAGTTTGAAGCGGATGTTAAACGTGCTGTGTTGCACAAGCAGATGTATGCTTTGCATTAGCTATAATTGCACGTTATGGTAACTGTTTAAAAACAATACAGGGTGGGGCGGCTTGCTGGAGGAAGTGAATAATAGCACCCGTAATAATCAAATGGTTTCACTTTAATCAAAATGATTTTACCAGCGCCGTCTGCCAAGCAGCTTCACATCAAACAATTTGAAGGGAAATTCCTTATTTATAAGGAGGATTTATCTGCCTTTTAATTTTCCCTAAGGCCGGGGCCAAATGAGCGACTTTACACGCCACACAAAAGTAGCTTGAGATGCCAAGCAGGGCCCCGTCTGGCTGAAAATGACCTGCAGCTCCAACGCCGACTCTCACCAGAGAAAGAACTGCATGGAGTGTAAACTCCTCACTGCTTGTTAGTAGGGAAACGTAGCGTTAAACTGCTGTGTAACTTGTGTGTAGAGTATTGGCCCTCACACCTTTCTCTTAAGCAGCCCATACATTGAAAGTTCTACACAGAGAAGATCTTTCCCAGTATGCCCACACCTTGAGGAGATAAGACTGATTCACTCATTTGTAGGGATGCATCAAATCCAGGATTCGGCCTCTTTCAGAAGGATTCGAATTTGGTAGAATCCTTGCTCCTGGCCGAACCGAATCCAAACCCTAATTTGCATATGTAAATTAGGGGCAGGAAGGGAAATCACGCGACTTTTCTTCACAAAACAAGGCAGTAAAAATAGTTTTTCCCCAGTTTTTCCTTCCCCGCTCATAATTTGCTTATGCAAATTAGGATTCGGGTCGGTATTCAGCCGAATCGTTCAGGAAGGATTCGGCCGAATCACAAATAGTGGATTCGATGCATCCCTATTCATTTGACCTCAGGGCTGAACAATCGCATTACAACAAAGGGGATATAGGCTATTGGGATGAGGGATATATCAACTAGCTGCTGTTGTCATGTGGGTGATGCAGAGTTTTTTTTTAACCTGTCCGATTAATATGTGAACAATTTTCAGGCAGATATCAGCGGGGTAGGGAGAGCCCCATACACGGGCAGATTCACTGCTGACTGAAGGAACTGAATGCCAAGCTAAAATCTGCCCGTGTATGGCTACCTTTAGGGTAAGGCCACACGAGGAGATTCGGGGAGATTCTGTCGCCCGGCGACTAATCGCCTCGTCTTTTGAGCGATTATCTCCCTGAATTGCCTCAGCGTTTTTCACCATAAGCTACAATGGAAAGTCGCCTGCGCTAATGCACACGTGGCAATGCGTTTTCAAAGTATAACGCGTCGTCCAAAGTTGCCAGGCGACAAAATCTCCCCGAATCTCCTCGTGTGGACTAGCCCTTACTCACAGTACTACTCAAAATAGTGTACAACACTAAAGATACCTGGAATTCATCTTCTACCAGCTCTTCTTTCTTCTTCAGCTGTTTCTTCTTTCTTTTGCTCAGATTTTGCTGTTCCACAATTTGGTCGTAATTGAAATGCTTGCGATCATCTTCAACGTCATCCATCATGAGCAGAGCAATCTGGGCCTGCAATACAAACAGATGGTTAGTAGGTATACAGTACATAGTGAATAAAGGACCCCGTCTTGTAAAATATAAGGATATTATAAGTCACCGAGGAGTTCCATGACCATATAAAAACATGAGGCCGAAGGCAGAGGTTACTTCTAATATCCTCATATTTTCCTACAAGGGGTACTTTCTTTATTATAATACACAAATTTTAGTGAGTCATGTGACAAAAATGACATCACTACTCACCTTTTATAACTGATGACATCACTAGTAACCATTTATAAGGATATCATTTACAAGATATTCATGGCTTTTGTGTATTATAAGTATATATGCCCAGCAGCGCACGCTTATATTGTCTTTTTAACATACATGCCCAGCTATACTGAAACACTTAAGACACACACACACCACATTTTACGAAGTCCTGTCGTAGCTGCAACTCTCTGTAGCAAAACGTCACGTTCTCCTTTATAAAAAATATTTTTGAAGTTAGACCCCAAGATGTCACTGTACTAAACCTCCCAGCATTCTTCCTCTTTTAATCGAGGTTTAAAGAAACTGAACTCCAGCATCACCTTGGGACTCGAGGTTAAGAAACAGAGAGCTAAGCAGAATTTGGTTAAACCCATATCCTGCAAAATGTACTTGGATCTCTCCTACTCCTAAGCTTAAAGGAAAACTATACCCGTCAAACAATGTAGGTCTCTGTAAAAATATATTGCATAAAACAGCTCATATGTAAACCCTGCTTCATGTAAATAAACCATCTTCATATACTTTTCTAGTAGTATGTGCCATTGGGTAATCGTAAATAGAAAATTGCCATTTTTAAAAAAATAAGGGCCACCCCCTGGGATCGTAGGATTCATGGTGCACACAAACAAACCATATATGTTAGGTCACATGAGCCAATTAACAGACAGAGTTCTGTCTTTTGCTTCCACACTTCTTCCTGTTACAGTTAGAGCTGCAGTATTTCTGGTCAGGTGATCTCTGAGGCAGCACACAGACAATCACAAAATGGTGGTTCAAGGCAAGAGATGTAAAAGGCCAATATTTAATATAAACTGTCTGTTGCTCAAGTATTCATTTTGGGGGTATAGTTTTCCTTTAAGCCAAAGCTAAAATCTATGCCTAAACTTCACTGAATTCAGTGCCACGCATGCACCCAGCTTCAATGGGCACAGGGGATGTTTGGGACACCGAACATAATGGTAGCGTGGCACCCAAGTAAAGGTACCCAAGGCCAGAGCATTTGTTGAAGAGGAGCGGCAACTCGCGGTAGTAGGTAAACAAATAGAATCACTGGGGTGTGCTAATAACCTGGCACCCCCTCAATTCTACCTTTGCTTCTCCTTTAAAACACGTGACCCTCCTCTTCAAGTAGTTCCTCCCCAATCCAATAAGCCCCCAGTGCACGAGGGGGGACATGTTGATATGAAAGGAAATTGTGAAGGTCACAAAGGGGCCTGTGTATGTGGCTCCAATCTGGGGATCGTCTATAGAAATGATATGTGGCAGGTATGGTTGAGGCAGAAAGTTTCTCTAATTGGATAACTGGGTTGTGGCCTCAGCGGTCATGAAAATGAACTCCCCGGGCACAGACATGTTTCATTTGTGTAGTAGCGAGTGTCCGGCCCTGCTGAGCTGTAACTAGAGGGGACTCACCTAAGTACAAGAGACAAGAAGTCTCCCAGTGAAATAAGTGAACATTTTAAGCCTGTGCAGCCTTTAATCGTATGAAAATAACCATGTAATACAAGTCATTATACAGTGCAGTACCGCTGGCAATCCACAGGCATCTCACATCATTCAATGGAAATACAGTGAAACCTCCGTTTTACATCCCCTGATTTTAAGTTTCCCTCATTTTACATTGTTGTTTTTCTGGTTCTCTGAAAAACGTAAAATGGGGGTTTTACTGTATTTAACTTGACTGGAGTTTTCCAGCCTTTCTATAGGGACCCTGTTCCTCGTTATTCTGCCATAACGCAAATAAAAGCAACACACATATAGTGAATACAAATATTAGTAAATGAACCCCAGTGACTCACCATTGTAATAGATTTCTCTCATAAAGCAGCAGTAAACCCCCCCCCCGTCCATGTTCAACATGAATGCAATGGACATACTTATTGCCGATTGTTTTAATTACAAAAAAATCTGTTTTTTTTTTTTATTAATATTTCTTGAGCTAAACAGGAAAATTGCAGCTGCAAAACCCACCCTTTGTTGTGACTGTTTTGATAACAAGCGTTGATGCAGGGGGATTATTTTTTCTCTGGGAGTTTAATTACCTACCTCGCAGCCCAAGAAAATAAAAAAAAGATTTTTCGTGATTGAAAATCACAAAAACCCTAGGGCATGGACGTTCATTGAACTCATGTTGAACAAAGAGGTTAATTTTAACATTAAGGGGCAGATTTATTAACGGTCTAATTGAAAATTCTAATTTTCGATTTTTTTTTTTTTTTTTTTTTTATGGCCAAAACTCTCAAATTCAAATTGTGAATTATCCAAACTCGATCAGAGTTTTAATTCAAATTCGAATTTCGAAATTTATCAAACTTGGCCCTTTAAGAACTCGAATTCGACTATTCGCAACCTAAAACCTGTCGAGTTCATGTACAAGTCAATGGGAGAGGTCCAGTGCCCATTTTTATGCTGTTAGTAGCCTTCCTGACAAATAGACTTTATTCAAATTCAAATCGAATTTGTTTCCAGTTTTAAGGGTCGGGAATATTTGTCTGAATTTTAGATATTATATATATATATATATATATATATATATATATATATATATATATATATATATATATATATATATATATATATATATATATATATCTCAACAAACCAGATGGGACTTATCCCCCAATAATAATAAAAATAAATTGGGCCCAATTATTACAAAATATATATATTTTTTTTTATAAATAACCCCCAGTCGAATTTCAAGTATATTTGAATTTAATAGAGTTTAAAAAAATAGAGAAAGGGAAATCATTTTTAAAATATTTAGATTATTTGATTACAAAGGAGTCTATGGGAGACTCCTTTCCATAATTCAGAGCTTTCTGGATAACGGGTTTCCGGATAATGGATCCGATAACCTGTAATAAAACAGTAGCTTGTACTTGATCCAACTAATATGTAATAATCCTTATTGGAAGCAAAACCAATGATTTAGCTTTTTAATAAATGCGTAGGCTTCAGACATAATTATGGCTTAGGTCAATGACACTCACATACCTTCTGTTTTTCCTTTTCAGCTTCATCTTCTGAGGACACATTATCCTTTTTGCTGCTGGAAGATTTTGCCTTTAGACCTATACACATGAATGAGAGCAATGATAATGCATGAGCAAAACATAATATAAATGAACATGCCTATAGCTCATGGGATTTCTGTACTACTGCCAATATCAGGATCGCCACGAGAGGATCACGTGCTGATAACTTGGCTTTTTTATTTCCCCAAAAATGATTTGTCACTAAAAGAAAAACATGGCCCAATGCATTGGATGTTGCCAAGTACCCTGCTCATGTGGCTTTGGCACCGAGTGCAACATAAATGAAAAGCAGAATGTGCTGAGCCCGGAGTCAGTTGTGCAAAACAAGCCTTGATCTCAGAGGAATGCACTTTGCTTCCATTTTCCGTGGGGGTGGAACAGCACTGGCAGACTTCAATTGGCTGCCGTCAACTCGGTGTCAAGTCATTGGGGAACGTTCACTTTGTACATGTGGGGGGCCCCCAGCAAGAGCCGAAAATGCACAGGTATAAGAGAAATGCATAGAGGGTAGGGTCCCTAGGTGGGGCCGAAACATCGGATACAATGCTGTGTTACCAATAAAAACACCTCATTCACTATCACAATGAGTGTGCTGATCTATTATCACTGAATATTATGAATATTGATCCTGCACCTCTACTCTACCTAAGATTGAGTGCAGACACCCTGAGCATCTTATCTATCCGGGGGTTGCCAGCATTCTCAAAAAAATAATTAATTTGCCTGGGTGCAGAAGCAACAAAATATCTCCAACAACTGTAGAAAGATCCGCACTCACAGGTCTTATAGAGAGAAATAAATAATTTACTAGTTACACAGGACTGACGTTTCGTTTCGGCCTCCCCAAGGCCTTTCTCAAAGTGCCAAATGATTCACAGTTATGCCTTACATCAGCTATACTGCACCGTCCTCCACTGGTGAGATGTGGACGGTTACTATGGTGCGCAGTATGCTGGTTTCCAGACAGATGGTCCGTGAACAGTGGTGGTTACTGGTCTAGAGGACAGTTAAAGGGAAAGGAAACCTAGTCGGCTCAAACCCCCCACCCGTTTGTTGCCCACCCTCCCTCCTCCCCCCTGGCCTACCCGTCCCGCTGGGCAAATGCCCCTAACTTGTTACTTACCCTTCTGCGCAGGTCCAGTACAGGGAGTTCACCGACGACATCTTCTTCCACGCAATCTTCTTCCGGCTGTGAACGGCGCATGCGCAGTAGGATCATTTCGCCGGTACGATCTACTGCGCATGCGCGTGACTTTCGGCGCATGCGCAGTAGATCCGTACCGGCGAAATGATCCTACTGCGCATGTGCCAAAACGCCGTTCACAGCAGGAAGAAGATTGCGTGGAAGAAGATGTCGTCGGTGAACTCCCTGGACTGGACCTGCGCAGAAGGGTAAGTAACAAGTTAGGGGCATTTGCCCAGCGGGACGGGTAGGCCAGGGGGGAGGAGGGAGGGAGGGTGGGCAACAAATGGGAGGGGGGTGGGGGGTTTGCGCCGACTAGGTTTCCTTCCCCTTTAAGTATAATGGCCTGCTAGGTGTTTTTGGGGCTTCTAACATTCTCCGCAGGTTTAACAGGAAAGGGAGGCTTGTTTGCAAGTGGAATGGCCGCAAAGGAGACCATCAACACAAACATATTGACAAAGGAGTATCTGGTTTTGGGACTATCATTTGAAATGGATTGGGACACTCCATATGGGATTTTCATGTGATTTTTCTATGATTTTTTTTATATGATTTTTTTATATTTTATATACTTTTTAAATATTTTTTTGATGCACTATTTGGAGGTTATTAATTGAATTCATGGGTTTAGTGATTAATTTATATATGCACTATATTTTGTGATGCAACATATATACACTATTTGGGGTATACTAATTTGTAGTGATAACCTAATATGGGGGGTTGCTAGTGGAGGCACACACACAGGTGGGTATGGATACTATGATATTAGATCAATGGTTGGAGGGTAATAGATACTTCTGATACACCAATGGATTTCTAGGGTAGTTTTGGGTTCTTTGCTATAAATTTAAATAACCAGCACCTGGGTTTTTTTGTAGGTTTAACACATTATCATGGATAAGATTTTGTTTAAACAATGTGGGGACTTCGCAGCGACACGGATGCAGTAGAATCCGCTTTTAACATTCCCAAGAACCTAGTAACTAGTTTCACACAGTACTCTGTTGCTAGTTTAGGAAGCTCATAGCAACAAGATAATTTATAAGATAGTTGTTTAAACAATGTGGGAACTTTGCAGCGACACTGATGTAGTGGGATCCACTTGTAACACTGCCCTAACATTCCTATTAACTAGTTTCACACATTACTCTGTTGCTAGTTTAGGAAGCTCACAACAACAAGATGCTTTATATCTACACAAATCTAAATCTATAATTCTGCCCTTTCTCATCAGCACAGACGCCGACAGAGCAGTATAACATATGAAATGGTTAACCCAGTGGGAAAATGGGTGATCGATATTTACTGTGTTTGATACCGAATTGTTTCTCAATAAGCGACACATTTGTAACTTTAATAACAATATGTAGCATGCCTAGATGGATTGAGTAATATAAGGCTACATTGTGTCTTGTTTTTAACTAGGGGTTTGGTAACTTGTTTTTGAACATATGGTATACATTGCTGACATTGAAGAGAGTATTTGCATTAGGTGTATCCCCTTTCAAATTAAACTGTAAGTAATCCACAGCAGCCAATCAGAGTTTTGATTCCATTAGTTAAAGGCTGATCCCCCTGCTTCTATACAGTGGACATACAAGCAGATAAGTGTCTTCGCAGGGGCACCAAGCACTTGCATCTATTCAATAGAATGGCCATGGCAAGTATAAATATATTTTTAAGGCAAGTCTGATGCCCCTGCAAGAGCCCTTCAAGGACTCCTACTGATATGAGAGCAGTCGGACATGGACTACAATCACATGTTAAATGCACGTGTGCTAGAAACCTAATTGCGGTTGACAGATCAGAGCTATTTGTGAATTGGTGCAACTCGTTACTACTTAGGGCATAAATGTTTCACCTTGTTTTTTTGTTTAATTCCCCCAGGCGACTACAAAGAGAAGCGTGAGAACGTGTTCGGCATCTCGCAACCCAATCCTGCTCATCTGCATTAACAGATTCTAAGACTCGTGCCAACGGGATATAAATGCCACAGCGTGTTTCCTAATTCTGTGTGGCAGCTGCTGACAATTAAACAGGCTGCTATCAAAATGCATTTGGCTCATGGTCACCCCACTGAAGAACCACATTAATAAGCAACGTGTCTCCCCCGGGCAGGAGGTAGAATGATGCTGAGTGCAGAAGGGGAACGTGGGATTTCTTTTATACCGGTGTGTATTATTTGCATGCAGGTGAGGTGCTTTAACTGATATCCCCCCTATTGATTCCCTACCTGGCTTCTTTAACTCCTCTGAGAAGTATGGATCATTTAAATCCACATCTGAAGGTATTGCATCGTCATCATCTTCTTCTTTAGCATCCTCCTCCTCCTCTTCTTCTTCTTCTTGATGCTGCTGAAAAGAGAAAGAAGAGAGTTAGAGAATTACATAGGGGTCGCCTGTATCTCCTATATCCGCCAGTATTTGTATGGTTGGTGTATACACCCTTCATTGTACAGCACTGTAGGATAGTCACATAAACAAATACAGGTATGGGACCTATTATCCAGAATGCTCAGGACCTGATGATCGGGATAACTGATCTTTCCGTAATTTGGATCTTCATACCTTAAGTCTACTAGAAAATCATATAAATGTGAATAAAACCCCATAGGCAAGTTCTGCTTCCAATAAGGATTAATTACTGGATATCTTAGTTGAGATCAAGTACAAGCTACTGTTTTGTTATTACATAGAAAAAGGAAATTATTTAAAAAAAAAAATCAGGATTATTTGGATAAAATGGAGTCTATGGGAGATGGCCTTTCCGTACTTTGGAGATTTCTGGATAACAGGTTTCCAGATAAGGGATCCTATACCTGTACAGGTATGGGATCTGTTATCTGGAAACCTGCTATGCAGAAGAAGCAAGAAGGCGGTCTCCCATTTTAATATAAATAATGGAATTTTTTAAAACAGATTTCGTTTTTCTCTGTGATAATAAACCAATACATTGTATTTAATCCCTTTGCTGTGATAGAAATGGCCACTTCCAACATCTAAAAGCTAAAATGTTTCTGTTTAGTAGTTCACGACTAATACAGGGCTTTACTGTATTTTTTACATACCGCAGATTCCTTCCCTGCATATTTGCATTTATACAGTGACGTCTCCCTAGGGTGAAAGAGCAGCATTCTTTTATGGCTTGAGATGCTGTTGATATATAGTGTTATATAGACAATAAACTGACTGACAAAAGCAATAGGACATGGCCAAACAGTTGCTTGTTAGAGGTATAAACATAAGTCAATGCCATTATGGTTTTAACAGTAACAATAAAAAAAAAACACATCAGAAAAGAGTTTCTCCAGTTTGCAATTTCTGCAATCCTGTTGTTAGGGTCTAAATAACCCTAGCAACCACGCATTGATTTGAATAAGAGTCTGGAATATGAATAGGAGAGGGACTGAATAGATAGATGAGTAATAAAAAGTAGCAATAACAATAAATTTGTAGTCTTACAGAGCATTTGTCAGTGAACTCCATTTCAAAGCTGGAAAGAGTCAGAAGAAAAGGGCAAAATAATAAAAAAAAGAATAAAAAAGGTCAAATGAAAAGTTGCTTAATACTAAAAGTTAACTTAAAGGTGAACCACCCCTTTAAATCTGTCGCAGCGTTATGAACGAATTTGCCTTTGATTAATGGCAGAGAAATACGGGAAAATAGCAACTCTATTGCTACTTTTTATTACTTTCTATTCAGGCCTCTCCTACTCATATTCCAGTCTCTTATTCACATCAGTGCATGGTTGCTAGGGGAATCGGGACCCTAATTTGAAAACTGGAGAGCTACTGAATAAAAAGCAAAATAACTTAAAAACCACAAATAATAAAAAATAATAAAGAATGACCCCTTAGGGCAGAGACACACAGTCAGATTCGGGGAGATTAGTCGCCCGGCGACAAATCTCCTCTTCTTCGGGGTGACTAATATCCCCGCAGTTGAAAAATCGCCGGTGGGATGGCACTTGGAGCGATTCATTTTCCGATGTTGCCTCACCAGGAAAATCATGATTTACATTCTAGATGGCGTGAAGGCATTCTGTGAGATTAGTCGCCCCGAAGAAGAGGAGATTTGTCGGCAGGCGACTAATCTGCCCGAATCTGAGCATGTGTCTCTGCCCTTATATAGAAATTCTGGATTACTAATGCCAAGAGTGGTAAATAAAAGAGAAAGTGATCTAATTAAGGCTCATTATTTATAACGACTGCTGCAAACACATGTGATGATCACTGCAGAAGATGGAAAGCGCAATGGCTAACACATTCTGAGGGCAAGATGAATGGGGAAGGGAGAGTATGAAATAAATGAGAGATAAAGAGGGAGATATTTATGTGGGATTTGGGCAATTGTGCAGCCCTGGGCCTCGGTCAGCCCGGCAATCATTTCAGATCCTGTGATATATTCTCCTACATAAAAAAAAAAAAAAGATCTTTCTGAGGCCTCTCCAAGATTCCGAAACATAACAAAAACAAGGGATCAAAGGGTGAGAATGGCTACAGCAGTAACAAGCGTATTTTTCACTCTGTCACATATGTTTGTGATTGATGTTCAATCTCACTGCCAGGAGGAGATGAAAACACGTGGCCTCAGTCGTACGCAGTTTGTGCAGCTCAGGGAGATGTCTGGCCTTGGCGCTTAAAGGAACAGTTGAGTGTAAAACTAAAAACTGGGAAAAAGGATAGACGCAAGGGGGGCCTCTCCTTCTAAATACATTTTTCCTGTTGGCAGAACTGAATAGCAGGTGGCGCGGTTGTTTTAATTTAACATAAGTGTAAAATTGCTAATATCTTGAGAACTAGAAAAACATTTGTGAAAACTTCTTAGAAGAGCAATGTTACATGAATTTGTTGATCAGGGTTACATTGACTTTAAAAAGCTAAAGGTGTCTAATATAGAATGGCAGCGCTACCAGACTATAAGTACCTTTTTAAATAAGGATCACTTAACGGGACAGTAACATTTTGGGCTAATGCAATCAATGTTTGAATTCACTTACCTTATCCTTCTTCTTCTTCTTCATTTTCCTTTTGTCTTTCTTTTTCTGCAGGTATTTCTCCCATGGAGTCTGTTGGTCCTTGCCGTCCAGCTTGCTTTTAACCATTTGCTCGGCACTTTCTTTAAGCCCTTCACAAAATGCAAGTAAATAATTAATATTGCACTGTAAAGGAGACATATGTAAAAAAAAACAAGAATGTGCCAGCGCACTATACGCTCTCAAATACAGAAGGAATCAGGGGCATAACTACAGAGGAAGCAGACCCTGTGGCTGTAGGGGGCACAGGAGGTATAGGGGCTCCATGAGGTCCTAATTCATATACAATTTCAATAAATATTGGTAAACAGGCCAACTTCTGGAAGGAATGCACTGCTGTTTCTGGTTACTGAAAATTTCTGCGAAAACCCTACTAGTCCCGCCCATCTGTTCCACTTCCTGCTGCCTCCTTACCCAGGCTGTGCAGGGATGCCGGCAGCACTCAGCACACTGCGCTGTAGGCCAGGAACCAATCAGCAGCTAGGCTGATCTGATAGGGAACTGAAGCCTGCCTTTGCTTGTGTGACTGCAGGGCTGTGATTGGTTGGCCCCGTCCTACTGTGCATCTGACAGTTAGGAAACACCCACCGCTCATTTGAAACACAGGCAGGGACCATGGCAGATCTAAAGGGAGCTCCAATAAAGGGGCATTTTAACGTTTTTGATGCAAATGACTCTTCCGACCCACGTCCAAAAATTTTTTGATACTGGCGAATTTTTGCAGGACTTCCACAAATGCATTTGCCCGTGGCAAAACGTGGAAATTCACCACTAATTCGCTCCTGCTGAATTTATTCGCCCATCACTAGTCATGAATGCATGGTATCCTCATGTAAGGACAACCTGAATTGTTCTCCCCAGGACATTTTTTCTGGGTGCATGCACTTACTTACTGCCACCCTACTCCTCTCCTACCCGCACCTCTAACTCTGTAATATAAAACTATTCAGACACCGGTTCCTAATCTGTAAGACTACACCCGCTACTCCAGGGAGAACCTGAAGCAATAGTAGATGATCTTGAGGCCAGTTAGGATCTGAATACATCCGAAAGCCCATCTTGAAGGTCAGGAATGACAATATAATGTACTTTTGCCCTCCATTCGTAAAACTGGTGTGTTTACTTCAGATAGACAAATACAAGGGTCCTCTGCATCCATCAAGTTCAACCCCTCCAAATGAAAACCCAGCATACACACACACACACACACACCGCCATACTTTCACATAAATTCTATATACCCATACCTATACTAACTATAGAGTTTAGTATCACAATTGCTTTTGATATAATGTCTGTCTAATAAATAATCCAAGCCCCACTAAAAGGCATTAACAGAATCAGCCATCACAACATCACCCGGCAGTGCATTCCACAACCTCACTGTGAAAATTATAGAGCCTTTTTTTCAACTGCTTTTCCCAAGCCAAGCTCCAATATCAAAATATCTGCAAGTCTGGGGCAGTCACTGGTCAGTAGCCCAAGAGTATAAATGGCCCTATGAAGGCCTGACTGATACACAATTTCTATACATATATGTAACACAGATCATCTCCTCTAAAGATTTGTAGGAGGTTACACCAGGCATATTCTAATGGTACTACCTCCCAAAAATCCTTCATAACTCTTTACTTTAAAACCCGCTTTTCCCACTTTGAATCGAGACAGTTTAGTCTATTTTCATTTTGGCACTATAAAAAGTGGACTTATTCCACAAGTTGGGTTCATAAATCAGTTCAGTAGAAGCCTATGGGAACCTTGCTCAACTCGAGAAGAATTTTCTTGGGCGTCTTTTGTGCTCTCGAAGGAAACGTGTCAAAAAATAAATCCAGGAAATAGACTTTCACTTTATTTTCCTATAAATGTTTAGGAACGTTGTCCCTCAGCGTAGGAGCCAAATGTAATAGGCAAACTCTTATAGAGGCAAGACATATTCTCAACCCATTAATAACTTACAGGGTTGGCTTGCTGCAATGGCTCCAAGAACAATGGACATTACACCAGTGAAACCACCCAACAGGGAAAACTCACACTTGGAATTCTAAACAGCAGACCATGGGTAGTTGTTCATTTATTGTCTTAACTAAAGCTATAAGGATTTGCAGTTATATATACATGCTTTTCTTGCATTTGATAGCTTCTCTAATCTCAAGCACTTCGCAGTCTCTCTCTCTTTATTTATAGTTTAGAAATGAGCTTTTAGATTTTGCCAATATATTTAATTGGCAGATCTTTTGCAGCGGCTCATTTAGCAAAGAAGATGGAAATAAGCTGTGCAAGGCAAAGAAAATCAATGACATTTTGATTACCTGTGTAAAACAGAGAAGCTTTCAGAGTCAAAAGTTAATGAACCATTTTTTAGGTTTTTATTTTGGATTTGATTTTTCTAACATATCATGTAATTGGCAAACGTTTTCAGGCCAACATGATTTTAAGGGGTCGTTAGCATTTTTTTTCCCCACACAAGGGGCCTTTTAAACACCATTGTGCTCAACCAGAGAACAGCTCTCCCACCCCTGAGGAACGTTTCTGCAAAACTCACTGTATGGCATCCGTTATCCGGAAACCCTTTATCCAGAAAGCTTCACTTTACCGAATGGCCATCTCCCATAAACTCCATTTTAGTCAAATAATCTGCATTTTTAAAAGTGATTTTCTACGTAAAACACTGCATTATATAGACAGACATCGCTAGTTTTACATGTGTAGTGGAGTCACTAATCACACTACACTACACATAATGGTTCACATACTGCATTTAATAAGAGTTCTTTTGTCGCATTAGGAATACAGAAATATCTGAATTCATATACGTAAGGATGATTTAGGGGACCCATGCAGTTGTGAAGATTCTCTCTTGTGGAGATGACCTTCCTGTAATTGAGAATTTTTTGGATAACGGGTTTCCGGATAACAGATCCTATACCTGCACAAACCAATGCACAACTATTTCCACTTAATGTGTGGTCTCCAAGTTCCCCTAAAAAGTATTTAGTTGCAGAAGTTGGCTGCAAATTTTAATTTAAGTTCTCCAGGCTAATCCTTAAGGGGGAAGAAGTTTCCTGAATTAACGAGAATACCTAAACGATGCAATTTATGGCTTATTTGCCGAGTCTTATCATATTGCCTGTAAATGTTCATTTTACATTGAGCAGCGATGCAGGCTGACAGATCAAAGTGCTCCAGAGGAACTTTTCATTCCTCCTTTGGGAGGTGCAATTATCAGTCCACGACTTACACCCAATTCTCTCTGGTGTCCTATTATCAAGCCTCTTTTCCAAGAGGGGAAAAAAGAGAAAACTATGATTATATTAGAGTTTCCTGTACTGTCAACAGTGAGAGAGGCTTGATGTCAGGCACTGGGTAATGTTGAGGGATACTTCCTCTGCTTTTAACATTTGAAGACGCATGACTGCCCAGGGAAAGTTCATAATTGGATACACAATTACCACAAGGTTCCCAAAATAGACCATGTAATGCTAATCCATGCTCTGTACACAAAGTCAACTAGAGCTCACCAGCGACCTTTGTGCAATTCCCAAATCAGCGATGTGCGTATGGTTAAATGGAGAAAATACTTTTTTTTTTTAAAACAATGTAAAGCAAAGCTTTGTTTAATACAGGTATGGGACCGGTTATCCAGAACGCTTGGGGTTTTCCAGATAACGGATCTTTCCATAATTTGGATCAACATACCTTAAATCTACTAGAAAATCGTGTAAACATTAACTAAACCCAATAGGCTCGTTGGTTCCAATAGGGATTAATTATATCTTAATTTGGATCAAGTACAAGCTACTGTTTTATTATTGCAGAGAAAAGGGAAATCATTTTTAAAAATTTGGATTATTTCGATTAAAATGGAGTCTATGGGAGACCGCCTTTCCGTAATTCCGGATAGCAGATCCCATACTGTAAATAGTTAGAGTGAAGGAGTGCCATTCAAACACATATGCCTTGGACATATCATGCAGCAAGGGCCCAGAGCATTAAAGATACAGCCCTCCATGACCCTTTCACTGACCAACAGACAATGCCGTTATTATTGTTAAAAGGAATGGTTCACCTTTAAAGGAAAACTATACCCCCCAAACAGCGTATTGCATAAAAACAGCTCTAATGTAAAATCCTGCTTCATGTAAATAAACCATTTTCATAATAATATACTTTTCTAGTAGTATGTGCCATTGCGTAATCATAAATAGAAAACTGCCCTTTTAAAAAAATAAGGACCGCCCCCTGGGATTGTACAATTCACTGTGCACACAAACATCCCAACAAACCATTCCTAGGTCACATGGGCCAATTAACAGACAGAGTTCTTTCTTTTGCTTCCAGACTTCTTCCTGTTACAGTTAAAGCTGCAGTATTTCTGATCAGGTGATCTCTGAGGCAGCACACAGACCATCACGAAATGGTGGCTCAAGGCAAGAGATGTAAAAGTGCAAGATTTACTGGAAAAATATATTCCAGTTTGGTAAGATTCTTTAATATGCCCTTAATACTATATAAACTGTTGCTTAAGTATTAATTTTGGGGGTATAGTTTTCCTTTAAGGTAACTTTTATTACGTTAAACAACGTCAAATTCTAAGCAATTTTTTCAATTGGTTTTCATTATTTATTATTTATAGTTTTATAATTATTTGCCTTTTTCTTCTGTTCTTTGCAGCTTTCAAATGGGCGTTGCTCACTCCCTTCTTAAAACCAAATGCTCTGTAAGCTCTACAAATGTATTTTTATTGTTACGGTACTTTTTATTACTGCTCCTTCTATTCAGGCCTCTCTCCTATTCATATTCCAGTCTCTTATTCAAATCAATACATGATTGCTGCGGTAAGTTGGACCTTAGTTACCAGATAAAAATTTAAATAACCTTTAATAATAAAAAATGAAAACAAATAGCAAATGGTCTCAGAATATCACTCACTACATCATACTAAAAGTTATCTCAAAGGTAAAAAAAACCCTTTAAAGGTGATATGGCCCTTTCTGTATCTTATCCTACTCCCTGTATTCCGTTCCACGTCAGTGTGGACACACACAGAACCAATGATAGAAGTAATTATTGAGCAGGAGGTTATTGCGGTTACTTCCAACCAAACTTTTATTTTTAAAACGAACATTTTAGGATTTTTACATCTCAGGATATAATAGAAATAACTAAACTATAGACATTTTCAGTCCAATGCCAGTGCAAAATGACAATTTTCAGTTCTTTTCTAACCTGTGTGTCTTGTGTGTTCTAATAAATGCATGTTTACATCCCCCAATTAGTGCATAGGTCATATTTACAGCAAATATTACATGGCCTGTATATGTCGGCACAGGACGAATCAACATTCTCCTTCACAGTGAGATCATCTGTTTCTGAAAGTGTAAACAATTTATAAAATCCAAGCAAATTATCCCCAAAAGTCTTGTTAATGAGACATCATATTGATAGAATATACTTATTTTAAGCTGGAAATGGCAAAAAGGTGATATTTAATGGCAAGCAGGGTTTTCAGCAGAAATAGGTGAATTTCATTATGATAGGACCAATTAACCAGAATCCCGCTATACTGAAATCTCCTAATTATGGGAAGGCCGTCTCCCATATACTCTATTTAAAAAAAAAATAATTCTGTCTTTTTTTCTCGGTAATAATAAAACAGTATTTGGTACAGGTATGGGATCTGTTTTCCAGAATGCACCAGACCTGGGATTTTCCGGATAACGGATATTTCTGTAATTTGGTTCTTCATACCTTAAATCTAATAGAAAATAACAAAAACAATAGGCTGGTTTTGTTTCCAATAAGAAATAATTATATCTTAATCTGGCTAACAAACTACTATTTTATTATTACAGAGAAAAGTGAAATCATATTTAAAAATTTGGATTAAATGGATTCTATGGGAGCTGGCCATTCTGTAATTCGCAGCTCTCTGGTTAACGGATCCGAACCTGTACTTGAAAAATTGTGAGTTTTGGCACCAAAATCTGCAGAGTGTGTTTGTGATGTATCCGACACAAGGTTTCCGGACCCAAACACAGAAGAGAATTCTGCTAGTGGTCGGAAGCTGACATCGGCCTGGGGATTTCAACAGGCTGATTTCTGCCGGCCCGTCTGGCCCTAGCCTAACCAGAAAACCCAAGCATTCTGGATAACAGATCCCATACCTATATAAATTAAGCTGCATATTCAACTGATGAGATCTACACAAACAGGAGTTAATCAGTAAATGGAAACGGTTGACCAATCTACTAACCTATAGCAACTGTTCAGCAGTTAGTTACAGGCACAGTGCAATTAGAATGTTGAAAGCAAATGTCTGATTGGCTACAGGGCCTTTGCAAACTTTACTCTATGGTATTACATAGCCAACCAACATGCCTTAAATTGGTTCTCATTAGTTACACACAGTAAAGGGGAACTGGTCATCAAATTTAGCTCAACCCTTGGCCAGCAGCTGCCAAACCCACTTTATAACTGTGCAGTTAGAGAGCGGGTACTTGGACTTTTTCACAGCCAGTAATGCGTTTAGGGAATGGGCAAGGGATGTCAATCAAAAATGGAAAGTGGGAGTTTAGTTCTCCTTTAAATGCTATGGCAAAAACATAACAGTATTTATTTCCTAACAAATATTCCACAAATGAGTTAGGAATGATTTAGTTTCGCGAGCATTAACCCAAAGCAGAGTTAGAATATCTGCCAATATTAAATGCTTGCATTGATAAATGTGCACTAGTGACATGCACTCAGATGTATGCGTGTCTGTGCATGTGTCCAAGCGTGTGAAACGAGAATCCTGGCTTTATTTGGAAGATGACAGCGACACTCGGTGGTGACTTTTTCGAATGACACCCAAGAAATGTGCTTTGTAAACCATACAATACTGATGCAAGAAAACCTACGAATTTGGTGGGCCATCGTTGTCCACACAAATGGTACAAAAGAAAAAGAAAGCTTTCTTGAGGAAGATAACCGGGTATGAATGAAATATACAGTATATTTGATATATACACAGACATACATACCTGGAACCCATTTAATTTCCATCTCCATATCATTGTCCTCCTTTTTGTCCTTATTGTTTATGCTTTTCAGCAGCTCCCTGTAACGGGTTATTTGCTCCTCGTCATCCTTTGAGCTCTTCTTGGACTTTGTGTCTTCGTTCTCTCCCATATCTGGTCAGGGATACAAACAGAATCAAACGAAAGTGTGAAAAAGCATCGACACTGGATGTGACACTACCGATGGAATACCGAATGTACTAAAGTGCTGTTTCTATAGAAGATAAATTATTCACAGAGGTTATGCCTGGGAAAGAAGGGATATTGGATCAACGCAATAAAGGGGAACTCTCACAATAAAGGGGAACTCCATACCAAAATTGCTGGCATAATGAAAGAAAATGGCACTCATAGTAACGTAACTTCACAGTTGACCTGCAATGTGTCTGTGACTAAGGATGCACCGAATCCAGGATTCAGTTCGGGATTCGGCCTAATCCTTCTGCCCGGGTGAACAGAATCCGATCTCTAATTTGCATGCGCAAATTAGGGGCGGGGAGGGAAATCGCGTGACTTTTTGGCACAAAACAAGGAAGTAAAAAATGCTTTCCTGTTCGGTTCATTATTTGGGTGAATCTTTTGCAAAGGATTCAGGGGTTTGGCCGAATCCAAAATAGTGAATTCGGTGCATCCCAATTTGTGACTATTGCACATATTGGTGAAGATGAATTCCTATCATTGCTTCGACGATTGTCTGCATGACAGCAAAAGAGAGGCAGCAATTAGCAAAGAGTCTATTTGTAGCCCAGTGAGGCGCCTTAAACAGCTGCTAAGTAATTCTGTTTTTCAAATATTTTATTGGATTTTACACAAACTAAGTAATTCTGTAGTACCAGTCTCTCAGTGAGTTAATACAGACTAGGCGACAATACTTGGGTGAGGCACGCTTCATTGCTACAGATAAACCATATGTTACTCTTGGCATTCGTTTCACTTGTAAGTACAGGTATGGGACCTGTTATCCAGAATGCTTGGGACCTGGGGTTTTCGGATAAGGGGTCTATCGGAAATTTGGATCTTCATACCTCAATTCTACTAGAAAATTATGTAAACATTAAATAACCCCAATAGGCTGGTTTTGCCTCCAATAAGGATTAATTATCTCTTAGGTGGGATCAAGTACAAGCTACTTTTTATTATTACAGAAAAAAAGGAAATCATTTTAAGAAATCTGGATAAAATGGAAGTCTATGCGAGATGGCCTTCCCATAATTCAGAGCTTTCTGGATAACGGATCACATACTGTAACAACAACACTGTAAGGCTGACAGCACCCCTAATATAAATTGCTAAAAAGAAGCTATTTATATACCAGCTGATCCAGTTAAAAAAGTATTTAGTCCATATGTTTATCACTTGTCTCAATGGTTCAGAATAGAAACCAGTGGCTTCCTGTTTAACCTTAACTCAGGAAAGGCTGGAACTAAATATTATGTGCGTAAAGGAAAGGTAAAACCTACCTGGATCACTGTCCTCCTCCTCTTCACTAGATGATGCTAAGTAAGCCTGAAAATCCATGTCCAGTATCTCGGTCTTTTTAAACGGTCTGTTCAGAGTGGTTATTCTGTCGTGGTCTGTCTCATCCCAGGTGATTTCTACCTTTATACACATGGCAGTAAAACACAAATACAGACATAAATTCTTACACAGCCCAAAACTGGCTACACCAGCTACACACTTGTAAGCAGTATTATATTGGCCTCACTAGCGCCACCTTAAATCATCATTTTTTTCTATCACTGTCCAGACTTCATTGTCCAGACAGGGGGTTATGTATCAAAGGTTGAATTTTAGACTTTTTTATACCTCGAATGAACTCACAACTCGAATGGTTTCTTATTTAAGAAAAAAACTCAAATTAAAAAAAACTCAAATCAGCGAGTCCAGGGTTAACAACCATAAAACTCAAATTGATCGAGTTTTGGTCGAGAAAAAACTTGAATCACTTGAGTTTTCGGGCAAAACCTTCAGAGAGAAAAAACTTGAACATTGTGAAGGCCATTAACATCTTCAAATGGTTCAAGGGACCTCTGTCATTGACTTCCACATGACCTTTAGAGGTTTTAGATATTTTCGGATTCTAACTATTTCCAGGGTCGGGGTATAATGAATCTCAAAAGATTTGAGGGTTTGTTTTTTTTACCTGAAAATGTGAATTTTGACCAAAAAAATTTTCCTGGAAAACACAACTCAAACCTTAATGGCAGACACACCTGGTCAGATTCGGAGGGATTAGTCGTCCGGCGACAAATCTCCTCTTCTTCTGGGCGACTTATCTTCCCAAACTGCCTTCCCACCAGCTAGAATGAAAATCTCTGGCGGGATGGCAATCAGAGCCCAAAGTTTCCTCGTGAGGAAAACGAAGGCTAGACTGAAAATCGCTGAGAGGAAGGCAGCTTGGGGAAATTAGTCGCCCCAAAGAATAGGAGATTTGTCGCCGGGCGACGAATCTCCCCGAATCTGACCGTGTGTCTCTGCCCTAATAAATCTGCTCTAAGTATTACACTATGTTATCTTTCCACTCCAAGAAAATACAGGCAGGATATTTCTTTCTGATAAAACTGATCATAGTGTGTGAATAGGAACCTTCAATTGCAAGCTTCCTTGTAAAAGGAAATTAGCACTCTACTACTAATAATAATAGTTTAATACATGCAAGAATACAGACCCCTATTCCCTTTGCAAACCAAACAAGTAGCCTTAATAAAAAATAAACATTAGGGCCTAGGTGATGTTTTTAAGGTAAAGGAAGAAAATTGAAGTAAACGGAGCGTAAGTTCATATGAGATACAGTTCCAAAAAAAACTGTATGTCCGACTCCATGGATATGATCTGGTATAAACAGACATGAGCCAGTACCTTGGATGTGGCCACAGCAGAAGTGGTAAAAAGCTTGGGTTTGTAAGCAGACAGGTCAACATCAACGGCAGAGTCTTTGGGCTCATCACTAAACTGCACATCATTAGGGATAAACCTGCAAAAGGCAGCAAAAGGCGAATTCTGTTATCTGGAAACCCATTATCCAGAAAGCTCCGTCTCCCATAGACTCCATTCTAATCAAATAATTTTTAAAATTGATTTCCTTTATCTCAGTAATAAAAACACAGGACCTTGTCCTTGATCCTAACTAAGATATAATTAATCCTTATTGGAGGCAAAACAATCTTATTGGGTTTATTTAATGTTTACATGATTTTCTAGTAGACTTAAGGTATGAAGATCCAAATTACAGAAAGATCCCTTATTTGGAAAATCCCAGGCCCAGAGCATTTTGGATAACAGGTCCTATAAATGTACATACTAGCGAGAGGTATGCAATGGAAAAATGGAAAATGTGTGTGATACACGGACAATGGGGACACTCCGAGGCAAAGCGATATCTATTATAACCAACGCTTCTACGCAACTCCACCCAAATCTACATGATCTTTGTTATCCATAGCTTAGAAATATCACCATTTAGCTTTTACCTCAGATCCACAAAGGAACAGCTGCTTTCAAACTCCAGACCATCGCATTCTTCATAGATTTTATTGGCTGTCTCCAGAGTGTCGCATTCTACCACGGCATAGAAGTACTTCAGTCGTTTAAACTGGTATTCCCTCAGTTTTTCCTTAAGATTCCTAAAATAAATTAAATCAACTTTATAGCATTTTAAGTATTTTTTAAAAAAGTATTATTATGTTACGCATTTTACACCCCAAGATCTTTACGTTTATACGAAGTACCTTAATGGCGGTCTGTCCCTATGGATATGAGATAGTTGGTTCCTATGGTATAAGATTAAGAGAACTAAGAGACTAAATAAAGATTTTGGGGAATGAAAACTGTGATCTAAATTGGGCTGTCAGGTCTCAGTATCAAAGAAAACCTTTTTCTGTTGCCTTTGTGCATTATATAATCCAGGGTCGGAAGTAGGGGTCTTCTGACTACCCCAATTACATGGTCGCTCCACTATGGCACGGCACATGCATGCTTGTGGCCGACCGGGTTGCCTAAGCGCCTGGTCTAGTGATGTGCGGGCCAGCCCGAAACCTGTGGGTCAGGTATGTCCGGGCTAGCAACTGCAAAAGATCTTAGGGTCGCCCACAACTTCACGGTACCGGCTTTTAGCTTCCAGCCCATCGATTTATAACTCGCACCTGCCCCGTCCCTTTTGTGACATTGCTGCAGGGCGGGTCTATAAATAGCGGGGACAGTGTTCCGGGCCAGGTTCGGGTTGAGAGGGGGCGGGTGCAGGTTGAGGAAAACTCGACCCACACATCACTAGCCTGGGTGGCTTGGCCCAGCCTTGATATAAATATTATACATTATATCTCAAACAGGACGACATAAAACATAAAGGCCGTGATTTTCTTCTGTACGACAGTTCCATTTGTACAATATAGGAATGTAATCATTCATTTACTTTTAAGAATGTGTTAGGAGAATGGTGGGTAGCACCTTCCATTGATTGAGATATGTAAACAGGTAAGTGGTGTGCAGGGTCAAATGATCTATAGAAATATCAGAAGAAAGCATGACCCATAGATTTGCACCCTACCACTGTATCAGTCTAAATTCCCACCATGGAATTAGGATAAAACGTAACCTTTAATTCTAACCAGTTAAAATAAATATCAAATTTTAAAGTAAATTAAAAGGAGATTAGGAGGAGAAAGCTGTCCCGACTCAAAGGTCATCAGCTTGTAGACGGAATGTAGAGAGTTAGATTGTAGCTTGATTGATGGTATCAATTAGTACAATTTCATCTCATAATAAGCAAAGTTTGGTTAAATCATGCGGTTATGGCGAAGTCAGTGTAATAGGGATGATAACCACCCCCCGTACACATTCTTAGGTATTGAAATAATGCCATCAAACATGGTTTGTGTAGTCTGTTAGCATTGATCCTTAATGTGCTTGGAATTCAGCACCACTGATTCAATATACACGCTTCAATTCGGCCATTGTACTTGTAATATCACCCACACAGTAATACAAATGCGCTTTGAATAATATATAGCGGGTTTCGCCGCACCAATTTCTTACTGTGCTGGAATTGAGTAACCCTGATTACGCCCACACAGTTCCTTTAGTGTTCCTTCCAGGTCTCTTCAGCCTTTTTGTGGCGCGTGAACTACTGGGATCCCAATGCGTTTAGGATCAAACACCATGGATTCCACCCGCACTGAACTGTAAATATACCATTAAAAACTAGTTGCACCCGCATAGTGCTTCTAGTGTGTGCGTCAGCAGGTACTATAGAGGGAGGTTTCTAGGTCTCTGTAGGTGCAGACTCTGCCTCTTACCGGCGCATGAGCCACCCGCTTCCTCCCGCACTAACCCTTCCACCCATACACCAATCAATTGCTCACAGACAGTCTCCCTGCCTAATAGATTTAAAAAGTACAGGAGCGCCTGATGCGCGTTTCGATCGCTTGTGCGCGAGCTTTGTCAAAGGCTAATGGTGTAATCCACGGTGCTGAAATTCAAGCACACTAAGGGTAGGACTTGACGACGCGATTGGAGCCGACACTTCGCAATGCGACTAAACACATGCGACATGTAGGATGTTCTAAAGAAAACAGAAGTGAAGGAGAAATCACAGGTAACAACTAAATTTATCTGACTGTCCAGATGAAAACGCAGCGCACCTGTTCAATACCTAAGAATGCGTACAGGCGGTGCTTATCATCCCTATTACACTGATTTTGCCATAACCAAACTTATTTTATGAGATTATTATGAGATAAAATTGTACTAATTGATACCATCAATCAAGCTACAATCTAACTCTCTACATTCCGTCTACAAGCTGATGACCTCTGAGTCGGACAGCTTTCTCCTCCGAATCTCCTTTTAATTTACTTTAAATTTTGGTATTTATTTTAAAATGGTTAGAATTAAAGGTTAAGTTTTATCCTAATTCCATGGTGGGAATTCAGACGATACAGTGGGAGGGTGCAAATCTATGGGTCATGATTTCTCTCTTCTGATCTTACTTTTAAGCATGTGCTGCATGTTTCCTACTAAATCACACAAGACACTGTAGGCCCCTCTGCTAGAAGGAACATGTTTGATTGTGCGCAGAAATATTCTCTATGAGGCTGCTGAGCTGCACAAGAACTCATGCTACACGGCATCATTATTTAGATGGGGGTCCAGTTCATCCGCACACAGAAGGCCCCACTGTCTTTTCTTTTTAAGTTCTTTTTCTTGAGTTTTGCAATAAAATAAAATGACTTGACTAACTGACAATCATACAGATATATCTATGCAAATCCATGCAAATAATGTTCAAAAAGCTTTCATATGAACAACAAACAAGAAGTGTTAAAACAATTAGACCTGTTCTCTTCTTTATGCCCCACTGTCAATATAAAACAAGGCACTGCCCTGGCTCCTGATTTTTTTTCTTTTTTTAATGCACCAGCAGCAGTAGGTAGAGAGCAAAAGTGTAACGGGAGGCAAGATAAACACAATTATAACACACTAAAAAGCCATAGAATATGGATTATGCCAATCATTTTTAACACCTATGAAATTTGAAACCCACAGGGAACTTTTTTTATGGTTTTGTTGTCAACAGACAACATAAGGTGCAACAAACTTACCCCTGCTCATCTGCAACATCTTCAGAAACATTCTTAAGTTCCTGGGGGCCGTGAAGTTCTTCTTCCTTCAGTCTCTCTTTCCCATATTCTGAAGGGTAGATCTGAAAGATTAAGAAAATGGGCAAAGGTCTCTCCAGTACCTGCCTGCTACATAATACAGTTATCAAAACACAGAACAGTACAATGCTGTGCTGACAGTTACCCCATTCTCTAAGCCAGGGATCCCCAGGCTTTTGAACCCGTGAGCATCGTTCAGAAGTAAAAGGAGTTTGGGAGCAATACAAGCATGAAAAATGTTCTTGACCTGCCAAATAAGGGCTGTGATTGGCCATTTGGTAGCCCCTATGTGGATTGTTAACCTACAAGACAGACTTTATGTTTCGTTATTCAGCATAGGAAACTATTTAGCTGTGTAGTGAAAAGTCATTGGCTAGATGTTCATACCTGCACCTCTACCTGGCACAATAGTTTGGGAAGGTTAACAGCCATTGGTGGACAGGAGGCATCAATCACCCTGTATGGACTCAGCATTAAAGTTGAAATTGTAGGCAAAATTTCTTAACCTACTGTCGGAAATGTATCACAGTAATATAAGTATATCCAGAGGATGTAAAACTGCATTATCCTCTTTCCAGAACTACTGTCCCATTAAAAGGAGTGTATAGATGGATATGGCACAGCAGATATATATATATATATTGGCCTTACCTTTACGGAGAATATGATGCCCCCTTTTGGTTTGAACGAATTAAACAAGGCAAGCAGGTCTTTAGCTTTCAATCTATCCCAGTCCATGTTACAAACAGCTAACCGGTTGGTGACCTTGAGACAAAAAAAGTCAGGTAAAGAAATTATTATTTTGCGAGTGCATGGTAAATAGTTACTTACATCACATCAGATATTACTTTATATTTTGTTAAAGGATTGTTCATATTTGAGTTAACTTTTAGTATGATGTAGAGAGCGATATTCGAGACAATTTGCATTTGGTTTTCAATTTTTATTGTTTGTGGTTTTTGAGTTATTTATCTTTTTATTCAGCAGCTCTCCAGTTTTAGTAATCTGGTTGCTAGAGTCCAAAATACCCTAGCAACCATGCTTTGATTTAAATTGGAGACTGGAATATGAATAGGAGAGGGTCTAACTAGAAAGATGAGTAATATAAAGTAGCAATTAAAATACATTTGTAGCCTTACAGAGCATTTGTTTTTAAGGTGAGGTCAGCGACCCCCATTTGAAAGTGGGAAAGAGTCAGAAGAAGGAGGCGAATAATTCAAAAACTATAAAAAAGAAAAGTTGCTTAGAACTGGTCACTCTATAACATACTAAAAGTTAACTTAAAGGTGAACCAAACCATTAAGGTTTTATAATTGTCAGTATTATTCTTCAGGTTCGGAAATCTGACCCAAAGCTTCGGCAAAAGGAATATTTTTAATGTTGTGTAATTAATTAAAAAAATAATGTCAAATTGATGCCATTTCCATACCAAAAGGCTCCTGCTGTGTTTAAAAGAGCACACGGCAGAGTTAAGCAGGAATTTCATCCAACATTTTACGCTTCAATCAACTTGGCAAGGTCCACTGAAGAGTACAACAGGGAAGTCAAGTAACCTTGTAAAGTAACCAATGTATTTTTAAAAATTGCATAGAGACTATGGTAGCTATTATAAATTATATGAACTATGACAGCTAAATATGATTTTTTTGAAAGCACAAAAAATGGGATGTGTAAAAAAGGTATAGGACCTAGTATCCAGACCTGGGGTTTTCTGGATAACTGATCTTTCCATAATTTTGATCTCCATACCTAAAGTCTACTAGAAAATTATTCAACCATTAAATAAACCCAAACAAGGTACAAAATAGGGGTGTGGAAGCACTCTAAAGGCTAAGTAATAGTATATTTAAGTATAATGGAAGTGCTAGTTTTAATGCACATTCCCTGGGCCCCTGTCTCAAAAGTAAGTTTACAAAACAGGGGTTTTTAGTTACAAAGTTATGATCATAAACTAATGGGGCCCTATACTTTTAAAAATGGGCGTTGGTTGGACAATTCCTCTCCCTTAAAAGCCGCATACTGGCGGGGGAGGATAGATCCTTTTCACTGAAACCAAGGTTCAACAGACACTGATTACACTGAATGCTACTATGCAGTAAGACTTTTTATACTATGGCCGAAAGGCAAACAAGTTAGGGACCGCCATGTGGGGTTTACCTTGACGTGGTATGGTGGCTTTTCAACTTTATGATCATAACTTTGTAACTAAAAATCCCTGTTTTGTAAAACTACTTTTGAGACAGGGGCCCAGGGAATGTGCATTAAAACTAGCACTTCCATTATACTTAAATATACTATTACTTAGCCTTTAGAGTGCTTCCACACCCCAATTTTAAACCCAAACAAGCTGGTTTTGCTTCCAATAAGGATTAATTATATCTTAGTTGGGACAAGGTAGTTTTATTATTACAAAGAAAAGGGAAATGGTTTAAAAAAATGTGAATTGTTTGATTAAAAAAGGAGTCTATGGGAGACGGCTTTCCCGTATTTCTGAGCTTTCTGGAAAACAGATTCCTTACCTGTACATAATTATGCAGCAGTGAAAGCAGGACTAAGTATCTGTGCTTAGTTACAATTTGCTACTGATAATAATGTTAGGAAAATGTATCCTGTAAGTGTCACTTAGTTCCCCCTTGATAAGAAATTACATTTATTTAGTGCCGATGTCTATGCAAATTGCTTTGGCTGCAGCAAAGTGTCAGCTGGTACTTCTATAAAATCAAGTAGGGCGAGAACATGTGTTCTGTGCCAGGGACATTTTATTAAAAGAGAGGAAACCTCTGGGTCTGATTTGTCACCATAGCATAGGTTGTTGCGGTGTTTATACAAATAACCTGTAGGTGTCACTGTGTATTGTGCTTTATTTTACATGGTACTTTCTATACTGCAAAAAGTGTAGAGGTTCCTGCTAAATGGATGAGCAGAGCTGTTAAAGGATTGATTCACCTTTACGTTAACTTTAAGTTTGTTACAGAATGGCTAATGCTCATGGGCTTCTTCGTCTGACTCTTTCCAGCATTCAAATGGGGGTCATTGAGCCCATCTAAAAACAAATTTGGCAAGTCAGAGAAACAAGATGCACATGATCACCAGCACTTTCATCTATAAGACCGTATAGCAGAGACTGTTAAGGGGTTATTTATCAAAGGTCGAATTTTAGAGCTATGTGAGCTTTTTTTAGACCTTGAATTAACTCAACTCAAATGGTTTTTAATTTAAGAAAAAACTCAAATCAGCAAGTTCGGGGTCAACAACTCAAAAAAATTTTTTTGTCTAAAAAAAAAAAAAATCTCAAATTGCTCAAATTGATTGAGTTTTTGAGCAAAACCCTCCAAAAAAAAAAAAAAAAAAAACCCCTCTAACATCATGACGGCTATTAACATCTTTCAATGGTTTGACAGGATTTGGCTGGAGTATTTTCAGATTCAAGCTATTTCCAGGGTCAGGGGATAATAAATCTTGAAACATTTGAGTTTTTGTTTAAAATGAAAAATAGATTTTAACTCAAAAATAACCTCAAAAACACAACTCAAACATTAATTTCGAAAAGCGGAGATGTTGGGATGCAGTCAGAGTGGGGGCTGATGTGTAGAGTACAGCCAGGAGGCTTTCTCAAGTCAAAGATGGCCTTTGAATAACTGAGGGTCTGCAGATCAAGCAGGAGATAAGGGGGGAGGGATTGGTCTGCATATGATATCATAATAGTGTCCTGCATCCTAGGGGGACACTTTAAGACCACATTTTCTGTGTCCCCCATACATGGCATAAATATATTACTTCATTGTGGTCCCAACCAGACCAAACCCTAAGCCAGCAATGAAAGAAAAATGTCCAAGAGGGTAAATATATCACCCTTATTTAATGGCCTGTGTCTAAAGACAAACTTTCATGTCTGTCCTGCATCTTTATGGCTTCTAATAATATGGATCAATAAAAGCGACGCATAACTGCACATGTCAGATCAGGTAAGAGATGCCTGTGAAAGATACGGTGCGACTGTCTCAAGGCAGATGTTTGGGAGTAACCAACTGCAGCACAATACAGATGATTTCGGTGAGCATATAGCAGGTCTGCCTTTCTTGAACTCAATAATCTGCTCTGCATTAACAAATAAGCGCTACGTCTCAAGCAATAGTTACCTGGTCACCACGTGGTGCATCCTTGTCCAATTCTCTCCAGTCATGTTCAATTTCAGGCTCCTTCAGGAGTAACTCATTGGTGTCATCTTCATCTTCGTCTTCATCTTCCGAGCTAGTTTCAATGTTTCCTTTTCCTCTGGCCAGATCAGGACCACTATCACTCTCCTCTTCATCCTCTTCTTGAGAACCTTCTTCATCTCCTTCAGATTCTTCCCCACTTTCATCATCAGATTTGGCCTCCTCACTCTCTGCATCACTCCCAAGGCTCTGCCCTTCAGAATCTTCACTGTCTGACAGGCTCTCTGATTCACTGTATCCTTCACTCTCGGCCTCATCTCCTGTGCATAATACAGATCAAAGATTCAGCATTCCCCTTTATTTTGTTTTTTTCCTTTCCCCATTTCTCCCCGACCTTTCAAGTACAGTATAATATATACGTGACAATGCCTCAAGATGTTGACTTTGACTCTTGTACTACTATTATATCACTGTGAATAATTAACAATTGTTTGAGCTGGCCTGTACCTCTATCACAAATCCAGGATTCGGTTCGGGATTCGTCCTCTCTCACCAGGAATCGGCTTCGGCCCGAACCCTTGTGCACAGCCGAACCAAATCCCAATTAGCATATGCAAATTAGGGGCGGGAGGGAAATCGTGTGACTTTTTGTCACAAAACAAGGAAGTACAATATGTTTTCTCCTTTCCACCCCTAATTTGAACATGCAAATTAGGATTCAGATTTGGTTCGGTATTCGGCCGAATCTATCACAAAGGATTCGGGGGTTTGGCTGAATACAAAATAGTGGATTCGGTGCATCCCTACATTTCAGAATTGTTTGCTTCTTTTAAGACAAAATAAAAAGATTCATTCTGTACTTGCAGCCTACTTTACTATGTCCAAGATATTGACATGCAGAAGGTTTGAACTGAATTGGCATTTGTTCTACTTCCAGAATAAATCACCTTGGAGTTCTATGACCTCTGTTAGAGCCCTTGACCTGCACCCCCTTGGCCACTAACATTCTTTTATTTTACAACAGAGGTCATAGTTTTCATTCAACAATGGAGTACAAAATAAAATCACAACCTCCCTAATTGGATTGCACAAGATATACTGTGCAGGGTATAAGAAAACATAGGGGGTTATTCCTGCTGGAGCTAAGGTTACTGCTGTGCATTTTCAGCTGGATATGGCTGCCTTCCTGCTTTTTACTTTAGACCACAATTCCTCTTCTGAAAAAAAAAAACAAAACACTGCCCAGAGGTAGTTACACTTACAGTACCATAATCTATGATTATATATTCCTTCACTGATGTATATTGTATAGGATATAAAATATTCAACCAACCCAATTCTTCTTCCTCAGTCTGTGTCATGCTTTTGGCACTTGCTACTGATGTGATTTTAGTATCGCTCCGGATGTGTGTGTCCTTTTGCTTGCTTTGGATGAGTCCAGCCTTTCCCTTTCCTTTAAGACGTGGCTCACCTTCATCTCTGCTGCTTTCTTGTGTTGCACTTAACTTGCCATTTTTAGCCTTAGATTCTTTCGCTTTTGTTTTCCGAGGCTCACTTTCCAAATCTTTATGTGTTTTAGTTTTCCCTTTCTGCTTCACAGTTTTGGAGCTTGAGGGTCCCCTGTCCTCCTCACCCTCCTCATCAGAATCTGACAGGTCGTAGAATCGCTTCAGATCCTCAGTTGTGTTGTGGTTAATAGGCCGGCCCCTCTTATCGACGGTGTACTTGAGATTAAACTTCTTGTCGTGGAACATGCCTTGGAAACGTTTGTCAATTTTGATTTTCTTGTCTTTTTCAGGCATTTCCCAAAACCTGGGATCTTTTGTAACTCGGCTGAAGCGCTGGTCTGACGCAAGATTCGGTTTGGACGTCATCTTTGCAGATCTATTTTCTTCTCCAAATGCAATAAAACTGAACCTAAATAATATAAAGAACAAGCAGTTATTTACTTGCAGCTCACAGTTCTCCACCAAGCACCCTTAGTTTAATTAATGTCTAAAATATTCTTTAAAAAGAATGCAAACCCAAAAATAAAAAACTTTTCATAACAAAAAAAATGTAATTCTAAGCAACCTTCCAATATACATTCATAAGAACGTCTGTAATTTTAGAATACATGTATTTGCTATTGAAAGCAGTGTTGGTCTGTTAATTTCTATCCCATGCACTGTGGGCCCCGACTATTGAAACAATGTAGCATTAATCACTTGATAACGGCCCTGCGAGGAAGCAGGCAAGGCTCTGAATGGAGATAGTCAACTTTGCTCCAGCTGTTTCAAAAGTCAGAATCAGGAGTACAGAAAAAAAACTGCTTTCAACTGATATTGACAGTTTTTAATTAAAGTATATTGGGAGAAAACTGCTTATATTAGGCACAATTTTATGTTTGGGTTCACGTCCCCTTTAATTCAGTTTTTGGTTAACGTTTGGCACAAATGTCAATTTTGTTTTGTTTAATCATGCATTATTTCTATGTCAGAATGTAAGGGATCTGACACTTGCAGGGCCCAGGGTATTTCATTCCGTCTTACAGTTGCTGATAGCATTGGGGCTTAGGTTCATAATTTATCCATTTTCCTTTCACTTAAAGGGATACTGTCATGGGGAAAAAAAAAAATTTCAAAATGAATCAGTTAATAGTGCTGCTCCAGCAGAATTCTGCATTGAAATCCATTTCTCAAAAGAGCAAATAGATTTGTTTATATTCAATTTTGAAATCTGACATGGGGCTAGATATTTTGTCAATTTCCCAGCTGCCCCAGGTCATGTGACTTGTGCTCTGATAAACTTCAATCACTCTTTACTGCTGTACTGCAAGTTGGAGTGATATCACCCCCTCACTTTTCCCCCCAGCAGCCAAACAAAAGAACAATGGGAAGGTAACCAGATAACAGCTCCCTAACACAAAATAACAGCTGCCAGGTAGAGCTAAGAACAACACTCAATAGTAAAAACCCATGTCTCACTGAGACACATTCAGTTACATTGAGAAGGAAAAACAGCAGCCTGCCAGAAAGCATTTCTCTCCTAAAGTGCAGGCACAAGTCACATGACCAGGGGCAGCTGGGAAATTGACAAAATGTCTAGCCCCATGTCAGATTTCAAAATTGAATATAAAAAAATCTGTTTACTCTTTTGAGAAATGGATTTCAGTGCAGAATTCTGCTGGAGCAGCACTATTAACTGATTCATTTTGAAAACATTTTTTTTTCCCATGACAGTATCCCTTTAAAGGAGACCTATAGGATAAATGAAAAAAAACCTAATTTTGTAGGCAATTATAAGTAATTTTTGGTGTTGCTTTTACATGGTGTTAAAATTAATATTATCTTTAAAAATAGCCCCTTTATTAGAGCTCCTTATAGATGTTCTCTGGTCCCTGTCTGTGTTTCAAATGAGGGGTTGGTGTGTTCTAACGGTCCCTGTCAGAAGCACAGTAGAAGGTGGACAGCCAATCACAGCCCTGCAGTCACACAGGCACAGACAGGCTTCAGTTCCCTATCAGGTCCTGCTAGCGGCTGATTGGTTCCTGTCCTACAGTACAGCGGCTCCCCTGCACAGCCTGGGAATTCAGGGAGCAGGAAGTGGAAGAGAAGGGAGGGATTATTAGGGTTTTTGCAGAAATATTCAATAAATCAGCCTGAAACACTTCTTTTTCAAGCAAAATTCTTCTATAAATGACTATAATGCACTGGTACTTTCTTAATTTATGCACAAAATGTCTCCTTGAGGGCAGAGACAGACTTGTTGCCCGGCTCTTCTTCGGGCGACTAATATCCCTGATCTGCCTCCCTGCTGGCTACAATCTAGAGCACCAGCGGGATGGCACTCGGAGCGATTAGTTTTCCAAAGTCACCCGAAGTTTCCTCCTGAGGCAACCTTAGGCGACTTCAGAAAACGAATCACTCGGAGTGCCATCCAGCCGGCAATTTAGATTCTAGCTGGTGGAGAGGCAGATCGGGGAGATTAGTCGCCCGAAGAAGAGACGATTTGTAGCCGGGTGACTAAATCTCCCGGGATCTTCTCGTCTGTCTCTGCCCTTAAAGGGGCAGTACACCCCCTATTACAACACAAGTGCAATGAATAAGGCTTGGGCTGAACATACTTTCCATCTTTTGGCATTTCTTGATCTAAACTAAAGGGAAATTGTAGGTAGTGCATGTTTGGTTCTCGTGAGGCAGATAGATTGCCATTGCATAATACAGGGGACATAAACACACACATCAAACAAAACTACTTATTACAGATGTTAGTATACGTTTATTATTGTGGAGGAGGGGCAGAGAGAACCCTGGTCAGGGTTGCCAGCCAAATTGGGCTACTAATTTAAAGCCCATTGGAACGTCCGCACCACTGAAGCTGTCGTCGGACTACATTTCCCAGAATGCCACCTCGATAACCAAGCGGTTACAACCAGCGATTAGTGTCCAATAAAATGCCTCCTTACAATATAATACAGGGGCTTGTGTAGCCCGTACCACAGCTACACGGCTCCCGGCACAAGCCTAACATATGATTCCCTTACCTGCTCGCAGCCCTGAGCCTTCCGCTCTTCCGAAGTTTGAACCACGTGCTTCCTACCCACAATCCCTCGCGCCGACGTAACCTCGCCTCCGCTGACTGTAGCCGAGAGCGGTCAAAAATATAGAAGCCGCACACTGTAGTGTCCCTTTTAATGAAAATATAACACTGTGTCCTTGGATAGAGGTCAGATTCGGGGGGCACTTGTAAGTAACGGGGAGTCGGTGTCTGATAGTAGTGGCACATGCAGGTCAGTTGTGCAGAGAGACTGCTGAATACAGTGACTGGGTCAGGACTTGTTATACAGCAAAGGGGCTACTGAATACAGACAGGTGACTGGGTCAGGGCTTGTTATACACAGCAAAGGGGCTACTGAATACAGACAGGTGACTGGGTCAGGGCTTGTTATACACAGCAAAGGGGCTACTGAATACAGACAGGTGACTGGGTCAGGACTTGTTATACAGCAAAGGGGCTACTGAATACAGACAGGTGACTGGGTTAGGACTTGTTATACAGCAAAGGGGCTACTGAATACAGACAGGTGACTGGGTCAGGGCTTGTTATACACAGCAAAGGGGCTACTGAATACAGACAGGTGACTGGGTCAGGACTTGTTATACAGCAAAGGGGCTACTGAATACAGACAGGGGACTGGGTTAGGACTTTTTATACAGCAAAGGGGCTACTGAATACAGACAGGTGACTGGGTCAGGACTTGTTATACAGCAAAGGGGCTACTGAATACAGACAGGTGACTGGGTTAGGACTTGTTATACAGCAAAGGGGCTACTGAATACAGACAGGTGACTGGGTCAGGACTTGTTATACAGCAAAGGGGCTACTGAATACAGACAGGTGACTGGGTCAGGACTTGTTATACAGCAAAGGGGCTACTGAATACAGACAGGTGACTGGGTCAGGACTTGTTATACAGCAAAGGGGCTACTGAATACAGACAGGTGACTGGGTCAGGACTTGTTATACACAGCAAAGGGGGCTGCAGAGATGCTATATAGCAGTGCAGGGAGGCTGCAACAAGTGCGTGAAAGCTGCTTCAGACTTTGTAGGAGATTGTATATAGTCCCCAGCACCCCATGGTTGCAGAGGAGGTTGCATGTGGCCCCCAGCACCCAAGGGTGGCACAAGAGATTGCAGGTGGCCCCTGGCACCAAAAATTGTCAGAGGGCTCCTATGGGATATGACAGAGTATTGGGGACAGGGTGGAAAACCAGCTTATCCTGCAGAAGGTCAGGCAGCTCCAAAGCAGGCAATGTGCTCAATGTGTTTGACAGACAGATGAAGAGAAGACAGAAGGACTGGGCAGTATCCCAGCCAGGGGCCCATCAGTGTGACTATCTGAGAGAAGAGGTAAGTGGCTCTCACACTCACAATATCTACATTCCCTGCCGTAAGGCAAGGCTGGGCTGATTTTGTTTTCCAGAAAGGAAATAGATCCTACAGTTAGGCATAACTGTGCCAGAAGTTTTTTGTAGCAACAGCTATATAAAATAAGTAACCACTTGTATAATTTAGTAGTATGTGTGTTAATTCTCCATTGTCACTGTGGCAATTTTGCCGTCTTTTCTAATCTTATATCAGAGATCCCTGGCATTATCAGTGATGGGCCATATCCATTAGAAGGTCCGCACCACTGAAGCGGTCGTCGGACTACATATTCCAGAATGCCCCGTCCTATCTAGGCTTTGCACCTCACTCCCTTTAATAAGTGAACACTTAACCCATATGATGCTGTATGGATTATAAGCAGTTTATAAAATGCATGCCTCCTTGTCTGCAATAAGAGCAATCTTCTGCATGTATCAAATGAATTCATTGCAAGCCCATAATGTTGATTTCTTTCCACCTTGTACAGGTAGGAGAAAGAATTGCTGATCGGGTGTTTGATATCGCAAGGTAAGAAACCACAGCATTTATACTGTTCAGTCAGACTGAGACATTTGGGGGCAGATTTATCAAGGGTCGAATTTTCGAGTTCTTGGGAGTTATTTAAAACTCCCATGAACTCGAAATGCAGCCAATTGAAATTTATTAAAAAAAAATATCTAATTTTTCAAAGTCGGGTGGGGTGAAAGGATTGACCTGAAAATTCGAATCGAGTTTTTTCTGGGGAAAAAACTTAATCCCAGGAAGTCTTCCATAGGCTAAAACAGCAATTTGGCAGGTTTAAGTTGGCGAATTGTCGAATTCGGGTTCTTAAAGGGCCAGAGTATGATAAATCTCAAAAATCTAATTCGATATTTTTAAAAAAACTCAAATTGTATTTTAACGATTCCCTAGTCGAATTTGACAGTTTTGGCTATACAAAAAAAAACTTGAAAATTTGAAATTCGAATTTTCTCTTCGACCCTTGATAAATCTGCCCATAGGTCTGATTCCACCCATTATGTCCGACTGTTCCTGTTGCCTAGCAACCAGCTGATCCAGCGGCAAACGTTGAAAGGTGCTTTATGTTGCAACTTTGGTCCAACTTGATCAGTCTCTCGGGGGAAACTGCATCTCCATTCAGAGAGTAATCAAGAATGAAAAACAAGTAGTGAGTGATGTTGACTCTCTTATGCATTGCCTGCAGGCAGTACTCTGCACTGACAGACAGAAGGCATTACCATTTCTATGTGTCTTTGCTTACTGTATATCAGTACTAGGGATGCACCGAATCCAGGATTCGGTTCGGGATTCGGCCAGGATTCGGCCTTTTAAACCAGGATTCGGATTCGGCCGAATCCTTCTGCCTGGCCGAACCGAATCCTAATTTGCATATTAGGGGTGGGGAGAGAAATCACGTGACTTTTTGTCACAAAACAAGGAAGTAAAAAAAAATTTCACCTTCCCACCCCTAATTTACACATGCAAATCAGGGTTCGGGTTCGGTATTCGGCCGAATCTTTCGCAAAGGATTCGGGGGTTCGGCCGAATCCAAAAAAGTGGATGTGGTGCATCCCTAATCAGTACTAGCATTTCTCACAGGCAATACAGAAATATCCCTACCCCCCCGGATAGAGATTATTATAATACACAAGAGCCATGAATATCCTCTAAATAATATCCTTATAAATGGTGCTTAGTGATGTCATCGGTTATAATTGGAGCTTAGTGATGTCATTTCTGTCACATGACTCACTGAAACGTGTGTATTATAATAAATAAAGTACCCCTGTTGCAAAATATGAGGATATTAGAAGTCATCTCAGAGTTCCATGATCTGTTTAAACACTTGGCCTTTGGCTTCATACATTTATATGGTCATGGAACTCCTCAGTAACTTATAATATCCTTATATTTTACAATAGGGGGTACTTTATTCACTATAGTATCTGATTTTTGGAGTGTGGGAGGAAATTGGAAAACCCAGTGGAACCCCATGGGAAGAACATACAAACTCCCTACCTGCCCAATCTGGAAATGAACCTCAGGACCCCAGAGCTGTAAGGCAGAAAGGTTAATCACCAATGCGTTCAGACGCTCCTATCAATGTGAGCAGAATATGCCTGTGATCTCTTTGAGCTGCATAAGCTTCAGTGCAAGTCATGGAGTTATTTGTGTAAGATAAAATTAGTAGGTAAAAAGGGCAACATGTAAACAAATTTAGAAAACTCTTTGTATGTCTTTTGTCATTTTCAGGACATTTCCTTTTGCTTTAGATCTCGGAAGTGGAAGGGGTTATATTTCACAGCATTTAACAAAGGTAAGTGTAATATTGTGTATCAACGTGATATTCAGGAGAAAGGCACCAGCCAATTCCCTTTGACTGAACTAAAGCTTGACAAAGGACTACAAATCTCATATTTTGGAGTTTTCAATCATTAACCCCCCTTTATTTCATCTGATTCACCGCATGGGCTCTGCAGATGTTTTTGCTTAGGAAGGGACCAACTCATGGTATACATGTATGGGATCCCTTTATCCAGAAAGCTCCAAATTACTGAAAGGCTGTCTCCCATAGACTCCATTATAATTAAATAATCCAAAGTTTAAAAAACTTTCCTTTTTCTCTGTAGTAATAAAACAGCACCTTGTACTTGATCCCAACTAAGATATAATTAATCCTTATTGGAAGCAAAACCAGTCTTTTGGGTTTATTTATTGTTGACATGATTTTCTAGTAGACTTAAGGTATGAAGATCTGAATTACGGAAAACCCCAGGTCCCAAGCATTCTGGATAACAGGTTGTATACCTGTACAGTGTATTTATAATATTAAATTCATGCTCAAAGTTTATTAGTAATTTATTGTGATTCGCCTCTGAATGAAATGCTAGTGTATACATTCTGCATCAGAAACGATTGATAGTCATCTCTGTGCCATGAGCCTCTGTGATAAATAAAACTTTATTCCTGCTAATGTTTGGTGATTTCAGACGACTCCTAAATGGGACTTCTCTGCAGTAGCCCAGGACATACAGAGCATGTGCACTGATACTCAAACAATGAAACCAAAATCACATTTATTTATGCTGAACATGAATATATATTGTAGTTAACAGTGAAGTTTATAGATTTATAAATATAGATTTATAAAAATTATAAATGGCCAGTAAAGTAAGTGGTCATAGGACATTCTGTATTGAACTTAGAGTCTATTTTTTTTTTTTTTTTTTTTTTTATTTGAGAGACAATTTATTACTTAGAAATGGTGTTGAGTGTATTTATAGGATTTCCAGTGCTGTAGTGGGAGAAATCTGGGGCAGATTCCCTAAAGGGCAAAGTGAAAATTCGTCAGCGCAACGTCATTTCGGAACTTCGCCAGTTTCCTAACGGGCGCAGGCGTGACTTCGCTAGTGAAGGACGCTAGCGTTTCTTCGCACTGTAACGCCAGGTGAATTTTCTCTCTGGCGAATGGACGTTACTCCACAAATTCACTAAGATGCGGATTTTACTGAATGTTACCTCATTAGCCAGACTTGCCTTCACCAGCTCAGACCAGGCGAAGTGCAATGGAGTGCATTTTAGTGAATTGGCTTTGTCCTAGCAAATTTACGCCTGGCGAAGTGTTGCGATGGCTGTGAAGCCGTCGCTGGCGAATTTTTGCCGGTTAGGGAATTTACCTCTGTGTCACTTCTGAGATCAATTGCTTATATTTTCTTTTCTCTCTTGTTTTCTGTTTCTTTGCAGGATATCGTAGAGAGATTTGTCCACACAGACCTGTCTGAGAAAGCTTTGGTGAGACGATTGCCCCATTCCCCAATGTTGTGTTAAACGTCTTCCACTTGTGCTAATTTCTCCTACTTGTTCTTCTCAGAGAAATCTGGCGGTGTCTGAAATTCCATCTGTGAGAGTTGTTGTCGATGAAGAATTCATCCCTTTTAAAGATAACACGTTTGACCTTGTCGTCAGCAGTCTGAGGTATTATTATTTATTTTATAACTTAGGTTTCATTACTTTCCAGTTTAGGGTGAGATGGGCAACCTCTGTAGACCACATGACTTGAGATCTATGATTGTGGCCATCACTGTGAGTTGTACAGTGCTCCAGAGACTACACAGAGCTCACAGTCATCTTCGCTCTTTGGACTGAGCTGGAAAGCCTTGGTTGCACCGAGCATGTGTCTGTGAGCTTTAGAAGGCTCAAGAAGTCGGCCTTAGAATTCGTCATTTTGTGATTGTGTGTGTTTGCGTGTAAAAAATGACCCGCACTAGTGTTGTTGCTGTTATTTAATTACATGGGATGCACAGATCCACTATTTTGGATTCAGCCGAACACCCAAATAATTTTGAGAAAGATTCAGCCCAATACCGAATCCTGATTTGCATATGCAAATTAGGGGTGGGAAGGGGAAAACATTATTTACTTCCTTGTTTTGTGACAAAAAGTCACACAATTTCCCTCCCTGTCCCTAATTTTCATATGCAAATTAGGATTCAGATTTGATCGGCCACGATGGAGGATTATTATTCCCCCTTTGTTCCTTTTTTCGCAGGTAGTGTGAGTAAATCTCTACAAACATTTACATCCCCTGCTCCCCTTTGTATAAAAAAACAATGTTTCCAAAATGACGTTATTAATAAGTGTAATTCACAAAAGGCGTTTACTATAGGATATAATAAGTTGTGCAATATTCCAAGTATCCACATGGTGTCGCTGTTTATCCTTAAGTTATAAATCCATTTCCAAACATGTTAGTGTTTCTTTTGACCACCTACATATGAGAATGCAAGCAGTTACCATTATTAGTATTAATAACTAAATAATTACAAAATTGTTACCTCTGCATATATAATGCCCATTTTCTTTTTACCTAAACGATAACCGTGAACCTTAGTTGAAATGTTGGAATACTCACATACACTCAACATAATCTTCACCTTGGGCACCCAGATGTTGCTAGGCTACAGTTCCTCGGAATATTATCAAGGGTTTATGAATTCTGGGCATTGAGCCCAGGAACATCTGGGGACCTGAGGTTAAGAAGCAGAATCTCGGTTCTCAAACAGGCAAGTGTATTGCACAAGGTTTAGTAGGCAGAGGCCGGCAGGATATGAAATATTCTTCATCATAACTGTTAATATGTGGGATAAGATAAAAGTAATAAAGTTGATACTACAAGTGTGGGACCGGTTATCCAGAATGCTCAGGATCTGGGACTTTCCAGATAACAGATTTTTCTGCAATATGGATCTCCATTAGGGATGCACCGAATCCACTATTTTGGATTCGGCCGAACCCCCGAATCCTTTGCGAACGATTCGGCCGAATACCGAACCGAATCCGAACCCTAATTTGCATATGCAAATTAGGGGTGGGAAGGGAAAAACTTTTTTACTTCCTTGTTTTCTGACAAAAAGTCACGTGTTTTACCTCTCAGACCCTAATTTGCATATGCAAATTAGGATTTGGATTCGGTTCGGCTGGGCAGAAGGATTCGGGCGAATCCGAATCTTGCTGAATCCTGGCCAAATCCCGAACCGAATCCTGGATTCGGTGCATCCCTAACAGGGCCGCCATCAGGGAGGGACAGGGGGGACTGTTGTCCCGGGCCCGGATGTTTTCGGGTGTTAAGGGGGCCCGGCCGTGCTGCACCTTCTTGCACTTACTTGCAAAGCCGGGCCCCTGCATCCCAGCTCCAATGACTTCTTCTTGTGTTATGATTCGCCAGAGAAATGTAAGTCCCGGTAAAGCCGCATGCGGATTGGTTGGGAGAAGTTTGAACCTCCCCTCTACTTTATCCAATCACCATGCGGCTTTACCGGGACTTACATTTCACTGGCGAATCAGAGCACAAGAAACTGAAGATACCGGCATCTGAACTCCCTGGCTAAGGTACGTGCAGTTTTTTTTTTCTTTTAACTTGTGGGGTCCCTGACCAATTGTTTTTTTTAAATATGTGTGGTCCTGGCTAATAGTTTTTTTTTAAAAATGTGTGGGGGCTCTTTGCTAGTTTCTTTAAAATGTGTGGGGGCCCTGGCTAATAGTTTTTTTTTAAAAAATTTGTGGGGGCCTAGCTACAGTAATTGTTTTTTTTTAATGTGTGGGGGCCCTGGCTAATTGTTTTTTTTTTTTTTAATGTGTGGGGGCCATGGCTAATTGTTTTTTTTTTTTAAATGTGTGGGGGCCCTGGTTCATTGTTTTTTTTTAAAATGTGTGGGGGACCTGGCTCATTGTTTTTTAAATGTGTGGGGGCCCTGGTTCATTGTTTTTTTTTAAAATGTGTGGGGGACCTGGCTCATTGTTTTTTAAATGTGTGGGGGCCCTGGCTCATTGTTTTTTTTTTTTAAATATGTGGGGGCCCTGGCTCATTGTTTTTTTTAATGTGTGGGGGCCCTGGCTCATTGGTTTTTTTTTTAAATGTGTGGGGGCCATGGCTCATTGTTTTTTTTAATGTGTGGGGGCCCTGGCTCATTGTTTTTTTTTTTTTAAATGTATGGGGGACATGGCTCATTGTTTTTTAAATGTGTGGGGGCCCTGGCTCATTGTTTTTTTTTTTTAAATGTGTGGGGGCCCTGGCTCATTGTTTTTTTTAATGTGTGGGGGCCCTGGCTAATTGGTTTTATATAATGTGTGGGGGCCATGGCTAATTGTTTTTTTTTTTTTTTAAATGTGTGGGGGGCCCTGGCTCATTGTTTTTTTTTAATGTGTGGGGGCCTTGGCTAATTGTTTTTTTTTTTGTTAAATGTGTGGGGGCCCTTGCTCATTGTTTTTTTTTTAAATGTGTGGGGGCCCTGGCTAATTGGTTTTTTTAAATGTGTGGGGCCCTGGCCACCAATGTTTTTTTTTCTTTAACCACCACCTGACCACCAAAACATGTAGGAGGGATCTGGGAACCAAAGTTATTTTTTTAAATTGTAGGGGGGCACTTCATGTTTTAATGCCTGTGTCTTGTGTGGCCTTCATACTGAGGGAGGGGTGGCGAGGGGGGCCCAGAAAATTTTGTTGTGCGGGGCCCCGTGATTTCTGATGGCAGCCCTGATCCCTAATCTCCATACCTTAAGTCTACTAGAAAATCATGTAAACATTAAATAAACCAAATAGGCTGGTTTTGCTTCCAATAGGGATTACTTATATCTTGGGATCCGTACTGTTTTTTAATACTACAGAGAAAAAGGAAATCCTTTTTTAAAAATTTGGATTATTGGTTTATAGGGGAGTCTATGGGAGATGCTCATTCTGTAATTCAGAATGTTCTGGATAACAGGTTTCCAGATAACTGATCCCTTACCTGTATTAAGTTTTATAAAAAGAGTGTGGCCTATTGTCTGCATTAGTGTCTCCCGACCATAGACAATGTGTGCTAGTTACCCTGGCAATGCATCTCTTAACTGGGGAGATAAACACAAAATAGGAGTAAATTGTGCTTCCCAGAGCCACTGGACTTGTGTTTATCTACAGAGCTAATTGCTGAGGGATTAAGGGTCAGTCCACACAAGTAGATTCAGGGAGATTAGACGCCTCAGCAACAAATCGCCTCTTCTTCAGGGCGACAATCTCTAGGCCGGTAAAACACTGGCCGGGTGGCAACCTTATGTACACCCCAGTATCTGTACATGTCTGTGCAATTCCACACACCCAGTTAGACTGCTCAATGGGCACGGAAAGAAACACACTGGCGCAAATTCACTAAGCGCCGAACGCTGGCGTAAATTCGCTAGTGTTACTTCGCACACTTGCGCCAGGCGAATTTTCGCTAGCGATGTAACTACGCAAATTCACTAACTAGCGCAGTGTACTGAACGCTTCCTTTTACGCTAGACTTCCTTCGCCACCTCAGACCTGGCGAAGCGCAATAGAGTAGATAGGGATTGTTTCCAAAAAAGTCAATTTTTTTTCTAAGTCCCAAAAAACGCTGGCGTGTTTTCTACATGATGGGTGATAGGCTGAAAAAGATCGAAAAATTTTTTGGGGCTCCCCTTCCTCCCCCCTACATTTCCTGACTCATGGCAACTTACCTAGACAGTGGGCACATGTGTAGGGCAAAATAAAATTTTTCTTTACTGATTTGAAGGTTTTCTAGGCATTTGTAGTGCTGATACGTGTTCCTCCATTGAAATTTGAATTTCGCGCCATATGCAAATTAGCCTTCGCTAGCGTAACTTCGATTTACATAGCGAATCAACACTAGCGCAACTTCGCAACATTACGCTACCCCTGTGCACAACTTCGGATTTTAGTGAATTTGCGGAGCGCTGGCAAAAATACGCCTGGCGAAGTGTGGCGAACTTCGCATCTTAGTGAATTTGCCCCACTATTTCACATTTTAAACACAGACATTCACATATTCATATGGGGAGAACTTTTAGCCTCTTTCATAGTACAGGTATGGGATCCATTATCTGCAAATCCATTATCTAGAAAGCTCCGAATTACGGAAAGGCCTTCTCCCATAGACTCTATTTTAACCAAATAATCCGAATTTTTAAAAATGATTTCCTTTTTCTCTCTAATAATAAAACAGTAGCTTGTACTTGATCCCAACTAAGATATAATTAATCCTTATTGGAAGCAAAACCAGTCTATTGGGTTTATTTAATGTTTACATGATTTTCTAGTAGAAAAGGTATAAGGATCCAAATTACAGAAAGGTCTATTATCTGGAAAAGCCCAGGTCCCTAGCATTCTGGATAACAGTCCCAATACCTGTATACATTCCCTATTAAAAACAAATTAAATCCATATGGTGGAAAATGTAGCGACTACTGCCTGACTGGACCGGAGCAGGAATAGCTAGAACTTGCAGTAAGCTCTTGTTCCGGCCATCACATCAGTAAGAATGCTGCAGGTTGCTGCTAAAGTCACAAATAAAGCAGAAATAGTGCCATTCTGGGCTAATCCTGTCCCATTAATTTGTTCAATGGCTTTTCTCCCCTCCCTTCAGCTTGCACTGGGTCAATGATCTCCCACGAGCTTTCCAAGAGGTGAGTGTTGTTTAAATAAATGCATCACAGTGGGATTTTCTTTTCTATGATCTTCTTTTGTTCATCACTTCACTCTTCTAATACCTCTTTCTGATTTCCCCTTGTACCTGCCTTATTTGTAGTCCCTGTGTCTTTAATGGGGTGGTTCGCCTTTACATTAACCTTTAGTATGTTATAGAATGGCCAAGTCTAAGCAACCATATACTTGGTCTTTAGTATTTATTTATTATAGTTTTGGAGTTATTTGCCTTCTTCTGATCCTATCTAAAAAGCAAATGCTTTGTAAAGCTACACATTTATTGTTATATATTCCAGTCTCTTATTCAAACCAGTGCATGGTTGTTAGGTTAATTTGCTGAAACTGCAAACTGGAGAGCTGCTGAATAAAAAGCTAAATAACTAGAAAAAACACTAATTATTATTAACATTTATTTATATAGCGCCAGCATATTTCACAGTGCTGTAAATAATAAAATCTGAAAACCAATTGGAAATTATCACTCTCTACATCATACTAAACGTTAACTTAAAGCTGAACACAACACCTTCAATTTATATTTTAATTGCTGACTGTCAGTCCCCAACTGCCAGTCTCCTTTACTTTTTTCACAGTGAACCATCATATTTCCATCTCCTCTTTACCTGTCAATTCACCACCATTTATAGACATATTCTCCTATAATGATTAGTCTCGTTATGACTAGCAGCCATGAAGTCAGCAAAACACTTACCATATATCTAACTGTACCGACCTCCTATTATACCAAGACTCAAATCTGCACAGTTTCATTCGCACATCATGTGACATTTATGAATGTTGTAAAAAAAAGTCTTTCTACCAAAATTACAGGTTCCCAACACAGCCTGTCTTCCTACCTGATGGTTACATAATTAGCACAATTACCTGCTGCTATTATACAGCTTTCATATTCGTCTACTGAATTAACTTGTAACATTATCCTTTCCACCACCACCACGTTACATCTATCAGGGCTTATTAATATCTTTTCACCACTAATGAATAGACTGTATGTAGGCTAATGGCTGATTGCAGTGAGTTTCCAATAAGTAGTCTCAAGCTCTTAGAGCTGCTTTTTAGGGCCAGGGCACACGCTGCTATTTTGGGAGATTAGTCGCCCAGTGACAGATGGCTTCTTCTTGGGGCAACTAATCTCCCCGAACTGCCTTCCCGCCGGCTAGAATGTAAATCGACGTTGGGATGGCACTCGCAGTGCTTCGCTTTCCGAAATTGCCTCACGAGGAAACTTTGGACGACTTCGGAAAGTCAAAGTGATCCAATGCCATACCGCCGGCGATTTACATTCTAGCCAGCGGGAAGCAACGTGTGCCCTTACTGTTAAAGGTACTCTGATACATAGTCTGGCTGTGCTGATTGAAGTGAGTCTACAGGTTAAAGTGGTTGTTTACCCCTAGAAAAGCCCTAGGAATGTGCCAAGCCAGATTGGAGAAGATATTATAAATATTTTAAATTATTCTCCTTTGCATTTTTGCAGCATCTTTATTGAGTGTTCTACACATGATTATTTCTGGGTTTAATCTCTGCTCCCCCCCCTTGTTGTTCATCATTACACTGCCCCCCATTATCCCTTAAAGTGCAGTAAAGCTTTGACCTTCAAGTCAACTTAAAGGAAAGCTATACCCCCAAACAATGTAGGTCTCTATAAAAAGATATAACATAAAACAGCTCATATGTAAAACCCTGCTTCATGTAAATAAACCATTTTCATAATCATATACTTTTTTTAGTAGTATGTGCCATTGGGTAATCATAAATAGAAAATTGCCATTTTAAAAAATAAGGGCCGCCCCCTGGGATCGTAGTATTCACGGTGCACACAAACATACCATACATGTTAGGTCACATGAGCCAATTAACAGACAGCGTTCTGTCTTTTCCTTCAGCACTTCTGTTGCTTAAGTGCTCATTTTGGGGGTATAGTTTTTCTTTAATTGTTCCTGCTGTCCGTCATTTTGGGCCGCTACAGTTTGCAAACCTCTGCTTCATATCCTATATTCATGTCTGTCACTTTATAATATATGTCACATCTTTCAAAGCCCAAAGTAGCTGTAGTCATTTAATTGTTAAGATGAGTGAAGGTAAGTAACGACATTCTCAACCATATAAGCCAAGATAACATCATGGGGCTGATTTACTTACATAAGTGCTAAATGGTACAGTTACCCTTAGCAACCAACCAGATTTAATTGTCTTGTAATAAAATATAATTTACACAATTTGCCCCTATAAACCAGTATAATTTTCTTCTCGTCTTCTAGATACATCGTATCTTAAAACCCGATGGAGTGTTCATTGGCGCCATGTACGGAGGCGAGACCTTGTATGAGCTGCGCTGCTCTTTACAACTGGCAGAGATAGAAAGAGAAGGAGGATTTTCACCCCACGTATCTCCACTCACTTCAGTCACTGACCTGGGAAACCTAATGGGACGCGCCGGCTTTAACATGCTGACTGTGGTAATGCACAAGTGAAATGTTGCCCCTCCCCCACCATGTAGAGCATCATATAGTAGCGGCGTGTGAGCAGAGATCCCCTATGCTACAAGTGTACACTATGGCACCAGAATCTATAGTTCTTCACATAGGGGAGGCTAGTGTAAGTACAAAGGCAGATTATTCAGATGCTGTGTTTGTTACATTATATTTGTAGTTGTTCTGGCCACTGCAGAAAGTGCTGTTCTTAGAACTAGTGTAGTAATACCAGCTTGCACACCCTGGCTCTCCGTGTCGTGAAAGCCCGGTGCTCAGTGAAGAAGGCTTCGGTATCCTCCAATACAGGTAAGTATAATAGATACAACTGGCACACGGGTCCAAAATCAAGCAAGGACAAGCCCTTGCTGCGTTTATTTGCAAAGTGCAATGTTTCGGGGTAAACCCCTTTGTCAAGCTTAACCCGAAATGTTGCACTTTGCAAATAAACGCAGCAAGGGCTTGTTCCTGCTTGATTTTGGACCCATGTGCCGTTTGTATCTATTATACTTACTTGTTCTTAGATCTACCAGGCAGCTGTTTTCTTGCATTAGGGAGCTGCTATCTGGTTTAGGGATGCACCGAATCCACTTTTTTAGATTTGGCTGAACCCCTGAATCCTTTGCAAGAGATTCAGCCGAATACCAATCCGAATCCTAATTTGCATATGCAAACTAGAGGTGGGAAGACAGGGAAAACATTTTTACTTCCTTGTTTTGTGACAAAAAGTCACACAATTTCCCTCCCCACCCCTGATTTGCATATTCAAATTAGGATTTGGTTCGGCCAGGCAGAAGGATTCGGCCGAATCCGAATTCTGCTGAAAAGGCCAAATCTTGGATTGGGTGCATCCATAATCTGGTTACCTTCCCATTGTTCTGTTAATAGGCAGCTGGGGGGGGGAAGAGATTGGTGTGATATCACTCCAACTTGCAGTACAGCAGTAAAAAGTGACTGAAGTTTATCAGAGCACAAATCACATGACTGGGGGCAGCTGGGAAACTAAAAATAGGTCTAGCCCCATGTCAGATTTCAAAATGAAATGTAAAAAAATCTGTTTGTTCTTTTGAGAAATGGATTTCAGTGCAGCATTCTGCTTGGAGCAGCACTATTAACTGATGTGTTTTGAGGGAAAAAAAACATTATTTCCCATGACAGTATCCCTTTAAGTAGAATAACAAAGGCAGTGGCTGATTCTGAGAAGAGATTTGATGGTAATCTAGGGCCCAGACCTTCATAGTAGCATTACTAGCAGTGTCTTATGCCCTTTATTGGTCTAGCTATAAAGGTCAAGCTGAAATGCTGGGTATGTACCACTTATTAAAGGGTGGTTCACCTTTAAAGTAACTTTTATTATGTTATAGAACAGCCAATTCTAATCAACATTTCAGTTGGTTTTCATTATTTATTTTTTATAGTTTTATAGTTATTTTTCTGACTCTTTGCAGCTTTCAAATGGGCGTCGCTGACTCCCTTCTAAAACAAAATGCTCTGTAAGGCTACAAATGTATTTTTATTGTTACTGTACTTTATTACTGATCCTTCTATTGAGACCTCTCCTATTCATATTCCAGTCTCTTATTCAAATCAATGCATGGTTGTTAGGGTAATTTGGACCCTAGTTACCAGATTGGTTAAGAAGCAAATCGAAGAGCTGCTGAATAAAAAGCGAAATAACTCAAAAACCTTTAATAATAAAAAATGAAAACAAATTGCAAATTGTCTCAGAATATCACTCTCTACATCATACTAAAAGTTATCTCAAAGGTGAATCACCCCTTTTCGACTATTTAATTCTTCTACCATTGACCCCCAAAAATAACAATACATTTGTAGCCTTACAAAGCATCTGGTTTTTAGATGGGGTCAGTGACCCCCATTTGAAAGCTGGAAAGAGTCAGAAGAAGAAAGTAAATAATTCAAAAACTATAAAAAGGAAAAATAAAGGCCAAATGAAAAAGTTGCTTAAAACATATTCTATAACATATTAAAATGTATCTTAAAGGTGAACCACCCCTTCATCTGTACAGGATACCACCTAACCTAAACCTAAAGTTTTCTTTGCTGACCCTCCGTGTATAATCCATTCTCTATTCTGTGACTGTGCAGGATGCAGATGAAATCCAGATTCACTATCCAGGGATGTTTGAAGTGATGAAAGATTTGCAAGGTAAGTACTGGGTATCAGAGCTACTATTTCTGCCCGAGCCTCTTGCTGCACATCTAGCTGACTATGGAAGCAACGATGGGCTGAGGAAAGATGAAGTTAGAAATACAGAAGCTTTGGGTATTAAATGTGAAATTTAAAAACCACCGATCACTCACAGACACCACCGATCACTCACAGTGCTACTCGTCACCAATGCAGTAACCCGGGCTACTAACCAGCAACTGAATCTTGTCTGTCGCTACTAGGGTTGCCATCTTTTCTGGAAAAAAATACCGGCATATATATAATTTCCCTATTAATTACTACACCTACTGTATCTAATACAATCTACGCCTCCTAACACATATAAATTGTATAATTTTATATATAACCCTTTAGATTTTGTTCCACTTTAGTCCCCCTGCCCCAGTTGCCAGTAACCTCATAAAGCAGTAGCGCTCCAAGTTATGCTTTAAAGGAAAACTATACCCCAAAAATGATGTAGATAGAACAGACTAAATTAAGTGGCATATTAAAGAATCTTACTAAACTGGTATATATATTCAAAGGGGTTGTTCACCTTCGAGAGAAGTTTTAGTATGATGCAGAGAGTGATATTCTGAGACCATTTGCAGTTGGTTTTAATTTTTTATTATTTAAGGTTTTTGAGTTATTTAGCTTTTTATTCAGCAGCTCTTCAATTAGCATTTTAAGCATTCTGGTAGCTGGGGACCAAGTTACCCTAGGGCCTGAATAGAAAGACGAGGAATAAAAAAGTAGCAATAACAATACACTTGTAGCCTTACAGAGCATTTGTTTTTTAGAAGGGGTCAGGGACGCCCATTTAAAAGCTGCAAAGAGGCAGAAGAAAAAGGCAAAACTATATAAAACTATAAAAAAGAAATAATGAAAACCAATTGAAAAGTTGCTTAGAATTGACTGTTCTGTAACATACTAAAAGTTGCATTAAAGGTGAACCACCCCTTTAAGTAGATATTGCCCTTTTACATGCACCGTGAATCACATGATCCCAGGGGACGTCCATTAGTTCTTAAAATGGCAATTTTCTATTTATGATTACCCAATGGCACATACTACTAAATAGGTATATTATTATTTTACATTCAATATTTCATTTACATGAAGTTGTTTTATTCAATATATTTTTATAGAGACCTACATTGTTAGGGGGTAAAGTTTTCCTTTAATTCGAAGCTAACAAGGCTGCGCTTTTGCGCATAGTTTTACACAGAGCAGTGATCTTCATCTTGTTGCTTTTCATCTATTGTTGCACTACATCTTCTTCTATCCCACCAACAGCCCCAGTTCCAAGATGATAGCGTTAATCAGACTCCGTTACCAACACAGGACAAATATGCACCTGGGCAATAACCTATAGCAGCCAATCTTATTTTTGCTTTCCTTGTTTGCCCTGCAGCTGGCTGAACAAAGGTAATCACATTGGTTGCTATGGGTTAATGCCCTGGTGAAGCTTTGCCCAGTGTTAGTAAATGATCCCCATGTGAATCTTTTCAGTCTGTTAAAATTCCAAATTGGAAAACTTCCGAAGAGCACATTTCATTAATTGAGCAATCACTAATTTCTTTTTAAAGATTATACTAATTTATACAATCTATGCCGTAACAAGTCAGGTGACTGTTCTCATTTATACAACTTTATTCTAAAGGCCTGGACGGTTATAGAAATAACCTCTAGGCTGGGGCAGTAGGTTCAGTAAATAAAAAAATATGGCATTTGTAGCCATATTTGTTTTAGGGTTTAATGAAAATGTAAACATTTTCATTATCCTTCATCAGACAGGAGATAACGTTCAGTATCATTTTTGTTACTATAAAAATGTTCCCTGAAAACCACATTCATTGAAAGAGGAATAAATTAGTTTTGTCATACTATTAATTGTGGCCACTAGATGGCGCCTAAAGGATTTCATTCCACAAATACTGTTGTCATGATTTTTGGCTTCCGGCCATGAGAACATTTGTGTGCCTCCCCCTGGCTGTCCCACCTCAGTAAAGTGCTGCTCAATACAGGCAGTGCTCTATTCATTGGGGGTTGCAGGTCCTTCTGAGCCATTTTGGAGTGCAGAGATCTCCACATGTTGTCATTCACCCACCTAGTGCAAAAATGCAAAAACTTTGACCTTTGCGTCCTGCCCCATGACCATTCTGATTTGACCATGGACACAATTTTCCTCCAAATTTAGATTTGAACATAGTTTTCAACATTCCCTACACTACAGGGTGTAAATGGAAAAAGACAGCACCAATTTAAAGATAAGAACAGGCAAAATTGTAAAGCAGATGAAAAATTGGAGAGAACACGGGGAAACAAAAGGTGTCCATACATGCACTGACAATCATTATCTTACAAAACAAATTTTTGTACGATATTCGGTGCGTGTATGGCGCGAGATGAGCCGACCAATATCGGCAGAAAACTTGGATATCGGACAGCTCGTCAATCGGCCCATGCGAAAGTTTTTGATCGGGCGCATTTAAATACACCTGAACATCAGCTATTGTTAGTGCTGAATCGTCAGATACAGGTAGAATTCTATTGCTCTACACGTGTGTATTGAAACGAACAATCTTTCTTGGAAAGATCGTAATTGTAATATCTATGGCCACCTTAAAGAGATACAGGCACAAAAACAGTGAACAAGTTTAAACCTTGAAAGGGAAAAGAAATAAAGTACCATGACATTAAATTAAAGGGGTGGTTCACCAAACCTCTTATTAAAAAAAAACCCCTACACCGTATAGACCCCCTCCCTCCTCGACCCCAGCATAGCTGCTACCCTGGGCAAATGCCGCTAACTTTTTACTTACCCCTCGGAGCAGATTCAGGGATCGGAGTTCAAAGCAGCCATCAAAATGTGGATCATTTGGATAAAGTGGAGTCTATGGAGACGGCCTTTCCGTAATTCAGAGCTTTCCGGATAACGGATCCCATACCTGTAGTAACCTTTAGCAATCAGATGCTTGCTTGCTACCTGCTGGTAGGTTACTATGGGTTACCAGACCTCTTAATGAATACCCCCCTCCCAAGTAGTAAATTCACAGTCTAGTTGCTCCTATGGGAGGAGAGGGGATGCCTTACCAAAACAATCAGAAATATATGTAACTGCCTTTTCCTGCATTAAGTTTTAACAAAATCTTTTCAATGATATTATATGGAGTAGTTGTAATAATATAATGAGTGACAGGAGTGGATTTTATGGTCCAGGCGTAGAGCACAATAATAAATATCTCATCAGCCCGTGATAAAACTGTAAGTTGGACGACTGTGATGTAAAATGTTACTTAAGACCCCGATAAAAGCTGCTGACAGACCAGCATCTTATTGGCACGTGTGTGGGGCCCCTCCAACAGTCGTCCCCGATCGATATGTGGCTGAAAGTCGGGCAGGGTAAAAACTTCTGTTGGATCGCGGCCACATCTGTTCGTTGATTTGCTCCTGTGACAGCCTGTATAGCCACCATTCTGATCCTTTTGGACCAGCCGATATCGCCCACCTCAGTGGGGGGCATATTGGGGAGAGATCCACTTGTTCGGCGACACCTAGGTCCTGCGCGCCTAATAGTATGGACATAGTTCCATGTTTCCACCTTTAAAAGTGAGTATTTCTGTAATGGCTGGTGTTGTATGTTTCAGGTATGGGGGAGAGTAACTGCGCATGGAACAGAAGATCATTGCTTCACAGGGATTCAATGATAGCGGCCGCTGCCATATATCAAGGTAACAGCCCAGCCACAGTAATCGTTCCCAGCTCTCAAAAAGAACATTTGGGGTACAATTAAATCTAATTGCCACCTTTAACAGGATATAGCATTTACATTTACTTTGTTTTTAAAGGTAAAACATTTCCTGATTTTAAACAAATTGAGAGGCTTAAGCCTTTTCTGACTTGTTCTCTTGATGAATCTCCTTGTGAAGCCCTGAAAGAAATGGCCAGCAATTGTTTCACATTAAAGTGATGAGAATTTTATTCCCTGCTATTTATATAGCACCGACACATATTCATTGCGCTTTACAGAGATTTCGCATCTGTCTGTTTCCCAACAGAGCTTACAATCTAAGGTCCCCTATCACATTCACACACACACAGTGGGGTCAGTTTTATCAGGTGCCAATAAACCGGCGGCAATGCTTTTGGGTGGTGGAGGAAATCCATTCAGGCACCTGGAGAACATACAAACTTTTTGCAGATGGGGATTCAACTATTGTTTTCCATATCCACAGACATGTACGGAGAGGAGGATGGGACAGTGCCGGCAACCTTTCAGATTTATTATATGATTGGTTGGAAGCCACATGAGTCACAGGTATCCGTGTGGATTTTTTTTTGCATGACATGTGGAGGCACATTTATCAAGGGTCAAATTTCGAATTCATGTCTTGTTTTTTTTTGTTTTTTTTTAAACTCCCCTAAACCCCCATAAATTCGAAATTCAACCAATTGAAATGTATTATTAAAATTAAATTTTTTAAAGTTGCCTGGATTGAATTGACGCGAAATGAATTCGTTTTGAATTATAAAATCTCGAATCGAATTAGATTAGAATTATAACAACTCAAATCGAATTTAAAAAACTGGATTCTATTTTTTTTTCTTCAAAAAAAAACTTGAATGTCAGGAAGGCTGCAAACATCACCAAATGTATCCATGGACCTCTCCCATTGACTTATACAGTAACTCAGCAGGTTTTAGGTGGTGAATAGTCAAATTTGAGTTCTTAATGGGACATAGTATGATAAATCTCGAAATTCTAATTAAAACTCGATTCGAGTTTGGATAATTCACAATTCGAATTTGAGAATTTTGACCACAAAAAAAAAAAAATCGAATTTTCACTGTGACCCTTAATAAATCTGCCTGTAATATAGGAAGTTAATTTCCCTGTTGCCCTAATACAGTGATCCTCACACATGTTGCTCACCAACCCCTTGGATGTTGCTCTCAGTGGCCTCAAAGCAGGTGCTTATTTTTAATTTCCAGGCTTGGAGGCAAGTTTTGGTTGTATAAAAACCAGATGTACTGCCAAACAGATTCTTCTGTAGGTTGCCAGGTCGTCAGGGACTTTTTTCATTTTGGTGTTGCCCCCCAACTCTTTTTACATTTGAATGTGGCTCACTGGTAAAAAAAAAAAAAGGTTGGGAAACCTTGTCTTAGTATATAGTGAAAACATGGTTTTAGTGTCCCACCATAAAGTACTACTTAGGGCACCTTCCTAAAGTGGTCTATGTGACTAGCCATGGCTGCTACTATGTAGTGATGTCCTGTAGAAGGTCAAGATGTTACCTGGCATGGCCTATTAGGAGGGAATGCATGTCCAACCTTTCTGATCAATATCTGAACGAGCCCCAGTAGGATAGACGTTGGGGAGGCCATCATTTTGGCTCCATGTGCAGCCCAGCAAGCTGCCGACTTTTTCAGGAGTGACCCAAGCAGTCCTTTATAATCCATCCATCCGTTGCCATTTTTTTAACTTTAGGTTGAGATTCTCTATTTGCCATTGTCTCCTTTATGAATTATCTATTACTCTTAATCTGTGAATTAATTAAACACAGTAAGAGGCAGATATATTAAGGGTCGAATTGTAAATTCAAATTTTCACTTTTTTGAGTCAAAACTATGATTCGAATTGGGAATAATCCAAACTCGATTCGAATTTTAATTCAAATTCGAAAATTGAGATTTATCAAACCTTAACTATTAATTTGAATTTGACTTTCCCACCTAAAACCTGTCAAGTTCATGTGGGAGAGGTCCAGCGACCCTTCTTGACATTCGAGTTTTTCTTTCTGAGATAAAACTTGATTCGAGTTTAGTCAAATTTGATTCGAGTTTTCGGGTCGGTAATATTAGTTTTTAGATATTTTTTTATTAAATAGCCTCCCAATCGAATTTCGAGTATATTCAAATCTATTTAAAAAAAAAAAAGTCACATTAATTTCAAATTTGACCTTTGATAAATGGGCCTCTAGATATTGTGTAACTTGTAACTGAATATTGTTCCAGGCCAAGCCAGCCAAGAGGGGTTCTGCGAATGTATCTTTTGGGGATTTGCAAAAAGTGAAGGAGACGGTATCTGAAACAAGAACAGAAGAAAAATAGTCACGCTTGCCTTTCCTTCCCAGCGTTCAGGTTAAGAAAAAGAAGCTTCAATTCATGAAGTATTTTCTATGAAAATAAAGTAAATTAAGAATTTTTTTTTTTTTTTTTTTTTAAAAAAAAGCTTGATTTGTACGTCAGAATGTTTATCAGATAAAAGGGCAGATTTATCAAAATTCGAAAAGTAAATACAGTTCTTCTTTGCAAATGTTGCTCTCGAAAGATGTTGCTAACCAATTATTGACTTGCCTATTTATCAGTCACGGGACTAATTTAATTACATTTCTCAACCTAGAAAACAGTCAATGGAGTTTAACGAGACCATTCCGACTGTGTGTGGGGATGCATCAATTGTTCATCTGAAACACGTGTTTTCATTGGTGTGAATGGATCTGAGCAGGTTTCAGCTGACATTGTTTAGTTGCCAAAATACTGCAACAATACCAGAAAGACTAAAATAAAATCAATTTGTGCAAATTGTTTTGTCAAGAAACTGCAAAAATGCTTGAAAGAATTTATAAAAACCAAAAAAAAAGATGACCTGCTGAAGTTTATCTTTGAGATCGAGTGTTTCAGCCTCTGAGATAACTAGTGATAAATGAGCTGCTTAACATGTTGAGGGCCAGGGGCACTGCTGCTATGAGGGGAGTTGAGAGAGTTGCCGCCGCAGCACTCGTTACCAGGGGAGGAAAAAATCTGCTCCTTGTAACGTAAGGTGCAGAAATTCCAATTTTTGAATCAGAAAGGGCAGAGAAACATGCTCAAATTCTGGAAGATTAGTCATCCAGCAACAAATCGGGACGACTAATCTTCCCAAACTGACTGTAAATCACCAGCGTGATGGCAAATGGTGCACTTCGTTTTCCGAAGTTGCTTCACGAGGAAACTTCGGCTGACTTCGGAAGACTAAACGTTTCGGCAGGCAGGAGGCAGTTTGGGGAGAATAGTTGCCCCGAAATAGAGGCAATTTATCACAGGGCGACTAAATCTCCCCGAATCTGAGCATCTGTCTCTGCCCTAAGCTGTTCTAGCTATTGTGCTCTCTGCATGAGTCGCCCCCCCATGAGCCACTCCAACGTGGAAAACATAATGCGCCATTGACTTGACTGCCTTATGGTGGCAGTGAGGCTTAAAGGGCACAGTCAGAGAGCAGAATTAAGATGCCAATTTGGGTCCTTCAGGCCGATTTGGCAGCTTATCTGTCCATGTATGGGGCCCTCCGGCAGGTCAACGTGACCGATATTTGGTTAAAAATTAGGCAGATGATAATCGGGCAGCTTTTTCCTGTCGGATAAAAGACCGCATTGGCTATTTGATGTGGTCTTAACTGTGACGGTTCCCATTTCTGTCGCTGTAACTTGATCTTTTAGCCATAGGGCCAACAATCCGATTAAGCCCGATATCACCCACCTTAAAGGGGATGTAAAGGTCAAAAAAACAAAATCCCATTTTTACTTTCTTTAATGAAAAATAAATTATCTCCAATATACTTTAATTAAAAAATGTGTACTGTTTTTATAAGAAACCTGACTGTATGCAGTGAAATCCCCCCTTCGTTTTACTTGCTCTGACTGCTGTGGTTAAGAAACTTCAGACGCTTTATGCTTCTACATTTTATTTTGGAATTTTGTTTATGTACTGCTCTATTATTGGCTTGTTTATGAAAATAATAAACACGTAAAAATGAAATGAGGAAACTTCAGACGGTCCCTAACTGCTCTGCAGGGAAACGATCATACTTTCAAACGGCCCACCTTAGTTCTTTGACCTCAAGTAGCTTTGTTTGTTTCCCTGTCGAGCAGCCAGTGACTGTGTAGTGATTTGTATCCGCAGACCCAGTGCATTCTGCATATTCTGAATATTAATCAGTCTTGCTGTATCTGCAAGACTGATTAACAGCAGCCCAGACCACACTGAGGATGTGCATGGTCTTGGTCTTGCAAAGATGTATAACAAAGTTACAAGATGATGACCCCCTGTGACCAGCTTTGCAAGCATAACCCATTCCCACCTGCAAGAATGCAAATCGTTGGTGGGATGGCAGACATATTGATTTGGTATTCTGAAGTTTCCTGGTGAGGCAACTTCGGGTGACTACGGAAAACTAAACGCTGCATATGCCATCCCTACGGCGATTCGCATTCTTGCAGGCGGGAAGGCATTTGGGGAGATTAGTTGCCTCCAGTAGAGATGATTTGTCACTGGGCGACTGATCTCCCCATCTGCCACCACCCTTTAGATGAGACGGCCCTGGCAATGCAAGAGAGCTGATCCCAAGATATGCAGGGGTCCCTTTAATAACGGACTGTTGCTAAAGATTACGGAAGAGCTATGAAGATATGTCAACTTTTAACTACATTGTAAACAAATCTGTCACCAGAAGAGCAGCCTCTGCTTCAGCTCTATTTTCTCCTTAAACAAGAGTGAAATTTACATTTGCAAATAACCTCATTAACAATTAGATCTGATTAATATTTATAGACAGTCCATTAATGAACACATCTGAGCAATCTTGATAGACTTCCAGTTTGTTACGTTCTAAATTGGACAAGTTGCCTAGGAATGCACAATTACCCTGCAAGGTGATTACTTGCTTTATTAGATGGGAAAGGCAGAGCTGTCTCCTTAATGGCGCTCTTTTTTTTTTTTTTTATCACTGCCTGTCTAATATATTTCCTACTTCATTATATGATGATTTGGAAAATTAAAATCTATGATACAGTTAAACGGCTATCGTTTGTGGCTTGAAGCCAAATCGCAGACTATCAATCAGATTATTAGCAAACAATGAGGAAATGCAGAGCACAATATGGCTTTCTGGCTGCACTCCATTCCGCCATGGCCATTATATTTCCATAGCAACGTAAATGACCAAACGCAAAACCGTGTGGGCTCTCAAAAAATATTGTGGTCCCCAAAATGGAGGTATATATATATACTGTATATGTATGTGTGTATATATATATATATATATATATATGTTAAAGTCAAAGGTTAAAATAGTATTGTTTTGTAAAACTGGAACTGAAGTGCATAAAACACATTTCAAATAGGGATGCACGAAATCCATCATATTTAAAAATACCACATTTAGTTCAAAAAGATTTGATTCACAGAGGACTCTAAAAAGTGCTAGGATTTGGACAAATCTAAACATTAATTTGTATATCCAAGTTTGAACAAAAAATGCATATATTTTGAACATTTCCAGGTTGACTGATTGAAGGAGAAGGAAAGCTACTGAGGCAGTTTATTGCCAATAGATTAGTTACAATAGTGCGAGCTAGATTGCTATATTTATACTGTAGAATGCTTTACAATACCTGTGTAAACAGCTCTAGAAGCTCTTTGTTTGTTTAGGATAGCAGCAGCCATATTAGCTTGGCGTGACATCACTTCCTGCCTGAGTCTTTTCCTGCTCACTCATAGCTCTGGGCTCAGATTACAGCAGGGAGGGGCGGGGGAGAGGAGCAAACCGAGCATGCTCAAGCCCAAGGAAGGAAGTCTGATACAGAAGCCCATGTTTACACAATAGAAAGAAATAAATTCAGTATTTATTTTGACAGAGGACTCAGAGCAGCATTACTTTGAGGGTTTACTGTATATTTAGGTGGACCTTTCTGATAAGGCTTACTTAGTGTTAACCTTTTCCTCTACTTTAAGGATATTGATTCAGGTAAGAATGATTAAGGGTATTGATTCTGCTAAACACTATCCTGTAAAAAGCGCTAGAATTTGGCCGAATCTCAAACCAAATCCTTATGAAGGAACGTGGTGGGGGAGTATTTCATGTCAGTGTTTCCCTGTCTAATGGTAGTGGCAGTGAGAACAGACTTTGTGACATTTGCCTCAATCTATTTTTCCCTGGGAAGCCCAGCTCCTACTTGTCTCCCGTGCCTATCAATGCCATCAGGAAAGGTCACTGATAATTAAGCAATCTGATTTGCCAGGAGATAAGACTTCTGGCAGACCCCAGATAGAGAGAAGTACGACTATAGGCTGCAAAAGGCTTCCAGCAGAGACTGAGAGCTACAAACTACATGAAGAGACAGATTCACTACCAGGTGAGCTTTAAGATGACCAGAAGTTGACCAAGAGCAATCCAGCCTTAGAAAATAATGCTTACTGTAAATAGAATGGAAATATTGAATAAATGGTTTTTCTTTTGCACTATTTATCCTAGCTTCTATAAACATGTTATTCACTCTGCTTTCATATTCAGTCTTGCACAGAAACTTCACCTTTTTCTTGCCATTACCTTCCCTATATCCCATGTTAATGAACTGGCACCTCTATATACAGCAGACCAACCTTTTCATTTGCAGAATTATGAGCAACTGAGTTCAGTACTTTGCTACAGGTGTTAGAGTTCAGTCGACAATACGTTCTCCTACAGGCACTGTCTAAAACGGTAGAAAATGTTTGCATGTTACAATCAAAAAGCTTTGTGAATAGGAACTATTGTTACCAAGGAGGATTGTTGGAGGAAATATAAAGCCTCCGTTGCTCTTCTGAGCACTTTTGCAATTTACATGAATTATTTTTTTTACTTTTCAAGCTGTTCCCAATCTTTTACATATCGGTTGAAATATAGTCCTCGGAGTATCATTTTTCCATCAACATCAGACTTTCTTCTTTGGAAAATTTCGTTCAACTGTCAGGCTGACCAGCAGATGTCACTGTTGCTTTCATTTCATTATTTTAGCAGTGTAAAAATTGCTAATATCCTAAAAAGCAAAGGGAAAAAAAAAATGTAAATCACAAAAAGGCTCAGAAGACAACTCCAAGAAATTGTTGTTTTGAGACTTTCCATTTTTTTTATAAATGAATCCCAAGATCCTGCATAGGCTTTCTCTGAACTGAGCACCGTTTAGCAGTAGCGTTTCAGTGGATGTGTGAGTATCGTACTGCTGTGTCTGCCTCCATTTATAAGATTATACTTGTCTGCTGATCTCTTCATGCTGCTGTGCCCGGCAGTTTCGCGCTGGTGCCTAGCTGAGTAATCATGTAACTGGCAGTTGCTGTATTAGCTGTTATCGTTTTTAATATGACATCCGGCACTTTTTTCTTTCCTCAGTATATACCAAGTTACTGTCTAAAGGAATATCCTGAGACTTGTCGACTTCATGAGCACATGCTGGTACCTGGAGACGGCCCTCTGCTTCTAAACAGACTTGAGAAGCGGAATTAAAAAAAAATGAAAAGAGGCGAAGCAGTAGAGAAGTGCACACAGGCACAGAAGTAATTAAGTCTAGGGGGTATTTTCATTAAGGAGTTTGAAAACAGAGTTTACTACAGTTCACCATATTCTGCTGATACAATAAATTTGCTCTAATATAAAACTGCCTGTTTTAATCTTACCGCTTACTGCTCATATGTTAAACCTCAATGAAATTCTAGGAACAGAACAGAAACAGAAAAAAATCATCTTATAGTGAAAAACTCTACTGATCATTCAACCCAAGTGGTTGTAAACTCTTCAATCTCTTGATACACAAACTGCAGAAAACGACCAGCCCCACTTCTTTGCAGCTTATCAGCTTCATCCAGCACCAACCACTTCAACGGTGTTCCATTATGTTTGGCAGAAAGTGGCAAGATACTGGTGTGTCTCTTGAGGAGTTTTTAAACTGTTTGAGGAGCCTTTTAGATTCTTAATATCATTTCTGTGTTTCTTAATTCGTACTTTATCCGGGCGTAATGAACATGAACTTTTTCTGCATATCTTTAAGGGCATTCCCTTGTGTATAGCACAACATAGGGCTTTCCATACAAAATGTACCCACAACTTTGTCACCCAGCAATTGCTTTTCACATTCATCCACCATTGACTTTCTGCTTTAACCCAAATTCTCTTTTTTTCTCCTTCTTTTACAATTTTTGTCACCTCTTCTCCTTTGTTCTACTACACCAGGGGTCAGCAACCTTTACTATCAAAAGAGCCATTTTGCCCCCTCTTCCACTAAAGAAAAATAGTCTGAAACCGCAAAACATAACACATCTTATAAACTTTCAAAAGTTTTAACCTTTTTTTTACTTTTAACTGCTACAACAACAGAATACAATAAACAGAAGTGCATTGTGTATATGTAGGCCTACTTTGAAATAAATGAAACACTGAATAGCCCTATTAAATGCTAGTGTTCTCCTCTGTTTAAAGGAAAACTATACCCCCCAAACAATGTAGGTCTCTATTAAAAGATACTGAGTAAATCAGCTCATGTGTAAAACCCTGCTTCATGTTAATGAACCATTATCATAATAATATACTTTATTAGTAGTATGTGCCATTGGGTAATCATAAATAGAAAATTGCCATTTTAAAAAATAAGGGCCGCCCCCTGAGATCGTAAGCTTCACTGTGCACACATACAAACCACATGTAAGGTCACATGAGCCAATTAACAGACAGAGTTCTGCCTTTTGCTTCCTCACTTCTTCCTGTTACAGTTAGTGTTGTAGTATTTCTGGTCAGGTGATCTCTGAGGCAGCACAGATAGAGTCACGAAATGGTGGTTCAAGGCAAGAGATGTAAAAGGGCAATATTTATGTAAATATATATTCCAGTTTGGTAAGATTCTTTAATATGTCATTCAATTTGATATAAACTATCTGTTGCTTAAGTATTCATTTTTGGGGTATAGTTTTCCTTTAATGTGACTTATGTTTCTGAAGCTCCATGCTGGTCTTCCCTGTATTGTCTTGAGTGTGTGACCTCGGTAAGGCCCAGGATGAATCATTGCTGCGGCTCGGTCTTGCCTGTCACTCCTGGGACCTCTCTACAGCCCTCACACCTGCTGGCGGATTCCTGAGTGTGTGACCGGGGTAAGCTGACTGGTAGCGTACCGCAGTCGCACACACAAGAAGCCGCCAGAAGGTGTGAGGGCTGTATAGACAGGCAAAAGCCGCAAGACCGAGCCGCAGCAAGCAGGTTGAAGAGCCGCATGAGGCTCCGGAGCCGCGGGTTGCCTACCCCTGTTTACACCCTTTCTCTTTTCTTTCTACTTTTGTTCTTCTCTGACCCAAACCATTTTGTGTTCTCTTCTTTTCATTACCCCATCATCTCATATAATCTCTTCCCTTTACCCTTTCCAATGGTCCCAATACTCTTGTACTCTAAAGGCCCCCATACATGGGCAGATATAAGCTGCCGACAGATTAAGTTGCCCAGTGTATGGGGCCCTCTGACGGGCTTCTCCGATAATCAGCCAGATGTTGGTAGGCCTGGCTTATAAAACCTATTGAATCCAAATCGGTGCGGTCCTTAATCTGACTGCCTGTTTTTGCTCATTGTGATCCAATTGTTCGGCTCTAGGGCCTGAAGGTGGACATATCAGGGAGAAATCCACTCGTTTAGTGACCTCGCCAAATAAGCCAATCTCCATATATATGACCAGTATTACTTTTATTCTGCCTTCTATGCATCCTTTCCAATTTATTTTCTGCCTTCTTCTTCTTCTTCTGCACCCCTTTCATAATTTGTTTTTGCCCACAACCTTTTTATCCTTCGTTTATGTTATCTTCTCTGCTGTCACAGTTTCTGCTCTCCATCTACTTCCCCCCATCTATTTTCCTCTCTCTTTTCTTTACATTTTGCTCTTACCTTTGACTCCTTTTAACCCTTAACCTCTTCCCATGTTGCAGTTGCCTTTCTCTTTAACCAACATCCTAATTAGTTTCCAAAAACTTATTTCAGTTCAGTTGATTTCAGATTGTTCACCAGAAGTAAAGACTTTTCTATTGTTTTCCAACTTTTATATTTTTATGATTTTTCCAAATTCTTAGTTTAAAGTTGTATGTTCCTGTCTCTGGTGTTTCAGTCTGTCCCCACCCCCAACCAGAGCTGCTTTAGACAGACATAAGAAAGTGAGAAATTAAATGTTACACTTCAATATTAGAAAAAAGATCAAAAACATAAAATAGGAGGTATTTCAAAAAAGTTCTTTATTTCTGGTGAACTATCTGAAAACTAAACTGAAAGAAGCGTTGGAAGATAAACAACCTGGGACCCTGCCTCTCATAACCTTTAATTATTGTACCTTTCTTCTGCCTCCTTGAAGTGTTCTAAGTACCTGCAAATCAGCAAACCATGTGAGTACTGAGTATGACTGCAGTCGGAACCTCCCACCAATCCATGCCAGTTCCTTGTTTTTCACTATCTTGAACAGAACGACTCAAAAGAGGCAAAGGCTACTTGTAGTAGGAAATGGAAATATGGTAAAGGGCCAAATAGGGCACAACTGCAGGGACATTCTACTGGTATGTGATCTGTTATATAGAAACGCATTATCCAGAAAGTCCATTTTATCCAGACTCCATTCGATCCAAAAAATCAAATTTTTTAAACATGATTTCCTTTTTCTCTGTAATAATAAAACAGTTTTGGATCCCTTGATCCAAACTATGATATAATTAATCCTTATTGGAAGCAAAACCAGCCTATTGGGTTTATTTAACGTTTACATGATTTTCTAGTAGACTTAAGGTATGAAGATCCAAATTACAGAAAGGTCGCTTATCTGGAAAACCCCAGGTCCCAAGCATTCTGGATAACAGGTCCCATACCTGAAGACTAATAAATATAGATAAGGGATGTCTCAGTGGAAGCCTCAGACAGCTGTTGTCCACTGGGCAGGCACAAAATGGACATGATAGATATAAGCACTAAATAAATAACTTTCAAAATACTGCACTCTTATTAGATACACTATTTGAAATGTAATTTCCCCAAAGCAGCTATAAAGGATCTAATAAAGAGACAGTCTTACTGCTTTGTGGTGCTCAGAGCTCTGTGCTCTTGTCTAATCAGACTCACATCAAGGAGAATCTTCAAATGAAAAAAAAAATCCAGCCTTCAAATATCCTCCATAAAAACATTTTTTTTTCTTTTTTCCCCTATGGGGTAAGGATTAATGTTTTAAATATGTGGTTTGAGGAATTCTGGCTAGCTGCTGATGAGACTCTACTGCAACAAAACACATCCGGCTGTTTTTAGGGAGGATAAATAGTAAAGTTGGTTCTTCCTTGATGCGTTTGTTTGATTTCCCACAAAACTCTGGCCCTTCATGTGTTTCCACACACACACATATTTTGAAGCCAGCGCACGCAACCGATTTATTTCTGAAAACACAATATTTTGTATTTAATTAAGAAATTAGAGGGGACTTGGCACCCAGGGTACCTTTAATAGGTATTTGCCTGTGTTTTATTCAAAAGCAGGGTTTTCCACCAAAACAAAGCTTTTCTTGGTACAGCTATGGGATCCTTTATCCGGAAACCTGATATCCAGAAAGCTCTGATTTACGGAATGCCCGTCTCCCATAGACTCCATTGTAATCAAATAATTCACATTTTTAAAAATGATTACCTTTTTCTCAGTAATAATAAAACAGTACCTTGTACTTTATTCAAACTAAGATATAATTAATACTTATTAGGGATGCACCGAATCCAGGATTCAGTTTGGGATTCAGCCAAGATTTGGCTTTCTTCAGCAGGATTCGGATTCAGCTGAATCCTTCTGCCCGGTGAATCGAATCCTGATTTGCATATGCAAATGAGGGGAGGGAAATCACGTGACTTTTTGTCACAAAAAAGGAAGTAAAAATTTTTCCTCTTCCCACCCCTAATTTGCACATAGAAATTAGGACTCCGGTTCGGTATTCTGCTGAATCTTTTGTGAAGGATTCGGGGGGTTCGGCCGAATCCAAAATAGTGGATTCGGTTCTTTCCTAATCCTTATTGGAAGCAAAACCAGCCTATTGGGTTTATTTAATGATTACATGGTTTTTTATTAGACTTAAGGTATGAAAATCCAAATTACAGAAAGATCCCTTATCTGGCAAACCCAAGGTCCCAAGCATTCTGGATAACAGATCCCATACCTTTACCTTATTCCTGGGGAGAGCTCTCACTGGCTACTCCTGCTCTTTATCCACCGGTGGTGACTTTTCAATCCCAGCTCCTGTACTGGCTTTTCCAGCCTTAGCAAACACAGTTTATTCTCCACATTCGCTCCGTCTCTATATATTATACCTTCCCTTCCGGGTCTTTCAAATACAGTAGACTGTGGTGATCACCAAAAACAGGCCTGACATATCTGTAAGAAGTCTGTGTAGAGTTGTAGATCTCATTTTCAGTAAGATCAGCAACAGCAGTGAAAGTGAGAAAGCGTTTCGGGAAATTGCGGGTCATTATTTCAGTTAGGTTCCATTGTTTGCAGAATGCAGTTGGGCACTTCCATGGTTTTATTCCTACAGACTGAGCTGCAGGGAATCAGCTTGATAGAACACTCATCCTGAATTATAATACTTTCTATGGATTGTGCCTGACAATGGATTCAAATTTTATTTAAAAAAATTAGAAATGCATTTTACATATTATACATATATATGCTTTAAAGGGGAAGCTTGCCTTTGCACCTTTTAGTATGTTATTGATGGACCTATTCTAAGCAAAGTTTCAGTCTTCTTGATTTATTTTGTCAGGGGTTAAATGATTAATCTTCTTATTCTGGATCTTTCCATCATATAAATATTCTGTTTGTTGGTGGGGGGGGGGATTGAGTGGAAATAAGTGGGATAGGGATTTCAGGTAGGAGGAGCTGCAGACTGCACCTCTTCACTATAAGGTCAGTAATGCACACTGGAGTGTGGAACCAATAGAAGAAAGGAAATGGGCTGGTACAGGTATGGGATCCATTATCTGGAAACCTGTTATCAAGAATTAGGGTCGGACTGAGACCAGGAGGGAGGTCAGGGGGGAGTCAATAGCGGTTGTAGGCCAGTGGAGCCCACCAGGTTTTTTCGTGGTGTCCCGTTGGCCCAGTCCTGTCCAGAAAGCTCAGAATTATGGGAAGGCCGTCTCCCATAGACACCTTTCTATCAAAATAATTCAAGGTTTTAAAAATGATGTAATAATAAAACAGTACCTTGTACTTGATTCCCAACTAAGATACTAGTTTCTTCTGTACAGTGGTATTTAAAGCTATACAGGTATGGGATCCGTTACCAGAAAGTTCAGATGTACAGAATGTCTGTCTCCCACAGACTCCATTTTAACCAAATAATCCAAATTCTTAAGAATGATTTCCTTTTTTCTCTGTAATAATAAAATAGTAGCTTATACTTGATCCCAACTAAGATGTAATTAATCCTTATTGGAAGCAAAACCAGCCTATTGGGTTTATTTAATGAGTGCTGAGGATTATCGCTCCTTAGAATGCAGCTGGGCGACATTTTGCTGCTACAATCTTGCCTTCCTAGGCCCGGGCCTTTGTGGCCTTGCCACAAATCCAGACCTGAAGGCATGAAGATCCAAATTATGGAAAGATCGATAATCCGGAAAACCCCAGGTCCGGAGCATTCTGGATAAATGGTCTCACACCTGTACTGCAAATGGAAGATTCCCCTAGTGGGGCCGGTGTTTTAACGTTCCACAGGGCCCCCCTGGAAATGTTTGCTACCCGCCCCAGTTCCAAAACAAATGCAAGTTATATAAGTTTTGGTGCTGCTTGCCTATTAAGTGCACCCAGGCAAGCTTAAGGAGAAGGGAACATATTTGGTGCAAAAACCCTCACCCCCTCCCGTGTGTTGCCCACCCTCCCTCCTCCCCCCTGGCCTACCCGTCCCACTAACTTGTTACTTACCCTTCTGCACAGGTCGAGTCTAAGGAGTTCACCGACGCCATCTTCTTCCACGCGATCTTCTTCCTGCTTTGACCGGCGAAGTAAGTCACGAGTAAAATCGGAAAACTTTGTGACTTTTGGTGCATGCACATGGTCCATACCGGCGAAATGCTCCTACTGCGCATGCGCCAAAACGACAGTCAAAGCTGAAAGAAGATCGCGTGTAAGAAGATGGTGCCTGTGAACTCCGTAGACAGGACCTGCGCAGAAGGGTAAGTAACAAGTTAGGGGCATTTGCCCAGCGGGACGGGTAGGCCAGGGGGGAGGAGGGAGGGTGGGCAACACACGGGAGGGGGGAGTGTTTTTGCACCAACTAGGTTTCCTTCTCCTTTAAAGGAGAAACAAACCCCTTATTAAAAAAAACCCTACCCCACATAGACCCCCGTCCCTCCTCCCCCCCAGCCTAGCTGCTACCCCAGGCAAATGCCCCTAACTTTTTACTTACCCTTCGGTGCAGATTCAGGGATCGGAATTCACGGCAGCCATCTTCTGGGTCTTTGTGTGTTCTTTCGAAATCCAGCTGAAAAAGGTTGAATCCTGGCCCGAATCCCGAACCGAATCCTGAATTTGGTGCATCCCTAGTAATAGGAATGTCGGACAATGTCACGTGCATCTGACGGATGAAGACGCAACGTGCATCGTTCACATCCGACAGTCGTGTTGTGTTGTATCCACGCAGCGACAATGTCTGACATTCCTATAACTTACCTTAGATTCGGCGCATCTGACGTGACGCCTGCGATTCATCTCAGCGTGCCGGAACAGATGCTATTGCAGGCAGTTCTACCTTTAGGGAATATGGTCATTGCTGGGCCTACTCAGAGGTGCTTAGGATTGAAATAATACTGAGGGACTGTACAACTGCACTAAACATGTAGAGACCTGTTATCTAGAATGCTCAGGACCTGGGTTTTCTGGATAAAGGATCTTTCTTTAATTTCGATCTTCATACCTTAAGTCTATTAGAAAATCATGTGAACATTAAATAAACCCAATAGGCTGGTTTTGTTTCCAATAAGGATTAATTATATCTTCGTTGGGATCAAGTACAAGGTACTGTTTTATTATTACAGAGAAAAAGGAAATCATTTTTAGAAATTTGGATTAATTTAATAAAATGGAGTCTATGGGAGATGGCCTTTCAGTAATTTGGAACTTTCTGGATAATGGGTTTCCAGATAACGGATCCCATACCTGTATATGTTTATGTATGTGTAAAGAACGGGATTCATTTGTGTCTCCAGAGTCTGTTGGAGTTTTTTTTCCCCAGTAAGAATGCCAATTTCATTGAAAATATCAGGTTGTAAAGAACGGTAATAGTAACATTACATGTGAATGACATTAGTTTTTAAAAAAGTAATGCAGCGCACAGATATTCCAAATGATCCACAAAGCATCGCTCTAGGCCTAAATGCCTCGTCTTTATCAGTTATATCACTGCAAATTGCTGCTGTAAACGTCTTATTTATCAGCGCATTGAGCAAACTGCCAATAATATGCTAAAATCATCTGACAATTTGTATCCTTGTTCAGGTTCATCTAAAGTACCATAGAAAGGCAATAGAGCAGCGCAGGCAATAATACCAGCCCAAGGGACGAGTTATTACTAAAAATCTAGGCACAGGCAAGTACTTAGTCATTCTTCTTTGCTTTGCTCTTTGATTGCCCAAAATGCTGATCCTTCTGTATCCTGAATAACAGGCGCCTGTTCTCAGCCTTTTGTTAGCCGCTCCTTCTCTATTAGCGGGAAAAGATGAAGAAAGAGTAAATGATTGCTCACTAAGGGCTTCCAAGAACATTTTTCAATAGTCATAAAAGTATACGGCATCATGACTTTCTGCAGATATATAAATATATATATATATATACTCATCTCTGGATGAGTATATATATATCCTATATATATATATATAGGATGAGAACCTTCTGGTTCTAATATCTAAGTCACCTAGGGTAAAACTCATTCCCACTACACCTTGATATACAAGTATAGGACCTATTATCCAGAATGCTCGGGACCTGGTGTATTCTGGATAACGCATCTTTCAATACTTTGCATCTTCATACCTTAAGGGGCAGATTTATCGAAGATCAAGGTGAATTTCCGAATGAAAAAAATTCGAATTTTGAGCTATTTTTTGTGCACTTCAGCTAGGGAATAGTCCAAATTCAATTCAAATTTGAAGAAAATTTGAATATCGAAATTTATCTTGTCCTGTCTCTTTAAAAATTCAACTTTGACCATTCGCCATCTAAAACCTGCCGAATTGCTGTTTTAGCCTATGGGGGACCTCCTGGAACTTATTTGGAGTAAATTTTTTGGGAAAAACTTTGAATCGAATTCGCTATTCCTTCAATTCGTATGATTCGAATTTGGCCGAATACGGAACCATTATATCAAAAACGGACCTAAAAAACAAAAAAAACAAAAAAAAACTTAATTTCGGGTGGTCTGTTTGAATTCAAATCTCAAAGTTTTTTTCAATTTGAAATTTAACCCTTGATAAGTATGCCCCTAAGTCTCCTAGAAATTCATGTAATCAACAAATAAACCCAATAGGCTGGTTTTTCTTCCAATAAGAATTAATTATATCTTAGTACAATCTAATGTTTTATTATTACAGAGAAAAAGTGAAATCGTTTTTAAAAAAGGTTAATTGTTAGATTACAATGGAGTCTATGGGAGATGGCCTTTCCGTAAGTCAGAGCTTTCTGGATAACGGGTTTCCAGGTAACAGATCCCATACCTTTATATATTTATTCTGATGTTCTAAGGTTCCTATAATAGTTTTCCATCATGTCCTAGCAAAGGCACACAACCTTCAATTTTGACCGAAAGGAAGAACATTACCTTGAATAACAACAGGAACTGCAATCACATACACTTAAGGCATTTATGAGCCAGTCTGTTGTTTATTAACATTTCCTAATAAAGGGGTACTTCACCTTTGAATTAACTTTTAGTATGATGTAGAGAGTGATATTCTAAGACAATTTGCAATTTGGTTTCATTTTTTATTATTTGTGGCTTTTGAATTATTTAGCTTTTTATTCAGCAGCAATTTCAGCAATCAGTTTGCTAGGGTCCAAATTTAATCAACCATGCATTTATTTGAATAAGAGACTGAAATATGAATAAGAGAGGGGCTGAATAGAAAGATGAGAAATAACAATAAGCAATAACAATACATTTGTAGCCTTAGGGCAAGGCCAGACGTGGCATTTTTACATTGCGTTTTTTAAAAAAGCTCTGTTGGGTGTAAATACGCCACTGAAACCAAATGCGACCGTCAATATACATTTTTCATACATTTTTCAGCTCGTAGGTTTCTTTTCCCAACATGCACTTCCAGGGCCGCCATCGGGGGGGACAAGTGTACCAGGCCTGGGCCTGAAGGGGGGCCCGGCAGTGCTGAACTTTTCGGCAGCGCTGAAGCCGTGCTGCCGTCGGCCGAAGTCCTGACAGCCAAAATGCGGAAGTGCCGAAAGTTCCAAAGACCCAAAGCTGCAAAAATAGCCAAAGTCCTGAAGCGGTGAAAAGACCCGAAGTCACAAAAACTTCCGAAATTGAAGTCCTGAATTGGCGAAAAGACCCAAAGTCACGAAAGGAGGCAAAGTTGAAGTCCTGAAATCACAATTCCACTGAACACCAATGTGTGTTTTTTTATTTTTTTAATCCCCTGGCCACCAATGTATTATTTTAATACTTTATAGGCCTCTGCCACCAATGTTTTTTTTTAAAATATTTTTTGGGGCCCCAATTTTTTTTATCTTGTAAGGGGGCCCTGGCGCCAAAGTTTTTTTTAAAAAAAAACTTTTATGGGGGGCCCTGGCACCAATGTTTTTTTTTTTAACTTATAGGGGGGCCCTGGTCCCCAATAGCTTTTTATGACTTGTGTGTGGTCTTTTAACCATGATGTGGAGTGGGTGGGATCTGGGGCGGGCTTATGGGCGGGGCCCAGGGGGCCCCAAAAATGTTGTTGTATGGGGCCCCGTGATTTCTAACGGCGGCCCTGTGCACTTCTCATTGCTCTTGTTCCCATAATTCCGCTGTCTAGAAATAGAAAAGCTATTTGAAAAGCCATTTACATGCAAAATGAAGCAGGAATAGGCAACGTAATTATATCGCCGGCCTAATACGCAGTAAAAACATATATGCATAATTTATCTCGTGAGAATTTGGACGCCATATTTAAAATACACAGCGTATTTATGTAAAGTGTGGTTTCAAACATGCACATCCCATAAAGTCTATTGATTTGGTAATTTCTTGACATATTGGCGTGAAAATTTCCATAGTGCGTTTCCATTCGTTTCAGTGGTAGTGCAGTTAATGCGTATTTACACCCGACGGGGCTTTTTTAAAAAAACACAATGTAAAAACGCCACGTCTGGTCTTGACCTTTCAGAGCATTTGACTCCCATTTGAAAGCTGGAAAGCGACAAAAGAAGAAGGCAAATAATTACAAAAACTATAGAAAATAAATCATGAAGACCAACTGAAAAGTTGCTTAGAATTGGCCGTTCTAAAACATACTAAAAGTTACACACACACAGTCCCAGGCATAAATTATTCAATATAATGAAAACAGCATACTTTTTGGGAAATTAACTTTTTTTTTTTTTCAGTTTTTGTGCAGGATACTTGTCAAACTGTTATAAATCTTTGCTTTATCAATATGAAAGGATTTCTAATTACAGATAAATGTATCAATTGAGGAATTGCTGAGTGAAATACACAGTAACTTTTGTGCCACTTTTGCTATCCTCCAGTTAACCAGTTCAGGTGCTCTAATGTTAAATTATTAAAACTCAACTTTTATTTGTCTCACTAAAAACATTTTTCGCCACACAGACACAACATTGGGAATCCACCTCAATGAAGCTGGACCATGTCCATAAAATTACACAAAACTTAAAAACACATAGGTGGACAAGTAGGGGAAATAGTGAGCTGATAGCTTCTCAGCCACTATTTGCATAAATGTAGTCAGGTACGGGGTGTATGCAAATCCCCCCTTATTATTATCGTTATAATGACCAGTGTAAAGACGCTCAGTATTAGTAGAACTGGTTCTCAAACAACTCTGAGAAACCTCAAATCTATGGCACCAATCGTGGCTAAAGCAGTTGTGCCTAAATGAAGCCAGCCATGAAAAATTCTTTTACATCAAGGTTACACTACCCAATATGTAGTCAGGTCTCTCGCTCAAGCTGCCCTCCCAGACCACCCTTCCGTTTGTTTCCCGAGTGATTCTGCCTAACTACGTAGGGAGCAGAAAGGAGCTAGTCCCCCACTGTCCACCTATGCCTCCCGACGCGTTTCACCGGAAAACCGGCTTCTTCAGGGGCATAAGTGAAGCTCGCGTGTTTAGTGAGGCTTTAAATAGGGTTCGTTGATCTCCGCAGCTTGTGAATGCGCCGCCGTTTCCGCATACGTCATGCGTCACATGACGCTGCGTATGATCAGTGCGCACAGTCGTGCGCTTCAATCTGGCGAAAGTGCGCATGCGTGGCTACTAGTTACCGGCACATGCGTAGTTATTGACACCAGAGGTTCCAATCTTTATCTGTAGTTCAATCGGCGCTGTCCGTGTCAAAGTGCGCCTGCGCCTTTATTAGGTAGACGCTTGTCTCATGTATTTATAAGTTCCTCCAATATCTGGAATACTATGGGCTACATAGCTAGAGCTGGTATTGCATTTACTAGTGATACAGTCTATATTTAAACTTAATTGCTACGGAGTGTGAATATTAGATGTAGTTATGTTTCAAAAATGTTCAATAACTACACCCCTTCACAGAGCCCTTATTGAAAAGAAAAGAAAATTAGTGAAAAAATAATTAATAAAAAATTCATAAATTAAATATTTTATAGGAAGGGGCTAAATGTAAAGTCTTCATTAAGGCCACCTGGAGCTTTTGTCTCTATTGTAAAGTTTTTTGGCTTCAACTTTGAAATCTGCCAGCGAACTACAGAGTCGTCTGACTCTGAGATACTGACCAGTGGGTATTCCCTTAATGAGGTTGGTGGGGTGTTGGCTATTTGCATGTAGCAAATTATTTGTGGCTGTTTCTTTCCTGTACACAGAAGTTTGAAGATTATTGTCTTTGTCACGATAGATGTGGATGTCAAGGAAGTTAACTGCCTCGTGGTTATTTCCGAAGTTACCCGTAAATTTATTATGTTAGTGTTCAGTTTCTTTACAAATTCATTGAACATTGGTATTGTTCCCGTCCATAGCAACACTACATCATCTATGTAGCGAAGCCACAATGTAATGTGTTGAGTATATTCTATTAATTCCTCATTGAACACTAGATTGCGTTCCCACCAACCTAAGTATAGGTTGGCATATGTGGGTGCACAGATTTCTAATTACAGCCAAAAGCAAAGACATTTGGAAATATCGTCTAACTTTCCTGTAATCACCATCAACATAAATCCATGCTGAGGATCCGCCGATAAGATCTTCTATATATCAGGGCAGGTAATTGCAGGAGGGAGAATGTTTAATGGAAATCCGAGAGAATGTTTGCGGATGGTCTTAATCTTGGCCAGGTGACAAAATCATTATCTGGTGACAACGAGAGGTCCAATCCGTATGAGAGTCTGCGAGACGCCACTGCTGGAAACGGAGACAAAATCCTTTGCACAGATTTTCATTTCTTACAGATACAAAGATTGCAGAACTAGATCTAAGGAAATCGATGAATACAATCTTTGTGGTCATATTGTGATATCACAGGAGAGATCTCCATTATAAATATAGACACTGCCGTACATATAAACTGCCAGTACCAATGAGGGCACATTATAGAAAGAAATGCCACTGATCTTTAATGCGACATTAAGCATGATCTTTATTTAGACTGCGCTTCAGCAACCAGAAATTAAAATGTGACACATCTAGGCCAAATATTTCTAGTGCCTACACAGCAATGTGTGGTGAATAAAACACAGGTGCAGTTGTGAAGGGAATGGATAGGGGTTTCAGTGGAGGCATCTGAGTCTAACCCTAAGGGGCAGATTCACATAGGGTCGAATATCAAGGGTTAATTAACCCTCGATAGTCGACTGCCGAATGTAAAGGATTTACCACAATTAGTTCGATCAAACGAACGATGAAAAAACGATTTGAATCAAATGATTCGCAGGATTTTAATCAATGGATCGAACGATGTTTCTACGACCAAAAAAAACTTAGAAAGCCTACGGGGACCTTCCCCATAGGCTAACATTGAGGTTCGTTAGGTTTTAGGTGGCGAAGTAGGGGGTCGAAGATTTTTTTAAAGAGACAGTACTTCGACTATAGAATGGTCGAATAGTCGAAAGATTTTTTAGTAAGTCGTAGTCGAAGGTCGAAGTAGCCAATTCGATGGTCGAAGTAGCCAAAAAAAAAATTGGAAATTCAAAGTTTTTTTTATTCTATTCTTTCACTTGAGCTAAGTAAATGGGCCCCTATTTGTACATTGAGTGCAACTATATTGCAAAAAACTGTCAGTTAAAGGAGAAGGAAAGGCTAAAATACCAGTTAACCCTCAATAATGCTGCTCTGAGCTCTCAGAGTTGAATGAAAAACTGAGGGGCACATTTACTATGGGTCAAATATCGAGGGTTAATTAACCCTCGATATTCGACCGTCAAAGTAAAATCCTTCGACTTCGAATATCGAAGTCGAAGGATTTACCGCATTTCCTTCGCTCGAACGATCAAAGGAAAACTCGTTCGATCGAACAATTGAATCCATCAATCGAACTAAATTCCTTTGATCAAAAAAACCTAGGAAAGCCTATGGGGACCTTCCCCATAGGCTAACATTGGTGCTCGGTAGGTTTTACGTGGCGAAGTAGGGGGTCAAAGTTTTTTTTAAAGAGACAGTACTTTGATTATTGAATGGTCAATAGTCGAACGATTTTTAGTTTGAATCGTTTCATTCGAAGTCGTGGTCGAAGTAGCCAATCCGATGGTCGAAGTAGCCAAAAAAATACTCAACTCAAAACATTCGAAATATTTTTCATTCTATTCCTTCACTCGAGCTAAGTAAATGTGCGCCTTAATTTCTTTCTTTCTATTGTGTACACATGGACTTCTGTATCAGACTTCCTGCAAAGGAAAACTATACCCCCAAAATGAACACTTAAGCAACAGATAGTTTATATCATATTAAGTGACATATTAAAGAATCTTACCAAACTGGTATACATATATGGTAAATATTGTCGTTTTACATCTCTTGCCTTGAACCACCATTTTGTGATGGTCTGTGTGCTGCCTCAGAGATCACCTGACCAGAAATACTGCAGCTCTAACTGTAACAGGAAGAAGCAAAATACAGAACTCTGTCTGTTAATTGGCTCATGTGACCTGACAAGTATGGTTTGTTTGGTATGTTTGTGTGCACAGTGAATCGTATGATCCCAGGTAGGGATGTAGCGAACCGCCGCCGATGTGTTCGCGAACGCCGTTCGCGAACACCGGCAAAATTTGCGAACAGTTCGCGAACTGTTCGCGAACTTCGAACATCCGAAAATCGTTCGATTCGAACGATCGAAGGATTGAAATCGTTCGATCGAAGGATTTTCGTTCGAATCGAACGATCGAAGCCATTCGATCGAATGATTTCATTCGATCGAAGCCATTCGATCGAATGATTTCATTCGATCGAATGCTTCGATCGTTCGATTCGAACGAAAATCCTTCGATTTTAGCGGTCGAATGGTCGAACGATCGAACGATTTTGACGCGAACGCCTATTGGCGAACGTCGCGCGACGTTCGCGAACTTGCGGCGGACGCGAACAGTCGAAGTTCGCGCGAACTAGTTCGCCGGCGAACAGTTCGCTACATCCCTAATCCCAGTGAGCGACCCTTATTTTTTAGATTTTTATTATTTTTTTTTTATTAAGGGTTGAAATGAATTTAAAAAAATTTATGGTCAAAATTGTCAAATTCGAATAGGGAATTATCCAAACTCGATTCGAGTTTTTTCAAACATTTTAATTCAATTTTCGAGATTTATCATACACTGGCCCTTTAAGAATTAGACTATTCACCACCTTAAAACTGCCGAATTACTGTTTAAGTCAATGGGAGAGGTCGAGGGATCAATTTGGAGATATTTGCAGCCTTCCTGACATTCTAGTTTTTTTCGGAGAATTCAATTTGAATTTTCTAGTCGTTTCAATTCGTATGTGTTTTAAAAATTCGATTTTATTAATATATTTCCCCAAGTTGAGTTTCTCACATGAATTCGAAATTTGACCCTTGATAAATGTGCCTCCCCCTTGTAACAGGAAGAAGTGTGAGAGCAAAAGACACAACTCTCTGTTAATTGACCTAACATGATTGGTTTGTTTGTGTGCACCGTAAATCCTCGGATCCCAGGGGGCGGCCCTTAGTTCTTAAAATGGCAGTTTTCTATTTATGATTACCCAATGGCACATACTACTAAAAAAGTATATTATTATGAAAATGGTACATTGTTTGGGGGGGTATAATTTTCGTTTAATTGTAACAATGCACACAGTGCTCGTGCAGTCGTGATCCAGTGTCAATATCCTGGTTCCTTTTCAGGAACAAAGCATACGGAAAAGCAATTCCATTACAACATGTTAAATATTTCAAGGCAAATTGCCAGACGTGCAACAGGCTCTGCAGACTATGATTTGCTATAGAAACCTATAAAGTGTTGTCGGCATTGCAGATTCAGCTGAAAGAACTAACAACCATTCTACAGAACAGTACAAAATTGTACCCATTGTAGGTATGCTATACAAATATATATATACTGTATATACAGTATATATATATATATATATATATATATATATATATATATATACACATATGTACAGAAAATCTGTAGCCTATTTCATTACAGATCTAAAATTCTAATCCCCAATAGCAACCAAGGCGCTATTAAACAAATGACCAGAAAATGCTTCCTGCTGATTGCTATGAGTATCTGCTCATGGGCAAACATTTATTAAATAACGCCATAAAATTAAATATGTATGTATGGATTGACCTATCTCCCAGTTCATTTTAAAATTAGGTACAGCTATAGGACCTGTTATGCATAAAGCTGTGTTTTTCTTGATAAGGGGTATTTCTGTAATTTAGATCTCCATACCTCAAGTCTACTAAAAATAATTTAAACTTTATATGATGGTTTTGTATCCAATAAGGATTAATTATAAATTAGTTTGGATCAAGTACAAGCTACTGTTTTATAAATAAGGATAAAGGGAAATTGTTTTTTAAAAGTTTGAATTATTTGATTAAAATTGAGTCTATGGGAGAAGGCCTATGTGTAGTTCTGAGCTTTCTGGACAATGGGTTTTTCCAGATAAGGGATCCAATAAGGATTAATTATATCTTAGTTGGGATAAATGATAAGGTACTGTTTTATTATTACAGTGAAAAAGGGAACAATTTTTAAAAATGTGAATTATTTGATTAAAATTGAGTCTATGGGAGATGGTCTTTCTATATATTGGAGCTTTCTGGATAACAGATCCTATACTTGTATTAGCCAAGTGTAAACATGCTGTCAAACTTTTTTCCCCATGTGGTGGTGCAGTTATACAATATATTACATATTTGTGCACCAGATTATATTAAAATGATGAAGACTATCAAATTGTCAAAGAACGAAGACCATCGAGCAGTGTAGGCTGTAGAATACTTTTAACTTTCCTTTTGGCAATAACAACCCACGATGGCCTGTATTTTATTACACATTTTATAAAAGATATACCACTTGACCAGACAGATGTTAAAGTTATAATAAGAAGTTCCAGATTTCCAGTTCTGTATAGAAAACCTGTGGATTAAAATCCTGAAATCTCCAGGCCCCCACCTTAGCAAGGCAAGGGATGTAAGAGCATAAGGATAGCAAGTCCACATTTTAACATATAAATTAACATGCCACTTCTTATTCTGCACGCAAGGCTGATTACTAAGCACATCGCAGCCCATGTAATACTGTATAGATACAAATCTGTAACCTTGACCTTGAAAGGCGCATGTTAAGAAATACATATGGGATCAATTGCACTTGTGCTCAAAGTGCCTGCCAAACTCTCATGCTCTCTAACTAGCAGGATTCACGAAGACAGGCCGTTAAATTAAATAAAAATAGAAGTAGGCATGCCCTTCAAAACAGTGAATCAGGAGAAAACTTAAATTGATTATGGTGCCTTCTTTCATTGAGCTAGAAGAGAAAACATAAATAGGTCTTCTTTAAAGGGATACTGTCATGGGAAAAAAAAAATCAAAATGAATCAGTTAATAGGGCTGCTCTTAAATCCATTTCTCAAAAGAGCAAACAGATTTTTTTTATATTCAATTTTGAAATCTGACATGGGGCTAGACATATTGTCAATTTCCCAGCTGCCCCAAGTCATGTGACTTGGGCTCTGATAAACTTCAATCACTCTTTACTGCTGTACTGCAAGTTGGAGTGATATCACCCCCCTCCCTCCCCCCCCCCCCCCAACAGCCAAACAAAAGAACAATGGGAAGGTAAACAGATAACAGCTCCCTAGCACAAGATAACAGCTGCTTGGTAGATCTAAGAACAACACTCAATAGTAAAAACCCATGTCCCACTGAGACTCCTTCAGTTACATTGAGAAGGAAGAACAGCAGCCTGCCAGAAGGCAGGCAAACATCACATGACCAGGGGCAGCTGGGAAATTGACAAAATGTCTAGCCCCATGTCAGATTTCAAAATTGAGTATAAAAAAATCTGTTTACTCTTTTGAGAAATGGATTTCAGTGCAGAATTCTGTTAGTGTAGAACTATTAACTGATGCGTTTTGAAAAAAAACATGTTTTCAGATGAAAGGATCCCTTTAAATGTTTTAAAATGTTTACATTTTAATTGGTGATATAACATCCAAAAGGAAATTAATCATATTTTTTTCCAAACATCCTTTTATATCTAAACTTGTATTCGTTTTTTTTTTTACAGCAACAAAATCTTTTAGCACACATATTTCAATTGTTTTATAGATTGCCGTGGATCAAATAATGTATGACATTAAGTTAAATGAATTAAAAAAGTAGTTCTTCCACCTACTCCACAGTGCAGCGGGACTTTATCAGCCCTTGTGCAATTCAAGCATTTAGGCAGTGGATATAAAAGTGTTCCATTTCAAGTTCCATTTGAAGGTCCAACATTTGATCATGGTCCCCATTTGAAGGTCCAACTTTTGGTCAGGAACCAACCTTAGCTCATAGAATAAGTGCTGATTTAGGAAAATATGGTCATTCAGTCATAGTGTTCAAGAATACCTATGATAGCAAATACATATTCACTCCAAATCTCCCCGTAACTGTCCCTCAAGCTGGAATTTCAGATGTATCTAGGAGAGCAAATATTCATTCTTTCCCTAACTCTCCTTCAAGCTGAGCTTTCAGATGTATCTAAGAGAGCAAATATTCATTCTCACCCTAACTCTCCTTCAAGCTGGGCTTTCAGATGTATCTACTTGAGCAAATATTTATTCTCTCCCTAACTCTCCTTTAATCTGGGCTTTCAGGTGCATATGAAACACAGAAAGAAATCTCCAACCCTCGGTATAACCCACGCACTGGTGTTGACCAAAAAAAGAGAAAGATTACAGTTCATGGATTGCCTTTAAAAATAAGTGTTACAAGAAAATGAGCTGTTAGTACTGTACCACACTTTGCCTGAAATATGGAAGCTCATGTGCCACATCAAGGCCCCTCGTACGTCCTACGCTGCCTATTGGCATTCAAAGTCTGTAGTGTATTTAAAATCATGTCCCCCACCAAACAGGTGTGCATTGGATGGGAAGCGGACAGTCTAGGGATGACTGCAACAGGGTAATATCCCTAAGGATAGTATTGGTTATTCCATAGAAATGTTTTTTTTAATGGTTTCTGTCATGGGAAAAAAATTGACAAAATGCATCAGTTAAAGGGGTGATTCACTATAGCATATTATAGAATGGGCAATTATAAGCATCTTTTCATTTGGGCTTCATTATTTATTTTATATAGATTTTGAATAATTTCTTCTTCAGCTTTCAAATGCTCTATAAAGCTACACATTTATTGTTTATTACTCGTCTTTGTATTCAGGCCTCTCCTATTCATATTCTAGTCTCTTATTCAAATCAATTTATATAGTTGGTACAGTAATTTGGACCTTAGCAACCAGATTGCTGACATTACAAAGTGAAAATTGCCAATTAAAAAGCTAAGTAACTAATTAAATAATAAAAAATGAAAACCAATTGCAAATTGTCTCAAAATATCACTACCTACATCATACTAAAAGTTAACTCAAAGGTGAACAACTCCTTTAATAGTACTCCTCCAGCAGAATCCTGCATTGGATTCCAAAGTGCAAAAAACATTTTATTAGATGGAATTTTGACATCTGACATGGGGCGAAACATGTTAGTTTCTTAGATGCCCTCAGTCATGTAACTTGTGCTCTGATAAACTTCAGTCACTCTTTACTGCTGCTCTGCAAGTTGGAGTGACTTCCCCCTCCTCCCCCCAGCAGCCCATCAGCAGAACAATGGGAAGGTAACAGATAACAGTTCCCTGTTAGATACTGTATGAGAACAGCACTTGTGACTCCTCCAGTTACATTGAGTAGGATAAACAATGACTTATGTGAAAGCAGTTCCATTATGAAGTGCTGGCTCTTTCTGAAAGCACAGGATCATGCACAATGACCTGAGATAGCTGCCTAGAGTCCACTATTACAGCTAAAAAAAGAAATTAAATGGAAGAATTAATTACTTACAATGTACATACCATAAGAATCATGACAGAATTGTTTTAATAAGACATTGTTTCCATCCTGTCACTAACCACAACTTGTCCATTGGAATTCAGTGGATTGTAATAGTAGAAAGTGCACAAGCAGGGGTGTAACTACCAAGGACCAGGCCCCCCACCCAAGAGAAGAAACTTTGGAGGGTCCTGGCTTGGCGCACTGTATCAGTCCCTACCTCCCACCCCACTGTCACCTGCCTGCGCTAACTCTGCTTCTTCGTTTGCGGCGTCTGCAGAAAAAATTAGAAGGCAGAAGGGGCTGGAAGAAATTCCATACAGTAGATCCTGCAGACTGGTCCCCCTTGTTCCCTGCCCCCCCCCGCCGCAGCCACAAGGTCTGCTGTATGGTAGTTACGCCAGTGTATACAAGACTTCATTGATTCCCATTCATTTGCTCTGAGGCAACAGATTATTGGGTCACTATCATTATTTCTAGGCATGTAGAACTTTGTGCTGTTGAGCAATACTTCTGAAATATTCATATAATATTAGGTATATAGTACATAAGACATGGTAGCGGGCTGTTGACCACTAATGTGAGTAAATAATAGGGATTTAACTAATCCGTGATATAAATATTCATCTAAATATTTGTCAATGATAAAATCTTAGTTCTAATTTGAATATTCAATATTTATATATCTTTTTATTCGTTTATTTATTTAGTATATAGTTAATTAATTCCATTAACACAGCTACATCTGTTATTAAGGTTAACAATATTAGGTATATATATTAGGTATCATATATATATATATATATATATATATATATATATATATATATATATATATATAAATGTTCACAAAGTACCTGCACTCCTTCCTTTTGGTATGGGTGGGTGCCTGGTCAGTCAGGGTATGTAGATTCACTTGAGTGATGTTAAAATAAACACTTGTTTGATTGAAAAACTTGGAGTGCTGGTCCATCTTGAATCTATATATATATATATCTATATATATATATATATATATATATATATATATATATATATATATATATATGTATATATATCTATATCTATATATATTTATATATATATATATATATATATATATATATATATATATATATATATATATATATATATACACATACATACACACACACACATATATATATATATATATAAGTAAGTTAATTTCCTGATAATGGATCCCATACCTGTATATGCATTGGGGTCATTTGGAGGGGCTCAAATCAATGGTCTTTTTTTTTTTTTTTTAAATAACAAAAATGACAGTGAAAACATTTCTTTTGGTTTCTCCAGAGGAAAAAAATTATCATAAGAAAGAAAATGTCCCTTTCTTATTCTAAAGAAAACCAATGCCTAGATCAGCACTGGACATGTATGTGAATAACCGGAAGCTGTACTTTTGGTTTCTAATACAATCTAGCCCTTTATGGAAGCAGGCTGACTCCTATAGTTGATAAAAGCAAATATGTGAAACAGAAGTAGGAGGGAGCTGCAGACACTTTTACTTTCGTTTCTGCTGATGCCTTATCCATGTGCCGGGGTGAGGTCTCAGCAGAGTACAAAGTGCAAATGATGGATGCAATCTGACTTTTGTTAGCACTTTGCAGTGTCGGACTGGGATGCCAGGGGCCCACCAGAAGATGTTAGGTAAAGGGCTCACTTTCCAAACTATTATACCTCCTCTCCTCAGTCAACCTCTCCTAGTGCGTGACGCGCAGCCGGGCCCCGCCCCCTCCGTACGGCCGCATTTAATAAAATAAATAAAATAAATCATTGGCGGTAACAACTTCCGAACTTTTGCCAGTTAAAGTAATATTTAGATGTGGATAAAACCTTGTGTGGGTGTTTGACACTGTGAGAAAAACAGATCATCATTTTGAATTTCAGAAATCTGTGTGTTATGGGTAAGCGCTGCTGTTCCCAAAGCTCAGAGGTGCTCACTAAATAACAATGTACTGTTAGCTCCGACTGCCCAGTAATGCTAAACTCTCTCATTATCGACTTATATGGATCCCACTCTTCAGTTTTACATTGTTTTAAACCACTTTCTATTCCAGAGCTGTTTTGTACTGGCAATATATGAACTTATAAAGGCTAATCCTTCAGCTACGATATGTCTTCTACCTCATTTTTATACTTTAAATATTTATACAGATTCAGAAGCATGAAGCCTTGCTATCACTTCTAATTTTTACAATTGTGGTGTTTATCTCAGGTGAATAGACATGATCATTTGTAGTAAAGTTCATAGTGTTTCTGGGAACGTACAGAGTAAGAGCTTTTAAATGTATACGCCATCATCTTTAGATACGAGATCTCAATTTTTCTCACAGTGCTCCTGATTCAGCTAATGACTGAAGCGCAGGCATAACAAGATATTAAAAAACAGTGGTTGGGGAAATTTCAACAACATCCATACTGTCAAATGCAGAGGGCTCCTATGAAATGAGCTTCAGTGTCACTGACTGACCATATAAAGGGTACTTCTAACTTTACACAGGTATATGGACTTCCCTCGGTCCCCATTTCAGTACTTTGGGTATCTTTGGATAATGGACGGTGCTTATCAGTGTGTGTGTGTGTATGGTCTGTAAATAATTACAATGAGTACATGCAGTCAAAAAACAGTCATAGGAGTCTAAACCAGGGTTGTAAACGTGTGATAATCCTATAGTACTCACCATCCTAAACTATTCCTGTTAGCGCACATTGTTATCTGAATATTTTGCATCACCAATATTTATAGTAGGGTAGCCATGCTCCTAATATATTCCTGTGTGGGCCCTTTGGTAGCCACAAATCATTTATTTGACTAAAGCTGGCCATATACAAGGAGATCCACTCGTTTGGCGATGTTGCCAAACGAGCAGATCTCTCCATGATATGCCCACTTTGAAGTGGGCGATATCGGGCTGATCCGATCGTGGGCCCTAGGGTCCAATGATTGGATCAGAATGGAGGCCAAACATGCGGTCAGATTGCGGGGATGCATCAACGAAAAGATGCGGCCGTGATCCAACGGGATTTTCTAACCTGCCCGATCTGCTTCTGGCCGACTTTTGGCCAGATGTTGATCGGAAAAGCCCATCAGGGGGCTCTACACACTTGGTATGTCGGCAGCTTTTATCGGCCTGTGTACGGGAGCCTGAAGCCTCAACTCACAAAGACAGTCTTTCTGGTTTTTAAAAATACATTCTCAACACCAGAGGATTTCAGATGGGAAGAAAAGGAGAAGCCGGCCTACAGTGATATGGCGAAGTAAAGTTGAGGCAGAACTAAAGCCTAAAAATTTATATGGAAAATGCAATATTATCTACTTATTGCACCAGCCTAATGTTTCAACTTCTCAATAGCAGAAATTCAAGCTTGACACTCACATGCTCAGTGGGCTCTGAGCAGCTTAAGCTTAGGGGTCATGACAAATGATCAAGCAGAAAATGAGGTTGGTCTGTAATATAAGCTGATGCTACAGGGCTGATTATTAACTTCTGATGCTGTCTGGTTTCTGTGTTGTCATGTAGTAATTATCTGTATTAATTACTAATCAGCCTTATTTTGGGACATTTCTATTCTATGTGTACTGTATATTGTGAGTGGGTCCCTAAGCTCAGTAAGTGACAGCAGCACAGAGCATGTGCAGTGAATCAGCAGAAAAGAAGATGGGGAGCTACTGGGGCATCTTTGGAGACACAGATCTTTACTGCTAAAGGGCTGTGGTTGCCTTGGGCTGGTACAGAAGCACAAAACATAATGTACAACATTTCTAGCCTGCTTCTTTAGTTAGGCTTTAGTTCTCCTTTAAGAACTTGCAACATACATGGAGTGCAGTAACAAAATTGGCCAAAGAAGACAGAAGTGGAATTCTTTTCACGCCAATGGGCATGATCATATAAGACAATGACAATGGCTGCAAAAATCATGGGCTCTATTTATAATAGTACCCCAGGCAGATGCATTTGAATAAAGAGGAGCATGGGCCCAGAGTCCAAGGTATGAGATTACCAATGGTGGGTGGGGGGAGTTCTAACAAATTGGTACTCCCCTGCAAGTGATTAACCCTTTCATTCTACTTTAAGAATTCTAAATCAAATATAATTTTATAAACACCAAGAATGACGGAACTGATTGGATAACTTCAGCTATTGGCTGCTGCTGGATGCCAGGAGATATAGTACAGCAACAGTTGGAGAGGCAGTGGATGCAGATCCATATTTTATAGCTGCATTGGCATTGCAGAATAATAATGAAAATAAATATCAGTTATTGATTTGATTCACAGGGATTTGACTGCAAGGGATTCTTTTTCCCTTCAACGCTAGGACCCTGGCAATTACGTGTTTTATGTTTCAGCTCTTTATTCCTCTGTATACCTAAACAATGCTTAAATGCAGCAAAATGTAGCTGACGGGCATCAGGTTCTGTCAGCTTCCCAGAAGTTTCTCCCCACGTTGTATAATATATTCAGCCAGTTAGAAGCTATTGCTGGAGGGGAATGAAGAGGAAAGCTAATTGGAAAAAATGAAACTATACAATACCTGTTCTTAAAAAAAATGAAATTGTTTGACAAAAGCTGCAGCATGCATGAGCTCCTTTCCTCTAACTGTGTAATAAGAAAGAAAAGGTTTGAGTGAGCTTGTTTAACATGAATGGGGCATTTTCTAAAGCAAGAGAGAATTCATCTACTCCAGCATTTTCAACTAGATCACTGGCGGCGCACAGCTCACCCACTTGCTTCATGATAATATTTTACTCTGGGTACTTGTCAAAATTGAATATTAGCAAGTATGCAGAAAATGTATGTTTTTTCTTTTTGCTTCTAATTAAATAAAGATATCCTGTGTGCTAATTGCTGCAGGGCTAAGCAAGCATCAGTACCAAACAGATCCATTGAAAGGGCTAAGAAGCAGCAATATCAGCCAGGCTTCCATCCATCAGACAAACTAAAGAATAAAAAAATCTAACTGACCGGCATTCATAGCAGGGCAAAGTTTGCATGATGTCGGTTTGATTCTGACCAGGGTCCCACCTACCTATGTTTCCTCTAGGTGGCCAGTTTTCCTATTATACACCAAAAACATACTTGGAGTGATCCTGGGTGATATGAACCCTATAGGTGTGAATGCAATATGAAATAAATATAGATTTTCAGTATGTAGTTTCGTTTTTAGTATATAGTTTATGCAAAACGTGCCTCCATGGTGAGTATTGATCATGCTAATGTTGAGGGTTTTTCTTTGTTTATTTACACCTAGGGCCTTACTCAAACTTGCAAAAATTTTGATTCAGACCTGCGAAACATTTTGGTAAGAACAATTTAAAACAATAAAATATTTTTGTCAGTATCATTCGATGTTTCGTTACACATATTAACAGGAAAACTCCACTAATAGGCAAGAAACAGCACATAAATTTGCCAAGCGGACTTCACTAACCCCCATTTACAGGGCTCTCACTAAAAGGCCTATTTATCAAAGGTCGAATTTGAATTCATGTGAATTTTTTTAAACTCAAATATATTCACAATTCAACTGGAAGGTTATTTCAGAAAAAATTAGAATGTCCAATATACAATTGAATATTAAAAAAAATTCAAATTGTATTTGAATTGTATTCGATTCGAACAAATTAAGTTTTTCTCTGAAAATAAAAACGTTAAATGTGAGGAAGGCTGTTAACATCTCCAAATGGCTCCTCTGCCACTGACTTGTACATGAACTCGGCAGGTTTTGGCAAATATTCGAATTAGGACTGTTTCATGAGGTGTGATAAATCTCACATTTAAGGTCGATGTGTGATAAATCAATTTATGAATTTTGACACCAAAAAAAAAATTTGGTGAAAATTTGCTCAAATGGAAGAATTGCCAATATGTTTTTCAAAAGAAAGCGGCGACACCCATTGGAGATTTCAAACAGCTTTTTCCACATCACAAGGCACTTTCAATTTTAAAGTTAATTCTTCTGGAACCAGAACAGACTGGTCCACTGGCAGTCTGCAAATATATAGGAAACTTGTGAGGTAACCTTTAAAATCGCGGTAATGGTGGGGACGCCTGTGCCGAATCTTCTTTGATGCTGCACTTGCTGCTTTCGGGCTGCATCTGACGTCATTGCACTTGGCATGAAATCCAAATATTTAAAGGCGCCATAGCCCAATATAGGTCTATTTTCATAGTTCTTGGGTGCAATTTCTAGTTGTCTTATCTGTTCCTAATCTTGCCTGTACCTGACCATTCCTAGTTTGTTGCCTGTCCTGACACTCTCTTGGATCCTATTACTATACTGCGATATTAGTGCTATTGACTTGGTCTGTGACCTCGACTACGCTCTTGTCTCCTGATTTGGTACTGTGCTGCCCAATTGGTATAGACTCAGCCTGTCCCTTGATCACGTTCCTTGTTCCTCTAGTTCAAGTTTGGTTCCCTTGCCTGCCCAGAACTTCCTGCTCTCACTATGGGGCAAATTCACTAAGATGCGAAGTTGCGCCAGGCGTACTTCACCACTCTTCGCCAGGCGTATTTTCGCCAGCGCTCCGCCAATTAACTAAAATCCGAAGTTGCGCACAGGGGTAGCGTAAGTTTTCGAAGTTGCGCTAGCGTTAATTCGCCAAGCGAAGCGAAGTTTCGCTAGCGATGGTTTATTTACACCACTTCAAATGCCTAGAAAACCTTCAAATCAGCAAATAAAAATTTTATTTGTGCCCACTGTCTAGGTAAGTTGCCATGAGTCAGGAAATGTAGGGGAGAAGGAAGGGAGCCCCAAAAAATTTTTCGATCTTTTTCAGCCTATCACCCATCATGTAGAAAACACGCCAGCGTTTTTTGGGACTTAGAAAATGTTTTGACTTTTTTTGAAACAATCCCTATCTACTCTATTGCGCTTCGCCAGGTCTGAGGTGGCGAAGGAAGTCTAGCGTAAAAGGTAGCATTCAGTACACTGCGCAAGTTAGTGAATTTGCGTAGTTACATCGCTAGCGAAAATTCGCCTGGCGTAAGGGTGCGAAGTAACACTAGCGATATTACGCCAGCGTTCGTTAGTGAATTTGCGCAGTAGCGAAAAATGCCAAACGCTAGCGAATTAACGCTAGCGTTCGGCACTTCGGCGCTTAGTGAATTTGCGCCTATAACTCTTACTATGACTATAAAAGCTCACTACTGGCAGCATCTGAGTAGTGGAAGGCTCCTCCTGAAGCAAAAGGCGGCAGTTATAGGCAGAAGGCTGAGTCGAGGCCAGGACATAAGGGCTTAGGAAACCATTTGTAGCAAAACTGCTCTTGGATAGCGTCTCAGTCGCTATTAAAGGTATTGTTCACCTTTGAGTTAACATTCAGCATGATGTAGAGAGTGATATTCTGAGACAATTGGTTTTCATATGTGGCATTTTTAGCTTTTAAGAGACTGGCATATGAATAGGAGAGGGTCCGAATAGAAAGCCGAGTAATAAAAAGTAGCAATAACAATACATTTGTAGCCTTAGTTTTTTTAGATGGGACCAGTGACCCCCATTTGAAAGCTGGAAAGAGTCAGAAGAAGGAGCAGGGCAGCCATCAGGGGGGAGAGTTGTAGGGGGCCCCGAGGGTAAGGGGAGCCACGACACACTTACTTTCTGAGAGCTGCTTCGGGAAGGCATGGACGTTTAAGGGGCCCTGGCCACCAATTTTCTTAGAATGTGGGGGGGGGCCTGGCCACCATTTTTTTTTCTCATGTGGGGTCCTAGCCTCGAAAAATAAATATACACGCACTCCTGCAGCCGTGACAATTGAGGTAAAAGTAGTAGCTTTATTCCATCATGTTAAAAGTAGCGTCCTAACGCGTTTCGTATCAAAAGATACGTAATCATAGGCACTTGTTTGCATGCAGTGGTTACAGGTATTTAAACATAATTGAAAGTGACGTCCATATTAACCTTGCATAGGTACTTTCAATGGACTCAAAAGTAAAAGCAATTAACTCTTAACAATCAGGAAAGGAAAACCACAGAGTAACTTTTCTTATACAAAATGTCATCGTGTGAGGAAACACTTAAATATGTATCACCTTAAGGTATACATCAATTTAAACTATACATCAATTTAAACAGACATACGTGTCATAAAAATCAATTTCCTTTCCATTGAAAGTACCTATGCAAGGTTAATATGGACGTCACTTCCTTCAATTATGTTTAAATACCTGTAACGGCTGCATGCAAACAAGTGCCTATGATTACGTATCTTTTGATACGAAATGCGTAAGTACGCTACTTTTAACATGATGGAATAAAGCTACTACTTTTACCTCAATTGTCACGGCTGCAGGAGCGCGTGTATATTTATTTTTCAAGGATTGGTTTCTCCTAAAGCTACGGGTTCGGGGCACGGCACCCGAGCCATTTGACAAACTTGGTGAGTGACAAGCATTGCTGAATTTCTACCGTATTTGAAATAGAATTGTTCCTCTTCAAGTGAAGGGCCTAGGGTTTGGACACCCAGGCCATCCCGTTCCACTCGGTGAGAATTACCTAGTGGTTGCCTGCTTTTTTTGTTGTTGGTTTTTTGTTTATGAGCTTCATGCCCGTTTTATTTGAAGTGTTTAAATATCCAACAATTTAAAAGCAAGCTTATAGGCCATTAATTAGTTGGTCCATTTAGAGATTTGAGCCAGCTATCCATTTTTGTGCATGTGGGGTCCTAGCCACCAATATTTTTTTATGAGGGGCCCTAACCACCAATATCTTTTTATTTTTTATTAACATGTGGGAACCCTAGCCACCACTATTTTTTTTGTTTTTTTTACTGTGTGGTGGGGGGCGGACCTGTGGGGTGGGGAGGGCAGACCTGTAGGCGGGGCTTGCGGTGGGCGCAGCCCAAGGGGCCCAGGAAATGTTGTCGTATAGGGCCCTGTAATTTCTGATGCCGGTCCTGAGAAGGAGGCAAATAATTAAAAAAAATATATAGAAATGATGAAGATCAATCAATAACCTGCTCTAAAAGTTAACTTAAAGGTGAACTACCCCTTTAAGGCAAATGGTTCTTGGAAAATGACTCACTCTCTTTAAACTTTTCTCCTTAGCTATGTCAAAAACTGCACAAGCTCATCACTTACTTCCTTGGTGTTACTTCATGAACAAAAATCTCCCGTCCTAGCCCTGTAACCAGTGACTTGTTTATTTATACCTCCCAACATTCCCAGCTGTAGACCTATAATGGGATGTTGGGAGAAACAACTGTATAGCCTCATGCTGCACATCCCTGCTATGAACAGTAATGAACATCCATCTCTGATATAAGAGAAGAAAATTAGGCTTGAAGAGCTCATTGATTGCCATCATTTATTATGCTAATATAAAGCCCAGTAGTATATTATGATGTTATTTATCTGATGGTTTATTATATGAAATGTTCCCAGGCTTTCTATTAAATCTTCTTGTGTATTCTGTTTAGCATTTGATGCTTGGGTTTCGGACATTAATTCAGCTGTATTGTAGCTTTTCTCCCGGAAATTGACAATGAACTGGCCAGATGCTTTCCATTTGTTCTCGATGTTCTCCTTAAGCGCAGAAACAATGAGCTTTGTATTCCCTTATTTCAAGTGCATATGAAGCCATTAAGATGATTTGTTCATTATTTATTTTAGCAATTAGTTTCAATTCTGCCACTGAGATTTAAGCTGTGCTACTGTCTCTGTTACAGTTGTATGTTTATTAGATTTCACGCAAACCCTTGCACATTAGTTTGAAGGTAGTAAGTAGCCTGCAGCCTAGTTCAGGTTTGTTGACACACTTTACAACACAGATTTTTAAATGCTCATAAAATTTCATTAAGATAATGACATTTAGAGAATTTTCTTTTAATTCTTGACATGATAAAGGCAGCAAAGTGCAGTGCAGATGTATCTTGCATGACCATTCCGCAAACTGTAACATCTACTGCAAATATTTTGATATTGACCTTGTTTATCTGAATCCAATTGAAAATACACCTTACACTCTTCATAACAGGATCTCTGTTATATGCTAGAGTTTTTTATGTTACTGAACTGTTGCTAAAGTCTGATCTCACTAAAGGCAACAGGGGAACCAAGACAACATGAAAACCCTCTTCATAACATAAGTGCAGTGGAATAATTAGTTCTATATGTTATCCGTAAACCCATTATCTAGAAAGATCCAAATTACAGAAATATAGTCTTCCATAGACTACCTTTTATCCAAATAATCAAAATTTGTAAAAATTATTTACTGTTTCTCTGTAATGATAAAACAGTACCTTGTACTTGATCCAAACAAAGATTATCTTATACCTTATTTGGAGGCAAAACCAGTCTGTTGGGTTTATTTAATGTTTACATGATTTTCTAGTAGACTAAAGTTATAAAGATCCAAATTATGGAAAGATCCATTATCCAGAAGCATTCTGGATAACAGTTCCCATCACTGGTTTCATTATGTCACAAAAGGAACAGATCTTTGCTCATTTTGGCTAACAATGTATTTATTAAGACGTAGATCAGTAATGCTAGGAATTGTATACCCATAAAAAGATAAACAGAATGCAATTTAATGTTTTTAATTTGGGGATCCTGCCAAGAAAGCTCAAAAATTCGGGAAGACCATCTCCAATAGATTCCATTTTAACCAAATAATTCAAACTTTTAAAAAATGATTTCCCTTTTCTCAGTAATAATAAAGCAGTCCTATGTACTTGATCCTAAAAGATATAATGAATCCGTATTGGAGGTAAAACAATCCTATTGGGTTTAATAATATTTAAATGATCCCATACCTGTACTGAAATGCACCTCCTGCTCTAGAGGACACATTAATACAAATGATAGCTTTTCCTAGTATAGCTTGTCTACTGGTAATTGGTAAAATACACACTGCCACTATCAGATCAATGCAAAAAATTATTCTATATTTAGAAAATTATTCTGCACAGATTCAGCAGCACAGTGTCTGATTTTACATAATATATGCATAAAGATGTGTCAATTAAAGGGCACCTGTCATCTGAATTTTTCCTCCACCAGAGGTGCAGACTAATAGAGTCAACACTTCTGGTGGGGAAAAAAATTCAGGTGACAGGTGCCCTTAAAGCACCAACAGAAGCACTAAATTATTAGAGAAGGAAAAAAAAGCCAGGGTTGAGGCAGGCAGCTATTAACAGAGTCAATGTCAGGTCTAGGACAAAAACCAGGAGACCAAACTAAAAGGTGACAATCAGAATGGGAACAGGAGATGTAGAAACCAGAACCTTATTGAGAGTCAGGAAAAGAATGCAAGAATAGGGTAGAAACAAGGCTAATTACAGACTATGTACCTATACTAAATGACTAAGACCTAGGCACTAAATAAGGGAATGTCAGACCAGGGCTTTAGATGTGGAATTGGTACTTAAAAGGCACCAGCATGTAATTTCTAAAATAAATGAGCATGATGACATTTCCTGTGTGCATAATTTCCTGAGATCCTCACAAATTCATAGCAAAAGCTGAACAATGTTTGTTATTATATGAACAACCACAAGTCTGAAGATAAAATAAATACAAGAGGTCCTCTGCACTCAACCCATTATCAATATATTTAAGACACAGAGACATTTTGTGCATATTGGTACTGAAAAATGCCTTACCCTTTAAACAAAACAGGGATTGTTTGTCCATATATTGCAATATATTTAAGCTGGAAGAAAAAAGTCATCCCATATCTACGCTCATTTTTCATCTGATTCATTAAGAATTCTATTGCTTCTTTATACATTTTACAAAGGGACTAAGTTTTACCTGCAACTTACTAGCTGCTTTCAAAGTAAAACTGCCAAACTTGGCTGCCCTTTTATTAGACACCAGTGGGATCACCTGACTATAGCTGGGAGGGGTGGGAGCTACAACATGGAGCTGGTCACTGCTCCTGTATAACTATAACAAACAAGGGAAAGTTGTGCTCACCACTAATTTTTAAAACCATTAGGCGGGGGTGCAATGAGGGTGTGACCACAAAAAACATATAGACAAATACAAGAGTCCTCCACTCAACCCATTATCAATATATTTAAGACAGAGACATTTTGTGCATACTGCTACTGAAAAACGGCTTACCCTTTAAACAAAACACTGATTGTTTGTCCATATATTGCAATATATTTAAGCTGGAAGATAGAATGTTACAGTTAGCAATATTCTTTCACAAGGTGGGCTTTCTAGGTAAAATATTCTTCATTATTTGCCAGTATTCATTTCCTATGGCTCTGGGTACCCAGTGTTTTCACTGATGTGATATTCTCAGGGAGAACAATGGAGGTCAAAATGCCCTTTCTTGCTGACAGCTGCTTCCCATTTATTTCAGTGGGAAATGTATTGTCTACAGCAGATGCTGGTGCTGACAGGCACAGATCTCTCAGGAACACTTCGATGTTCCTGAGATGTCCTCGCCAGACAGTGCCAGCATGTACCATAGTTTGCGTATTTCAAACAAACGAGAAGCGGCTGCCAGCAAATAAGGACATTTTGGCCATCACCATGTACCCAGCTCCATGAGCACAGCATTTTACAGCTCTGTATAAATAACACTGTAATATAAAACTTTGGAATATGTTTGCATTATATATATATATATATATATATATATATATATATATACATATATATATATATATGGGATCCTTTCTGAATTACATAACGTACATCTCATTGGGGCAAATTCCCTAAGCGCCGCAAATTCGCTAGCGACCGATTTGCCCACTTCGCCAGGCGTATATTCGCCAGGACAACGCTAGTTTCCTAAGATGCAAACTTGCATCCAGGGCGCAGAACATTGGCGAAGTTGCTAATTTGCATACGGCGGGAAGTGAAAGTTGAATGGACCTATATGTTGCAGCAAATACATTACATTACACAAGGCCAGGGAACCTTTATAAAATAAAATTATCACTTATTTTATTAAAATGTATTATTATTGTTATAATGCCCTACACATGAGCCCAGTGTATAGTTTATGTGCCATATGTTAGGAAATGTAGGGGGGAACCTGGGTACCCAGAAATAAATTGACAGTCTTTTGCAGGCTATCACTCAGAAAAAAGGAAATGATGCCAGCGTTTTTTTGGGACAAAAAATTGAGGAGGTCCTATCCACTCCATTGCACTTCGCCTGGTCTGAGGTGGCGAAGGCAAGTCTGGTGAAAGAGGTAATGTTCAGTAAAATCCGCATCTTAGTGAATTGGTGTTTTGTGTATCTCTTTTACTAACTAGACAAATCTAAATCACATGCAGTCATAGCAACTGTTTGGTGCAGAGGGAGAAAGAACATGCACTACTACTGTCAATGAGTAATAACATCTTACTGCTGCACTTGTCAAAGTAACACAGACACACTTGAGAATATTTGCCATTTGCCATATGCAATATTTACAGCTGCAAAAAAAACCCCTCTAAAATGTATTTATTCATGTATGCATACTATACTTACTATACTGATTAGTTCAGTGGGAAATACACATAAAATATAGATGTTAAAGACCTAACACCACATATTGACTTACAGAAGCTGCAGATATTCTCTGATGTTTTATTCAGGGTTGTTAAGACCTTCAGTCAAGAGACAGGCAGTTAAAAACTAATTTCGTTTTAAAAAAGGCACTAAATAAACAAGAGGAAAGCATAAGAAATACAAAATATGAACAATAGGAAATCAGAAATGTCAAAGCCAATGATAAGTAATCTGTCATATGGGTCAATATCTAATCTGAGGTAGGATAGTCGTTCTTTGTAGATCAGCATTGTATATGAAACATGTCTTTCCTTTGGATCCAATGCCAACACAAATATTAGAAAAAGGACCATATTTACCTTCCCTGTCAAGACTTTCCTTTATCATTAGAATATCTTCTTCCTTTGGAAAAATCTAAGTTTAGCTCAAAATCCATGTTACAAAGGTTGATCTTGGGTGGTTCAGGTGCACCTCCAATCATTTAAACAAGCTTTGGAATCTCTTTACAATCCGTGAATTGAAACATTGAAGCTAGACTCCAAGAATATGGCTCTTACCTCAACAGTAAGAAGATCAATGTAAATACAACTCTGGAGAGCAGACTCTGCTTCAAAGATCAACCTTTGTACTATTTGTTCTTAGAAACCCACCAGCATACCCTGGACACTCCATTATTTAACTGTTTTGTCCAGTAGAAATTGACACCTTACCAATTACAAATAAAATAAAAATCCAGCACAGTATAGCAACTGCAAACAGGAAATCACCTGTGTGTTTATTGTGTCCTTACGCAATGTTTCAGGGCATGTGCCTTTCTCAAGCATATAGATCCATTGTGAAAATGCCTTTTGTGTGAAAATAAAAAATGAATAATATGATTTTAACAAAAGTCACAGTCCAAAAATCTGGTTAATAAAGTTAGTCCGATGGTAAAGTTCTTATTTAAGGTCGGGTAACCACACAATTAACTGCCTTACCATAATTAGTGCGGGAAAAACATTACCTTTCCCTATTTTCTAGGTAATCAATATTCATTTCTGCAAAAGAAAACAATTAAAAATATGCAACAATTTACTATAAAAACATGCCACATTAACATCTTCATTTATTCCATGTGTGTCTTTGCTTTGTAAAAACTAAATCCAAAAACACCCCCCTTTGGAACAGTTGTAACCCTGTTTTTTAAAGATGCCTTTAAATCTGTCCCTTATTGGCAAATCCTAGTTCAAAAAAAAATGTTTGGCTGGAATTAGGGTTGCCACCCGGCCGGTATTTTACCGGCCTAGCCAGTAAAACACCTGCCAAGGCCGGGGCCGGTATTACAAATTTACGGGCAATGTAGCTGCCGGTAAATTTGTAATACCCTTAAAAAGACCCCCTCAGCCAGCCCCCAATACCTTGTAAAACTTACCTTGTTCTTCGGTTCTTGTCCTGGCCGCACTGTGGTCCCGCCCCTTTGCGGCATAACCCCGCCCCCTTGACGTCACATCACACCCCCTTTTTGTACCCGCCCCCACCAGCCGAAATTTTTTTTTGGGAAAAGGTGGCCACCCTAGCTGGAATAGTTTCCTCTTCCTTCCTCATTCATTCCCTTAAAACTCACAACTAGAGGGTTTCAAATTCCAAACAGCAAGGGATTATATATATATATATATATATATATATATATATATATATATATATATATATATATACAAGTTAAAATTTTTACTCATAAGTGCATATACGAATACAATTTTTTACCTGTTTCACCAAATTCCCAGTATTGCTGGTCTTCTTGAATGCTACATACACTTTTTTTACTGTGCACCTGGGTAATAAACAGTTAAAGCAGTATGCCACCCTACGGAATATATAAATATGTTAGGGATGCACCGAATCCAGGATTCAGTTCGGGATTCGGACAGGATTCTGCCTTTTTCAGCAGGATTCTTATTCGGCCGAATCCTTCTGCCAGGCCGAACCGAATCCTAATTTGCATATGCAAATTAGGGCCGGGAGAGAAATTGCGTGACTTTTTGTCAAAAAAAAAGAAAGTAAAAAATATTTCCCCTTTCCCACCCCTAATTTACATATGCAAATTAGGGTTCGGATTCGGTTCGGTATTCGGCCGAATCTTTCGCAAAGGATTCGGGGGTTCGGCCAAATCCAAAATAGTGGATTCGGTGCATCCCTAATATATATATATATATATATATAGATATATATATATATATATATATATATATATATATATATATATGCTGGAGAGGTGGCAATGTGATTATGTGATTGCTGTAAAAGAATTAAGGAGACATTGTTTTATAGATGAATATGTAACTTTAGTTTCAGCATCTTGCACAAATAGACTACCGTATGTCACCGTTAATGATTGTGTTACCAGCCGTTCTTTTTAAACATACCACGTTCTTTCTTCCTATAAAACACCTCATTCTGTACCTGCAAAGCAAAAAACCATTATTTAATATATCATAGATGTTGAAATCCTGTTTGGGTCTGCAAGATTGTTAGTACATTCTAGACATAGTGTCCTCTCACTCCTTTCCTTCCCAGTGTGTTATCCATCAGTTCACTTGTATCACTGGACTAATAATGACTTTGTATTTGAATTAAAAGCTGGAAAGAGGCAAAAAAGGACAGCAAGTAATTTAAACCATATAAAATAAAATATGAAGACTAACTGAAGAGTTGCTAAGAATAGGATGCTCCATATGATTAAAAGTTAAAGTAGCTGTTAACTTCCCCATTAATAACAGGAAGACATGGGCCCAGAGATCTCTGTCTTATAGCCAGAGATATAGTTTTTGGGTTAAGTCTGGCTAATAATAATTAGTGTAATGTACTGTTTCCCAAACCCAGAACTAACACCAAGGTTCCGTTCACAGCTCATTCTTCTGCCTATAGCACACGCTATTCGCTTCAGGAGGAGCACTCTGCTACTTGGATGCTGCCAGGTCTTAATGTGAGAGGGCAAAGGAGAGAATTCTGGGCAGGCAAGGGAACTAAACGCAGGGCCCGCTCTGCCCATGAGGCAAGGTGAGAATCTTGCCTCAGGCGGCACGTAGTGGCCAGTTACCAAGGGTGGCAAAAAGCCGCCTTTGGTAACTTAAAGAGACAAATTTCCTTTTTATAAAATGAAAATTTGTCTCTTCTAGTGCAGCGAGCGCAATAGCGCTCGCTGCACTAGCGATGCGGCCCCTCCTCCACCCGCTCCAACGCTAGAAGTTAGAAGAGCGGAGCAGGAGGAGGGGTGGCATTGGGGCTGCTGCCTCAGGCGGCAGCAGCCCCTGAAACGTGCCTGACTAAACGTGTACAAAAGGGACGGGGAACAAGCTGGGTCAATACCAAACAGACAGTGTGGTACAGAATCAGCAAGCAGAACCGTAGTCAAGGTCACAGGCTGTAGTCAACACCAAACAGTAGCGTGATACAAAATCACGATCCGAAGAGCGTTCAGATGCATCGTTTCCATAAAAAATCTGTAGCAGCATGAGTCTATAGCGCATCGGTGTGCAAAAGAAGAATAATCGGTCTAGCGTGCCTCTCTGCCGCACCACTATACCACCAGGTTTTCTCACAATTAGACTTTTTTCAAGCCCCTTCAATGAGTTCCAACATTTGTCCTTAGTTCACATAAAAGATGAGAAGTATAGGAGAACATTGTTTCAACATTGAACAAGTGTTTCAGCCTAAATCTCATCCTAATTGATCTTCAATCTAGCCTTTTAGATGTATCTAGAAAAGCATGTCTATATCAATAGCATTTAGCAGGTATTTGTTTTCTAACAGCAGAATGGTACTTTGGCTGCCCCAAGTCACCAGGACTAAACTGTGCACTACATGTTATATTACTCCTTAAGAGTCTTTGATGGGCACCTTAAAAAATCGACTGGAGGTGGAAGTCAATGTTTGTGAAGAATTTAAAAATGTAAACATTTTGTTAGGCAAATAATGCTTTGGTTGAATGTGTATTTCAGTCCATAGACAACCCAATGTTAGCCAGCAAACAGTCCCATATTGTGATTGTGTGAAAAGTGCAAAAAAAAATATCTTTTTAGAAGAAGATTTCTTTGAAAGCAAGCTGGCAGCCTTCAGGCAAAAATATAGACAAACATTTGGCACCAAGACCTAAATGATTGCTTGTTATGCATGGCTGGCACAAACGCTCATCCTCCAATTCATCCAATCTGCTGCAAATAATTATTAAGCAATAGTAAGAAATTAGCGGTAATCAAAGGTTTAATACATACAATTTCAATTATTTAGTGCTAGTTTCATTACAACTATGAATACTGTCTCAGAGAAAAGATTCTCAATGTGTAGTGGTACATCATCATGGGTGCAGGGGTTTCTGATTAGCATATGCAAAAAGCAGAAAAGTGATTTCCTACAAATAGCACTTAAGTAGTGAGGATACCAAAAACAGTGACCAAAGCTCCATCTCATTTGTATGTTTATGTAAGGATTTGCTCCCCTGTTGTTTAGCGTAGGGGGAATTACATTTCATGCAGATCACTAAAACGCAACAGAACTTAGATTGCTATAGAGCTGAGTCCTGATGGAGAGAATCAAGAGAGCTAGATATCCAGAAAACAGGCCTAAAGGTGGCTATACATGGGCAGATTAAAGATGCCAATATAGGTCCTTTAGACCGATTCGGCATCTTATCTGCCCATGTGTGGGGGTTCCCGACGTGTCCTCCCGATTGATATCAGGCCAAAAATTGGCCAGATATCGATCGGTCATGTTTGATTTTTTTGTACAATCCAGGACCACATTGGCTAGTTGATGTGCTCCTGCGACCCATTGGAGCCCATTCATAGTATTGTAATTCGATCGTTCGGCCCCAGGGCCGAACGTTCAGATTCACCCAATATCGCCCAGCCGTGAGTGGGCATATTGGGTTAAGATCCGCTCGTTTGGCGACCTTGCCAAACAAGTGGATCTTATAGTGTATAGCTGGTCAACAAACAGCCAGGGGTCAAGGCAGGAGTTAAACAGACAAATCCAGAATATATGTCTGGTGTTAGGAAATGGAATCTCAAATTCACCAAATAAGGCAGCTAGACCTAAAACCAAGCACAGAGGACAATTTCCAGCATCCTTTGAAGATGAAAGGGTTGCAAGCCATCGTGTTTCCTGAACCTTCTACCCAGCCTACCTGTCAGTGAATGTGTGTGGAGGTCTGCAGGGCAAGGAGATGTGCCACCCTTATGAATAGTTTTATAACACACCAGTAACTATAGTTACAGAAACTATTATTCTAAATGGAATCTATGCAATCTTTTTCATTTGCAGTGCAAGACAGGGCCTTGAGATTAATATCAGGCTTCACTGGTAGCATAAAGGTTACTCTTCTGCAGTTTGCAAGGATTAATCACGGTATAAGACATTTCTCGTAACACAAGATCGCCCTCAACCATATTCTAATATACTGCGACATCAGCGAATACTGCCGGTCTCCAAATGGATTGTTCTGCATAACAGGTTAATTGTTATATTATTTGCTTCAGCACGTCTTATTTGGCTGACAAGATGGATTAAAGTCAATGAAACCCAAGGGAAAAGTCAACTGCTCTGCCAAAATCCTATCTGTCATCAAAGTTATTCAAGTGAACCTGTTTTTCGCAATATAGCCTTTGCCGGCACTGCACTCGAAAGGGTTGCCTATGCCTAATCAGTGGACATTCTCTCCATTACAGGCAACTCTGGAGGCTTGTGCTTTTTCTTACATTTTAATGTATTATTTCATCTCTATTTCAATATATTCTGGTGTGTATAAATTTATAAAATTTGGGGTTTTTGGGCAGTAACCCAAAAAATTTAGTGATTTGGATGCCAAATCTGAAAAATTTCACAATTCGAGTTTACACTCAATTTTATTGATAAGATAAATTCGTGGATGGACGTTTGGTCGAACTTAGTTTAATAGTTTTAATAAATAACCCCCTTAGTGTGTTATAGAATGGCCAATTCTAAGCAACGTTTGAATTGGCCTTAATTCTTCCCCATAAAAAACAAATGCTCTGTAAGGCTACAAATATATTGTTATTTCTACTTTTTATTACTTACATTACTATTTAGACCCTCCTCTAATAATATTCCAGTCTCTTATTCAAATCAATGCATGGCTGCTAGGGTAATTTGGACCCTAGCAACCAGATTGGTGAAATTACAAAATGGAGAGCTGCTGAATAAAAAGCTAAATAACTAAAAAACTACAAATAATAAGAAACAAAAAAAACAAGAATATCATTCTCTACATCATACTTAGGGGCCGATTCACCAAGGGTCGAATATCGAGGGTTACTTAAACCCTCGATATTTGACTGGGAATTGAAATCCTTCGTCTTTGAATATCGAAGTCGAAGGATTTAGCGCAGATAGTACGATCGAACAATCTAAGGATTATTCCTTCGATCGAACGATTAAATCCTTTGCATTGAACGATTCGAAGGATTTTAATCCAGCGATCGAAGGAATATCCTTCGATCAAAAAAACTTAGGAAAGCCTATGGGGACCTTCCCCATAGGCTAACATTGAGTTTGGTAGGTTTTAGATGGCGAACTAGGGGGTCGAAGTTATATTAAAGAGACAGTACTTCGATTATCGAATGGTCGAATAGTCGAATGATTTTTAGTTCGAATCTTTTGATTCGAAGTCGTAGTCGAAGGTCGAAGTAGCCCATTCGATGGTCGAAGTAGCCCAAAAAACACTTCGAAATTCGAAGTTTTTTTACTTCGAATCCTTCACTCGAAGTTAGTGAATCCGCCCCTTAAAGTTAAATGTGAACAACTACTTTAATAAATAAGCAAATATTTTAGTTTTTTAATTCTTCAATGTAGTTTAATTCTTCAAAGTAGGAAAAAACTCTAAAATGACTCAAATTGGAATTTTAATAAAAAGGTCTCTATATTTGCTACATCATACAGTTGTATCTTGTTTTCCCACATGAGAATTTCCACCCTATCCTGTATTTTTTTAGATTACTTCATAGATTTACTTTCAACCCCATAACCCCCGACGCTTCTTTAGTGAGTCCAAGTTACTCAACTAGCATTAACATCATATTTTTAAACAGTTGACCTTAGTGCTTGGTACTTTTACTCCTATGTCAAGTTGTTAAGAGCTTTTGGTCATTCTTTTGCAGACAGAATACTGACTGAGAACAGTATCCTTCTCCTTAAAGCACAAAGCAATCAAAGGTTACACAAGGAGAAAATATCAAGCATAAAAGAATATATTTTCCACACTGTGGAGATAAGTGCACATTAATAGGTTTTCTTTGGATGAAGAACTGAGAACAAATTGTACTTATTACAGTTTGATTCTGAGTGCACTAATATGAAACAATGTGATTGGAGAGTGTGGCACAGAAGGAACAATTCTTCCTTCTTGTTAAGGATGTCTGCTTCGTCCTCAATAGCAATGCTTCAACGGCAGGTAGTGTATTATACAGTTTAAGGAACATCATGTCAAGCACACAGTGGTCAAGTCAGGACAGAAAATTAAATAACTGGTCTCAGAGACCTTTTCCTTGGGAGAAAGTGAATATCATTAATAAGGACGACTGCAAAAAGTAAATACCAGCTGTGGGGTTAACAGCTTTATTTACACCACTCATCACTTGTAACGGCGAAACTATTTAAATATTCATGATAATTTGCCTTTTGGGGAACTTTATCTTATTTATTAACATTGTGGATGGCTCATTTAGTATGAAAGTTTAGCTCCGGAATGTTGCACCTCATTACAGACATTTAATATAAATGCTATAGTAAAAATTGTGATTATATGGGAAATCAGAATTTAGGGAGGAGTAAATTCAAGGAGGGCTCCTAAAACCCACTGTAACTTCTCTTGACTACACCTACAGAAGCAATGGGGCAGATTTATCAAGGGTCGAATTTCATCAACTCAAAATTCTAATAAAAAAAGACCAATCAAAATGTATTAAAAAAAAATCGAAGTTTTTAACTTCGTGTGAATAGGCTGTATTGGAATAGTTCGAATCGAAGTTTTACGAATGCGATCGAATTCGAATTGAAGGATTTGCCCCAAAAAACTTAGATTTTGCAAAGTCCACCAAATGGCTCCAAATAGGTTCTAGGAGGTACCCCTTAGGCTAACACAGCAATTTGGCAGGTTTTAGATGGGTAGTGGTCGAAGTTTTAAAGAGACAGTATATGATCAGTTCATTTTCTTTTGTCAAATAGTCGAATTTTGGACTATTTGATAGTAGAAGTACACTAAAAATAGCTTGAAAATGTAATAAATCTGATAAATCTGCCCCAATGTGTACATATGCTAGGCAAAAATTTGCTGTGACTAAACTCCCGATGGGTGAGGTTCAGGCTGGCTACCACAAAAGAAACTTCGGGACATTCCCTTCCGCTCTCCCCACCTGCAACATCACACTGACGGCTTCCAACATCTGAATTTATAAACTCATGCCTGTCCCTGTCCTGCCTAATCCACACCATTTTCATGAAGTGTGGATTAGTATTGGAATATGCATTTGCAGGGGATCTAAAATAGGCAGCTTCCCTTACTGTGTAAAATGTAACCTATTCCCAATGGGAGGTATTTGTTCCTACTGGCCCAGAGGCTTCATGGATAATACTTGATATAAAAAAGGAGGAGCAGCCATAGTCATCCTCTTTGGACCCCCTTCATTTTGATGGGATGGATAGCTAGTATGAGTCTAATAATAATTAAGATTATGTGTAGAGAATGGTTCGCAAACACCAGAAACTGACCCAGAAGAGACTGAGGCAGTTCATTGCCAATAGATTAGCCACAATAGTGCAAGCTGGAATGCCATATTTATACTGTAGAATACTTGACCATACCTGAGTAAACAGCTCTAGAAGCGTTATCTGTTTGTTTAGGATAGCAGCTGCCATATTAGCTTGTTGTGACATCACGTCCTGCGTGAGTCTCTCCCTGCTTATTTATAGCTCTGAACTCAGATTACAGCAGGGAGGGGAGAAGGGAGAAGAGCAAACTGAGCATGCTCAGGCACTAGCCCTGGAGGTTTAAGATGAAAGAAGGAAGTCTGATACAGAAGTCTATGTGTACACAATAGAAGGAAAGAAATTCAGTGTTTCTTTTGCCAGAGGACTCAGAGCAGCATTACTTTTAGGGTGTACGGGTGTATTTATATAGACCTTTCTGATAAAGCTTACTTAGTTTTATTTAACCTTTCCTTAAATAAAATATTGCATAATACATTTCAAATACCATTTCCCAAATCCCCACAGCCAATGGCTGCACTTAAAGACAAATAATCCTCCAATAAGTATTCCGGCTGACCTGCAACTGGAGTTGGAAGCTTTAAGCACATTTTCCCAGCACTTAACAAATCACAAATTCAAAATCCTTTACCCTTTGTCAAGATTCCAGTGTAACTTAATGTAGAAAAAAAGGACATAATTATCCCTTTATGTAAAATAACAAGATGTCTGACATCAGCATTCTCATTGGCCAGTTATATTTGTTTTATTTTCCTGTGTCTATAATTATATTTTTCGGCAACTTCTATTGTTGGCTTTACAATTACTTAAGGGGTTGTTCAACTTTGAGATAACTTTTAGTATGATGTAGAGAGTGATATTCTGAGATAATTTGCTTTCATTTTTTTATTATTGAAGGCTTTTTATTTAGCAGCTCTTCAATTTGCATCTTAACGAGTTTGGTAACTAGGGTCCAAATTACCCTAGCAACCATGCATTGATTTGAATAAGAGACTAGAATATGAATAGGAGAGGCCTGAATAGAAGGATCAGTAATAAAAAAAACAATAACAATACACTTGTAGCCTCACAGAGCATTTGTTTTTTTAGAAGGGACTCCGCAACACCCATTTGAAAGCTGCAAACAGTCAGAAGAATAAGGCAAATAACTATAAAATATAAAAAAAGAAATAATGAAAACCGATTGAAAAGTTGCCATTCTATAACATAATAAAAGTTACCTTAAAGGTGAACCACCCCTTTAAACTGGTGCTTTAAAAGAATCTTTTGGGTATTGGATTAGTTTCGCTGAGGAGTATAAAAATTCAGTTGAATCTGAAATCTGCTAAATGTGATTCAACCAAATTCCAAACAGAATCATGGGTTGGGTGGGGGGATTCCCTACTTTATGCGGCCCATTTATTAAAACTCAAATTTATCTGCTCAATGTTTTAAAAGGGAAAACTTGAATTTTTCAAGGAAAAAAATAGGACATTATTAGAGATTTATTAGTAGAACCCTTATTTTACATCCCCTGATTTAAAGTTCCCCCCCATTTTACCTTGTTGTTTTGTGGTCGCACCTATATATTATGCATGATTCATTTCCCTGATTTTAAATTTTCCTGGATTTTGCACCATTTTTTTCTGGTCCCCTGAAAAATGTAAAATGGGAGTTCTGCTGTAATCTGAAAAATCCGAATATATGAAAATACTCCATCTCAAACTTGTCGAGGTCATGTAGAAGTCAGGGTCTGACTGGAGCATTGGGGGCCCACTGGGGCTGTGACAAGGGCCCTCCTAGCAGTCACCCGGGGCCCCCTCTGGAAATCCAAACTCCTTGCCCCCTCCCCCAGTGCACATGTGTGAACGCCGGTGCATTGTGGCTTATCTATTTGCTTGCATTTGCTTGAAACCGGATGCGCATGTGCAAAAAAAATGCTGAAACGCACCTATGCATCAGGGGGGGCGACCCTGGTAGCGGGTCTGGGCCCAGTCCAACCCTTGTAGAAGTCAATGGCAGATGTCCCTGAAGTTGTTTTTTGACATATCGATCTGCATTGGATAATCTGATCAAGTTTTCGCACCGAAAATGTGATCAAATTGCGTTTTCAGAGTGTCAGTCGTACATTTCAAATTACTGCCCCGATCTTGTCACAATGTTTTCCCAACTTTTTCAAGGAAAATTATTGGTAAACGAGTTCAATTTGTGGAAGGGAGTTCGGTCGACTTTGTTTTAATAAAAAAATTAGATTAAAGGGGTGGTTTACCATTCAGTTAACTTTTAGTATGATATAGAATGACCAATTCCAAGTTAGTTTTTAATTGGTTTTCATTATTTATTTTTTATAGATTCTTTTATTGATTTGCTTTGTTCTTCTGACTCTTTCCAGCCTCCATATAGGGGGTTGCTGACCCCTTCTAAAAACAAATGCTCTGTAAGGCTACATATGTATTGTTACTGCTGCTTTTTATTCCTCATCTTTCCATTCAGGGCCTCTCCTATTCCTACATTGCCATTTCTTATACAAATCAATACATAGTTGCTAGGTTAATTAGGACCCTAGCAACCAGCTGGCTGAAACTGCAGACTGGAGAGCTGACCCTCTCCTATTCATATTCCAGTCTCAATGGTTGCTAGGGTATTTTGGACTCTAGCAACCAGATTACTGACACTGGAGAGCTGCTGAATAAAAATCTAAGTAACTCAACACCCTCTAATTGCAAATTGTCTCCGAATATCCCTCTCAACGTCATACTAAAAGTGAACTAAAGGTGAACTAACCCTTTAATTGGAGTTTTAGTAAATCAGCCCCTATTTGTAACTAAACAATCTGCTCTCCTCAACGAGTCACTAGATAAACAAGCACATTTGTTACACAACCTTCTCAACACTTGGAACAAGTCTCAGTCATGGTCACCTATAGCTGACAGGGAACTACAACTCCCCTCATGTTGTCAACTTGCAGCAGAACTACAGAAAGGACACCAAACATTCCCTGTAATAGTTTAATGGTATAGCCCAGTCATTATACACCTTATCCCTGAGCAAACACCGACGTTATCCCTCACACACCATGCGCATGCGCACTGCCTCCACTTGCATCCAACCCTAAAGCGCTATGACGCGCCCCAATCGGAGACAGTGTTGGGCAGCCGCGGGGCGTGTCCTAGGGAGGAGTCCGTTGTCTGACAGACGGAGGAGGGACGGAGCCGGGATATTGTCCTGCACATCCAACCGTGTAGGTGCTGAGGAAGCTTCGTGCGCATGATCCCTACATACAAACACATAAGGGTGCTGCAGCGGCTGCTTCCTAAGGAATCTCCCATAGTTTGTATCCGCAGTGCAACCCCCCTGCTCTCCCGTGTCTCCCTTTCTCCCCTTCTGAGTTCCCAAACACAATTTCCCGTGAGCCTGGGGAACTTGCAGCCCAAATCCAACAGCCACAGCAGCATGTACCAAAGCAACAAGAAGAAAAGGCTATGGAAGGAGGAGAAAGGTAGCTACCAGCTTCTTGTTCTCAGTGATTAATGATGGAGAGATACACTCACCCCACCCCCACCCACCCAGCATCCATCCCTCTCCCACCCCCTCTCATTGTGCCATGCTTTTGTTCATCTCCTCAATCCCAACCTGTGGCTCTTGGGGCATGCTGGGAGTTGTAGTTCAGCCTTAGGCTCTCAGGTTGGACATAGCTGCCAGCAAGGGTAATTGCATTTGCTCACCAGCCTCATAGGGGGGACAGGGTGTGGGTAACAGTAACAATTGTTAGATATTTTCATTTATAGCCCTTATGTGCCACCTGCTGCCCTCCAGCTACAACTTCCCATTTGTTCCACAAGAGTTGTGGGATGGACTTTCCTCATTTCTGTAACTCTCCATTTCAACCGCTTCCCTGTAACCCCGGGGCCTTACCTGTACATTTAAATTGTAAGCTCCGCTGTACAGGATACACCCCCTGTGGCATCTGAAAGAAAACAGACTGCCAATCCCAGAATCCTTTGGGAGGAGAGCACTTGGTGTATGCACATGTCTCGCACTGTCGTGTTCTGGCTTGTGACACTACTACACACACTTGTTTCATAAACTACAACTCCCAGCATTCCTTGTAACAACAGTAAGGGAGCCACCAGGCTTGAAGTGCCAGTGTTACAGACATGAGGAAAGAACAGCATGTGTGTGAACTTTATTACCCCTTTAGCTGTGGGTTCTGCCAGCAGAGTTTGTGTGTGACCGTTTGCTTATGCCACATGTGACTTTCCTCTATTCGTTTCCTGGAAACACTTCATTGTAAACTCCAAACAGTCCATTGTAAACTTCATAAACTGCGCAATAACCGGTCTATATATCTATATATATTTTACTTTATATTATATCATGTAAAACAAGGCACTCACAGGTCTTAAAATATGGGGAAAAAGAGCGAGAGTTTATTTGTTATTCCAATGTTTTGGTCTTCCTTGACCTTTGACCTTGACAAAGGTCAAGGAAGACCAAAACGTTGGAATAACAAATAAAATTTATCTTTTTTTCCCCATATTTTAAGACCTGTGAGTGCCTTTCTTTACATGATATAATATATGACTTTTCTGCAGTGTGCACCCAGGCTTTTTCTTCAGCAAGCAAGGGCAGCTATTTTTCCTTTTTCTATATTTCTATATATATTTATATGTATATGCATTACTTGGTGCTCTCTCATATTGTTTAGCGTGTAGAAGTGTGTCATATAGCTTTTTTGGGGATTTTGGGAGTTTTAATTCAGCTTTTAGGAGATTCTGGAAGTTTTAATTCAGCTTTTGGGAGAATCTGAGAGTTTTAATTCAACTTTTGGGAGAGTCTGGGAGTTTTAATTCAGCTTTTGGCAGAGTCTTTGAGTTTTAATTCAGCTTTTGGGAGAATCTGGGAGTTTTAATCAAGCTTTTGGGAGATTCTGGGAGTTTTAATTCAGCTTTTGGGAGAATCTGGGAGTTTTAATTCAGCTTTTGGGAGATTCTGGGAGTTTTAATTCAGCTTTTGGGAGAATCTGGGAGTTTTAATTCAGCTTTTGGGAGATTCTGGGAGTTTTAATTCAGCTTTTGGGAGATTCTGGGAGTTTTAATTCATCTTTTGGGAGATTCTGGGAGTTTTAATTCAGCTTTTGGGAGATTCTGGGAGTTTTAATTCATCTTTTGGGAGATTCTGGGAGTTTTAATTCATCTTTTGGGAGATTCTGGAAGTTTTAATTCATCTTTTTTGCCGCCCCTGGAAACCTACCTGGCGCTCCACCTCATTGGAAGAGAGCCCCTGCCAGTAAACACCAAGGAGAAATCCTCTAACGTCTTCCCCCAAGCGCAAGGTGACTTTCCTTCTCCTTTAATTCAGCTTTTGAGAGATTCTGGGAGTTTTAATTCCGCTTTTGGGGGATTTGGGAGTTTTAATTCAGCTTTTCGGGGATTTGGGAGTTTTAATTCAGCATTTGGGGGTTTTACATGCTGGTGGCTCACCTTCAATGTGCTCTCATATTTTATATTAAATGACAACACAGTGTTATTTAGGGACACCCAATGCTTCTCAGCTCTTGCATTGTATATAGTAGAGCAGCCAGCTTCCCAGCACCTTGCTATGGTAGCGAGGCAGCAACATGAGACATCAATTATTAGAAAAAAAAGCTTATTTTTATATAACGGGTCCCATGCCTGCACCTTTGTTTGTAAAAAAAAAAACTGTAAATGAGCTGAAAATCGCCCCCTGATTTCTATCAGTTGGAAAGAAAAGTTTTACACCTTGTGTCCGTCTGCAACATATGTGCTCAGGTTTTTGCTGGAGCGACTGAGGGCAATGTGGGACTGTCTGCTACATTATTTTGTCTGCTATAAATCATAGCAGCTGAGCTGTGGTTGAAGTTAAATTAAAGTCACATAATACCTTAAAGGGGAAGTAAAGTCCAGGTTATAGTGCCATATTGGTATAGGGCTGTTTTAAGGCTTTCCTGGGCCTATGAAGAGAAGGCTTCTTGAAATTCTAAGGGCTCTTACAGACAATCGTTTTTAGCTTTGCTCTCCTGCGTTCCGGAAATAAGATTTCCTATTTCTCTGTAATAATAAAACAGTACCTTTTACTGGATCCAAACTACAATATAATGAAACTTTATTGCAAGCAAAACCAGCCTATTGAGGTTATGTAATGTTTAAATGATTTTCTAGTAGACTTCAGGTATGAAGATCCAAATTATGGAAAGATCCGTTATCCGGAAAACCCCAGGTCCTGAGCATTCTGGATAACAGGTCCCATACCTGTAGTAAAATGGGATATTGTAATAAAATTCCACATCGATATAATAGTACATGTAACCTGTATTGCGTCTCTGATTTGCATATGCTTCAGACTTAATCAGTATTGATATTAAAAAATATATTGTTATTATTACATTACAATTCTGTTGCTCATTTTCCATGGGGATTAGAAAAGCGTCCCTCAACCTTTTTTGGCCCGGGGACTGAGTCGGGAGGGGGTCGGCATCCAGTTTGACGCGATGTGTTAATTGGTCTCTAGGCTCAGCGGCCCAGTTCAAGACTGACTGCGGCTATGGGCCGTGTCCCGGCAGTTTTGGATCCCTGGATCATACTAATGGGAAAGTTTATTTTTCTGTAGACTTCTTTTTTTAACATTTCTCTGAGAAACTTCCCACATACCGCTACTTAAATGAAATGAAATATTGATAACTTGAACTGCTTTTCTCATTAGCATTAAAGCTGTGCTTGAAATAAAAGGCAAAAGTAAACAGATTCTCACTGACTAGACTTTATAGGCAAGCGGCCATCTTTTCTACTGGATGGAACTATTTGCACACTTCAGATCCTGAGCACATACTGAGCATGAGTTGCACAGAGAGTGTCAAGGAAAGTGTAAGTAAAATGTTGACCCTGTTTCTTTTGGAATGTTGACATCTCGATTTTCAGTTGTTCCGGCATTTTATTGTTAAAGATCTAGTTTGTGGTGCACTTGCTGGTGATGAGGACTTCCCGAATATGAATCTCAGAGATGCATGAATCCATATTGGTGGCAAAACAATAATTTTTTAACAAACCGGGGAACTAGCGCGAAAATGAAAATTTAATATAAGCTTCATCATGCTGAAATAAGACGCTTTCTAAATATAATCAATTAAAAATTCTGTTAAAGTTCAGAAATAATCAAGTTTATCGTCACTATCCTGCGCTCAGCATCTGTTTCTCTTTATTCTCTCTTCATGCAGTAGTTGGGTGTCAGATAGTCATTGCCAGTTAGATCCAATATATCTTATAAGGGGGCTTCATTTGCCTCGAAGATGTATTAAAGCTCACTCTATTCAAATCACCAGACATCATGTCTCTCTACATGCAGAATTTGTGCAAAAGGCAGTTATTTTGTTAGATTTTGTACTGGAATCAGTTATTAGAGTGAGCTCTAATACATCTGCTAGGAAAGGAAGTCCCCCCTATAAGATATCTTGGACTCAACTGCTGCTTGAAGACAGAATGAAGAGAAACAGATGTTAAGAGAGAATTCGCGAATATAAACTTGAATATGTCAGAAACGATGCAGAATATTTAATTTATTTGTATTTATAAAGTTTCTGATTTCAGTATGATAAAGCTTATGTCACATATCATTTTCACGATAGATCTAGAGATTCACATTACGGATACAGCCCTTATACAGAAAACCCCAGGCCTCAAATATTACGAATAATAGATCCAATACCTGTATGTACAATAGCAAAAAAGAACATAGAAGGGTTGGCGAATGAGAAAAATCTTGCTAAGCCTCTACCTTATAGGGCCCTGCCTGAAACTTTTTATATCTCCATTGTGCATCATATCAGTGTTCTGGCATTTGATCCAGACTGTGTGGGAGTGCCCTTTCCTTTACATGCTGAGCACCAGAGGCCAGGGCAGGGCACGTAGTGTTTGTAAGTAGGGATGATAAGTCTGCCTTTGAAAGATTAGTTCACTTTAAGTTATCTTTTAGTATGTTATAGAATGGACAAAACGAAGCAACTTTTCCATTAGTTTTCATTTTATATTTTGTGTAGTTTTTAAAATTATTTGCCTTCTTCTGACTCTTTCCAGCTTTCAAATGGGGGTCCACTGACCCCATCTAAAAAAACAAAGGCAACAAATTTATTGTTATTGCTACTTTTTATTACTCGTCTTTCTATTCAGCCCCTCTCCTATTCATATTCCAGTCTCTCAAATCCATGCATGGCTGCTAGAGTAATTTGGACCCTAGTAACCTGATTACTAAAAACTGCAAAATGTAAAGCTGGTGAATAAAAAGCCAAATAATTAAAAAAACACAAATAATAAAAAATTAAAAACTATTGCAAATCATTTCAGAATATCCCTCCCTACATCATACTAAATGTTAATTTAAAGGTGAACAACCCCTATAATATGTATGAATGTATGTATATTTTATTTCTATAGTGCACACAGGACTCGGGTTGCTAGGGTAATTTGGACCCTAGCAACCTGCTTGCTAAAACTGCAAACTGTAAAGCTGATGAATAAAAAGCTAAATAACTCAAAAACCACAAATAATAAAACATTAAAACCAATTGCAAATAATCTCAGAATATCCCTTTCTACGTCATAATAAATGTTAATTTAAAGGTGAATTTAAAGGTGAACAACCTCTTTAATATGTATGAATGTATGTATATTTTATTTCTATAGTGCACACAGGACTCGGGTTGCTAGGGTAATTTAGACCCTAGCAACCTGCTTGCTAAAATTGCAAACTGTAAAGCTGATGAATAAAAAGCGAAATAACGCAAAAACCACAAATAATAAAAAATTAAAATCAATAGCAAATTGTCTCAGAATATCCCTTTCTACATCATACTAAATGTTAATTTAAAGGTGAACTACCCCTTTAATATGTATGACTGTATGTATATTTTAATTCTATAGTGCACACAGGACTTTACAGCAGAACAGCAAATGAATAGATCAAACAGGGGTCAAGACAGTTATAAATGCAAAGTACAGTTACATTTAAAGATGAAGTTCTAAATGTCAAAAAGAGGTCCCTGCCCGGAAGAGCTTACAATATAATATGGTGGTAATTTATTAAAATATCACAGTCCTGTAAAATGGTCCTGCCTCATGTGTGTTCAGTTTGTTAAACCAAGTGCCTAATGCAATATAATGTGTGTAGTCTGCACTTGAAAGACATCACCAAATAGCAGGGCATCACAATTATTTTCTGTTACTTGTTCTCGTTTAATTGCAAGAAAAAAATGTGCTGAAAGTGCTGTGATAACATTGAGGTATTGCGTCTCTTAGGGTACACCATTTAAATCAGGCCCCAATGGTCCTTTCTTGACTGGCTACCCTGGGCCCCTATTAGAGTATAGTTGTTGGGCAGGGGGAGGGGCAAACAACTAAAACTGGGCCAAGCGTGTCGGGCAAAAGATCCGCCTGTTAGCGAAATGCCAAATGAGTGGATTGTACGGTTTGTCAGTTTAAGGTATTTCAGCAGGACAGTAATTCAGTTCGGAAGGGGGTCTGGAAGCTAAAATGTTTGAAAGATTCAGAGCACATCCTTGTGAGGTTCTAGGCATCTGTATTTTCTTTAAGCTCCCTCTGTGAGCTCAGCAGGTAATCTTTTCTGGTATTGTGGAATGCCTGTGACAATAACAAAAACTAAAATCTGTACAGGTTGTAGAATAGCATTTTCCAGGGGTCTATAACTTGCAAATTACAGAGAATCTTTACACTCTTTGTCTATAGGTGAGATACAGTTACCCATGGAGCTATCTAACTACAGTAGAAATATAATAGGACATGTAAACAAATGTGCTTTTCCAATTTTTTTTGCTGTATCAAAGCTATTACCGTATATACTCGCGTATAAGCCGAGTTTTTCAGCACCCAAAATGTGCTGAAAAACTCAAACTCGGCTTATACGCGGGTCATACCTCTGTCCTTCCCTCTGTCCTTCCCTCTGTCACCTCTGCCCCAGCAGGACTGCCTGTGTCGCCGCCCGGAGCAGGTCCAGGAGCTCCGGGCGGCGCGTCCTTCCCTGCCGGCGTTCGCTTTCAAAATGGCGGCGCCCATGGCCGCCACGTGGGTAGCGGCGCCGGCCGCTACCCACGTGGCGGCCATGGGCGCCGCCATTTTGAAAGCGAACGCCGGCAGGGAAGGACGCGCCGCCCGGAGCTCCTGGACCTGCTCCGGGCGGCGACACAGGCAGTCCTGCTGGGGCAGAGGTGACAGAGGGAAGGACAGAGGGAAGGACAGAGGGAAGAGCAGCCAGGGTGGGGAGAGCGATGCTGGGGCAGAGGTGACAGAGGGAAGAGCAGAGGTGACAGAGGGAAGGACAGAGGGAAGAGCAGCCAGGGTGGGGAGAGCGACAGATGGGGGGGAAGTGGCAGAGGGAAGCAAACATGAAATCCGGGCAGCCCCTAGGCTTATACACGAGTCAATACATTTTTCCAGTTTTCTTAGGTAAATTAGGTACCTCGGCTTATACACGGGTCGGCTTATACACGAGTATATACGGTAAGCTGTTTATTAACTGCTTATATAACAAATTTTGTAAGAAGAGTGCCAGCTGTTGGTCAGTTCCTTTGACTGTACAGTCACATTCAAAAGGAAAACGGAGAACTGCTCTGATGTTGCTCTGATCTCTTTCCTGAGCAGGGCAACATCAGAACAGTTCTCTCTGTTTTCCTTTTGGATGTATATATATCTCTGTCCGTACAGTCAAGGACATGACCACCAGGTGATGCTGCTGTGACAAAATTCATTATTTTAGCATCTAATTAACCACTTAATAGCTTTGAAACAGAAAAAAATGCAGATTGCATAAGTGCTTATAAAAGCACCCTGAGGAATTTTGCATTCATTTTACATATACTTTGACAAAAAAAAAATCGATCTCATATATTTGCACTTTTAATTTTTGTATAATATCAGAAAATGTAGTTTCTTTCCAATATTCATTAATTACAAATGTTCAGTGGTTATAAACGTATTTGTTATTGTTCACATCAATAATCCCTTTCTCGTTTAGAAGTCTGTTTTTCTACAGGTCTTACTCAGCTTGGTTCTGCTTCGTTGCCAGGCTCATACAACTTGGCAACCTCCCCATCTTTGCCATGTCAGGTTTTTGTCACCTTTCAGTATAAAATTCAATCTAATTGGCATTCAAAGTAGTTTTTAACTCTCTCTTCGCCATTGAACTTATCTCCATATACTCAGCAAACTGCTTGTTTCACTTCTACCAATCTACTACGCAACTTCTCACTCATTACCTCTTCACATACTCAAAATAAAGACTTTGCTAGGGCTGCATCCCTTCCCTGGAATGCCCTTCCATGTTTAATCCAACTTTCCCCCAGTCCATCTGCCTTTAAATGATCTCTTAAAACACGTTTCTTTAAAAAAAGTATACCCTTATCTAGCCTAGCATTTCTTCAGTATACATTACTGCCACCTGTTATATGGAATGCTCAATGTCACATCTCTGTTTGCTCCCTCCTTATCTTCCCCATCCCCACACTGTGTCTTATACCCCTTCTCTCTTTAGATTGGAAGCTCTATTGAGCAGGGCCCTTTTTTCCTTTTGTATCTACTATATATTTGTATGTAATCTATTTGCATAGAATTAGATCTTCATTATGCAAAAAGCTAATTTTGCTGACTTCTCTAAATCAAGTTTCTTAGCTAAAACGGATTTGTTGCTAATGTGATTGATAAAAACTAGTCTCACTTTTGAAGATTGAGGCCTTGTAGGAAATGTTCAGAACTTGTTTATTTATATAGGGACTTGTCCTTTAAAGTGAGTATCTTGTGTAAAAGCTATCTTCGCTCAGCATTTTCAGGCCTAAAAGCACCGAGTCGTATGCGGCTAGGCCTTTCCATTTAAGTAAGCGCAAGCTGGGACTGGGAGAGGTGATTTCTGATTACTTTTCAGCCAACTAAAATATTCCAAGCTGAAAAACTCCCAGTGTGATATTAGCATCATGTGATTTGTAACCCCAGCAGTGTTATAGAGATGGAAGCAGAATAAAACTATTGTGTTACATCAACAAGGAATATACATGTAAAAGATGACACAATCTTTCTAGCAGCTACACACACAAACACACACACATACAGTATATATATATATATATATATATATATATATATATATATATATATATATATATAATTTGTCAAACTTGTAATGTAATGTACCTTGGGTGATAACTTTTGTGGTAATAGCAGAATTAACATAACTTCAAGTACACCCCACTGCTGAACAGAGTAACCACTTTGTTCAGTCACTAGGACAGCTTTTCTAGTTCTCAGTAGTTCATACAATTCTCCCCAGGGACTGCACCCTTCCCCTCTTGCAGCTTAGGCAACTGCTTCGCTGCTGACCCCTAGTTCTGCTCTACAGATCTGACATACCTCCAACTCATCTAACTATTTGACTCACCTTGACACCTCTCTGAGGTACTGTAGCTGACCTCAGTCTCTGTGGCATCATCCACTCTTATCACATTACATCAGCTGAAGAGGAATTGGCCTAGTGTTCTCTCACTTATATAGCCCACCTAGGGTAATGCCCTTCCCTTTTGAGTAAATCTGGCCATAGTGGTGCAGATGATAGCCTATGTCTGACGATCGTCCGTGCCAATCTTCTGACCTGCAACTAACCATTCAGATTAATATGAAGTAAAGAGAAGAAATCACACAATGCTCAGGCCATTAATTGACAGACCGCAAAGTTATGTCCGACATATAGTAGTGACAATCTCCCATTGATATAGTTAAATAGGAAGAGATCTTATCATTAGCCAATATAAATCTTTTAACCTGTCTGATAAATGTCGGGACACTGTACACATTGTCCAAAAATTGTACAAATCTTTTTTTCGTACAATGGAATCTTTGCGTCTATGGCCATCTTAAAGTGGACCTGTAACCCAGGCATAAGAAACATTTTCAAATTAAACATGAAATCTAAATTCTTTATTTTATTAAAGCATTCATAGCTGTTGTAAACTCATTTAAAAATCTCAGTGGTCAATCAAATATTGGCTGCCCCTCCTCTATGCCTCAGGCATAGAGGCGGGGCAAGCAATTACTTTCAATTTCCATTTAGCACGTTCTAGATGTTACTCCTCTTACACATTCCCCCAGTTCTCTTAAACATTTAATTGTGTAACCAGTGCATGGGGATGGACATCAGGTCCCCCATTCTGGTGCACAAACACGACACTGAGATGTTGCAAGGCTTGCCTTAATAACAATGTCCACAAAATGGCTCCTGCCTGCTTGCTATAATTATGAATTCCTAGACTGAAGGAAATAAGATTCAATTAATTTTTAAGTGTAATCAAAGTTAATTTTGCTTGACTAACATGATAAAATAGGATTTGGAATCATTTTTTTGGATGACGGGTCCCCTTTAACTTTCCACTACAACCTTCCAGTGCCCTACTGGGCCTGTGGAAATAATATCTTCTAGAAGATATTTAACCCCTTAAAAAACGTCCTGAAATCTTGTGTTGTGTTGAGTTCTTTGGGGCTTTGTTTCCTTCTTAAGTTGTGTCTAAATGATTTCATTATCAGCCGCTATATCCTCAACTATTTTATGCATTGCTTTGTTTATCGGCAGAAGTCATTTTCAGACCCACCATAATCGATAAGCCCACTCATATCCATTGTACATATAAATCCATTTACCAGCATATAAGTAGCATAAATGATTCAGAACTGTGTTATCAAAACCTGAATAGCCGGACTAAGGCTGAAGGTACATTTTGTGTTTGTTATTTTGCTTGGGAACAGCCAGTTCAAGTGGAATGGTCTCTTTTGGGCATTTTAAAATTAATGTCGGATATAGAACCCATGCATAAAAGTATCCTAATAATATGCTCTCCTTTTTATAGTCTCATTAGTGAGGGAGATAAGTCTACTTGTTCTGTATCTTTCTGCACTTTTGCTAATTTTGTCTGTTTTTTGAAGTTTTTTTTCTGTGCTATTTTTTATTATTCTTTTATTGTTAAACGGTACCATCCAGAACTAATTAAATAGTAGTAACACATTTCTTACTAAATCATGAGATGAAATATTCATAAAAAGTTTGTCTGTTATATTTTTTTATTAAAATTGATTAAAACCAAAGTTTGAGATCATCCTTTATAAAGCAGCTGCTCCACTTTGTATTCATTTTTCAAGTGACTGTATAATAGTAAAAATAGCCTCTGAAATATTAAATTTTTTTCTTTTCAGAACGGCTGTTAAATATGACACGGGACGAAAGACGCAAGGAATACAGGGAATACGTTTCACTGGATAAAATTCCATCCCTAATGGAAGAGCTGAAGAGCAAAGCATCAAGTGATGGTAAGATCCATATTTAATATTCATGATCCTGCTGGTGTTTATGCAAAGTGGCAAAATCTCCTTGTAGATCAAATGGTTTTTCTCAATGGTTAGAACAGTGATCCCCAACCAGTAGCTCGCGAGCAACATGTTGCTCTCCAACCTCTTGTTTGTTGCTCTCAGTGGCCTCAAAGTAGGGGTTTATTTTTGAATTACAAGCTCCAAGCAAGTTTCGGTTGCATAAAAACCAGGTGTATTGTCAAATAGAGTCTCCTGTAAGCTGCCAGTCCACATAGGGGCTACCAAATGGCCAATCACAGTCCGTATTTGGCACCCAAGGAACTTTTTGCATGTTTGTGTTGCTCCCCAACTCTTTATTTTTGAATGTGGTTCACGGGTAAAAAAAGGTTGGGGACCCCTGGGTTAGAATGTTATTTTTCATTGCAGGGAAAGTAGCATGTATATTGTCTTTATCTTCTGGTCTTCTGCTCACCAAGCTACTATCCATGCTGCCATGCAACTACTAGTGTTCATACAAAGCATGAAAAAGCTCTGTATATACGACGAAAGGGGAAAAGCATAATTTCCTGGCAATTTTTTTAAAAAGGGTAAATATAATTTTCCTAAGCTGCATTTTCAAAACCATAAAAATATGACTACTTGTAACAAATTTTTTTCACAAAATATTTAATTTTTCATAAACAAAATTCAAATTTTTCTTAGGATGGATAACTCGACCCGTAGTAAATTTGCCCCCCAAGTTTGTCCACATTTTTAAAAATGCAACATTGCTAATCTACAATCTAAAACGTTAGTTATTCTAATTTTAGCATAAACAATAATGGTACCCTGAAAGGCACATTCTGCTGTATAAACGCTACAGCCGATAATTACCCTCAATTTATTCATACTTCATAACCAGATTTTAGACGCTGGTTTTAGAGGAATTCAATGCTTAAGGAATGAAAAACATAACACCTTAAAAAATAATCAGGTTTTTAATATATCTTTTTTTTTTTTTTTTAAACATAGGCATGCCTTTACATTCTTCATTGGGATGAACATTTTACGATTTTCTGATTAAGTGGTCACCATGTGGCCAAAAGTAACTCGTCATTATACAAAAATCTCCTTTTAACCCCACTTGCCCCCTTTCAGTTAGCCTGAGAAAGAGAAATGGCAACATTGTCCGAAGATGAGTGGGATGAAAGCACTAGACCTGCCTAATTCAAAGTATTACAAGTATAGGATCCATTATATGGAAACCCGCTAGTCAGAAAGCTCAGAATTACTGGTAGACCACCTCCCATAAATTCCATTTTAATCAAATAATTCACATTTTTCTCAATAAAAAAACCCTTTGGGTTTATTTAATGTTAAAGGGGAACTATTGCGAAAATGAAAATTTAATATAAGTTTAATTGTACTGAAATACAATCAATTAAAAGTTCTGTATCTTTTCTGAAATAATCACGTTTATGTTTACTATTCTCCTCTCAGCATTTCTCTTCATTCTGTCTTCATGAAGCAGTTGGGTGTCAGATGAAAAATATATCTGATAGGGGGGCTCCCTTTCCTAGCAGAAGGGCTCACTCAAATAACTGATTCCAGTACAAACAAAGTCTAATAAAATAACTGCCTTTTGCACAAATTCTGAATGTAGAGAGAAAGGATTTCTGATGAGTTTTAATAGCGTGAGCTCCAATAAATCTACTAGTTAAAAGGATCCCTCCTATAAGATATATTGCATCTAAATGTCAATGATTATCTGACACCCAACTGCTGCATGAAGAGAGAATAAAGAGAAACAAATGCTGAGAGGAATAGTGAAGATAAGCCTCATTATTTCAGAAACGCTACAGCATGTTAAATTGATTGTATTTAGAAAGTTTATTCTTTCAGAATGCTGAAGCTTATATTAAATTTTAATTTTTGCGATCGTTCTCCATTAAAATTAGTTTTAGCAGACTTAATGTGTGGTTATGCAAATTATGGAAAGATTCCTTATCCTGAAAACCCCAGGTCCCATACATTCTGTAGAATAGGTCCCATACCAAGGGGCAGATTTTTCAAAAAACCCTCAAATTCGACCCTAGAAAGTAAAATCCTTCGAATATCGAATTCGAAGGATTTTAGCGCAAAAACTTCGATCAAACAATCAAATAAAAATCAAGGGTTAAAAAACCCTCGAATTTGACCCTAGAAAGTAAAATCCTAAGAATTCAAAGGATTTTAGCGCAAATACTTCGATCAAACAATCGAATAAAAATCGTTTGATCGATCGAACGATAAAATCCTTGGAATCGAACAATTTTGATCGATCGAAGGGTTTTTATTTGATGAAAAAAAAAGCAATGGTGTCACTTCTGTGTACTTCTGTGTAATTGTTGCAGTGGGAATTGTGCGTTTTTTATCCAAATGTTTTTACAATAAAACTAAAATATAAATGCTACATTTCTTGTAGAGTGCATCATGTTACTTAAAGGGCACCAATCATGACCAAAATCATTTACTAAGTAAATACACTATGTGAAAGTTCAAGAAATCCGATTTTTAAAACAGTTAGAATTGTTTGTATAATGTAAATGATCAGCTCACTATTCTTCTGCAAGATCTCCCCTATCTCCACTGTAGTTGTAGCTGAGGCAGCCATCTTGGATTTCACTGACTCCTCCTACCTACATCTTCCCAGCCAACTGTAGCTCTGAAATCTCGCACATGCTCAGTTGAAATTCCTTGTTGCTTATCAACCCTTCTAAGAGCTATTTTCAAATCAGCCAAACCTGTGTGTTAGCTGCTGTACAGTAGTGCTGCCACCTGCTGGAAGTTAGCAGGTGGCAGCACTTCTAGTGGATACTTCTAGTGGAGGAGTTTACTAAAACAAGGCATTCTGGGTAGAATACTCAAAGCAGTGTTACAATCTGAGCATGCTCCTGAAATTTGCACATTAGAGTCTCTGTTAGAGTCTCAATATGGCCTCCCTCAGTGAAAGAACCCATTTGACAAAGTAAGAGATTTTTTTTAAACCTGCAGTTTTTTCAAAAAACTATATATGTAGTTTGATTAAACGTGTTTAGCTTGTACTGGTCAGATTGTTAATATGTGTTTGATTTTGGCTGTGATAGGTGCCCTTTAACACTTTCCCATGCTAACAGAATAAAGCTGTTGGCTAGGGCGTTAACAGGCTGCTGGCAATTTACAGTTTACTTTTCGGCGGGAAAAGCGTGTTGCTACTTGCTGTTCCCAAGTCCGTGCTGAGGGGTGGCAGGAAAAAGGTTAAATATATAAAATTGTTTTTTTTTTCATTTTGCTGGGCTTGCAGGCACACATCACAAATGTGTTTAATCCCTGCTGAATGCAATAGACCTAGCAGGGATTCATTTGAGGAAGGATTAAAATATAGTTACAGAACAGAATATAGCAACAGAACCAACACAATGCAATTAAAATCGGAGCTATCTACATATGGCCTATTTGCTTGTATAGAAAACCACTTTATAGCTGGTCACATTTCATTTAAAGGGGAACTATTGCGAAAATGAAAATTGAATATTCGCTTCAGCATACTGAAATAAGAAACTTTCTAAATGCAAACAATTAAAAATTCTGTAATAATTAAGTTTATCTTAACTATTCTTAGCATCTGTTTTTCCTCATTTCGTCTTCATTCAGGAGTTGGGTGTCAGATGAATGATCCAATATATCTTATGGGGGGGGGCTCCTTTTGCCCAGAAGATGTATTAGAGCTCACTCTATTAAAATCACCAGACATCATGTCTCTCTACATGCAGGATTTGTGCAAAAAGGCAGTCATTTAGTTAGATTTTGTTTGTACAGGTTATGGGACCTGTTATCCAGAATGCTCATCGGGACCTGAGGTTTTCCAAATAACGGATCTTAATGTAATTTGGATCTCCATACCTTAAGTCTACTAGAAAATCATGTAAACATTAAATAAATCCAATAGGCTGGTCTTGCTTCCAATAAGGATTAATTATATCTTAGTTGGGGTCAAGTACAAGTAACGGTTTAATCACTACAGATTATTTTTAAAAATCTGGATTATTTGGATAAAATGGGACACAGGCATTCTGTAATTTGGGATTCTGAATAACGGATCCCATACCTGTACTGGAATCAGTTATTTGAGTGAGCTCTAATACATCTGCTAGGTAAGGAGCCCCCCTATAAGATATATTGTATCATTCATCTGACACCCAACTGCTGAGAGAGGAATAGTGAATATAAACTTGATTATTTCAGAAACAATGCAGAATGTTTGATTGTATTCAGAAAGGTTCTAACTTCAGTATGCTGAAGCTTATATTAAATTTTCGCGATAGTTCCCCTTTAATGAAGGCTTCTAAAGGTGTGCCAACCAGCAACTTTCTATTCGTGATCTAAATCATTTTTTGTGCTTTTGACATGTGAAATAATTTAGCAGGTGGAAGCTCTCCTCCAGCCAAGACTCCAGTTCCCAGAGGGCCTTGGGTTCTTTTTCACAGGTCTGTTGGCTTTTGCTCCATTGTTTCACAAGTCACAGTGCAGAGAATTTGAAGAATATAAAGGGTCAGAGTTATATGTGAATTACTCCATTTTCTCACTGAAGCAAAAGTCTTGACTTTTACATTATTGTGTTTTCAGTTTGCTGTGTATTGATTGTGGTGAAAACATAGCTCCACCCAGCCTACTGTGTTCAGTAAAGCCTTCGATTATACATATTCATAATCAGCCTTAGAAAAGTCTGAAATAACTTATAACGCTAGATTAGACAGGGAATTGTAGGTTAATATTGTGTCTTGTGGGGTATGCGTTCTTATGAAATAACTCAGAGTTACTGGAGTATTCAGGGCAGCCATAAGGCGCGGATTTCAGATGAGGGCGCCCGGAGGCCAGCGTCCTCCGGTGCCCCCTCCCTCCCACAAGATCGTGTAAGATTGCGCGCATTCGCATATTTTCTTAGTGGAGCACTAAGCATTTATCGTGCTTAGTGCTCCGGGATCGGGGCAAATACACCTGCGGCTGCCTGGCATGCCTCCCCTTAATTTTTGACGCCCTAGGCCTGGGCCTTTGCGGCCTCGCTGCAAATCCGGGCCTGGCAGCCATCAATAATCATAGGTCGTCATGCTACTAACTTAGCCTCTACCTCCTAGAGGGCCCCAAATATGAGTACATTTTTCAGCTGGATATAGCCTTCTAGTTGCCAAGTAATTAGTTATCTCTACATTTGCCACCTCTTAATACTCCTTCTGTTAGAGATGGAGCATGTCTCTATTTTGCACTGCATGACGAGTAGAACCCTTCATATAAAAAAAACACTATAAACATACAAGAACCCACCAGTCATTAGAACTGCCAGATCACCATACTCAGCCTCCGGGGGAGGTAACAGTTTGGACTGCTGTGGGGCAGTGGTCCTTAACATGTGTGTTGCGAGTACCATGATGCTCACCAACTGTTTGGATTTTGCTCCCAGTGGCTTCAAAGTAGGTGCTTATTTTTGAATTCCCAGCTTGGAGGTTTTGGTTGCATAAAAACCAAATGTACTGCCAAACAGTGCCCCCTATTGGCTGCCAGTCCACATAGAGGTTACCAAAACCAATCACAACGCTTATTTGGCACCCCAGGGACTTTTTTTCATGCTTGTGTTGCTCCGAACTCTTTTTACATTTGAATGTTATGGGTAAAAAAAAGTTGCAGACCCCTGCTGAAAGGGTTCCAATAATGTTGTGCTTGGGGGGGAACCTTGGCAGCAATATTTTTTCCTTGGGTCCTTCCTTCCCGTATGCTGGACACAGAGGGGTATATAGAAGATATATATGTGGCCCTGCTTGCATGTGCTTTCCTTTCTATGTGTAAAGTGACCTGCACCACAATAAAACATAAACAGATAAATAGCAGCATAAATAATTGGTCAAAGACAAATGCAGTTGCAGGACAAGAGAACTATTCAGTGTTGCTGTTTATAACTAGGTACAGAACTGTATGAGAAAATAGACGTGGCCAATGTCAGGTTCAATGTGCCAGGTTAGAGCGTGTGAGAAATAACTTTGCAGTAAATGAGTTATTGTAGCTTTGCTTCAGAAGTACTGGACTGGTTGGGCTCTGCAGGAGTGGCAGGTCCAAAGGTTATCTGCCCTGTAGTCGCATTGGTTGGCCACTTTCCAAAAAGCTTTGTGTGCAGAATCACTGTAAGGCCAAAGGTTTCCTTCGGTGAAGAACAAAACAACCTTTAAATGGAAAAGTAGTTAAAAAAATACGGGTATAATAATTTCTGGAATGATTTGCATCTGCATCTAAAACATTTAATTATTTGAATTTCAGAAGACATTTCTGTTTGGCAGTACACCTGGTTTTTATGCAACCAAAACTTGCCCCTAAACCTGAAATTCAAAAATAAGCACCTGCACCTGGGAGTAAGATACAAGGGGTTGGTGAGTGACATGTTGCTCACAAGCCATTGGTTTTGGATCAGTACATTAAGAGAGTATTGTCACATACTGGTTGGGGATCACTACTTTAGTGAGTATTGTCACATACTGGTTGGAGATCACTACTTTAGAGAGTATTGTCACATACTGGTTGGGGATCACTACTTTAGAGAGTATTGTCATATACTGGTTGGGGATCACTACTTTAGAGATTATTGTCATATACTGGTTGGGGATCACTATTTAAGAGATTATTGTCATATACTGGTTGGGGATCACTACTTTAGAGATTATAGTCATATACTGGTTGGGGATCACTACTTTAGAGATTATTGTCATTTACTGGTTGGGGATCACTACTTTAGAGAGTATTGACACATACTCCAACATTCATGTTTATTGCTTTGGCTGTAGCAAATAATGATTTGCTGCAACAAAGTCGGCTCTCGCTCACCCTGAATTAATTAAAGGCAAAGATACCTGGTGCGCTGAGGTACAGGTTCGGCCACCTCCCGTATGATGCTCCAAAAAAGAAATCCAAATGCACACGGGACTAATTGCAAGCAAGATGTGCCTTTGGATTTCTTTTTTTGAAATAATGTGATTGCAACAGTAAGCACTACCTTTTTATCCCTTTTGAAGGTGCTTAGTAAGTGGTTTCACGCGACTGTAAAAAAAGATTATAATAATGCAAGAATGGTCTAGACTAAACGGAATTTACTGTGCAATATATTTATATAGCACTGTTTATTCCAATACTATATAAATAGAGCAAACTGGTAAAAGTACAAAGAAAAGAAGAACATAACTATATTTAAAACTTATAAAATGACATTCAAGGTTAGTGTTAAGCGTTAAGAGACAAGAGGAAGGAAGTCCCTGTCCCGTAATAGGAGGATTGTGATATTCAGTGGTTGAGAAATTGCCTAATAAGAGCAAAGACTGAATCAGGTAGTAGTCAAACCAGGATAGAGCCTGATCAAAGTGCTGGTGTCCAAGGCATAGAACTCTTGACACGCACCTGCTCTCTACCCTCTATTTCTCACTTGCCTCAACAGTTTGCCCCCTTCTACACATCACACGTAGTCCCATTCCCTCTGGGCAGCGGGAGTAGAGGGTTTTGTTCAATAACTAGGGAGAGCAACAACAGACTAAGTACAGAAAGTCTTTTCAAGGAGAATATCAGTAATCCGGTAAATTATGGATATCGAATGTGTAATGGAGAATTTGCATTAGAAGGGATTGACCAGTAGTATCAGATGCAAATGATCATCATCATCATCATTTATTTATATAGCGCTGTCAAGATACGCAGTGCTTTACTGCAGTTATAGCAAACAGGGAATAAATGGTGGATAACAGACAAGGATTACAGAATACAATAGGGTTTACAAACTAAAAGGTTAGGGTACAATTGAGACATTAGGATTGTATAAACATTTATCAAATGATAAATCTATGGGGATTAGACTAGAAAAGGAACCTGACTTTGGCAACCCCTCATGCACACATTGTTCAGGTGTGTAATACAAAATAATAATAAATAAAATATTATTCTATGCAACTTTCTTTCTAGATGCATTTTTTATACAGGACCTATTCAGGTCAGCTACATAATCTCATGTAAATTGTATGGTATTTATTCAAAGCTACCAAAAGCGTATTAATGTTAGTAGAATACAGTGTATATCGGTGTTAATTCATTTTTCACTTTCTGTGTCAGAGATAAAGGAACTCAATTTTGTGTTGTGGAATTACAAATAAAATTGGTGACCAGAAAAATACAACACATCAAGTCAAGCCATTATTTTTCTTTTATAATGCAAACCAATGCTCGTAGTTTGGCCTATGCTAAATGGAAAATGTTGATAGCTGCAATACCAAGACTTTTTATAGACTTCTATACCATGGTCATTATCACCATGGAATGCACAAGAATCATGAATATCCTGTAAATTATATCCTTATAAACGGTGCTTAGTGATGTCATTGGTTATAATCGGAGCATAGTGATGTCATTTGTCACATGATTCACTGAAACTTGTGTATCAAATAATAGATAAAGTAAAAGTACCCCCTGTAGCAAAATATGAGGATATTAGAAGCCACCTCGGAGTTCCGTGACCTGTATAATTCGGCCTCGTGTTTTTATATGGTCATGGAACTCCTCAGTAACTTATAATATTTTTATATTTTATAAGAGGGGGTACTTTTTTCAGTATATCTCCTTCCTTAGCTGTCATATTGCCCTTTTCTTTTTTTGAGTCAGAAACCGTATTTAGCCAACTCTCTAGAAGTAGATATGGATGAAAACAGCTGGTAACGACTGGCCTAGTAGCAGCAAGAATAAAAACATTTTCTTATTGTCTCTAGAGAGAAATACAATAGAACCGGTACTAAGCACAATTGTTAAGGTTAATACAGTTTAGGACAAAGTTAATTTATCTGAAAGAGCTTGGTGACCATGTACCTGTCTGTAGGTAACAGCCTAAAATGAATAGCAGGTGATATAGAAGTATTTGTTGAATCATGGTAGACAAATGGTTATTATAAATAAGTTATATGTGGTACAGGTATGGGATCCGTTATCCGAAACCCGTTATCCAGAAAGCTCAGAATTAAGGAAAGGCTGTCTCCCATGGACTCCAAATAATCCAAATTTTTTATTTTATTTTTTCTATAATAATAAAACTGTATATTGTACTTGATCCCAACTAAGATATAATTAATCCTTATTGAATGCAAACCCAGCCTATTGGGTTTATTTAATGTTTACGTGATTTTCTATTAGAAGTAAGGTATGAAGATCCAAATCATGGAAAGATCCATTATCCGGAAAAACCCAGGTCCCAAGCATTCTGGATAACAGGTCCCATACCTGTATATATTCCCTCAAACATATAGGTTGTGATGAGAATTATTTTCTAAAGCTGGCCATACATTATAATATCCATTTATTTGGGGAGGTTGCCAAACAAGCAGGTCAGTCCCCAGTATTCCTTCCTCAATATACCTTGAGATGGACGCTATCAGGCTAATAGTTTGGCCATAGGGCAGACAGTTGGAGCATAACAATGGGGACGCCATTGGGTGAGCACTGCATTAACTAGCCAATGCAGTTTGTCCAGAAAGCATTTTTATATCTGCTTGATCAATATCTTTTTTAATGGACCCCAAAGCCAGTCAATAAGCTGCCGATTCAGTCCAGAAGGACCAAAGTGGCACCTTTTATCAGCCCATGTAGGGCCATCTGAAATAGTTTTGTCCTTGGCAGATTAGCATAGGGCCATAGTTATCAGCTATCCCAGCATTGTGCAAAGGTGACAAAGTGGGGGTAACAGCTGGGTCGTAGTGGGGGAGCAACAAGGTTGGGGCTTAGCCCAGGACACAAGTCACAATCAATCTGCTCCTGCTTTCAGTGATTATAATTGATGCAGATATTTAGTTGTACAACTACAATTGCTGTGATAGATAGATAGATAGATAGATAGATAGATAGATAGATAGATAGATAGATAGATAGATAGATAGATAGATAGATATAGCTGGGTGTGAGTTGGCAGGTAAAAAAATGTACAAACTTCAGAGTCAGCTCCTTAATTCCTTCTTCGCTTATAAAAAATATTGCCGAAACTATGATAAAAAAATCATTTTAGGAAAGTTATTCTTGTTTCGTTTAGCTATACTGGTTTCTATTTAAGTACCGGTATGGTATTCAAAAGCAGAGTTGTTGACATGGCAAGACAAGCCCTTGCCATTTCATGGCATTTACCAAACATGATAGCGGTGGTGCCTGAAACTTTAGGGTGGCTGGAAAGGGCTGGATTCAAAGACCGTACTGAGGCACTGATCATAGTTTGGGTGTGGCGTTAAAGAGCTCTGTTATGGGAGGAAAAACTTGACTTCGAGTTTTTTCTCCTAAACTAAACTAGAATGTTATGAAGACTACAAACATCTCCAAATTGGTCACTAGACCTCTCCTATTGACTGAATTCAGCAGGTTTTAGGTGCTGAATAGTCAAATTTGAATTTTTAAAGGGCCAGAGTGTGATAAATATCGAAAATCTACGTCGATAATTTGTTTTTAAAAAACTCGAATTGAATTCTATATTTCCCTAGTCGAATTTGACAGTTTTGACCATCATTTATTAAAAAAATTTAAAATTTTCAATTCGCCCCTAAATGTGAGTAAAGCTGGGTCACAGCATGTAATGTAAGTGCTTGGGAAGGTATTTTCAGGAGATTTCCTGCAGAAGACAAACCTTCTCATGCGCCACTGCCCTAATATTTTGGCACCGTGACCTTACAAGTGTTGATAGTCTGACAGGGGCTTTATATTGTTCGGTATTTGTCTTGGGTGAGACCCTTATCAGCAGTTATCTTTTCCTTATGCAGCTTGGAATTTCCAGCAGAATCAGTATTTTTTCCCCCACACATTTACCATCTCTGGCTTCTTTGCGTCGTATTAGTGCTGCCTGCATGCATTCAAATTATTTTTAGCATTTCCCTTAGCAAAAGCAATTATATCTGAGTTTACTCAAGCCTCTGACAAGCTGATGAAATGGGATCATGTGCCATTAAACTTGCCTGAATTTTAATTTGTGGGCTGTCTGAAAGGGGGTCAAAGTGTTACTTGAAAAAGTTGCTTCTGTAACATCTCCTGCGTTCTTTGTTCTAAGCTTTCTCCTAATCTCACACAAATGATTATACCGTAATTTAGATTTCATGTTTCCTCCTAATATATTTCCGTTGCAATACAATTACAACCTGGTTATAAATGTCAACAACTGTGAAATACAGAATGTCTGCTTTTACTTAGCTAAATCCCATATTAAAGGAGAACTAAAGAGGTAAGGCAGAAATATTTTACATTATGCTTTGGGCTTCTGTACCAGCCCAAAGCAGCCATGGCCCTTGTAGTGTAACACATTTGTGCCTCCAAAGATGCCCCAGTAGCTCCCCATCTTCTTTTCTGCTGATTCACTGCACATGCTCTGTGCTGCTGTCACTTACTGAGCTTAGGGACCCACTCACAATATACAGTACACATAGAATAGAAATGCCACAATATAAGGCTGATTATCTTATATTTAAGATTATTGGTACATGGCCGCTCAGAAACCAGCACAATTTGCATTAGAATTTAATAATCAGTCCTATAGCAGCAGCTTATATGACCTCATTTTCTGTTTGTTAAACAGGCCAGCACTAAAGGAGTTCAGGAAAGAAGATTCGGCCGAATACCGAACTGAACCTGAACCCTAATTTGCTTATGCAAATTAGGGGTAGGGAGGGGAACATTTTTTCACTTCCTTGTTTTGTGACATAAAGTCATGCAATTACCCTCCCCGCCTTAATTTGCATATGCAAATTAGGATTCCAATTCGGTTTGGCTGAGCAGAGGGATTCGAATCTGAATCCTGCTGAAAAAGGCTGAATCCTGGCTGAACCTAATCCTGGATTCGGTGCATCCCAATATATTATATGCGCTCAAAGGGTTCAGCTGTGTATATATAATATATATATATATATATATTTATATATTTGTCCTGTTAATACAGGAGCGAGATCACAATGGGGATGGCAATCAGCAGACCGGGTAGCAACTGCTGTCTCCGAACCTTTTTTCAGAACCTTCTATAGAAGAAGGACTTTTACTCACTGCTTTCGATATGTTAAGGTCATTGAGTATATTTGGTGTGATTATAAACCTGCAAGTACATTCAGACACACAGACGTTTTGTTTTTTTTTTCAGAGCAGATGGCTGAATAGAATTTGCATGCTAGAAAAAAGGAGCCATCATCTGCGTTCGCATTCGTCTTCCTTTATAACCCTTCACTAGCGCTTCCACAGGAATGCATAGCTGACAGATTTTAGTTTATAGATCTCCTCCAACTGCCACATGAAAAAATAAAGTTAAGTACAAAAGCTTCCAGGGAGAGCAGAGTTTGCACAGGCAGCATTTCTGTGAAATCCAGCAGAGATGATTTCATTGTGCTTCTATATTGTTATGCAGTTTGCATGAGTTTTCTCTCCTGCGGACTGACTATAATGCTTGTTGGCATTTTTGGACACTTATGTTTGCACAACTGAGCCTAAGGGTGTGTTCTCACAATTATGTGCACAGGTTATGACACCACTGCGTACACTGCATGACCAAAAGTATTTGTACACAATAAATAGGCTTGACTATTTTAAGGGTTGTTATTTACAGGTGCATAAAAGCAAGCATAAAGTCATGCAATCTCTTTAGACTTGTAGTTTTTGGCATTTTTTGATTCAAGGCCTCTTGGAAGACCAACCTTTGTTCAGGGCCCCCCTTGGTTCATAACAAGGTTACAGATACACAAGAATTGGTGTGATAGCCATTGCAAGATAGTACGCAAGCACCTTCCCATTCTATATAATGATTCCATATTTAAAGAGATGTTATCAAATACTCCTTTAAAAATGGTCTCGGAAGTTCACCACTTTAGGAAGAAAATTATCACCAAGTTTAGTGTCCACCCCTGTACCGTCTCTTTTGAGAAAATAACCGCCAAAATGTGAACAGTCTGAGCAGAATATTGAAAAGGTATATGGCCATCAGGGAGTGGGATCAGCCTGTTCGCAAATGTAAAGAGCGGATTTCAGCGCCCGCGGCGCTCCTGCTCCCGTCACACGGCTAATCCAAAATGGCGGCACCCATGGTTGCCACGTGGGTTCGGACACCACATCGCACAAATGCGTGACGTCACAACACCAAATTCAAAATTAAAGGACATCCAGGACGCCGGATCAATGCTCGGTTATAGGATTTATTTTAAGCATTCCTGGGTGTTCCTATGTTTATTGCATTCCTGGACTTCTGACCCTGCCTGTACCTTGACTTTGCTATTTATCTGCCTGTCTATTGAACTGCTGCCTGGATTTGATTACGCTTATTCCTGATCCCTTGTCTGTTATCGCAAACTTGGACTTTTCACAGAAAATGAAATTAGGAGCGGTAGACACAGTGTAACGAAGGCAACCACACTGCAAGTTTGTGTAGATTAAACTACTAATCACAGAAGAAGAAAAAGAAGAAGTGAAATCAAAACACTATTAGTCAATAAACACTCACTTCAAAGCAAACTAGTTCAGTGTGGCGCCTATGTAGTACGATTGGCAAAACTGCCTTAAGTAAAACTTAACTTTTAATAAATTAGGCTAAAAAGAGAAGAACGCCCACGAAAGACACACCCACTGCTAATAGCCCATAAGGCCGCAGTGCAGGAACAATGTCTCTAAAAAACATTCAATTAAAAACCAGCAAATGGTGGAAACGGTGGTATCTTAATCAGCCAAAGAAAATACTTCGACTGTAGTTTTATAAACCATTGGTTACAGTGCAAACACTTCCCACCCTTCCTACCCTTTGCGGCATAGGTGGACGGTGGCAGCCTAGCTCCCACTTTGTCCCTACGTAGACAGGCAGGTTTTTGCTGACTAATTTGGGGCACAAATGGAAGGGTGGGAGCGGGTAGTGTTTGCACTGTAACCAATGGTTTATACTACTACCGTCGAAGTATTTTCTTTGGCTGATTAAGATACCACCGTTTCCACCATTTGCTGGTTTTTAATTGAATGTTTTTTAGGGACATTGTTCCTGCACTGCAAACTTGGACTTTTTCCACAAAACTTCCTCCTTGATCCGGACTTCCTCCGCTGGGAGCCAATAGGCCCCTGACACGTATACACCAGCAAAGAAAATGTTCTATATGCCATCAGCCTAAAGGTCGTTACTTTATCATAGGACTGTGGTTAGCGAATATATGTTATAAATGAAAATCTGTTAAACGGTTTAAGACCTATACTCATTAAAGCCGGTGGATGGTGGTGATTATATTCTGGTAATCCTAGGAGGGACCACTCAATACCTTTTTTCAACTACTAAGTAAACTCGATCTTAGAGATGCAATATTGATATATAGGAAAACATTTCAATTACATATCAAACATACTTTAGAAAGCAAACTGAAACATTTTAAATGAGCACATAGAAACCCCACATCAAAAGTTCTAAGGGAAATCTCTCAAATATAGTACATAAACTAAAGGTCCCTTATGACAGATGCAATAAAGAAGTGTTGAGATAGACCAGACAAGGCTATAATATGAAAGGAGTTAATACATGTTCTCTCTTTGCAGAAGAAATGAAAGAGAGATTCAGACAGCTATTTCCACTATTTAAATAGGAAAAAGCAGGATGATGTATGCCCCAGAAGATATTGCAAAAGCGTTTCAAGACCATAATACAACCATTTACAGCCTGACAGACAACACAGCCAATTTACAAAACATTTCTCATAATTGACATTCATTTTACACTGACCCCTGAAGACTTGCAGTCCCAGATGGCTTCCCCTTCTCTTATAAAAATTCCATACTGAATTATTATATAGTTCCTCCTAACTCAAAGAGGGCAACAAATACATTACTGTGTATATTGTGGAAAAACCCGACTAAATGATCTGCCCATGAATGTTCTTCAGGTCTCGGCTGACAAACAAATCTCGGCAATAATCTCGGATAATTTTGGTTGATGCCTTTTGGAATGAAACATTTCTATTGAAGCTGAAGTTTTATAAATGGCAAATTTGAGAAAAATTGGCAATTGTTTCCACCGTTCCAAGTTTGAGTCCATGCAAAGTGCAGGGTTTGTTTCCAAACAAGTTTGATACCCCTGGATGCTAAGACCTGCTACCATGCTGCGTACTCCTTGAACACTATTTACGAAATAATATACTGAAGAGTTGTGTTGTGCTCATGGTCTACAGTACTGGCGGTCTCCAAAGTTCAAATTTAACATACACTAATGAATATTGGGGGGGGGATATGGGTTGACCTCCAGCTAAAAGGCTGCAGGTTGGACATGGAATTACTAAAAATATAATTTTAAACAATTTATTAACATGTGGTTTGTCATTTTTCTATACACTTTTTGGACAAAGGACACAGAGTTTGGGTCTAGAGGACAAATGGCCTGTCTGCCGAACTCTAAATGTGGTAGTATCAGCTTTTGTTATACAAATTTATATGCTGTAGAATTTCTCCAGACGATTAAACATCAATGTTTTATGTGCACCATAAATCAGACTTTGGCACTGTACAACTACTACAGCCCTATGGAAAAATTCTCCTCTTGCTGGAACTAATGCAATTACCTATAAATCTATTTTTCATTAACTTTTATCTGCAATAACCTTTAAATGCAATCACAGACCCCCATTTTAATCAGCTGAAAGTGTTCTACATGATACCCATTAAACAAAAAAAAAAATTACTTTTTTTTTATTAAATAAGAAGCCTGTGTTGTAACTCAGCAATTACTGCGCCACAGGTTACAGTTCCTTGAGATATGTTTGGGAATATGCAAAATGACCTTTATACAGACCATGGAACTTCATACAGATAGTACGTTATAGCAGGCATATTCTTATAACCTAACCCAGAGGTGAACAAAAACTCATAGGACTTATGAACAGAATGATTTATTTCACTAGACAGGTTTGATTAAATAGCTAAAAGGACTTAAAACGCAAGCGCCTTTGTAAAAAAAAATTTGGTCTAGCGAGATTACCTCTAGTTCTTTCCCTTGACTTATACATCTAAAACACAATGAACAGAACTAGAGTGCTATCCCTTCTGCTATCCTCATTGAGTTGCCTGGCTACTAACTCACTACTGAGACTGATCCACTAATCGCATACTAATCACTTTCTTAAAGTATTCCTAAGTTCTGGTTAGGCTTAGCATCTCCTCTTTACCTTCCAAGGCTCTCACTACATTTTCTCTTGTTCCACTGCACCCATCCAAGTTTTCTCCTCTTTGCACCCACCAACTACAGTAGAACCCCCATTTTACGTTTTTCAGGGGACCAGAAACAAATGGTGTAAAATCCAGGAAAATGTAAAATCAGGGAAATGTATTATGCATAATATATTGGTGGGACCACCAAACAACAAAAAAATGAGGGAAAACTTAAAATCAGGGTATGTAAAATTGAGGTTCCACTGTAGTTTAATGCTTCTATATACCATTGTAAGTTTAAGTCAACACTCCAGGGACCTAAATGTCATGTTATCACTAATTTAACACCCTACATTTTGGGCATTTTTTTGTGGTTAACTAAAACCATATGCATATGACTGTACCACTTCCTAAACAAAGTCCAATGACTGCAGCACATTGTCAGTTGTAGTTTTCTTTCAACGTTGTGATTTTATTAGCTCAATTGTACAGCTAGACAAAAAAGTGGCAACGTTTCGGGCCTCACAGGGCCCTTTCTCAAGCCTGTAATATAACATACTGTTCAGTGTTAAATAGTGTTGGATATGGGTGGAGTAAGGTTAGGGGAGGTGCTGGGCAGGAATAGTTGTGACAATTCGTGAATGACTTAATATGTAGCGTTCATATTATCAATTTGTTTTTAAATCCAATCACTGTTATAAATTTAAATATATAGTGAATAAAGTGAATAAAATTAAATAAAATCTGTGTAAAAATCCGTGTTCCATCTTCATTAATAAAAGTGTCCAAATTCATGATCATTGTCCATCATTGTGTTATATAAACCAGTTATTACAAAATTTAAGATAACTCTACATAACAGATATAAGGACTCGATGGTACCTCAAATGTATGCATCTGTGTTACATACATTTTATACTCTGGGAGTTCCATTCCAAAGGCCCGGAAAATCAGAAGAATCTGAGATGTTTATATATACCTTTTTATTGAATCATGGTTTATATTCACTCCTTAACCTTACTGTGTCTGTAGAAGGTAATAGTTGCTCTCAGAGTCCTCCGATTTCCTTTCCCCCTTCAATAACCTTAAATAAAATAGAATAGAATAAAGTTATTAGTTGTAATCAAAGGACAGTAAATTATTCAAATATCTACATGCCAAAATTTGTGGACGTCTTGTAGGCAGGATTGTAGTATGTGCCAGTGTTTACGTATAATGTGCCCTATCTGTCCACTACCTGTATTAAAGTCACTTACAAACACCATACGGGTGTTGTCTTCTTTATTTTTATGTTGTTTATCGGTCAGAAGAGTTTTTCTTATTCTGTACTTTTTTTAGTACATTTCTACTGTACCCTCTCTTTGTGAATCGTTTTAGCCTATCACTCATTTGTTCTTCACATTCCTGGGGGTCACTAGTAAAGTTTTTTAGTGGTTCCAGATGAAAGCTCTCAAAGTATAAGAGGTTATTTTTATGTGTATTTTTCTATAGAGACTGGTCCCCAATCTATCTCCATCCACTGTGATCTGTACATCCAAAAAATTCAATCTATTGTAAGTAACTGTAAATTTTAATGTCTCCTCTATTTGATTCAGAAATCGATGAAAGTGTGTCAAGCTTTCTTGTGTGCCATCCCAAATTATTAGCAGGTCATCGCTATATATCTAATAGAGGAGACAGTGTGACTTGTACAAATGATTTTTATATATCATCATATCCTCTATAAATGAAATGTACAGGTTAGCGTAAGTAGGGGCCCCATAGCTGTGCCCCTCTGCTGTACATAAAATGTGTCTCCAAATAAAAAGTAATTTTGATGCAATACTATTTCCAATAAAGGAAGTAAAAAGGATTTTTGTTCTGTTGAGTAGTCTGTAGTATTGAGATAATGGTGTAATAGCTTTAAGACTAGAATAATGTTCTATTGATGTATATAAACTTGTGATGTCAAAACTCACCAGAAATATTTCATGTTTAGGTAATGTGATCCCTTGTAATAATGGCAATAGATGTGTTGTATCTTTGACATACGTATGACTTAGTCTTCTGGTCTAATGGTTGTAACATTCTGTCCAGATAAAAAGCTAGGGGGGACAATACTGAATCCGTACCTGCTACAATAGGGCGGCCTAGTGGTTTTTGAAGATTTTTGTTTTTTTGGCAGGGTGTATTTTGTCCACTTCCTAATGGCCCATCTTCCATGTTCCAATGATGTGCATCTACCCAAGCACCACTAATTTAATTTAATCTACACCCAGTGGTGCACTGTACTTGTACAGCTGGGGCTTGGCAAAGAGTGGCTATGCTGGAGGAACATAAGCCCTTGATTAAGTACCTTGTGGGTACGAAACGTGTCGGGCCTATGAAGATGCACTTATACTTTTAACCATGACTAATAAAGACTTTTTTAACTTACACTTTTGGCCCTGTGGATTCCTCTGAGTACCGGATAGCCTTTTCTTTTTGCTGTGTATTTCGGTTTGCCGCTCTCTCAGGGCTGGGGTCTGGGATTGGTGCACCTGGACCACATGATCAACTTGGTGAGCTATTTACATTGTATTCTGGTGCAGCACCTTTCATTTCTTTTCATTACATGAATGCTGGAGGAAGAAACACTCTAAGCCAGGGGTCTTCAAACCATTTTTTTTACCCGTTAACCACATTTAAAAGCTGGGGAGTACACATGGTCTTTATGCAATGTCAGAAATCCAAAAATGAGCCCCTGCTTTGAGGCCACTGGAAGCAACATGAAAGGGCTTGGTGAGCAACATGTTGCTTGGCAGCCACTGGTTGACGACACAACCCTGCATTGAAATACTACATGAAGTAGAAGGATCCTTTAAAGAAAGTACCTGGTGTTCTAGTGGGGGTGCAACAGGGACCCCGTTGCACCCAAGGCGGTGATGCTCGCTGCAGTCCTCTTTGGTGCCTGCGTCTGCTCTGTAATAGCGTGCGCACCACTAATACGCAAGTATTTATTGCCCAACGTAGGTCTATTTATATAGTTCCTGGGCGCGTTTTAGTAGTGTTTCTGTCTCGTTCTTGACTCTGAAAACAATATATAGCTTACAAAATGCAGCCCAATAAAAAATGTCAGTCTCTTAGAATATTTCTTGCCGACCCCTTCACAGTCTCTCAACCGTATATGAATCCAAAATCAAGCATATATATACCCCCAGAAAGGTATATGTATAAGAAGCGATCAGCGCCTGTGGCAACAGAAATAAAAAACAGACATAGCGCAGTATGTTCACAATGTGGAATATCACCCCGTGCGTGCACTGGATGGTAAGTGGATGTGTTCTTCCCTTCTCCTTTAAATGACCACTTATAGGGGTATAGAGTGGCAATACAGGTGGACAGAAGAAAAGAAAAGTATTTTTCCTGTGAATTAAAATGTATATTCCGAAGATGCAGATGCCTCCACCTTATATATAAAATGCCTACTTACAAACCACTACCGTGGTATGATGTATTTAACATGAAGCTCTTTCAAGTTCCTCCTTCAGCGCTCACCACTCCTTCCGAGTTCCCCAGCAGGAATACAAATCGATAATAGTATAACACCGTTTATTTAAAACATAATTAAAAACAATTAAAATTCTCACTCACATTTCCCTTGCGGGTTTTTGCGCATTGAGTCCAAACAAAAGTCTTTCTGGGGTCCCCCAAGGACAATCCTGTCCGCTCACTCCAAGTTCTTGTCAGCTTACTTCAGGTGCCTTGGTCTGGATTATGTCCCCCAAACTATGCCTAACGCGTTTCGCTGGGTGTTACCAGCTTCCTCAGAGGCGTCTCTTCTTGACTCTGCCTGGTCCTGACCAAGCCTGGTCTGCTGCCTGTCTTCACTGTTGCCTGTGCCTTGACCATTCTTTTGTATTCCGTCTATATCTGCTATTAGGGATGCACCGAATCCAGGATTTGGTTAGGTATTCGGCCGAATCTTTTGCGAAAGATTCAGGGGTTCGACTGTTAAACTGGAGGGAGTGTCTAAAAGATTTAAAAGAGGCTGTTCACTAATTACATTTTTGTGAAGGGGGTTTACATAGGTCCCTGGTAAGGCCTCACCTGGAGTATGCATTGCAGTTTTGGACTCCAGTCCTTTAAAGTGGTCCTGTCACCCTAAGAAAGAATTCCAAATTTTTTATCATGTTCGTTGAGCACAGCACAGCAAGCAGGCAGAAGCCATTTTGTGGACACTGTTATTAAGACAAGTTGTGTATCACCCCAAAATCTTGTGTATGCGCCCGAATAGGGGACCAAATGCCCATACACATTGCCCTAACCAATTATAGTGTCCGAAGAGGGAGGAGGGATTTGGGGAGAGTAGTCCACTTTAAGAGGGATATAATGAGCTGGAGAGAGTGCAGAGACTAAAGGTGGCCATAGACTCAGAGTCGCCAAACGAGCGGATCTTTCCCCGATATACCACTAAACTGCATGGCTATATCGTGGTAATTCGAACGTTCGGCCGTATGGCCAAACGATCGAATTACGATGCGCCAAGCGGTTCCGACAGGTGGGTCGGGTAAAAATCCAACCTTCCCGATCGATATTGTGGCCAGATATCGATCGGGAAGACCCGTCTTTCATTTGAAGCAACGTAGGGTGTTCTTCACAGTCAGGACAGTGAGGTTGTGGAATGCACTGCCGGGTGATGTTGTGATGCTGATTCAGTTAATGACTATAAGAGGGACTTGTATGATTAATTGGTCAGACATAATAGCAAAGGCTATTTTGATACTAATTTATGTGAAAGTATGGAGGGGTGTGTGTATGGATGCTGGGTTTTCATTTGGAGGGGTTGAACTTGATGGACTTTGTCTTTTTCAACCCGATTTAACTATGTAACTATATTACATGTCCTTTAATACCAATGAGGTATCTCCATTTTCATCCGTATCAGCGTTACTAATATCCGCTGGTTCTCGGGTCTACACCAAAAAGCATTAGGAGTGTTCTTGTCCATCTGCTGCACTTTATGTATCACCAACTCGGGTCATTCCGCAACAGAAAAGAAGTATCAGTTGGGAAAGAGGGAGTCATTTTAGATCTGTCTTATACTACTCTTGCTTATCAACCACCACACTAAACACCTATGTGTGTTCTCGCTGGTCCTGTCTGATCTTCTTGCTTATAATATAAAAAGCTTTTGTAATCCAGCTACTGTGGCCCTTGCGTTTTACCTGTTCCTCTCTGCATGTAGCATGTTACATATTGCCACTACTTTTTCCGCTGTTGATACATTCATTTGTGGCTGTTAACGACTAATTAATGCCTTACCGATATAAGGAAGAACATGTCAAGGAAATTGCTTGTTAGTTTCCATGCAAAATAGATTCTGGGTAAGGATTCTGAAAGAACACTGCAAATTATATTTGTCGCGGAAGCAAAACACTGTCACAATTATTGTGGCGCTTTAAAGTATTGCTATAATAAAGTTATTTCTGCATGTGATGCGTGCAAAGCATTGAATAAAGTACAACAAGGCTGTAAAATAATGCTCTGGACCACTTTTTGTAACCTTGCTTTTATATAGCTCTAATATTTTATGGAAGAAATTACATATGTATAAACAGGTATGGGATCCGTTATCTGGAAACCTGTTATCAAGAAAGCTCCGAATTATGGAAAGGCCATCTCCAATAGATGCCATGTTATCCAAATAATCCAGATTTTTAAAAATGATTTCCTTTTTTTAATAAAACAGTAGCTTGTAGTTGATCCCAACTAAGATATAATTAATTCTTATTGGAAGCAAAACCAGCCTATTGGGTTTATTTAATGTTTACATGATTTACTAGTAGACTTAAGGTTTTAAGATCCAAATTAAGGAAAGATCTGTTATCTGGAAAACCCTGGGTCTCGAGTATTCAGGATAACAGGTCCCATATCTGTATAAATATATTTTTCCTTGCAAAACTGAATGTGAATCCCATCTATTGCAGCTTACTATTGAAGGCAGCTATAATATTTCAGGTTACTGATGAAGAATAGTTTTGTTACTGGTAGCACCAATTAACTTTTTCAGCATTCATGCCCTGTCCTTAGTGCCTGACATAAAGCAGGTGCTCCCTCCAGTGCTGCAATGTGTGCTGGGTTATAATTCCAAACAGAAGTGCAGAACTCACCTGTCCCCTGGTGTAAATGAGCACTGAGGGTCTATAGTTGGAAACCAGGGATGTACCGAATACACTATTTTGGATTCGGCCGAACCCCCGAATCCTTCGCAAAAGATTTGGCCGAATACCGAACCGAATCCGAACCCTAATTTGCATTTGCATATGGAAATTAGGGGTGGGAAGGGGAAAACATTTTTTACTTCCTTGTTTCTTGACAAAACGTCACGCAATTTTCCTCCCTGCATATGCAAATTAGGATTCGGTTCAGCCAGGCACAAGGATTCGGCCGAATCCGAACCCTGCTGAAAAAGGCCGAATCCCGAACCGATTCCTGGATTCGGTTTATCCCTATTGGAAACCTAATATGCTATATAAAGCTAATTCTAAATAGAAAGTACTCAAAATAAAAAAGTGCCACACTTAATTTTATTCTGTAACTAATACATAGCTTTAAAATGTTTGTAAAATATAAAACTGTCCATATCACAAATGAATCGTACATCCTCATAGAACATTTCGTTGAACTGGATAGCTCAAGGTAAAACTAGACAGGTGCAAACTCTAGCCTCGCACCCTGGGCTATGAAAAAAATAAATAAATAAAAATATATATATTTATTTATATATATATATATATATATATATATATATATATATATATATATATATATATATATATATATCACTGTATATAGGTATAGGATCCATTATCCGGAAACCCATTATCCGTAAAGCTCAGAATTACGGAAAGGCTGTCTCCCATAGCCTCTTTTATCAAAAATTTCCTTTTTCTCTGTAATAATAAAACAGTAGCTTGTACTTGATCCACTTACCCCTCCGTGTAGATTCTGTCCAGCGGAGTTCACGGGCGCCATCTTCAGCCGCTTCGGTAATCTTAAGAATGAGACAGGCGCTTTGGCATTTTTCGCGAATTTTGGCGCATGCAAAGTTGTCGCAAAACAGAAAATAGCTCCAACTGCGCATGCGCCAATACGCCGGTCTTATTCCCAAGTTTTCTGAAGAGAAGAAGATGGCTGCCGTGAACTCCACTGCACACAATCTGCACGGAAGGGTAAGAAAAGAGGGGCATTCACCTGGGGTAGCAGCTAGGCTTGGGGGGAGTAGGGAGGGGGGTCTATGTAGGGTAGCAGGGTAAGGTTTTTTAACTTTTTAACTAGGGTTTGCTTCTCCTTTAAATAGTTGGTATGAAGATCCAAATTACAGAAAGATCTGTTCAGAATGGGGAGGCATTCCATCCAGGGATGATTGTAGCCCCAACGCAGCCTTTGCCTGACCCCCATGCTTACATTTACATAGCCGGAGGGGTCCAGGGGGGCCATCACCCCAGTACTGTATGTCCATGATGAACCTGATGAATACAGCCTACTTGCCTTTACTTCTAGACAATTCTGGAATAATGGAGTAGTATAAACAAGTTACACTGGAAACATGAACAAAAACCACCTCATAGAAGCAGCAAAAACAACACAATAAGAAAATAATGACACAGCTCTTAATAATAGTTCCACGGAAAAACATTAAACATTTTATATGTATAGTTTATATGTATGAATAAATGGGGAGAAAGGGTTAAAGGTTAAGCAAAAGCTGAGAGGAAAGTACTACATTTATTAATTGAAGAGGAAAAAGAAATATAGAGAATATGATGGGCAGTTCACTATTTGCTAATAAAGGGTTTCCAAGCCTATCATTTTCACTTTATGCTCGGGTGAACACTGCATGCTGCAATAATTACCTGACGTGTCAATTCTACTTGAAGTCATGTAGTTCTAAAGCAGTTCACTTGTTAGGGAATGTAATTTATTTTAACTATCAAGTAAAACTGTTTCCAGCCATATGATCTTATATTACAACTCTCAGCAGATTCACATTTTATATCCCCTTTATTTCCCTGACCAGTTGTGACTGGAAGAAAAAGGTTTGTGCTGAGTATATTTGCATAGTTAGTCCTTCCCTTTGCATAGTTAGTATTCCCCTTTGCTTAGTTAATACTCCCCCATTGCATAGTTAGTATTCCCCTTTGCTTTTAGTCCTCCCCTTTGCTTAGTTAGTCCTCCCCTTTGCATAGTTACTCCTCCCCTTTGCATAGTTAGTATTCCCCTTTGCTTTGTTAGTCCTCCCCTGCGCCAGAGGGTGTCCAGACCGCATTTATAATGCACAGAGCACAATTACTCTCTCTTGTAATAGAAGGTTCAAAACATGGAAATGTGGCTCTTAAAGGACCAGGAGCAGCTTTTTTTAACGCCCCTGGTAACCTGGATGGCACTGCCACCTGTGGCAAAACACCCCTTTCGCTAAATCCTAAAAAAAACAAAAAAAAACAAACTAAAATGAGGGTGGGCTCCAAACATAACTGCTATCTACGGTTATTTACTGTCCCGCAGACAGAAGTGACAAATTGAACTAATGTTTTATCCTAAGAACACAAAAGAAAATCTTGCAATTCAAGAATAAAATCTTAAAGGGGTTGTTCAACTTTGAGTTAACTTTTAGTTAGGGATGCACTGAATCCAAGATTCAGTTCGGGACTTGGCCTTTTTCAGCAGGATTCGGATTTAAAAAAATCCTTGTGCCTTTCTGAACTGAATCCTAATTTGCATATGCAAAATTATGGGCAGGGACGTGATTTCACATGACTTTTCGGCACAAAACAAGAAAGTAATCATTTTGCCACTTTTTCTGTTCCTGCCCCTAATTTGCATATGTAAATTAGGTTTCAGCTCGGTATTCGGCCAAATCTTCCACAAAGGATTCGGCCTGTTCCAAAACAGTGAATTTGGTGCATCCCTACTTTTAATATGCTGTAGAGAGTGATATTCTGAGACAATTTGTAGTTGTGTTTTTTATTATTTGTGTTTTTTGAGTTGTTTTGCCTTTTATGCAACAGTTCTCCAGATTGCTATTTTATCAATTTGGGTGCTAGGGTACAAATTCCCCTAGCAACCGTTCACTGATTTGAACAAGAGACTGGAATATGAATAGGAGAGGCCTGAATAGAACGATGAGTTATAAAAATTTTTTTTTAGATGGGGTCAGTAATCTCCATTTGAAGGCTGGAAAGAGTCAGAAGAAGAAGGCAAATGATTTTTAAAAAAAAAACTATATTAAAAAAAATAAAAAAATAAAAACCAATTGAAAATTTGCTTATAAAATATTAAGTTAACTTAAAGGGTATCTAGTATAGGTCAATCTAAAAACAACTGGACTTGCTGAGTAATCAGTGAAGATGTTTCACTACTCATCCGAGCAGCTTCTTCAGTTCAACTGACTGGTGTGGGAAGTTTTCGGCATATATACTCTTCCACTAATCCATTTACAATGGCACATTGTAACTCTTCAAAGAGGTGACATCTGAAGAAACTCACAGAGGTGTTGATTCTGTGTAGTTGTGATAGGATTATCCAATGTGTCATGCAACTCCTAGATACAGGTGTTACTTGTGAGAGTTGCATGAATGGATGTGTGAAGTGTTCTGAATCCGCCGGGGTACAGATGTCACCTCTTTGAAGAGTACAATGTGCCATTGTAAATGGATTAGTGGAAGAGTATATATGCCGAGAACTTCCCACACCAGTCAGTTGAACTGAAGAAGCTGCTCGGATGAGTAGTGAAACGTCTTCATTGATTACTCAGCAAGTCCAGTTGTTTTTAGATTGACCTATACTAGATATACTATGACCTGGATGAATGAAAATCTTCATAGTCATATTTTAACTTAAAGGGGTTGTTCACCTTCAAATTAACTTATTATGACGTAGAGAGTGATATTCTGAGACAATTTGCAATTGGTTTTCATTTTTTATTATTTGTCATTCTTGAGTTATTTAGCTTTTTATTCAGCAGATCTCCAGTTTGTAATTTCAGATATCTGGTTGCTAGGGTCCAAATAATCCTAGCAACCATGCACTGATTGAAATGAGAGACTGGAATATGAATAGGAGAGGCCTGACTAGAAAGATGAATAATAAAAAGTAGCCGTAACAATATATTTGAAGCCTTTTAGAGCATTTGTTGTTTAAATTGGGTCAGTGACCCCCATTTGAAAGCTGGAGAGAGCCAGAATAATAAGACAATTAATTAAAAAAACTATAATAAAGACCAATTGAAAAGTTGCATAGAATTATTGGCCATTCTGTAACATACTGAAAGTTAACTTGAAGGTGAACCATCGTTTTAATTTAAACACACACACATGCATACATATATATACAGACACACACATATATATATATATATATATATATATATATATATATATATATATATACAGACACACACACACATATATATATATATATATATATATATATATATATATATATATATATATATATATATATATATATATATATATATATATATATATATATATATATATACACACACAGACACACACATATATACAGACACACACATATATATACAGACACACACATATATATATATATACAGACACGCATATACACAGACACGCATATAAGCACTGCGTATCTTGACAGCGCTATATAAATAAATGATGATGATGATATAGACAGACACGCACAGACCGACACACGTGCACATAAGAGATTGTATGTAAGTCTGAACGAGTTACAACAGACTTTCTGACATTCTGGCTTCCTCATACAAAATATTGTCTGTGCTCATTTTACTCCAGGGGATCTTGTTTGCATTAAATATCAGTAACACTGCAAAGATTTAATCTTCTGACACACAGTCTAAGTGGGGAAAATTGCTTTATTCTTCAGTTGCTAAATTATTTACATTTGACGTCTATTTATATCCTGTAGTAGCAAACCGAGAGCTTTACAAACAACAGAAGAAAAGCAATTTAGGAATGGGAAACTTAGAAAAGGAAGAAATATAATCCGTGTATTAGTTCATGGGCATTAATATTATGTCTTGGATCGATGAGGGATGAAAGTGTAAGATCCCTGAGGTTCTGGACACAAAATTTAGGTCTTTGTTAACCAGGGATGGGAAGGCTGTGCCGTAACCAGACATAAGTGTTTGGGCAAGGATTTCCCATAGAGGGAATTACTTTGCTGTGCATTGAATCAGAGCTGCCATTTTGGATCAAATGATCGAACCTGGCGCAGAAGCCAAATCTAGCTAGGAGTAGCCAATAATAAATACGTTTTAAATAATTATTAATAAAATTTAGTTAATAAAAGTTAAAGGTGATTCACCCCATTAAAAGTAGGGATGCACCGAATGGTTCGGGATTCGGCCTTTTCCAGCAGGATTCGGATTCGGACGAATCCTTCTGCCCGGCCGAACTGAATCCTAATTTGCATATGCAACTTAAGGGTGGGGAGGGAAATCCGTGACTTTTTGTCACAAAACAAGGAAGTAACATATTTTCCCCCTTCCAAATCCCCTAATTTGCATATGCAAATTAGGATTCAGTTCGGTATTCTGACGAATCTTTAGCAAAGGATTTGGGGGTTCGGCCAAATACAAAATAGTGGATTTGGTGCATTTAAAAGGGATATTGGTCTAAGTGACTCTCAAGGTAACGATTCTTTTCCTATATATATATATATGTCCTCTTGTATAGGAATGCACACTGGGATTTTAGTAAAATCTTCAATTTTTATTGGAACATAATATTAAAAGAAAACAGGTCAACGTTTCGGTCCCCTGCTAGGACCTTTATCAAGACCCAGATTCAAGTTTAAAATATCCTTAAATAGTTAAAAACATGTTGATCAACCAATCACTATACAGCCTCATTCTGGTGCATAACATCAAATCAAAATTAACTCTTGTATGACTGTTATCTGAAAGCTTAACTAGCTGAGTATGCAACAAAATAACAAAGAGTACCACACATTATGCTGTAATCATTGCAGACTTCACTTTGTTACAAAATAGATACTTATCTCTGATTAAGGAAACAAGAAAAGGAACAATGTTCATTTAATCCTCCTGGTGAAAGGGTATTCAGTTTTCTTATCCAAAAAACTTCTTGTTGAAGTAATGCCTTAGATCTATCACCACCGCTACGGAGAGGGGGTATGTGATCGATGGCTCTATATTTAAATGTTGGTAGTCTGTGGCCCATTTCTAAAAAATGTTTCGCTACAGGTTTTTGTGTCTTTCCATCCCTGAATGCTACACTTATAGCGGATCTGTGTCCGTCCATTCTTAGTCTCAGCATCAGGTCTGTTTTGCCAACGTAAGAGAGACCACAGGGGCATGTAACCAAATATATCACATGTGTTGTAGTACATGTGATATGATGTCTAATGGCAAATCTTTCCCCTGTGTGTGGATGTGAAAAACTAGTGCCAGGATTCATGTATCTACAAGAGGTACAGCTGGGGCACCGAAAGCAACCATTTTTAATATTCGTAAGCCAATTATTAGTTATTTTCTGATAACATGGCAAAGGATCATTTTTAACCAACAGGTCTTTCAAATTAGCTCCCCTCTTAAACCCCACCATTGGTGGCTTTGGGATTTTTGCAGATAGATTACTGTCTGCTTTGACAATGTTCCAATTATGTCTGATGCTATCACAAATTTTCTTCGAAGCATCATTGTAAGTAGTGCTAAAAATCATATTCGGCGGTTCTCTCAGCCTTGAAATTGGATTGGCAACCCTGTCCTTAGCTATTGTCAATGCTCTATTGAGTACTTTTACCGGATATCCTTTTTGTCTAAAACGTGCCCAGGTGTCCCCAATTTGTGTATTTCTGCGATCCTCTTCAGTGTTGTTTCGTAAGACCCTACAAAATTGAGAAATGGGTAGGGAGCATTTAGTAGCCCAGGGATGATTGCTGTTATAATGTAATAAAACATTTTTATCAGTTTTTTTACGAAACATAGTATAACCCAGACGTGTACCCCTACGAAACACCTGCGCATCAAGGAAGTTGACTTGATCCTCATGTATAGTAAATGTAAATTTTACAGGGCTAGATAACCCATTTAGAAAATCCACCATATCGTTAAATTCCTCAAATGAACCAACCCCAAATTATTAGCATATCGTCGATGAAACGTTTAAAGAACAATATTTTTTCAATGAAATTTTGCATAATATAATTTTTCTCAAATTGGTGCATGTACAAATTTGCATATGCTGGTGCCATGGCCGCCCCCATCGCCGTCCCAGAAATCTGTAGATAATATTCATATTCAAAACGAAAATAATTAAGTTCTAATGTAAGTTGTAATAATTCCAAAATAAATGGGATGGGAGGGCCATTGTAGGCATCAGATTCATACAAAGAACGTCTCACCGAATCTATGCCTTCATTGTGTGGAATTATGGTGTATAGACTGACTACGTCCATACTAGCAAGTAATACAGGGCAATTGCTTGGTAGTGTTATGTTGTCTAAGCATTTTAATAGATGGGGAGTATCTTTCAAGTAAGTCGGAATATTTTGTACAACAGGTTGCAAAGTAGTATCAATATATTTACCCAATGGGAACAATAATGAATCACGCCCGACACAATAGGGCGTCCTGGAGGAGAGATTAAATCTTTGTGAATTTTTGGGAGGGTGTATAAAATTGGACATATCGGGTAATCCATAGTTAAATAATCTTTCACCTGTGTCGTTATTATATATATATATATATATATATATATAGAGTCTGTACAGTGAACGCACTCCTCCCGGTTCAAATTATGCTGATGGCGGTGCGTTGGTCAAAGTTCCATATTACAATTCAGTGAATGGACCCGCACTCATTCTCAAAGGTGAAATAAATGTGCTTTTATTCACAGGTTCATTTCCAAATGAACCTGTGAATAAAAGCACATTTATTTCACCTTTGAGAATGAGTGCGGGTCCATTCACTGAATTATATATATATATATATATATATATATATATATTAGGGATTACCTTGCTGCTCTGAAAAAGACCTCAGTCAGTCACAGTTTTCAGCTTCACTGATCAAACTGTCCAGGTATGATATCGTACTTTAACTCTTTAAAGGATTTGATTAATACAGGTATGGACCTGTGGTTTTCCAGATAACAGATCTTTCCATAATTAGATATTCATACCTTTAGTCTGCTAGAAAATCATTTCAACATTAAACAAACCAAATAGGCTTGTTTTGCTTTCCAAAACTCCTGCTTTGGTAGGAGGACTATGGCTGCCTCATACATTGACTGGGAGTGATAGGATTGGATAAGCAAAGAAACCACAACCCCAAAAGTGCCCCCTCTGTGCTGTATTATCCAGAATGCTCGGTACCTGGGGTTTTTCAGATAAGGGATCTTTCTGTAATTTGTATCTCCATACCTTTAAAGCCGGCCATAGACGCAAAGATCTGATTGTACGAAACGAGGATTCATACGATTTTCGAACCGTGTGTGGAGAGTCCCGACATTTTTCGTCCGGCGGAGATCGGTCGTTTGGTTGATCGGAGAGGTTAGAAAATTGCTGTCGGCTGCCGATAATATCTCTGCGTGTATTGCCGATCGTACGATTTTCAGTGGGAGACTGTCACTAGCTTTGGTTGGACATAGATATCGTACGATTGCTGTCAGGGGCAGAACATTGCTGATCTGTTCTTTAACTAATCTGACTGGTAAGACTTTGATCTGAATGGTTAGTGGCGGGTCGGGAGATGGGAAAGTCCGATCTTTGCATCTATGGCCAGCTTAAGTCTGCTAGAAAATCATGTAAACATTAAATAAACCCAGTAGGCTGGTTTTGCTTCCAATAAGGATTAATTGTTTAATATTCAGAATCATTTAATACAAGTATGAATATTGATGCTACACAGACAAAACGAAGGATAAAAAGATTATAAGGAATTCAAAGGCTTTGTATTACAAATTATTCTCCTGCAGCTTCCCATTGGATATCTGGAATTCTTTATTTAAAGATGTAACATGTGTAACATGCATTGCTTTCATCCCAGTTTAGTCATGTTAGGAACCTGTTATCCAGAAACCTATGAACATACGGCACTTCCCTTCCCAGTAATGTCTTATTAAACCAAACAAGTCTTTATTTCTTACTGAGCTGCTTTTTCTCTGTCAGTGCAGTGTACTTTAACTAAGCTCTATAAACCCAAACTAATGCCAGATTATCCCATGTTATAGATCCTATACCTCCAACCTGTAATTGGGGATTACCTTGCTGCTCTGAATAAGACCTCTGTCAGTCACAGTTTTCAGCTTCACTGATCAACCTGTCCAATATAGACACCCGTACTTTAACTCTTAAAGGAGAATTCAACCCTTTACCAAAAAAACCGCCACCCCATATAGAGCCCCAGCCTAGCTAGCTCCCCCCCCCCCGGGAAATACCCCTAACTTTTTACTTAGCTCTCGTGCAGATTCAGGCATCAGAGTTCACAGCAACCATCTTTCGGGTCTTCAGTAAGCTGAGACGGAGCCCGTGAAGCGGGGTTTGAGCAGTTGGAGCAATTTACTGGTTAGCGACAACTGCGCATGCGCCGAAATTAACAGAATTTGCAGAAGCTCTGGAAGAAGACACGAAGACCCGGAAGATGGCTGCCATGAACTCCGAAGCCTGAATCTGCGCTGAGGGGTAAGTATAAAGTTAGGGGCATTTCCCCAGGGGGGCAGCTAGCCTGGGGGGGGAGGAGGAGGGGGTCTACATGGGGTGGGGGGGTAGGGTTTTTTTTTTTTTTTTGGTAAAGGGTTGAATTCTCCCTTAAAAGGATTTGGTCAATACAGGTAAGGCCCTTGGGTTTTCCAGATCACCAATCTTTCTGTAATTAGATCTTCATATCTAAAGTCTACTAGAAAATCATGTAAGCATTAAACAAACCCAATAGGCTGGTTTTGCTTCCAATTAGGGATGTACCGACTCCAGGATTCGGTTCGGTATTTGGCCGTTTTCAGCAGGATTCAGCTGAATCCTTGCGCCTGGCGAACCAAATCCAGTCCGAATCCTTTAAATCATGTGACTTTTTGTCACAAAACAAGGAAGCCAAGGAAGTAAAAAGGCTTTCTTTTCCCCTCCCCCTTGCTGATTTGCATATGCAAAATAGGGTTTGGATTCAGTTCGTATTAGGGCAAATCTTTCACAAAGGATTCAGGGGTTCACCCAAGATAGTGGATTGGGTGCATCCCTACTTCCAACAAGGATTAATTATATCTTAGTTTGGAACTAGTACAATCTACTTGATCCAAACTAAGGCTGTCTCCCATACACTCCATTTTAAACAAATAATCCAAATGTTTAAAAAATATTCCTGTTTTCTCTGTAATAATAAAACAGTAGCTTAAACTTGATCCCAACTAAGATACAATTAATTCTTATTGAAAACAAAACCAACCTATTGGGTTTATTTAGGAGTATATTTATAGAAAGGTCGAAGTGGGCCGAATTTGGCGTACTTCGAATCGTACTTCGATTCTAAGGTTTTTAACTTCGACCTTTGTTCCCCCAAACTCCCCCAATTGCCTCCATACAGGTTCTAGGAGGTCCCCCATAGGCTAAAACAGCACTGCGGCAGCTTTTAGGTGGTGAATGGTCGAAGTTTTGAAGAGACCTTACTTCAAAAAAATTCGACCTTCGAGTTTTGACGTTTTTTCAAATTTGAATCGAAGTTGGACTATTCCCTAGTTGAAGTACACAAAAAATAGTTCGAAATTCTACGTTTTTTAAATTGAAACTTCACCTCGACCTTTGATAAATCTGCCCCTTAATGTTCACGTGATTTTCTAGTGAAAAATTCCTCTGAATCAACTGGCAGTTAGGCAGGTTAAAAGAAGTTAAAAGGTTGAACTTGATGGACGTGTGTCTTTTTTCAACTTAACTTAATATGTTACAATGTAGTAGACTTAATTCATGAAGAGCCAAGTTACAGAAAGATCCATTATCCAGAAACACCCTGAGCATTTTGGATAACAGGTTCCATACCTGTATAGGCAACCGTCATGCTACTGTAATTCAGATATTTATGAATTTATGATGAGATTATACAAAATCTATATTGGGGTGTAATGTGCAGAGGGAAATCTATAGAGACAGCACAGTGAATTCAGTATAATTTGTAAGAGGGAGGTCTCTGGGCCGTTCATGGTACATGAAGAAGAGATCCACATCCAGAATATTGTAAAGTGTGTGTTGGCTTAAGGCACTTAATATGGGAGCAACTAGGGATGCACCAAATCCACTTTTTTGGATTTGGCTGAATCCTTCGTGAAAGATTCGGCCGAATACCGAACCGAATACGAACCCTAATTTGCATAAGCAAATTAGCGAGGGGGAGGGGAACATTTTTACTTTCATGTTTTGTGACGAAAAGTCACATGATTTTAATGATTCGGTTCGGCCAGGCACAAGGATTCGCCCGAATCCTGCTGAAAATGGCCGAATACCGAACCTAATCCTGGATTCGGTGCATCCCTAGTAGCAACGTTATTTCATTCAGCAATGGAATTTTGCGTATATTTAAATCAATCAAGATATTTATGTACTTTGAGGTTAAGGTTTTTTCTCACAGTTGATGCTGAATGTTTGATAAGGTGAGAATCCTTCTTTGATATAATCCTGAGGGAAACCGTTAGACTCAAGTTTCTGTTCTGAATTTTTGAAATGCAAAGTTTTGTTTGGCTTGAGCTGTTTTTGAGCCTTCTGAGAAGATACATTCCCTCCAGTAGCAACTTGTCCAGTCATTGTGTTTGTCTCGAGTAATCTAATACTGCAGCTGCTATCCTAAACAAACAGAGAGCTTCTAGAGCTTTTTACTGGTATTGGTATGGTAAAACAAAACAAAACAAACAGAATAAATATTGCATTCTAGCTTGCACTATTGCCGCTAATCTATTGGCAATAAAATACCTCCGTAGCTTTCCTTCTCCTTTAAATAAACTTTTAGTATCTTATAGAATGGCTAATTCCAGGCAACCTTTCAATTGTCCTTCATTTTTTATTTTTTTTATAGTTTTTAAGATATACTTCTGACTTTCCAACTTTCAAATGGGGACCCCATATATTTGCATATTCAAATCAAGGCCTGGTTGCTAGGGTAATTAAGACCTTAGCAACCAGAATGCTGGAACTGCAAACCGGAGAGCTGCTGTATAAAAAGCTAAATATCTCAGTAACCACAAACAATAATAAATAATTAAACCAATTGCAAAGTGTCTCAGAATACCATTCTCTGCATCATACTAAAAGTTTATTCAAAGGTAAACAACCCCATTAATGGGGTGCTCGTTTATATGAACTATAGTGGTCTTTCTAAAGCAAACACCAGCGCAGGGCAGCAATACATGATATTTTCATGACTTTAAAACACTCATTTGTTTGGTGTTACTGTTCCTTTTACCATTTCTTCGTGTCTGTTGGCGGGAAAAGTGGGATTGGCACCCCTGTGAGGTAATAGGTCAATTTTATTAAGCGTTTTCATTCCCCTGATTATATTCAGGTGTGCTAGACGTGTGAAGGTGATAAAACTGCTTTTAGGGCAAAGGAAAAACAATGTGACTAGAAGGAAAGTTTCTCATCAAGCACTCATTAGCCAGCAAGCAGACAAAGATAGAAGTCCCAGAGTGTGTTCTTTTGTACTGAGACTGCGAACAAAATGTTCCTTTTCTGCCAGAGGGACCCTCAGCATGTTGATTAAAGTAACTGCCGTACCCCTTTCTGGCAAAATAGGACTAGACATATAATGCCTCACTGTGTCTTGATGAAAAATCTTTCTTACTTTCTCTTCTAAATTCCTGCTGCTTTTGATGAGACGTTAAAGCTTTCTGTTATCCCTGACCTGCTGTGGTAGACTTCCATGCTGTTTGCCAGCGTCCTCCTATAGCCGTTAAATCCACACAAATGACTTTTCCATCCACTTGCAATACTCTCTGGGAAATGGAACTAGCATATCAGAATGTTATTTCCTATCTACCAAACAATCACATGCAACAGGGGGTATTGCTGCAAATATACATATATGTCATTATATACAGAAAGGCTACTGTAGATACAGGACCTGTTATCCAGAATGCTGGGGACCTGGGTTTTTCCGGATAAGGAGTCTTTCTGTAATTTGGAAATTCATACCTTAAAGGAGAACCAAACCTTTTTATTAAAATCCCCTACCCTACATAGACCCCCCTCCCTGCTCCCCCCCAGCCTAGGTATTACCCTGGGTAAATGCCCCTAACTCTTTACTTACCCCTCGTTGCAGATTCAGGGCATCAGAGTTCATGGGCGCCATCTTCTTCTCTTCGGTAATCTCAGGGAAGAGAGTGGCGTGTCAGCACATGCACAGCTGGCGCAATCTGCCGGTTCTGACCAACTGCGCATGAGCTGAAAGCCATGGAAATTGCCGGAAGAAAACCAAAAAGATTACCAAAAAGAGGAAGATGGCGTCCGTAAACGCTGATGCCCTGAATCTGTAATGAGGGGTAAGTAAAGAGTTGGGGGCATTTACCCAGGGTAATCCCTCAGCTGGGGGGGGGGGAAGCAGGTGGTCTTTGTAGAGTAGGAGATTTTAATAAGAAGGGTTTGGTTCCTCCTTTAATTCTGCTGAAAATCATTACAAACCCAACAGGATTGTTTTTCTACCGATAAGGATTCATTATATCTTGGTTGGGATCAAGTACAAGGTACTGGTTTGTTATTACAGAGAAAAAGAAAATATCATTTTAAATGTCCTTCCTGTAATTTGGAGCTTTCTGGATAATAGATTTAGATATTTTATCTAACACTTGCATGCTTATCGACTAATGGAACACTATTAGTGATGTGTGGGTCATCCTGATACCCATGGGTCGGTCTGGTTCGGCCCAACACGCACAATTTGGGGCATGGGCGGAGCTCTTCCTGCTGCACATAAGTATGCGCTGCTTCCGTCGGCATATAAGTCTGTGACATCAGAGAAGGGGTGGGTTGGGCTAAGTTATATAAAAGCAGAAGAGAGGTGGGTTAGGGTCAAGTGCGGGTGCAGAGTGGTGGGTTAGGGTCGGGTGTGGGTCAACAATTTGTCAATCCGCACATCACTAAACACTATGGGGTTTATTTATCAAAGGTCGAATTTTAGAGCTTTGTGAGCATTTTTAGACCTCAAATGAACTCACAACTTTCTAGGTTTCTAATTTAAGAAAGAACTTGCATCAGTCAATTTGGGGTCAACAACCCAAAAACTCAAATTTATCCCCCCGAATTTATAACCCCTGTTTTTGACTGAAACATAACCTCAAAAACAAATTTCTTTTTTCGAGTTTTGACTGAAAAATACCCTCAAAACCTGACCTTTAATAAATAACCGCTACTTTCACCATTTTGTTTCCTAGTACCGTGGTATGTTTGACTATTTCCATCAGTGGGCATGCTAAATATATTCACTGGCGCTTCACCAATTTTATTCCAACCTTACTTGATGGCGGGTGACATTTTTATTTGGGAGGGCTGCCAACTGAAGGTTTTCATTGAAGAACTACAACTTACAATTGTACAGATATATAGAATCCATTATCCAGAAACCCATGATCCAGAAAGCTTCAAATTATGGCCAGGCCATCTTCCATAGACTCTGTTATAATCAAATAATTGAAAATGTTACCACAAAGACATAGGAGACATGTTTCATATATGGCGTTCCTGTGATTATACAAAAAAAAGCCTCTGGATTTCTGCTTCATCTTTAATTACAACTTTTGCTCAAAACAATTTTGACATGACTCCTCAAGCAGTGTTACTAAATATATATACAAGCTACCAAAAAAAAAAAATTGGAAAGCCTTGAAAAGATTCTTTTTAAGCACAGTGACAGCCGAAGCTGTCTAACTTTAATTTTAGAAGGAGCTACTCTCACATTTTTTATATATATTTTTTTTTTGCTTGTTTTTTTCTCCGATTTCTTTGTCATCAATACCGTAAGATATTTTTCTGCTATGAGAAATGTAAGTTTAAAAAATAAAAATTATAGTAAAAATAATACAGCTATAGGATCCCTTATCCGGAAACCCGATATCCAGAAAGCTCCAAATTAGGAAATGGCTGTCTCCATTTTATCCAAATAATCCAAATTTTTAAAAATGATTTCTTTTTTCTCTGTAATAATAAAATTGCTATGCAATTGCTATGGGTTACTGCTCCTGAGCAAACGTAGTGCCTTTTATTACATATGGGGGATAGAGTTAATTCTCTTAGTTAGTTATTCTTGATTCAACCCAGACTCTTTTTCCCTTTTTATCCTTGATGCCGCAGTGGGGCTCATTTAGCAACACTGGGCAAATGTGCCCATGGGCAGTAACCCATAGCAACCAATCAGTGCTTGGCTTTTTTCCAACAGCTGCAGGTAGAATAATGAATCTGATTGTTTGCTATGGGTAACTGGCCATGGGCAAAAATGAGCCCCAGTGATTTGTATTGCAGCCTGGCAGCGCTGGGGTTAGGGTTGCCACCTGTCCGGTTTTGACCCGGACAGCACGGTATTTTGAGGGGCTGCCCGGGTCTCTACTTCCTGTCCTGTTTTCCAAATAAGGGAAACTGGGCGGGATTCCCTTGATTGACACGGTGATCGGCCGATCGCCGCGTCATAGCCCTGCCCACTGACGGCATAGCCGACCCACTGACGACATAGCCCCGCCCACTGACTGCATATCCCCGCCCACTGGCTCCATGGGCCCACCCACTGACATCACCGACACACCCACTGATGTCACTGACCCGCCCCCGCCCGGTCTCAGCCAGACATAAAGGTGGCAACCCTTGCTGGGGTCCTCCGTTTGATTTGTAACTTTGCTCCATGTGCTGTGAGTTTGTAGGTTCTCCCTGTGTTTGTGTGACTTCTCCCACACTGCCAAACATACAGGTCAATTGGCTCACAATAAAACAGACTTGAGTGTGCTGTGTGAATAGAGAATTTAGGCTGTAGGCTCTGCTGTGGCTGCAGAATTGCGTCGGCGCTGTATAAACAACGGATGACAAATCCATTTAAAAATATTTTGTTCTCTCTTCATTTTAAGTACAGACCGAGACTTTGCAAACTTTTCCCTGATGATACTGAAGCCCACTGTTTTTTTTTTTTACCTTTTGTATGTAAAAATGTTTATTGTGAAATCATTCTCTTGCCTTGGGCTCCCTCAGTTGGAATCGCTGATGTACTACACCATGCATTAAGTTCATATTTGCTGAATGTATACACGGTTTGTGAAGGTTTTATCCTAACCACATGGGAGATTTTGATTAAATTTTGAGGCTCAGATTTTATCTGATCTTGCCATGCAATACTACGACATTTGTAAGATGAAATGTGACCCCCCCCCATAGCTAGAATGTAAAGGTGAATTAGATAAAGTTTGGTAGTGCATCTACAATCTACAGTTAGTGGGTTTACTGAACTCCAAATTTATCTGGTTGGGCTTTTTGGGCCAAAACTCCCAATTTTTCAGTTTTTTTTAAAAACTGCAGGAAAAAGTCTGAATCTGAAAATCTGCCATCTCAGACCTGCTGATGTTATGTATAAGTCAACGGCAGAGTTTCCTATCCTATTTGTTTCTGTGGTCTGCTCTGGAATTAGCCCAAAAAACCCACCTTTTTGGGCAAAAAACCCTAAAAATTGTGCAATACTATTTTTCGCATGATTTTTTCTGGGTTTTCCCCCGAACCGGTTAATTTGAGATTTTTAAATAATAAATAAGGCCAAATCGGGTATGGGAGTTTAGTAAATAACCCTCCTAACATAACCGGTATGGGGACCTGTTATCCAGAATGCTCAGGACCTGGGATTTTCCGGATAAACACATCTTTCCTTAATTTGGATCTTCACACCTTAAGTCTATTAAAAAATCATATAAACATTGAATAAACCCAAAATGCTGGTTTTGCTTCCAATAAGGATTAATTATATCTTAGTTTGGATCAAGTGCAAGCTACTGTTTTATTATTACAGAGAAAAAGGAAATCATTTTTTAAAAATTTGGATTATTGGAATACAATGGAGTCTATGGGAAACGGCTACTCTATAATTTGGAGCTTTCGGGATATCCTGTATCTTATAAAGATGCAGTGTTCGTATCTGACATTCTTATTGCATCAGATGGAAGATTTTCCCAAATTTACCCAAATCCGTCACGTCTGTTTTACTTAGAAGACATTTTTGGAATGAAAACAATTGATTTGAAGCAGATAGGATTATACCGCTAGTAATCGAGCTAAAAAAGTAAGCTGCTTAGGTACAATCAAGTCATTCACCCTAGCAACCAGAAAGCATTTTGAACGCAGGGATAGAACAAAAAGAAATAAAGAAAAACAAAACTTTCCCCTCTTAGCACAATAGTGATTTACATACAGGTATGGGTCCAGTTATCCAGAAAGCTCAGAATTTTTCTGAAGGTTGTCTCCCATACACCCCATTTTATCCAAATAATCCAGATTGTTTTAAAATTATTTCCTTTTTCTCTGTAATAATAAAACAGTAGCTTGTACTTGATCCCAACTAAGATATAATTAGGGATGCACCGAATCCAGGATTCGGCCTTTTTCAGCAGGATTAGGATTCGGCCGAATCCTTCTGCCTGGTGAACCGAATCGGAAAATTCTAATTTGTATATGCAAATTAGGGGTGGGAAGGGAAATCGTTGTCACAAAACAAGGAAGTAAAAAAGTTTGCCCCTTCCCACCACTAATTTGCATATGCAATAGGGTTCGGATTCGGCCGAATCTTTTGCAAAGGATTCGGGGGTTTGGCCGAATCCAAAATAGTGGATTCGGTGCATCCCTAGATATAATTGATCCTTATTGGAAGCAAAACCAGCCTATTAGGTTTATTTAATGTTTACATTATTTTCTAGTAGACTTAAGGTATGAAGATCCGAATTACAGAAATATTTGTTATCCGGAAAACCCCAGGTCCTGAGCATTCTGAATAACAGGTCCCATACCTGTATATCTTTCTTCTAAGGCACCTTGCAAGCCACTGGAGTGTCACAGATTAGACATGGCAGCATTAGAGGCACACAAGTGGTTAGAGTGTTATTACATGTTCTGTTAATTATCCTGAATGTTCCTTTTCAAGAACACTTGTCTCCTATCAGAGAGATACATTGAGGATGCAAGAAAAATTAATTCAAGTAGACTCCTTAAGGAACAGATGAAGTATCAATTCTCTCGATTCTATAAATAAAATGCTTTGATGACCCCTATGGGGTGCATCTCATTTCCAGAACAGAGAACTCTTTGTGCTGCTGGGAATAGCTTGGAATCTTCTATATCTCATACAGAGCTGAGCAAACCAATGCTATTTATTGGATTCAGCTGAATTGTCCCATGCCATAGGTAGAAAGATGTCCTAATTAGACACGACCTGAGCCAGGCATGGGGGGAGCATTGCAACTGTCATAGACAATTTTATCTTTGGCTGCAATGTTTAGCTGACCCCAACTTTTTCCATTAGCAAAATGGCATATTTTAAGCAGCCTAAGTTTGGGGTATTTTAACCAGGTCTACTTTTATTCTTTATTTGTAGTTGTAAAACGCCAAAATATTCTACACAATAAATGGGCGTGTACATTAGAAAAGCTTAAAAAATAACAAATAACCAATGCAAGAGGTAAAGAGAGCCATGTCCAAATGAGCTTACAATCGAAAACTATCATTGTTCCTTTTTGGAGTCTAGTTTTAACAGTTTGCTAGCACAGGTATGGGCACAGTTATCCAGAATGCTGGGGACCTGTTATCCATAATGCTGTGGACCTGGGGTTTTCCAGGTAACAGATCTTCATACCTTTGTCTACCAGAAAACCATGTAAACGTTAAAAAACCCAATAGGCTGATTTTGTCTCCAATAAGGATTAATTATATCTTAGTTGGGATCAAGTACAAGCTACTGTTTTATTATTACAGAGAAAAGGAAATCATTTTTAAAAATCTGGATTATTTAGATAAAATGGAGTCTGTGGGAGACGACGATCGAAGGAAAAATCCTTCGAAGTTGAAGGTCGAAGTAGCCAAAAAAAACTTCGAAATCCAAATTTTTTTTTCATTGTAATCCTTCACTCGAGCTAATTAAATGTGCCCCTTAGTCTTTATTCAGAAGTAACTTACGAAACTCCGCTTGCGCTCCTCTACAGAAAAGGCGATCCGGCAATCCATCGTGTGGTGCTTGATTTCTCCTCCCTGCCTTCCTTATATGAGAAAGCCAGGGAGGAGAAACCAACGATGGAACGTCGCCCCGTCTCCTTTTCTGAAGAGGAGCGCAAGAGGAGTTTTGGCAAGTTATTTCTTAATAAAGACTTGTTGATTTTGAAATTTAATTTGTTTTTGTGATTTTTTTTTTCGTTCTATACTAACGAATTTAAAAAATAATTTGATGTTACTGGTCGTTTAAAGCAGAGCTAAACTCTAAAAACGAATATGGCTGGAAATGCTGAATTTTATATTCTGAGCTTAGTGCACCAGCCTAAAGTTTCCGCTTCTCTATAAACCTAATAATCCAGGAGTTTACCATCTTGGATTTCGTCACTGACACGCACATGCTCACTATGCTAAGGTAAGCTTAGGAGTCTGATGCTACAGGGTTGATTTTTAAATTCCGATGCACATTGTGCTGGCTTCTCAAATCAGATGGTAATCAGAATTAATTACTATTGCCTTTTATTGTGACCTTTATATTGTCTTTTATACATTATATTGTGAGTGGCTCCCTAAGCTCGGGTAACTGGCATCCGTACAGAGCATGTGCAGTGAACCAACAGAAAAGAAGACAGGGAGCTACTTGGAGTATATTTGAAGGCTGAGGTCTTCACTGATAAAGGGCTGTGGTGGCCTAGAGCCGGTACAATACCTCAAATGATACTATGTATCATTTCTATCGAATTTCTTTGTTAAACTTTAGTTCTCCTTTAAGGTGAATAAATTGAAGACTGTTTGGAACAGTCATTGTTAAAACTGAGGAGAAGCAATTTAAAGGAGAACTAAAGCCTAACTAAAGAAGTAGCTAGAAATGTTGTACATTATGGGGCACGTTTACTTAGCTCGAATTTTGAATGTTTTTTTTGGCTACTTCGACCATCAAATGGGCTACTTCGACCTTCGACTACGACTTTAAATCAAACGATTCAAACTAAAAATCGTTCGACCATTCGATAGTCGAAGGACGGTCTCTTTAAAAAAAAAAAAAAAAAAAAAAAACTTCGACCCCCTAATTCGCCACCTAAAACCTACCGAAGTCAATGTTAGCCTATGCAGAAGGTCCCCGTAGGCTTTGCTATCTTTTTATTGGTTGAAGAAAAATTGTTCGATCAATGGATTAAAATCCTTTGAATCGAACGATTTTTCTAAGTCGAAGGATTTAACTTCGACAGTCAAAAATCGAGAGTTAATTAACCCTCGATATTCGACCATAAGTAAATTTGCCCCTATGTGTTGGGCTTCTGTACCAGCCCAAATTACCAGAGCCCTTTAGCAGTAAAGACCTGTGTCTCCAAAGATGCCCCAGTAGCTCCCCATCTTCTTTTCTGCTGATTCACTGCACATGCTCTGTGCTGCTGTCACTTACTGAGCTTAGGGACCCACTCACAATATACAGTACACATAGAATAGAAATGTCACAATATAAGGCTGATTAGTAATTAATAGATAATTACTACATGGCAGCACAGAAACCAGTGCAATTAGCATCAGAATTTAATAATCAGCCCTGTAGCATCAGCTTATATTACAGACAAACCTCATTTTCTGCTGGATAATTAGTGACGAGCCCTAAGCTTAGCTTCTCAACAGCTGCTCAGAGCCCACTGAGCATGTGAGTGTCACAGACACTTTCCAAGATGGTGACCCCCTGTGACAAGTTTGAAGTCCTGGATCATTGCTACTATTGACAAGCTGACAAGCTGGGGCAATAAGTTCACTATATAAAACCTGATATTTTTATCAATATCCATTTTTAGGGTTTAGTTCTCCTTTAAAGAAGGGTTGTTTAGATACTCGTGGCCAAATAAATTGTCCTAGTACTGTTGGCCATATCGTTTATACGGTTACACAGAAATACGACTTTAATGTAATGGTGCAGGAACTGAAATGTCTTTTTCTTGTCTCCAGATGAAAGCCCTGAGGAAATTCAGGTGAAGAACAGCTTATGTGAAAAAGTGTCGTTTTACAAAGGGGACATCACCCAGCTGGAAGTGGACGCCATAGTAAACGCCGGTGAGTCACGCACGCTGCCCATTTATATTTCATAGCGTTCCGAAGCAAGACGTTGTGGTACATTCATTAACTCCGCAGTTTTCCCAACTTAAGAATGGAAAGTCTGCATTCAAAACATTTTCTCCTGAGCGTCTGAACTCTGCATTTATGAGATTTCCCCTTTACGTCTTTTGTGTGCTTTACTTTGGAACGGTTTTATTTTTAGTCGGCATTTGCCGAAGATTCCTTCTACCCCAGTTGTGTAATTGCACAGTTTTATCCTTTTTAGTTTAATGATGCATGATTCTTCTCTGATATTGCAGCATCTGATTCCTGTGTGCAAATGTACTTTATCTCATGCATTGAGTAGCCTAATGGCTTGCTGGTGTCTTGCCTTTTTCTTCCAAGCTGTTTGAACCGTTGATAGAGGTTAGCGGCTGCCATTAGTTCTTATTCTTATGGGAAGATCATTCTTGCCTATTTGACGTTATACATACGAATTCTTCTTTATCAGCTCACTAGAAGTTTCAGGTTTGGATCACGGATTTGTTGTTCATTGGAGAGATTTGGAACTACATTCAAATACAGGTATTGGACCTGTTATCCAGAATGCTCGAGACCTGGGGTATTCCAGAAAACTAATCCTACCATAAATTGGATCTTCATACCTTAAGTTTACTAGAAAATCATTTAAACATTAAGGTTATATATCAAAAGTCGAATTTTAGAGCTTTGTGAGTTTTTTTTAAACCTCAAATGAACTCACAACTCAAATAGTTTCTAATTTAAAGGGATACTGTCATGGGAAAACATGTTTTTTCAAAAAGCATCAGTTAATGGTGCTGCTCCAGCAGAATTCTGCACTGAAATCCATTTCTCAAAAGAGCAAACAGATTTTTTTTTTTATTTTCAATTTTGAAATCTGACATGGGGCTAGACATAGTGTCAGTTTGCCAGCTGCCCCCAGTCATGTGACTTGTGCTTTGATAAACATCAGTCACTCTTTACTGCTGTACTGCAAGTTGGAGTGATACCCCCCCCCCCCAGCAGCCAAACAAAAGAACAATGGGAAGGTAACCAGATAACAGCTGCCTGGTAGATATAACAACAGCACTTAATAGTAAAAGCCAAGTCCCACTGAGACTGATTCAGTTACATAAAGTAGGAGAAATAACAGCCTGCCAGAAAGCAGTTCCATCCTAAAGTGCTGGCACAAGTCACATGACTGTTGCAGCTGGGAAACTGACAATATGTCTAGCCCCATGTCCGATTTCAAAATAGAATATATAAAAAAAAAAATCTGTTTGCTCTTTTGAGAATTGGATTTCAGTGCAGAAGTCTGCTGGAACAGCACTATTAACTGATGTGTTTTGAAAAAAAAAACATGTTTTCCCATGACAGTATCCCTTTAAGAAAAAACTAGAATGTAAAAACTCAAATCGGCGACACCCACTGAAAAAAGACTCGAACATCATGAAAGCTGTTATCATCTCCAAATGGTTCAAAGGAACTCTTCCACTGACTCCTACATGACCTCTACAGGTTTAGGGGGGGTATTTACTAAATACTAGCTTCCGTTTTATTATTACAGAGAAAAACAAATCATTTTTAAAAATTTGGATAAAATGGAGTTTATGTGAGAAGACCCTATCCGTAATTCTGAGCGTTCTGGATAATGGATCCCATACCTGTATTTGCTGCGTCCATGTGAATGAGCATGAGAAAGTAAATGGTTACATATATGCAACAAATGCTTTTCAAAGAATGTATGTGAATTTTAAGTGCTGGATTTAAAAGTATCGATTTTTTTGTATGTTTTGCATTGTATTAAATATTTTATTCAAATGTAAATATGGAAATTAGGGGTTGGATTCAGTTCTTGTCATGAATTTGTTAAATGGCCAAATCCAATTATTTGGGATTGCTACTATATTTAAAGGGGTGGTTCACCTTTATGTTAACTTGTAGTATGTTATAGAATGATTATTTCTGTGTAACCTTTCAATTGCCCTCCATTTTTTTGTTTTTATAGCTTTTGAATTATTTGCCTTTTTCTTCTGACTCTTTCCAGCTTTCAAATGAGGGTCACTGACCCCATCTAAAAACAAATGCTCTGTTCAGGCCTCTCCTATTCATGTCCCAGACTCTTATTCAAATCAATGCATGGTTGCTAGGCTAATTTGCACCCTAGCAACCAGACTGCTGAAATTGCAAACCAGAGAGCTGCTGAATAAAAAGCTAAATAACTAAAAAAAAAAATTCAAATCATCTCTACATCATACGAAAAGTTAATTTAAAGGTGAACAACTGCTTAAAGTTGGGCCAGCAAAACAGCCACTGAACGAAAACCAGAAATTTGCAGAAATGTTGTTGTGAGCCACATTTTATACCTGCATATTCCCCTGTATCCATTCCTTGTGCCCCCCATCCATTCCCAGTTGGCTCTTTGAGGTGATAACAAAGTTGGTTGAGATACAAGCCATGAAAGGTGCTACTAATGAAAGTACTGCTGTTAAAATACACCAATAGGTATCTTGTTTGGTGAGGTTGGAAAACACGAGTACATTACCCTGATATGCCTACACTGAGCTCCCCGTTAACCCCACGATCGTAAATGCATCAACAAGCCCATGTCCCATATGTTTCCAGCTTTTATTGGCCCATGTATGTGCTGGCTCTGCACAGAACTGACCATAGAAACATTAGATGGACTCTTCTCTGCTCACTAACTTTATTTTCTAATCAGTGAAACATTACAACACCTTCCTTTCTCAGGAAATTTATTCTAGCAACTGTAAAACTGTTAATATCTTAAAAACTAGAAAACATTATGAATGTAAATTGTAAAATAAAGATCGCCCTGGGCAATAGTAAGTTAATTTGTTTTGAGCGTTTACAGACCAATTTACTTGTGAATCTTTCTGATTTAATGCACATGCACCATTTCTTTTCTGATGGTTTATTTTGAAATGTGGAAGAAATTCACACGTATGCTGATACTGTTGGTCTACTGACTTCACATGTCAATGGAAATGTGTATGGAATTCACAGAGCATCACAATAATTGACAAGCAGAGATGCTAACACATTAGAAATGAGCGTCTCTCACTAGTCCTTTTCTCTTCAATATGTCAATTTGGTACACTCGGGTTATTTAGGTTTCTGTTGTCATGTGTAAAAAACATTCCATGATCCCACATTTGACTTTTTTGCTGTTTATTTAATATGTATATGGGAAATAATCATTTGAGTCCAGATTTGTCCAAAGGCCAATACATTCTTGACTGGGGATATTTTTCCAAGTGAGAAACGTAATACTACTGTCACTGACTAGTGCTAATGACTTCACTGACACCTGTTTGTCACTGTGCAAATGGCAATACATTAGGTCTGAAACCTTGTACAGTTTTTGGTAATAATCCACCCTGTGTACTTAGTGGCAGGGAGATGCCTTTAAGGGTTGGGGAGATTGTTGCCCCACAGAAGAGGTGATTAGTCGCCAGGCAACTAAAGGTGGCCATACACGGGCCGATAAAAGCTGCCGACAGACAGTGTATGGGGCCCCCCGACGGGCTTCACCGATCGAGATCTGGCCAAAAGTCGGCCAGATCTCGATCGGATGGGATGAAAAATCCCGTCGGATCGCGGCTGCATCTATTCGTTGATGCAGTCCTGCGATCCAACCGTCCATTACTATTCGTTAGGATCCGATTGTTGGGCCCTAGGCCCACGATCGTATCAGCCCGATATTGCCCACCTCAAGGTGGGCATATCAGGGAGAGATCCGCTAGTTTGGCGACATCGGCAAACGAGCGGATCTCTCCGTGTATGGCCACCTTAAATCTCCCCAAATCTGCCCGTCTGCCCCAACCCTTAAAGAAAACTATACCCCCCCCGATCAATGTAGGTCGCTATAAAAAGATATTGCATAAAACAGCTCGTATGTAAAACCCTGCTTCATGTAAATAAACCATTTTCATAATAATATACTTTTTTGTACTATGTGCCATTGGGTAATCATAAATAGAAAATTGCCATTTTAAAAAATAAGGGCTGCCTCCTGCCAGCCTAGGATTCACGGTGCACACGAACATACCAAACAAATCATACATGTTAGATCACATGAACCAATTAACAGACAGAGTCTTTTGCTTCCACACTTCTTCCTGTTACAGTTAGTGATCTGAGGCAGCACACAGACCATCGCGAAATGGGGGTTCAAAGCAAGAAATGTAAAATGGCAGTATTTACTTAAATATATATATACCGTACCAGTTTAGTAAGATTCTTTAATATGCCACTTCATTTGATATAAACTATCTGTTGCTTAAGTATCCATTTTGGGGGTATAGTTTTTGTTTAAAGTCAGTGGTGCCATAAGGAGAGCCCTGCACGGGTTCTGTTTTTGTAGACCCAACCCAGACCCCTGCTGAATAAATCTGCTGTTTGTTTTTTTTAAAGTTTTACAGCTGTCCCCAACCTCACCATTTGCCTCCACTGAGCACCTGCGGGCCACCCACACAGTGAGGACATCTGGGCTTTTCCTCCCCAGAATTCGGAGAGATTTGCGGGTATTTCGGGGGTACATGGCCCACTGCAGGACTCTACCATCTGGCAGTATCTAGCTCATCCCTTTTATAGTGTCTAGGTGCACTATAGCCATAAAGTATTGTATCTTTCCAGTCACGTCAAGGCAAATTAGGGTTGACACCTGTCCGGTTTTTATCTGGACAGGCCTGTTTTTGGAAGGTCAAAACTCCCTGCCCATACAGGTATGGAATCCATTATATGGGAAACCCGGTATCTAGAATGCTCCAAATTGCCATCTCCCATATACTCCATTTTATCTAAATAATCAAAATTTTAAAATAATGATTTCCCTTTTCTCTGTAGTATTAAAACAGTACATTATACTTGATCCCAACTAAGATATAAATTAATTGGGTTTATTTAATGTTTACATGATTTTCTAGTAGACTTAAGTTATGAAGAAAGATCCTTTATCTGGCAAAATCCCTAGTCCCGAACATTCTGGATAACAGGTCCCATACCTGTATATAGTACAAGCTGCAGGTACATATATTCCCGAAGACAGACTGAAGATAGCGCTTAGTTTTATTTCTTCTCCTGAAATGATAGAGCATCTAATAAATGTAGAAGTAATTTCTTGGCTCTGTAAATGATTAAGATGCATAATCTCTTTTGTTTTCTGGCAATTCTGTTGTCTCTTACACCTGCTCCCTTTTTATTCTAATTCAAGAACGAGAGGTAAATTAATAAGTCTGTTTGTCCGTTTATTTGTCATTGAGCGCTGAATTGCAGGAATATGCACCGGCCTTCCTTTTTTAGTATGCCGGAATTAAATGCTTCTGTCAACACTTCAGCTGAATATGGGTTTAGTCATTCCATCAAGCATCGCTAGGAAAAATACCCATCCTTTTTAATAGCAAATAGGGGAAAAAAACAGGCAGTATCAAATTGAGATTTAAATTAAGTAATGTATTTCCTGCCTCAGAAACTTTATCGGAACATTTAGAGGTTTTTTTTTTTTTAAAAATATAATTTATAGGTAAAGAACAGGGAGTTCTAAAGAGAAATAATTAACTAAATATAATAAGTGGATACAGGTATGGGACCTGTTATCCAGAATGCTCTGGGTAACCGATCTTTCTGTAATTTGGATCTTCTTATCTTAAGTCTACTAGAAAATCATGTAAACATTAAATAAACCCAATAGGCTGGTTTTGCTTCCAAAAAGGATTAATTATATCTTAGTTGGGATCAAGTACAATGTACTGCTTTATTATTACAGAGAAAAAGGAAATCATTTTTAAAAATTGGAATTATCTGGATGAAATGGATTCTATGTAATTCTGAGCTTTCTGGATATCGGGTTTCCGGATAACAGATCCCATACCTGTATATTAAGATTCGGTTCAGGAATCTGCTGTTTTTAGCAGAATTTGGATTCGGCCGAACCGTATTAGAATTTGCCCTTGTTCTCTAATATGTAACAAGCATCATCAATACCCTTAAAAATAAAATGAAATGAAACATATGATTATTCACTATGGGTTGATTGCCCAGACTTTGTCCTAAAAGAAACCTTGACATTTTTATAAAGTGCTTCCCTTATTATTTACACAGTTTGGGAGTGTCTAGTATAAAGTCTTTAGTGATGTTTGGGTCGACAAAAAGTTAACTCATATCTGACCTTAACTCACCCTCTCCTAACCCTGTAAGGGCTCTTACTCACGAGCGTTTCTTCATGCGCTCCCCTACGCTCCGTTTGGCTGCGTTCAGCCGCAGGGGAGCGCAGGTCTAGACGCTGTTAATATTTTTCTATGTGCCTGTACTCACACAGGCGCATGTAAGCGCTGAACCATTGAAAAACGCAGAAAAATGCAGCATGCTGCATTTTTCCTGCGTTCAGCGCTTACATGCGCCTGTGTCAGTACAGGCACATAGAAAGATATTAGCAGCGTCTAGACCTGCGCTCCCCTGCGGCTGAACGCAGCCAAACGGAGCGCAGGGGAGCGCATGAAGAAACGCTCGTGAGTAAGAGCCCTTAGGCACCTCTCTTCATAGCCAACACAAAGAGGATGGGGTGGTACAGGCGCAGGCCTCTAGAAACTGTGGGAGGGGGAATCTGGGCACAGAAATTTGCAGGCGGAAGGGAAAGCTCAGCCCATAACCCTGAAATTTTGTGTGAATGTTGGCCCTACAACTTTTGGATCCCCTGCGTTTTGGCTTGGCCAAGCCCGCACATCTGCTTTGTCAACCTACATTTAAAGGAGGAGGAAAGTCCTTTTATACTTAGGGGTAGAGTCCTGCGCAGAACAAATTTCTAAGACCCGAACCTGCAGCCCGCGTCCCGAACCGCAACCTGCATATTTTCCCACTTTGATCCTCTACCCGACCCGGACCCGCAAACTGCTTTATCCACAACCCTCCAGCCACCATCAAACAGGAAGTGATGGTGCTGTAAACCAGAAATGACATCCTCAAAAGTGGGCGGGACAGAAACAAGTTTTGTAAAACTTTAAAAGGAGTAAAATATAGAAAATTTCACATAAGATCGGAAATAAGTGATAAGGGATACCTTGTATTAAAAAATAATAGAAACATTAAGGGGTTATTTATCAAAGGTCGAAATGTAGAGTTTTTTTTATATGTCGAATGAACTCACAACTCGAATGGTTTTTAATTTAAAAACTTGATTCAGTGAGTTAGGGGTGAAAAAAAAAAACACTTGAATCGCTCGAGTTTTCCAGCTAAAGCCCTCAGAAATAGACTTGAACACCATTAATATTTACATGACCTCGACAGGTTGGTGTATTTTCGGATTTGAGCCATATCCAGGGTCTGGGTTAGTGATGCGTGAGTCAGGTAAAACCCCAATCTGACCTACCTCCACCCGCACCCACCCAATTTCTGGCTTCCATTTATAGACCCACGCTGCCCCGCAGATGACATCACAAAAGGGGCGGGGCGAGCAGGCGCGTGTCTATAAAAAAGAAAGTCTGAAGCTGGCAGTGTAAGGTGGCAGGCGGGAAAGCAACAAGAAGAGCTCGACCCGGACATGCCCGGCACCCGCAAATGGGGGTGCGAGGTCGGCCTGAACCTGCTTTTTACTTTGTAAAAACCCCGAAAATGGGACTTTTGACCAAAAAAAAAACTTCAAAAACTAATATTTTCGCGGAAAACATAACTCGAACCTTAATAAATAACCCTCAAAATAAAGGGATCAAGTTTAAGGTACCGTCTCATTATTATTATTATTGAGAAAAAGAAATAATTTTAAAGAAGACTTATTTGTTTCAAATAAGGTTTCTGGATAACGGATCCCATACCTGTAGTAGATTCTTACTATAGTTAAAACAAATAACACAAACTGTGAATTGTATTCAGCTGAGTTGACCTGCCTGATAGTTCAGCCTTATACATGTGAAAAATGTATTTTTATTTTCTTTATTGCAGTGCGTTCCAATCAGCTAGGCTGTATTCAGTCATTTAATATTTATTATCTAGTCAAACCCCACCAAGTCACCTGTTTTCCCTACAGCCTTGGGTGATAAATAGGTCTGACCTGCCCACCCAAATTTCTGCAAATCCAAATTACAGATATTCCTAAATAAAATGTAGCTTATTTATATAAATGGCATTAGCGCTTCTGAAGCAAACACATGTTTACAACTGCGGGGTAACCATTTGTCATATGTAAATGTGTAATGAAAGGTCGGGAACAAAAAGAAATTAAATCACGCCGTAAATATCTAGACATAATGTTCCCTTAGTTGTAATTAAATGTCGGCATCCAGAACAATATTCCATAGTACTTTGCTGAGCTTTTAGGCACAGGTCATGAAGGCTGAATTAAGGCATTGCTGTATATCTCTCCAATGTACTTCAAGTTTGGGGACAAAATTATATTAAAATTATTATGTCATAGGATGTCTGTGGAGCTCTTGGGAAGACAAAAAAAAAAAAGTCCTTTAGAGTGCTAGGCTTTCGTTTCCCTGTCCCGGTCTATGGCTTTAATACTAGATAGAAACCAGTACAGGTATGGGATCCATTAACTGGAAACCCGTTATCCACAAAGCTTAGAATTATGGAAAGGCAGTCTCCCATAGACTCCATTATAATCAAATAATCCAAAATTTAAACAATGATTTCATTTTTCTTTGCAATAATAAAACAGTACCTTGTACTTGATCTCAACTGAGATATAATTAATCCTTATTGGAAGCAAAACCAGCCTATTGGGTTTATTTAATGTTTACATGATTTTCTATTAGACTTAAAGGAACAGTAACATGACATTTTTTCTATAAAAAAATTTGTTTACCCTTAACGAAACTTAACGGAAAAAAAAACACCAGCACACATTTAACTTTACATTCGCAAAGACTTTATTAAGAAATATCTTACTGATTCTCCGCTTGCGCTCCTCTTCTGAAAAGGCGTCATGGCGACGATCCATCTGGCGGCGCTCGATTTCTCCTCCCTGCCTTCTATAGGAGATAGCCAGGGAGGAGAAACCCAGGGGTGACAGGTGCACGTGTATAAAAGTTCAACCCGGAAGCCGACATTTGGAAGGGCGGGCAGGGAGAGCAGTCAGAACAGTTCAACCCGGGTCCCGCGGGTATTGGGCCGGGCCGATCATCGCTAGTTGGTAAATGTAACTCTAGGGAGATATTGAGAGAATTGGCATGCAGGGTTGATGGACACTTGAGCTATAGGGCTCTTATAGACAAGCGTTTTTACCTGCGCTCACCTGCGTAGACGCACCGAATTATTGTCAAAAGGGCTGTACTGACAGAGACGCATGTAATGCAGGTAAAATGCAACATGCTGCGTCCCAACCTGTGTTCGGCGCTTACATGCGTCTGTGTCAGTACAACCCCATTGACAATAATTCTGTGTGTCCACTCCTGCGCTCCCCTGCGGCTGAACCCATGAAACCGGAACGCAGGGGAGCGCAGGTAAAAACACTCGTCTGTAAGATCCCTTATATAGGAACCTGTGAGTGTAGCATCTTTTCACAACATTTCTGCACATTTTGCTGATGCTTTTCAATTTAACAAGATCACTTTTTTTTTTTAAGATGCATCTCCGCTTTGCCGTTCTTAAAATGAAACTTCAGGAGGTAGAGGTGTTTATTTTGCATATTGGGAATGTGCGCAGAATACGTGATTGTATTTGGCCCTAAATAAATGTGTGAATACAGACGTGTTGACTGGGCCCCATATAAACAGCTTGTTAACGTGCAATCAGTCACTGGCGTTGCCTTGAACTTGCCTCTTAATGAACAGGTGGGGAAAGAATGAATTCTAATCTAAAACGGATCTGACAGCCTATCAGGCAATTTCACTGATCGCTAATCCATTTCATTTGGCAGCTTAATTTATCACACAGTTAGGATTTTCATCTTGTAGCTTTCAAAGTGGAAATTAATTCAGAAGCGTGTCCAATAATACTGGATTGCTCAGGTCTGCTTGTCTATAATAAATGCATTATTTAAGAAATGGGGGTAAATGCATAAGTGTATGGAGAAAGGGGAATATATCTGCTCCGGCTCTTGTCTCATCCCAATGACTTGCTAATAGAAAGGGCCAGGGAAGGTTTCTTTTTCCGCATGGGTACTTTGACAGTATTATGTCGGATGGGGAATAGCAAGGCTGTTATCAAGGTCCAAGTCATTCAGATCCTCCCAGAAATATTTTTAGGCGATCGACAGCTTCCAGCATTCACTGATGGATGAAAAGGAACTGGTATTCTATTATAAACCAACTGACACACAGACAACTATTGTGATTAGAAGAAAGGAGGTTCTGTCTAAATATTTGGAATCTTCGTGAGAGCTGTGAAGATGGGTTTTTTGGTAAAGGGTTTGTTTCTTCTTTAAAGGGATATTGTCATCAGAAAACGTGTTTTTTTCAAAACGCATCAGTTAATAGTGCTACTCCAGCAGAATTCTGCACTGAAATCCATTTCTCAAAAGAGCAAACAGATTTTTTTATATTCAATTTTGAAATCTGACATGGGGCTAGACATTTTGTCAATTTCCCAGCTGCCCCAAGTCATGTGACTTGTGCCTGCACTTTATGAGAGAAATGCTTTCTGGCAGGCTGCTGTTTTTCCTTCTCAATGTAAATGAATGTGTCTCAGTGAGACATGGGTTTTTACTATTGAGTGTTGTTCTTAGATCTACCAGGCAGCTGTTATCTTGTGTTAAGCTGGCCATAGACGCAAAGATCTGATTGTACGAATCGAGGATTCGTACGATTTTCGAACCGTGTGTGGAGAGTCCCGACATTTTTCGTCCGGCGGAGATCGGTCGTTTGGTCGATCGGACAGGTTAGAAAATTTGTCGGCTGCCGATAATATCTCTGCGTGGGAGACTGTCACTAGCTTTGGTTGGACATAGATATCATACGATTGCTGTCAGGGGCAGAACATTGCTGATCTGTTCTTTAACTAATCTGACTGGTAAGACTTTGATCTGAATGGTTAGTGGCGGGTCGGGAGACGGGAAAGTCCGATCGTACGATGATTCGTACGATCGGATCTTTGCATCTATGACCAGCTTTAGGGAGCTGCTATCTGGTTTCCTTCCCATTGTTCTTTTGTTTGGCTGCTGGGGGGAAAAGGGAGGGGGTGATATCACTCCAACTTGCAGTAAAGAGTCATTGAAGTTTAACAGAGCACAAGTCACATGACTTGGGGCAGCTGGGAAATTGACAATATGTCTAGCCCCATGTCAGATTTCAAAATTGAATATAAAAAAATCTGTTTGCTCTTTTGAGAAATGGATTTCAGTGCAGAATTCTGCTGTAACAGCACTATTAACTGATTCATTTTGAAAAAAAAATTTTTTCCCATGACAGTATCCCTTTAAGAATTTTTTCCCCCTCTGTGGTTAATTGGAGAGGTGTCAAATGTTTTTTTTGCCTTCCTCTTCATTAACTAGCAGTTAGGCAAGTTATATATAGGCTTATGTGGTTCCCCTTTAAATTTACTTTTCGTATGTTATAGAACAGTTGTTTCTAAATAACTTTTCAATTGGTCTTCATTTTTTATAATTTAATCATTTGCCTTTTTTTCTGACTTTCCCCAGCTTTCAGAAGGGGGTCACTGACCCCATCTAAAAATAAATGCTCTGTCATGCTACAAATTTATTGTAATTGATACTTTTTATTACTCATCTTTCTATTTAGGCCTCTCCTATTCATATTCAAGTCTCTTCTCCAAATCAATTGCTAGGATAATTTGCACCCTAGCAACCAGACTGCTGAAATCGCAAACTGGAGAGCTGCTGAATATAAAGCTAAATAACTCAAAAACCAACAATAATAAAAAATGAAAAACAATTTTTTGGTTTTCCAATTGCAAATTGTCTCAGAATATCACTATGATCATCTACATCATACTAAAAGTTCATTTAAAGGTGAACAATCCCAATAGGCTGGTTTTGCTTCCAATAAGGATCCATTTTATCTTAGTTGGGATCAAGAACAAGCTACTGTTTTATTATTACAGAGAGAAAGAAAATCATGTTTTAACATTTGGATTATTTAAATGGAGTTTGTGGAAGATGGCCTTTCCATAATTCACAGCTTTTTAGTCTGGATAACGGATCATTTGCCTGTATTAAAAACACTGCTTGATTATCCATTAAATGTCATTTGCTTCTGTTTTCATTTGACCTATGTTAGAAATATTTCCTGCATCAGCTAATCTCTTCCACTAGGCCAGGTTAACCAAGGTCCGATCATTTCGGACTTTCTGGATCCATGGTTTCCTTTTTGCCTCTTGGAGGAATTTCTGCAGGCATAGATTAGTGTGATGAGCAATAATACATCAATCATGAAAGCCAAATTGAGTTATGTAATAAAATGCACTAAGTTTGCCCAGGAGCAGTAACCCATAGCAACCACCCATAGACATCACTGATGTCCAGTGATGACCTACAGTGTTTACTTTGCATGAAAAATAAAAGCTATTGACTGATACCTTGACCTTTGAATGTGATTCTGCCACTTGCCAGGGGTTCTCCTGTATACCTGGCCCGAATACAGAAAACTAGCAAAAATATATATTTTTGTTACTATAAAACCCGAATCTTTAGTGAAAAAAAAAAACTTGAATTTTTCGAGATTTTTTTTATACCCCGAGGATGGAAAACGTCTGAATCCAAAAAACCTCAGACTTGCAGAGGTTGTATATGAGTCAATATGAGAGGTCCCTATCCTATTTGGACGTTTCTGTGGTCTGCGCTGGACTTAGCCTGAAAACCCTACTATTTCGGGCTTTTCAGGCAAAAATCCAAAAAATGTGAATCAGGAAAAACCCCCAAAAAATTGAGTGATTTGGAAAAAAAATGAAAATCATGGATTCTAGTTTGGTCATAATTTTTGAATTTAAAATATAAATTCGGACTTTGATAAATAAGTCATTGCTATATCAGATAAGGCTATGCTGGGTGACCTAGTTGCCCTTGTGACTCAAATCTTTGCAAATACATACATACAATTTTGATACTCTATAAGGCGCAAATTCACTAACCTCCGTAAAGTCGACCGCGTCGGCGTCGCTCACATCGCAACACTTCGCCAGGCATACATTTGCCAGGACAACACTAATTCACTAAAATTCGGAGTTGCGTCCAGGGCGCCGAAGTCTGGCAAAGTTGCGCTAGCGTTGGCTAATTTGCATACAGCGGGAAGTTAAAGTTGAATGGACATATATGTTGCAGCAAATACATTACACTACACAAGCCTGGGAAACCTTAATAAAATAAAATAAAGTTATTATATTGCCCTACATATGAGCCCAGTGTATAGTTTATGTGCCATATGTAAGGAAATATAGGGGGCAGCCCGGGTACCCAAAAATTTTTTTACGGACTTTTGCAGCCCTGAAAAAACTAAAAGACATCAGAGTTTTTTAGGACTTAGGGGGGACATTCCATTGCACTTCGCCTGGTCTGAGCTGGCGAAGGCAAGTCTGGAGGAACAGATAACGTTCAGTAAAATGCGCGTAGTGCGAAGTAGCGATAGTCTTATCTCCTTCGCTAGCGAAGTTACGTCAGTGCCCATTAGTAAATCAGCGAAGTACAGAAATGACGTCACGCTGGCAAATTTTCGTCAACTTTAGTCACTTCGCCCTTTGGTAAATTTGCCGCTAAAACTTAAATTGGCATTATCACTGCATTGCTTCTGGCTGATTATAAGTGGAAGCTCAGGGAGTAGCCTACGGCCCATGGTTATTGCTCAGAAACATCCATTTCCACTGAAATTAATTTTGCCAAATGCCTTGTGTACCGTACCCATACCAGGGACTTATGGACTCAAAAATAATTTGTGGATTTATTAAACAAATTCAGCCTTTGCTACGTGTCGCCGCGTGGGATTGGTGTTGCTCTTAGTTTCGACCCTAAAGATTGTGTATTGGATCATAAAGAAAGTCGGGAAAAGTGCGTGGTGCCAACGCTTGGTGTGAAGGTTAGAGGTCTACATTAAATATAACATTCTTTCACACATAACAACACACAGCAGAACTTGCAAGAGATATAAAATGCCCCGTTTGTGCTTAATCATGTGCCTTAAGTGCAATTAAGAGATATTGTACGCAGTTATAATATTTCAGAGTGGTTCTCCCTGCCTCTCATGAGCCAAATCGAAGACATTTCCAGAGAACCTATTTCAGATTGCTCTGTTGATTATTTTTAATTATTCAATAACCGCTAATTGCATTTGTCACTGACTCAGATTAACGCTCTAGTCCAGACAACTTGAAAATGTTTTGTTGTTTAACCCATTCTGTCTTTTTACTTCTGAGGAAGAAAATACATTTTTGTTATTAATTACACACACAGGGGCATATTTATATGAAGTTAGAGATCACCACAGTCCATTAAAATGCAATTCCGCCACTCTCCATTAATTTCTATAGCATTTTTAAAGGTATATTGGGTAAGGGCAAACTTTCACTTTCACCCATAGATAAATGCACTTTTAAAAATCCCATAGAAATAAATGTAGAGTGGCAGAATTTCATACTAGTGGACTATGGTGATTTTTAACTTCACTCTTTGATAAATATGCCCCATATTATTTTCTTTTAAATACCAATAAATCATATGCTGCTCATTGTACTTCAGCCATCTGAACTCCTTAAAGGAGAAGGAAAGCTACAGAAGCAGATTATTGCCAATAGATTAGCCACAATAGTGCAAGCTATAACACTATATTTATTCTGCAGAATGCTTTACCAAACCTGAGTAAACAGCTCAAGACACTCTGTTTGTTTAGGATACCAGCTGCCATATTTGCTTGTTTGTTTAGGATACCAGCTGCCATATTTGCTTGTTGTGACATCACTTCCTGTCTCATTCTCTCCCTGCTCATTCATAGCTCTGGGCTCAGATGACAGCAGGGAGGGTATAAAAGGGAGAGAGGAGCAAACTGAGCATGCTCAAGCCCTAGTCCTGGTGGTTTAAACTGAAAACAGTTAATCTGATACAGAAGCCCATGTAAACACAATAGAAGGAATGAAATGCATTATTTCTTTTGACAGGGGACTATGAGCAGCATTGCTTTGATGGTTTATTACTGTATTTATATAGACCTTTCTGATAAAAGATACTTAATTTTAGCCTTTCCTTCTCCTTTAAAGCAAATTTGATGGCTGCAAATCTTCTCACTGTCCAATAGATGGATGAGTAGATAGCCATTTAGGAGTCAGTGTGTCAGGTCAGACTTTTAAAAACTTTAGATGCATAGTTGGGATAAATGTTGCTTTAGTGTTGGACTGGGTAGCCTAGTCGCCCCCTGGAGAAGCTGATATCTAGGGCCAACTTTCACCGCAATTCATAGGCCTATGATGCAGATAAGAAAGGACCGATTATTCATTTTTGGGCCCAATGGGAAATCCTCAATTTCAGCAGGAGTTAATTAACCTGCGTGTATAGGGTTTGGGAGGAAACCAGAATACCCAAAGGTGAACTCAAAACACCATTGCGCCACCGTTTTCCCCCATATCAAAAAGTACCCTTATTTTTGTATATTTTGAGCTTGTGTGACAGCCATAAAGTACAAATCGTTGTGCTTTCTATACACATTTCTACACAATTTTCAAGCATGGGGCCAAGTAGTCTTACTTTTAATAGTAACTTTTCTTTAATGTTTTCCATTAATTATAAACAGAACATTTAGAAAGGAAAGTTATAGGAGGAAGAAGAGTGGAGGGGGGGAAACATTAAGCTCAAGTGTGCTTATATAACATTATAAAACCATTGTTGCTGGTGAGTCAAGCCAAAGGGTCCATATTTTCTCGAATTTTTGTGGGCAACCTCTGTGTCACGGCCGGCACCCAATACCAGAACAAGTGCCAAGTACCCTGGTTTCGGCTCGGCTTCACCAGTAGTGTGACCACCGTTGGGCTTCGGGAGGAGGCCTCAGCTTACTTGGGTGCCACCTGGATTTAACGAGGGGTACAAGGCGAGATGTTCTGGCTGGCAATGGGGCACGGCTGTTAGTCTTTTTGGGTCAAAGGTCACGGTACAAAGGATTAGGCAGAATCGTAGTCAGGCAGGCTGGGTCGAGGCAGGCGGATAGCAAGGATCGTCAAACAGGCAAAGGGTCAAAACCGGGTGATCAAACAAGGGGTTACAGAAGCGTTGTCGAAAGCAGGAAAAGGTCAGGATCCAGAAGTAAGAATAGTCAAAAAGCCAGGCAGGGGTCAAAACAGGTTCAGAAGATAACAGACAGATTAGCGCAAGGCTCAGAAGCACCAGGAAATTCAATCACGGGCAATGACAACAGTGGGAATGCCCCTTTAATACTTTTAAATTTGGCGCCATTGCGTGCTGACGTCATTACGCCAGCACGCATGCGCCTTTAAACACGGAAGTGCGCGTGCGCACTAAGAAGGAGCCGGCGCAAGAAGAGGCGCGGCAGGCGTCCCTGCTGTCTCCCCCCCACTAGACTATCAGGGTGAGACTTTGTTACACTCTGGCTATGTAGGTTAGTCTGTAGAGTTCCAGCTGGGAGTTTATTAGTTTATAGTTTAATCCACTTTCGGAGAGTAGGAGATGTGGGCCCCACCCAAGTGCTATTGTTTTCCTGGCATAGCAAGTAGTCTTACTTTATGGGCAGTACTACTTGCCACTGATCAGTCTATGCTCACTGCACAATTCATTTTCCCTCTTCATTAGTTGCTTTTCTGGACTTCTGAGTAGGGTTGCCACCCGGCCGGTATTTACCGGCCTATCCGGTAAAACACCTGCCAAGGCCAGGGCCGGTATTATAAATTTACCGGCAATGTAGCTGCCGGTAAAATTATAATACACTTCTAAAGACCCCTTGGCCCGCCCCCAATCCCCTGTAAACTTAGCTTGGCCTGAGTTTTTTGTCCTGGCCGTGCCGTGCCCCCCCCCTTTGCATCACAACCCAGCCCCTTTGATGTCACACCACGCCCCTTTTTGTACCCGCCCCCCACCAGCTGGAAATATTTTTTTGCAAAAGGTGGCAACCCTACTTCTGAAATACAGACCACATCTATTTAAAGCCCACCTTTTCAAAATGCATCAGTTAAGTGTTCTTGCACCAGTCCTCTGCACTTATATCCATTTCTCAAAAGAGCAAACTGATTTTTTTATATTTAATTTTGATATGGGGCTAGACATATTGCCAGTTTCCCAGCTGCCCCCAGTCATGTGACTTGTGCTCTGATAAACTTCAGTCACTCTTTAATGCTGTACTGCAAGTTGGAATGATATCACCACCTCCCTCCCCCCAGCCGCCTAACAACAGAGCAATGGGAAGGTAACCAGATAGCAGCTCCCTAACACAAGACAACAGCTGCCTAAAAAAAAAAAATACACTTGCTGGTTCAGGAATGACATTTTATATTGTAGTGTGAATTTTTTCCAGTGTAAACGGTGTAATTTAGAAATAAAAACATCATAAAAATCATGACAGAATCCCTTGAAGATATGAAGAGGCAAGTGCCCATTTGTGGCCTAAGTAATTTGTTTTTTAGCACTATTTTGAGCACCTTCTATAAATGATAGTCTAGGCACAGGCCCTTGGTTGCCTATATGGTAAATAAGGCCCTGTACACAGCCCTTTTTAGGGTTCTCCATTCTGGACTGTTGCTTCTAAATCAGGACCATTGGGAGGTATGCAATTTTGTACTGCATTTCAAAAGTTTATAAGTAAGAACATTATACTGCAGCTTTGGCACCCACAATGAACAGACCTGTTACTCAATCCATATTCCTCTCTTGCTTTTAATTTCACCCAGTTTGTTTTGAATTTCTTTGCTGTCCAAATTACATATGTTCTATAAAAATGTCGCCTATATTGAGTCATTTTTTTTTTTAACATACAAACTTTGTGGCATATAAATCTTATCTCATGCAAATGGAGCCAGGTATTATGAATATACTAATGAATTACACATATTTACTTTCTCCCTGCCAAGGCTATAAGCTACAAACGATCTGCTTCTCTGAGATGTGAACAGGACTGTCATCAGACACTATGGAGCTCCATACAAGTATATGTGTCCCCCCTAAACACAAGCAAGCAGTACCAAAACGTTCAGCCATGTCCCTTGTGTGTGCTATAGCAGTTGAGTAGGTTTTGGCAAGACAAAAGGTTAAACTTGTTGGATGTATTTTTATCAATCACCTACTCTGACACATGCGGCTGCTCTCTGGGGAGTTGCGGCTCCCCATTGCAAAAGTAGAATGCGGTTGGGCTGCGTGCCGTCCCTGAAAATTTGCCGCCCTAGGCCCGGGCCTATGTGGCCTCACCACAAATCCGGGCCTGGGGAAATATAGGGGGCTCAATGAAAATTATAATTCACTACAATATAAGTTTATGGAAAATAACTAGTCATTCCACTGCTGAAAGCTTCATGTAGGAGATGCTCATATGATTCAGATAATGGATCCCATTATAAACAGCTGATGTTAGTCTATAATAAGCAGTTCCATTAATGTATTTGCTTATTAACAGTCAGGTCAAACTCCACTGATCCCCCAATAAACTAAGTTTAAACCCTACCCATCGACCCATCTATTGGTGGATAGCAATACATTTCTCTGAAAGTAACATTTTTACTTTTTTTCATAACTTACCTAAATTGTGTAAGCTTACTGGCCAAATGTTTTTGCTGTGAGGCACAATAACTAGTCAGTAGTAGTTCATGTAAATAGTAAAAACTAATTTAATGTGCTAATTAGTCAGTCAGTATATTGGGGTAGGTTTGCCACCTTTTAATAAAATTTCCACCGGCTGGTGGTGGAGACGGGAACAAAGGGGCGGGACGTGACGTGACCTAGAAAAGGGCGGGACGTGACCTAGAAAGGGACCGGATGTGACATAGAAAGGGGTGGATTGCGATTTTAAGGGGGTGTAGCCAGAACGCATGATTGGCCAGAAGCCAGCAAAAAAAAGGTAAACTTTGAGCGTATTGGGGGCAGGACGAGGGCTTTTGTTAGGAGTGTTACAAATTTACCGCCAGCTACATTGCCGGTGAATTTGTAATACCGGCCTTGGCAGGTGTTTTACCGGCTAGGCTGGTAAAATACTGGCCGGATGGCAAGCTTAATTTGGGGCCAGATGAATTTAAGTTTATTAGTTGGTATTCAGTGGAGTTCACCCTGAGTTAACCCTACCCACCTACCTTCACCATCATGGATCTCTTGCCCTGTCATTGCATGATATGTTAGTTAAATAAGTTTCATTGATAGCAATGTAGGTTTTGCATAGGTTACTTAGGCAAGTTGACATTTTTTTTTTCATGAGATGGCCTGGCCCTCTTCAAATGTAGATTTTACCAGGCCCAGAACATCACCCCCTCATCCCCCCTGATGGTGGCCCTGTATTGGTTTGCTAGAATCCATTCTTCATAAGCTGCAACTGGTCGCTTGATTGTTTTTATCACATGGTCTAAAAACAAGGGGCAGTGATAATGCAAAAAAAAATTGCTAAAATTTATTTGCAAATTTAGTGATTTACTATAGTGGATGGAAGGACCCAAAATCTGTATGTGAAACTTTTCACATAGACCTGCTGTGAATGTTCTGAATAATGCTATAAATTGACATATAAATAAGACTAATAAAAAATTCACACAAGCCAATTTATTGAATTAAAAATCATTTTATTAAATAATTACTGTAGAATGAAGTATTATATACTTTTGCTTAAATAAATCCATTCTAACTCCTAGTTTATCCAGAGGAAGGCAAAAAAACCCCACTGAGCCAATTTGCAATCACAATGGAAAAAAATTCCTTCCTGACCCCTGAATGGCGATCGGACCAGTCCCTGGATCAACACTGTGCATTTAATTATAATAATTTATTTTAAATAATTAAATATTAATGTTATAATAATAATAAGTATTCATAATTAATAACTTTTCATGGTTGTTATTGTGTTTATGTTTGGCCATTTTGGGAAGGAATATAACTTCCCTCTCTCTAGAATGGATTGAATTTACAATGGTTTGCAGGCCTTCTGTTTTAAACTGTTCCTTCAGTAAGATTTGCGCTGCGTCCATGATGCGGTTGTTCAGACACACACTGGGCAGTATCTTCTGCTTCTCCTTTGAGCTTTAATGATTGCAAGTCGGTTTGAAGACGTTAAATAGTTTTGGGCCTCTTTTTTCCATTGTAATACTTATATTTATATATTCTAACTTCCAGTTTATCCAGAGGAAGGCAAAAAAAAACCACTGTGCAAATTTGCAATTAGAATGGAAAAAAAATCCTTCCTGACCCCATAATGGCGATCTGACCAGTTCCTGGATCAACACTGTGCATTTAATCATAATAATTACTATTAAATAATGAAATATAACTGTTAAAGTAATAATAATTATTCATAATTAATAACTTTTCATGGTTAATGTTATTTCTTTTGAACTTGGCCGTTTTGGGAAGGGATAGAACTTCCCTCTCTCTAAACAGTAAAGAAGGTGGCTCCGCATGTTGTGATGTTGAAAGTCACACGTGGGATCTCCGTCATCAGAAAGCAATTCGTAAGCATACGCTATTGCATAAACCCCACAGTCGTAATCATTAGGCTGAGGATCAACGTCTAGAAATTCCAGATCTTTTACAGGATCTTCAAGCACATCCTTATAGCATTCCTTGATTTGCCTCAGAGCTGACTGGGTAAGGTCAGAGTAACCACTGTCTGCAATCTGTACGTGATCCTTTCTGAAGCACGACACAAAGCCATGCCTCCTCTCTATATCAAAGTGAAACTGTATGGATCTGCCTTGCACAGGACGAAAAGTATAGATTGAATTTAAAATGGTTTGCAGGCCTTCTGTTTTAAACTGTTCCTTCAGTAAGATTTGCGCTGCGTCCATGATCCGGGTGCTCAGACACTCATCATTTCGCAAGATCCTTTTATCTTCTTGTATCAATCCAAGTCTTGGAAGCCACATTACTGGTGGTTTTGTGGCAAAAAGGACACTTTTTTCTGGCTGATTAATTTCATAAAGTCTCCTCTTCTTGGACTCTTTTTCCTCCAACATGTCTTGCGTTAATATTCTCTTATTGGTCGATCTTGTTTCTTGTAAATCTTCTTGTCTGCCATCATTTAATGTCAGATTTTTCATCATCGCCTCGATTTCAGTCAAATCAATGATATTCGACTTTGGTTCTGACACTTCTTCTGGGTTGACTTTTTTTGTGCCTCTTTTCTGCCATTTTGTAGAATTTATTGGGCAGTATCTTCTGCTTCTCCTTTTATCTTTAATGACTGCAAGTCGGTTTGAAGACTTTAAATCGTTTTGGGCTTCTTTTTTCCATTGTAATAGTTTTGAACCTAAAGCCAGTACAACACTGATGAGTGTTATACCAGCATATATTGCAAGTGATGTGAGCACCATGATGACTTCAAGAAGTCTATGAGTTAAATAAAGAAAATATATATTAAAAAACGTATTTTCAAAAATAATCATATAAAATGCATCAGTGAAAGCTAAACGAAATATGAATTAAAATATAAGAGAGCGTAAATTCATCCGACTCCGACGCCAAAGCTGGCCAGAAGCCAGTTAGGAGAGCACTAAAGAAGTAGCTTCAAGTGGGACTAAGAAACTTGGATATTTTAAAAACTATACAAAATTGATAATACGTTATATTTAGAGACTTTCATAACTTGATGTTATGATTCATTTATGAGCTTATTGATTTCATGATAGTTCCCCTTTAAATAAGTTTCATTCATAGCAATGTAGGTTTTGCATAGGTTACATAGGCAAGTTGACATTTTTTTCCATGAGATGGCCTGGCCCTCTTTTTCTGCCATCATTTAGGAGCACATTTACTTAGCTCGAGTGAATGAATAGAAGAAAAAATACTTCCAATTTCGAACGTTTTTTTTGGCTACTTTGACCATCGAATTGGCTACTTCGACCTTCGAAACGGACAATTCGAACTAAAAATCGTTCGACCATTCGATAGTCGAAGTACTGTCTCTTTAAAAAAAACTTCGAATCCCCTACTTCGCCAACTAAAACCTACCGAGGTACAATGTTAGCCTATGGGGAAGGTCCCCATAGGCTTTCTAGCAAATTTCTGATCAAAGGAATTTGGTTTGATTTGGAGGATTTAATCCATATTTTCAAATGGTCTTCATTTATTCTTTTTTTTTTATAGTTTTTAAATTATTTGCCCTCTTGTTCTGACTCTTTCCAGCTTTAAAATGGGGGTCACTGACCCCTCTATAAACAAATGCTTTGTAGGCTACGCATATATATAATTATTGCTACTTTTTATTACTAAATTTTCCATTCAGCCCCTCTCATTTATATTCCAGACTTTTATTCATATCATTGCATGGTTGCTACAGTGATTTGGACCCTAGCAACATGATTGCTGAAATTATAAACTGGAGAGCTGCTGAATAAAAAGCGAAATAACTCAAAAAACGCAAATAATAAAAATGAATACCAATTTCAAATTGTCTCAGAGTATCACTCTCTATATCATACTAAAAGTTAACGCAAAGGTGAACAACCCCTTTAATGGCAATTTAAAAATATTTTAATCTAATTGTAAGTTAAATTACAACTGTAAAATTGCATTTTAAATCAATAAAGTCAAACTGTATATGTAGATCTTTTCATACATTTACTTCTCTTTTAATTGATATTTAATGTACTAATTTATATACAGTAAATAGATTCCATTTTGCTGACTTTCAATTACACATAAACTAGAATCTCTCTAAGAGACCATTACTATAAATATATAATAGAAATGGAAACCAGAAGATCATGATATGCATCAATGGACACTAACAATCTTCCTAATACATCATACTATCATACCTGTGTAACACTATTTTGGACAAATTTTAGTTATAAATAACTGACAATATTACTGATCTTATTTCACTATACCTGCCTATGAAATTCTATTTTAAACATTATATTTTTAAAATAATCTGTAGCTAGGTCTACAGAGCTGCGCTCACCTCCAGCTGCTCACAACACTATGAGGTGTGAAACTTGTCGGTGATTGAAGTCAATAAGAGGCATTATGACATCATCACAACATGAAGCTGTTTGTGTGGGGGGTCCATTGTGACTCATTATTTGATGTCACATTCCATTTCAGCAGGAGTTAATTAACCTGCGTGTATAGGGTTTGGGAGGAAACCAGAATACCCAAAGGTGAACTCAAAACACCATTGCGCCACCGTTTTCCCCCATATCAAAAAATACCCTTATTTTTGTACGTTTTGAGCTTGTGTGACAGCCATAAAGTACAAATCAGGCTTTCTACACAATTTTCAAGCATGGGGCCAAGTAGTCTTACTTTTAATAGTAACTTTTCATTAATGTTTTCCATTAATTATAAACAGAACATTTAGAAAGGAAAGTTATAGGAGGAGGAAGAGAGGAGGGGGGAAACATTAAGCTCAAGTGTGCTTATATAACATTATAAAACCATTGTTGCTGGTGAGTCAAGCCAAAGGGTCCATATTTTCTTGAATTTTTCTGGGCAACCTCTGGCTATGTAGGTTAGTCTGTAGCGTTCCAGCTGGGAGTTTATTAGTTGAATCCACTTTCGGAGAGTAGGAGATGTGGGCCCCACCCAAGTGCTATTGTTTTCCTGGCATAGCAAGTAGTCTTACTTTATGGGCAGTACTACTTGCCACTGATCAGTCTATGCTCACTGCACAATTCATTTTCCCTCTTCATTAGTTGCTTTTCTGGACTTCTGAGTAGGGTTGCCACCCGGCCGGTATTTACCGGACTATCCGGTAAAACACCTGCCAAGGCCAGGGCCGGTATTAGAAATTTACCGGCAATGTAGCTGCCGGTAAAATTATAATACACTTCTAAAGACCCCTTGGCCCGCCCCCAATCCCCTGTAAACTTAGCTTGGCCTGAGTTTTTTGTCCTGGCCACGCCGTGCCCCCCCCTTTGCATCACAACCCAGCCCCTTTGACATCACACCACGCCCCTTTTTGTACCCGCCCCCCACCAGCTGGAAATATTTTTTTGCAAAAGGTGGCAACCCTACTTCTGAGATACAGACCACATCTATTTAAAGCTCACCTTTTCAAAATGCATCAGTTAAGTGTTCTTGCAGCAGTCCTCTGCACTTAAATCCATTTCTCAAAAGAGCAAACTGATTTTTTTATATTTAATTTTGATATGGGGCTAGACATATTGCCAGTTTCCCAGCTGCCCCCAGTCATGTGACTTGTGCTCTGATAAACTTCAGTCACTCTTTAATGCTGTACTGCAAGTTGGAATGATATCACCACCTCCCTCTCCCCAGCCGCCTAACAACAGAGCAATGGGAAGGTAACCAGATAGCAGCTCCCTAACACAAGACAACAGCTGCCTAAAAAAAAAAAATACACTTGCTGGTTCAGGAATGACATTTTATATTGTAGTGTGAATTTTTTCCAGTGTAAACGGTGTAATTTAGAAATAAAAACATCATAAAAATCATGACAGAATCCCTTGAAGATATGAAGAGGGAAGTGCCCATTTGTGGTCTAAGTAATTTGTTTTTTAGCACTATTTTGAGCACCTTCTATAAATGATAGTCTAGGCACAGGCCCTTGGTTGCCTATATGGTAAATAAGGCCCTGTACACAGCCCTTTTTAGGGTTCTCCATTCTGGACTGTTGCTTCTAAATCAGGACCATTGGGAGGTATGCAATTTTGTACTGCATTTCAAAAGTTTATAAGTAAGAACATTATACTGCAGCTTTGGCACCCACAATGAACAGACCTGTTACTCAATCCATATTCCTGTCTTGCTTTTAATTTCACCCAGTTTGTTTTGAATTTCTTTGCTGTCCAAATTACATATGTTCTATAAAAATGTCGCCTATATTGAGTCATTTTTTTTTTTAACATACAAACTTTGTGGCATATAAATCTTATCTCATGCAAATGGAGCCAGGTATTATGAATATACTAATGAATTACACATATTTACTTTCTCCCTGCCAAGGCTATAAGCTACAAACGATCTGCTTCTCTGAGATGTGAACAGGACTGTCATCAGACACTATGGAGCTCCATAAACTAAGTTTAAACCCTACCCATCGACCCATCTATTGGTGGATAGCAATACATTTCTCTGAAAGTAACATTTTTACTTTTTTTCATAACTTACCTAAATTGTGTAAGCTTACTGGCCAAATGTTTTTGCTGTGAGGCACAATAACTAGTCAGTAGTAGTTCATGTAAATAGTAAAAACTAATTTAATGTGCTAATTAGTCAGTCAGTATATTGGGGTAGGTTTGCCACCTTTTAATAAAATTTCCACCGGCTGGTGGTGGAGACGGGAACAAAGGGGCGGGACGTGACGTGACCTAGAAAAGGGCGGGACGTGACCTAGAAAGGGACGGGATGTGACATAGAAAGGGGTGGATTGCGATTTTAAGGGGGTGTTGCCAGAACGCATGATTGGCCAGAAGCCAGCAAAAAAAAGGTAAACTTTGAGCGTATTGGGGGCAGGACGAGGGCTTTTGTTAGGAGTGTTACAAATTTACCGCCAGCTACATTGCCGGTGAATTTGTAATACCGGCCTTGGCAGGTGTTTTACCGGCTAGGCTGGTAAAATACTGGCCGGATGGCAACCTTAATTTGGGGCCAGATGAATTTAAGTTTATTAGTTGGTATTCAGTGGAGTTCACCCTGAGTTAACCCTACCCACCTACCTTCACCATCATGGATCTCTTGCCCTGTCATTGCATGATATGTTAGTTTCATTGATAGCAATGTAGGTTTTGCATAGGTTACTTAGGCAAGTTGACATTTTTTTTTTCATGAGATGGCCTGGCCCTCTTCAAATGTAGATTTTACCAGGCCCAGAACATCACCCCCTCATCCCCCCTGATGGTGGCCCTGTATTGGTTTGCTAGAATCCATTCTTCATAAGCTGCAACTGGTCGCTTGATTGTTTTTATCACATGGTCTAAAAACAAGGGGCAGTGATAATGCAAAAAAAAATTGCTAAAATTTATTTGCAAATTTAGTGATTTACTATAGTGGATGGAAGGACCCAAAATCTGTATGTGAAACTTTTCACATAGACCTGCTGGGAATGTTCTGAATAATGCTATAAATTGACATATAAATAAGACTAATAAAAAATTCACACAAGCCAATTTATTGAATTAAAAAACATTTTATTAAATAATTACTGTAGAATGAAGTATTATATACTTTTGCTTAAATAAATCCATTCTAACTCCTAGTTTATCCAGAGGAAGGCAAAAAAACCCCACTGAGCCAATTTGCAATCACAATGGAAAAAAATTCCTTCCTGACCCCTTAATGGCGATCGGACCAGTCCCTGGATCAACACTGTGCATTTAATTATAATAATTTCTTTTAAATAATTAGATATTAATGTTATAATAATAATAATAATAAGTATTCATAATTAATAACTTTTCATGGTTGTTATTGTGTTTATGGCCATTTTGGGAAGGAATATAACTTCCCTCTCTCTAGAATGGATTGAATTTACAATGGTTTGCAGGCCTTCTGTTTTAAACTGTTCCTTCAGTAAGATTTGCGCTGCGTCCATGATGCGGTTGTTCAGACACACACTGGGCAGTATCTTCTGCTTCTCCTTTGAGCTTTAATGATTGCACGTCGGTTTGAAGACGTTAAATAGTTTTGGGCCTCTTTTTTCCATTGTAATACTTATATTTATATATTTGTGTGTACTTTTGCTTAAAGGGCACCAATCATGACCAAAATTATTTACTAAGTAAATACACTATGTGAAAGGTCAAGAAATCCGATTTTTAAAACAGTTAGAATTGTTTGTATAATGTAAATGATCAGCTCACTATTCCTTCTGCAAGATCTCCCCTATCTCCCCTGCAGTTCTAGCTGAGGCAGCCATCTTGGATTTCACTGGCTCCTCCTACCTATATCTTCCCAGCCAACTGTAGCTCTGAAATCTCGCACATGCTCAGTTCAAATTCCTTGTTTGCTTATCAACCCTTCTAAGCTATTTTCAAATCAGCCAAACCTGTGTGTTAGCTGCTGTACAGTAGTGCTGCCCCCTGCTGGAAGTTAGCAGGTGGCAGCACTTCTAGTGGATACTTCTAGTGGAGGAGTTTACTAAAACAAGGCATTCTGGGTAGAATACTCAAAGCAGTGTAACAATCTGAGCATGCTCCTTAAATTTGCATATTAGAGTCTCTGTTAGAGTCTCAGTATGGCCTCCCTCAGTGAAAGAACCCATTTGACAAAGTAAGGGATTTTTTTAAAACCTGCAGTTTTTTCAAAAAACTATATATGTAGTTTGATTAAATGTGTTTAGCTTGTACTGGTCAGATTGTTAATATGTGTTTGATTTTGGCTGTGATAGGTGCCCTTTAAATAAATCCATTCTAACTTCCAGTTTATCCAGAGGAAGGCAAAAAAAAAACCACTGTGCCAATTTGCAATTAGAATGGAAAAAAAATCCTTCCTGACCCCATAATGGCGATCTGACCAGTTCCTGGATCAACACTGTGCATTTAATCATAATAATTACTATTAAATAATGAAATATAACTGTTAAAGTAATAATAATTATTCATAATTAATAACTTTTCATGGTTAATGTTATTTCTTTTGAACTTGGCCGTTTTGGGAAGGGATAGAACTTCCCTCTCTCTAAACAGTAAAGAAGGTGGCTCCGCATGTTGTGATGTTGAAAGTCACACGTGGGATCTCCGTCATCAGAAAGCAATTCGTAAGCATACGCTATTGCATAAACCCCACAGTCGTAATCATTAGGCTGAGGATCAACGTCTAGAAATTCCAGATCTTTTACAGGATCTTCAAGCACATCCTTATAGCATTCCTTGATTTGCCTCAGAGCTGACTGGGTAAGGTCAGAGTAACCACTGTCTGCAATCTGTACGTGATCCTTTCTGAAGCACGACACAAAGCCATGCCTCCTCTCTATATCAAAGTGAAACTGTATGGATCTGCCTTGCACAGGACGAAAAGTATAGATTGAATTTAAAATGGTTTGCAGGCCTTCTGTTTTAAACTGTTCCTTCAGTAAGATTTGCGCTGCGTCCATGATCCGGGTGCTCAGACACTCATCATTTCGCAAGATCCTTTTATCTTCTTGTATCAATCCAAGTCTTGGAAGCCACATTACTGGTGGTTTTGTGGCAAAAAGGACACTTTTTTCTGGCTGATTAATTTCATAAAGTCTCCTCTTCTTGGACTCTTTTTCCTCCAACATGTCTTGCGTTAATATTCTCTTATTGGTCGATCTTGTTTCTTGTAAATCTTCTTGTCTGCCATCATTTAATGTCAGATTTTTCATCATCGCCTCGATTTCAGTCAAATCAATGATATTCGACTTTGGTTCTGACACTTCTTCTGGGTTGACTTTTTTTGTGCCTCTTTTCTGCCATTTTGTAGAATTTATTGGGCAGTATCTTCTGCTTCTCCTTTTATCTTTAATGACTGCAAGTCGGTTTGAAGACTTTAAATCGTTTTGGGCTTCTTTTTTCCATTGTAATAGTTTTGAACCTAAAGCCAGTACAACACTGATGAGTGTTATACCAGCATATATTGCAAGTGATGTGAGCACCATGATGACTTCAAGAAGTCTATGAGTTAAATAAAGAAAATATATATTAAAAAACGTATTTTCAAAAATAATCATATAAAATGCATCAGTGAAAGCTAAACGAAATATGAATTAAAATATAAGAGAGCGTAAATTCATCCGACTCCGACGCCAAAGCTGGCCAGAAGCCAGTTAGGAGAGCACTAAAGAAGTAGCTTCAAGTGGGACTAAGAAACTTGGATATTTTAAAAACTATACAAAATTGATAATACGTTATATTTAGAGACTTTCATAACTTGATGTTATGATTCATTTATGAGCTTATTGATTTCATGATAGTTCCCCTTTAAATAAGTTTCATTCATAGCAATGTAGGTTTTGCATAGGTTACATAGGCAAGTTGACATTTTTTTCCATGAGATGGCCTGGCCCTCTTTTTCTGCCATCATTTAGGAGCACATTTACTTAGCTCGAGTGAATGAATAGAAGAAAAAATACTTCCAATTTCGAACGTTTTTTTTGGCTACTTTGACCATCGAATTGGCTACTTCGACCTTCGAATCGGACAATTCGAACTAAAAATCGTTCGACCATTCGATAGTCGAAGTACTGTCTCTTTAAAAAAAACTTCGAATCCCCTACTTCGCCAACTAAAACCTACCGAGGTACAATGTTAGCCTATGGGGAAGGTCCCCATAGGCTTTCTAGCAAATTTCTGATCAAAGGAATTTGGTTTGATTTGGAGGATTTAATCCATATTTTCAAATGGTCTTCATTTATTCTTTTTTTTTTATAGTTTTTAAATTATTTGCCCTCTTGTTCTGACTCTTTCCAGCTTTAAAATGGGGGTCACTGACCCCTCTATAAACAAATGCTTTGTAGGCTACGCATATATATAATTATTGCTACTTTTTATTACTAAATTTTCCATTCAGCCCCTCTCATTTATATTCCAGACTTTTATTCATATCATTGCATGGTTGCTACAGTGATTTGGACCCTAGCAACATGATTGCTGAAATTATAAACTGGAGAGCTGCTGAATAAAAAGCGAAATAACTCAAAAAACGCAAATAATAAAAATGAATACCAATTTCAAATTGTCTCAGAGTATCACTCTCTATATCATACTAAAAGTTAACGCAAAGGTGAACAACCCCTTTAATGGCAATTTAAAAATATTTTAATCTAATTGTAAGTTAAATTACAACTGTAAAATTGCATTTTAAATCAATAAAGTCAAACTGTATATGTAGATCTTTTCATACATTTACTTCTCTTTTAATTGATATTTAATGTACTAATTTATATACAGTAAATAGATTCCATTTTGCTGACTTTCAATTACACATAAACTAGAATCTCTCTAAGAGACCATTACTATAAATATATAATAGAAATGGAAACCAGAAGATCATGATATGCATCAATGGACACTAACAATCTTCCTAATACATCATACTATCATACCTGTGTAACACTATTTTGGACAAATTTTAGTTATAAATAACTGACAATATTACTGATCTTATTTCACTATACCTGCCTATGAAATTCTATTTTAAACATTCTATTTTTAAAATAATCTGTAGCTAGGTCTACAGAGCTGCGCTCACCTCCAGCTGCTCACAACACTATGAGGTGTGAAACTTGTCGGTGATTGAAGTCAATAAGAGGCATTATGACATCATCACAACATGAAGCTGTTTGTGTGGGGGGTCCATTGTGACTCATTATTTGATGTCACATTCCATTATGACATCATAAGGTGATGTCACCTGTTTATTCAGAACCAGTGTAAGACCTAGTTTATAATTTTGCAAAGCTTTTATATACTGCTTGGTCCAATGTGGCAACATAATGAGATGTCACATGGTTATTAGGATCCATTGTGTAAACCCTGGCCTTTTAGTGCATTTACTGCTTTGGTTAGTGCTTTAATACCAATTCAGGATCCCAATAAAAACAGATTCATGGAACAAGTGATATTATGTGGAATAAATGTGTTCCTAAAATGGTCTAAACCCTGATTCTTTCTGGTTCAGGCTCTCAAACTCAACTCTAGAGTAGTAATTTAGCATTGGCCAGGCAGGGTACAAAGTGTAAAAAACAGCTGGGAGCTGCCATATTCTGCAGGCATACAGCACTACATACAAGCTTAGATGTCATACATTTGTTGGGGAAGAAATTAGGCCCTCTATCTCTGGCTCTGGTGCAAACATAGGTAAAAAAAATCAATTTTCTCTCTGATTAGGATGCTGGGTGGTGTGATCCATGAAATCAGATATATTATCAGCAACTATATGAAGCACCTCCAGATAATAAGGAAGGGGGCATTGTACAGGTATGGGATCCGTTATCCGGAAACCTGTTATCCAGAAAGCTCCGAATTACGGAAAGGCTGGCTCCTATAGATTCCATTTTATATAAATAATCCAGATTTTTAAAAACTATTTCTCTGCGATAATAAAACAGTATCTTTTACTCAATCCTAACTAAGAAATGATTCGTCCCTATTGGAAGCAAAACCAGACTACTGCGTCTATTCAATGTTTACATGCTTTTCTAGTAGACTTATGGTATGAACATGTGATTCTATAATAGGCAGTTCATTTAAAATTATGATATAATAATATTGTAATATAAAAAAATACTTAATTCATTGGTTCAGTTTTCAGTTGGTTGATTGTTGTCAGTTGGTTAAAGGGGCGGTTCATCTTTCCATTAACATTCAGTATGTTATAGAGTGGTCAATTTGAATGACTTTTCAATAGGTCTTCTTTATTTTTTAAATTGTTTTTTTAGTGGTTTGCCTTCTTCTTTCCAGCTTTTAAATGAGGGTCACTGACCCATCTAAAAAAACAAATGCTCTGTAAAGCTACACATTTATTATTGTTGCTATTTTTTATTACTCTTCTCCTATTCATGTTCCAGTCTCTTGTTCAAATCAATGCATGGTTGCTAGGGTAATTTGGACCCTAGCAGCTAGCTTTTTGAAAGCTACTGGATACAAAACTTAACTCAAAAATCACAAATAATAAGAAATAAAAACCAATTGCAAATTGTCTCCTCAGAATATCATTCTCTACATCATACTAAAAATGAATCCAAAGATGAACAACCCCTTTACGTTTTTCAGTTGATTGATGGTCAGTGGAAGTTGTGTAAATTGTGTACACTGGAAGTAATGTAACTTTTGCAACACTGCCGGACCTTCTTCTCGTATAGTTCTCACTGGGCCCAACACATCAGTCCCCCTGTCTCACCCCATTACAGCTGTGTATGTGAAGAATAGTCCAGGACAACTGTATTTTAGCACATGACAAATAAGCAAGACCCTTCAAATAAGGAAAGAATATAAAGGGTATATTTTGGAGGTACAGGTATGGGACCTGTTATCCAGAATGCTCGGGACCTGGGGTTTTCCGGACAATGGATCTTTCCGTTATTTGGTTCTTCATGCCTTAATTCTACTAGAAATTAATGTAAACATGAAATAAACCCAATAGGCTGGTTCTGCTTCCAATAAGGATTAATTATATCTTAGTTTGGATCAAGTACAAGCTACTGTTTTATTATTACAGAGAAAAAAGAAATCATTTTTAAAAATTTGGATTATTTGGATAAAATGGAGTCTATGAGAGACAGCCATTCCGTAATTCGGAGCTTTCTGGATACCGGGTTTCCGGATAAGGGATCCTATACCTGTAGTAGGCTGTTTAAGCCTGAGGAGGTGCCGAATCTAGGGGCACGAAATGTGTAGATTTGGAGCTTTGCACACCCACTGTTTTATCCTCACAGTGTGTGATTTTAATAAAGCTGAATTGCTGTTAACATCAACACCTCATCTTTTGAGCAGCATTGCTTTTATGGTTTATTACTATATTTATATAGACCTTTCTGATAAAACATACTTAATTTTAGCCTTTCCTTCTCCTTTAAAGCAAATTTGATGGCTGCAAATCTTCTCACTGTCGAACAGATGGATGAGTAGATTTAGGAGTCAGTGTGCCAGGTCAGACTTTTAAAAACTTTAGATGCATAGTTGGGATAAATGTTGCTTTAGTGTTGGACTGGGTAGCCTAGTCGCCCCCTGGAGAAGCTGATATCTAGGGCCAACTTTCACCGCAATTCATAGGCCTATGATGCAGATAAGAAAGGACCGATTATTCATTCTTGGGCCCGAAGGGAAATCCTCCCATTATTATTATCCTTTATAAAATGGCTACATACTCCACAGCGCTTTACAGAGATATTGAACTATTCACATCAGCTCCTGTCCCAGAGGAACTTACATTCTAAAGACCCTTTCACATTTACACCCACTAGGGCCAATTTCAGCAGGAGTTAATTAACCTGCGTGTATAGGGTTTGGGAGGAAACCAGAATACCCAAAGGTGAACTCAAAACACCATTGCGCCACCGTTTTCCCCCATATCAAAAAATACCCTTATTTTTGTACGTTTTGAGCTTGTGTGACAGCCATAAAGTACAAATCAGGCTTTCTACACAATTTTCAAGCATGGGGCCAAGTAGTCTTACTTTTAATAGTAACTTTTCATTAATGTTTTCCATTAATTATAAACAGAACATTTAGAAAGGAAAGTTATAGGAGGAGGAAGAGAGGAGGGGGGAAACATTAAGCTCAAGTGTGCTTATATAACATTATAAAACCATTGTTGCTGGTGAGTCAAGCCAAAGGGTCCATATTTTCTTGAATTTTTCTGGGCAACCTCTGGCTATGTAGGTTAGTCTGTAGCGTTCCAGCTGGGAGTTTATTAGTTGAATCCACTTTCGGAGAGTAGGAGATGTGGGCCCCACCCAAGTGCTATTGTTTTCCTGGCATAGCAAGTAGTCTTACTTTATGGGCAGTACTACTTGCCACTGATCAGTCTATGCTCACTGCACAATTCATTTTCCCTCTTCATTAGTTGCTTTTCTGGACTTCTGAGTAGGGTTGCCACCCGGCCGGTATTTACCGGACTATCCGGTAAAACACCTGCCAAGGCCAGGGCCGGTATTAGAAATTTACCGGCAATGTAGCTGCCGGTAAAATTATAATACACTTCTAAAGACCCCTTGGCCCGCCCCCAATCCCCTGTAAACTTAGCTTGGCCTGAGTTTTTTGTCCTGGCCACGCCGTGCCCCCCCCTTTGCATCACAACCCAGCCCCTTTGACATCACACCACGCCCCTTTTTGTACCCGCCCCCCACCAGCTGGAAATATTTTTTTGCAAAAGGTGGCAACCCTACTTCTGAGATACAGACCACATCTATTTAAAGCTCACCTTTTCAAAATGCATCAGTTAAGTGTTCTTGCAGCAGTCCTCTGCACTTAAATCCATTTCTCAAAAGAGCAAACTGATTTTTTTATATTTAATTTTGATATGGGGCTAGACATATTGCCAGTTTCCCAGCTGCCCCCAGTCATGTGACTTGTGCTCTGATAAACTTCAGTCACTCTTTAATGCTGTACTGCAAGTTGGAATGATATCACCACCTCCCTCTCCCCAGCCGCCTAACAACAGAGCAATGGGAAGGTAACCAGATAGCAGCTCCCTAACACAAGACAACAGCTGCCTAAAAAAAAAAAATACACTTGCTGGTTCAGGAATGACATTTTATATTGTAGTGTGAATTTTTTCCAGTGTAAACGGTGTAATTTAGAAATAAAAACATCATAAAAATCATGACAGAATCCCTTGAAGATATGAAGAGGGAAGTGCCCATTTGTGGTCTAAGTAATTTGTTTTTTAGCACTATTTTGAGCACCTTCTATAAATGATAGTCTAGGCACAGGCCCTTGGTTGCCTATATGGTAAATAAGGCCCTGTACACAGCCCTTTTTAGGGTTCTCCATTCTGGACTGTTGCTTCTAAATCAGGACCATTGGGAGGTATGCAATTTTGTACTGCATTTCAAAAGTTTATAAGTAAGAACATTATACTGCAGCTTTGGCACCCACAATGAACAGACCTGTTACTCAATCCATATTCCTGTCTTGCTTTTAATTTCACCCAGTTTGTTTTGAATTTCTTTGCTGTCCAAATTACATATGTTCTATAAAAATGTCGCCTATATTGAGTCATGTTTTTTTTTTAACATACAAACTTTGTGGCATATAAATCTTATCTCATGCAAATGGAGCCAGGTATTATGAATATACTAATGAATTACACATATTTACTTTCTCCCTGCCAAGGCTATAAGCTACAAACGATCTGCTTCTCTGAGATGTGAACAGGACTGTCATCAGACACTATGGAGCTCCATAAACTAAGTTTAAACCCTACCCATCGACCCATCTATTGGTGGATAGCAATACATTTCTCTGAAAGTAACATTTTTACTTTTTTCATAACTTACCTAAATTGTGTAAGCTTACTGGCCAAATGTTTTTGCTGTGAGGCACAATAACTAGTCAGTAGTAGTTCATGTAAATAGTAAAAACTAATTTAATGTGCTAATTAGTCAGTCAGTATATTGGGGTAGGTTTGCCACCTTTTAATAAAATTTCCACCGGCTGGTGGTGGAGACGGGAACAAAGGGGCGGGACGTGACGTGACCTAGAAAAGGGCGGGACGTGACCTAGAAAGGGACGGGATGTGACATAGAAAGGGGTGGATTGCGATTTTAAGGGGGTGTTGCCAGAACGCATGATTGGCCAGAAGCCAGCAAAAAAAAGGTAAACTTTGAGCGTATTGGGGGCAGGACGAGGGCTTTTGTTAGGAGTGTTACAAATTTACCGCCAGCTACATTGCCGGTGAATTTGTAATACCGGCCTTGGCAGGTGTTTTACCGGCTAGGCTGGTAAAATACTGGCCGGATGGCAACCTTAATTTGGGGCCAGATGAATTTAAGTTTATTAGTTGGTATTCAGTGGAGTTCACCCTGAGTTAACCCTACCCACCTACCTTCACCATCATGGATCTCTTGCCCTGTCATTGCATGATATGTTAGTTTCATTGATAGCAATGTAGGTTTTGCATAGGTTACTTAGGCAAGTTGACATTTTTTTTTTCATGAGATGGCCTGGCCCTCTTCAAATGTAGATTTTACCAGGCCCAGAACATCACCCCCTCATCCCCCCTGATGGTGGCCCTGTATTGGTTTGCTAGAATCCATTCTTCATAAGCTGCAACTGGTCGCTTGATTGTTTTTATCACATGGTCTAAAAACAAGGGGCAGTGATAATGCAAAAAAAAATTGCTAAAATTTATTTGCAAATTTAGTGATTTACTATAGTGGATGGAAGGACCCAAAATCTGTATGTGAAACTTTTCACATAGACCTGCTGGGAATGTTCTGAATAATGCTATAAATTGACATATAAATAAGACTAATAAAAAATTCACACAAGCCAATTTATTGAATTAAAAAACATTTTATTAAATAATTACTGTAGAATGAAGTATTATATACTTTTGCTTAAATAAATCCATTCTAACTCCTAGTTTATCCAGAGGAAGGCAAAAAAAACCCCACTGAGCCAATTTGCAATCACAATGGAAAAAAATTCCTTCCTGACCCCTTAATGGCGATCGGACCAGTCCCTGGATCAACACTGTGCATTTAATTATAATAATTTCTTTTAAATAATTAGATATTAATGTTATAATAATAATAATAATAAGTATTCATAATTAATAACTTTTCATGGTTGTTATTGTGTTTATGGCCATTTTGGGAAGGAATATAACTTCCCTCTCTCTAGAATGGATTGAATTTACAATGGTTTGCAGGCCTTCTGTTTTAAACTGTTCCTTCAGTAAGATTTGCGCTGCGTCCATGATGCGGTTGTTCAGACACACACTGGGCAGTATCTTCTGCTTCTCCTTTGAGCTTTAATGATTGCACGTCGGTTTGAAGACGTTAAATAGTTTTGGGCCTCTTTTTTCCATTGTAATACTTATATTTATATATTTGTGTGTACTTTTGCTTAAAGGGCACCAATCATGACCAAAATTATTTACTAAGTAAATACACTATGTGAAAGGTCAAGAAATCCGATTTTTAAAACAGTTAGAATTGTTTGTATAATGTAAATGATCAGCTCACTATTCCTTCTGCAAGATCTCCACTATCTCCCCTGCAGTTCTAGCTGAGGCAGCCATCTTGGATTTCACTGGCTCCTCCTACCTATATCTTCCCAGCCAACTGTAGCTCTGAAATCTCGCACATGCTCAGTTCAAATTCCTTGTTTGCTTATCAACCCTTCTAAGCTATTTTCAAATCAGCCAAACCTGTGTGTTAGCTGCTGTACAGTAGTGCTGCCCCCTGCTGGAAGTTAGCAGGTGGCAGCACTTCTAGTGGATACTTCTAGTGGAGGAGTTTACTAAAACAAGGCATTCTGGGTAGAATACTCAAAGCAGTGTAACAATCTGAGCATGCTCCTTAAATTTGCATATTAGAGTCTCTGTTAGAGTCTCAGTATGGCCTCCCTCAGTGAAAGAACCCATTTGACAAAGTAAGGGATTTTTTTAAAACCTGCAGTTTTTTCAAAAAACTATATATGTAGTTTGATTAAATGTGTTTAGCTTGTACTGGTCAGATTGTTAATATGTGTTTGATTTTGGCTGTGATAGGTGCCCTTTAAATAAATCCATTCTAACTTCCAGTTTATCCAGAGGAAGGCAAAAAAAAAACCACTGTGCCAATTTGCAATTAGAATGGAAAAAAAATCCTTCCTGACCCCATAATGGCGATCTGACCAGTTCCTGGATCAACACTGTGCATTTAATCATAATAATTACTATTAAATAATGAAATATAACTGTTAAAGTAATAATAATTATTCATAATTAATAACTTTTCATGGTTAATGTTATTTCTTTTGAACTTGGCCGTTTTGGGAAGGGATAGAACTTCCCTCTCTCTAAACAGTAAAGAAGGTGGCTCCGCATGTTGTGATGTTGAAAGTCACACGTGGGATCTCCGTCATCAGAAAGCAATTCGTAAGCATACGCTATTGCATAAACCCCACAGTCGTAATCATTAGGCTGAGGATCAACGTCTAGAAATTCCAGATCTTTTACAGGATCTTCAAGCACATCCTTATAGCATTCCTTGATTTGCCTCAGAGCTGACTGGGTAAGGTCAGAGTAACCACTGTCTGCAATCTGTACGTGATCCTTTCTGAAGCACGACACAAAGCCATGCCTCCTCTCTATATCAAAGTGAAACTGTATGGATCTGCCTTGCACAGGACGAAAAGTATAGATTGAATTTAAAATGGTTTGCAGGCCTTCTGTTTTAAACTGTTCCTTCAGTAAGATTTGCGCTGCGTCCATGATCCGGGTGCTCAGACACTCATCATTTCGCAAGATCCTTTTATCTTCTTGTATCAATCCAAGTCTTGGAAGCCACATTACTGGTGGTTTTGTGGCAAAAAGGACACTTTTTTCTGGCTGATTAATTTCATAAAGTCTCCTCTTCTTGGACTCTTTTTCCTCCAACATGTCTTGCGTTAATATTCTCTTATTGGTCGATCTTGTTTCTTGTAAATCTTCTTGTCTGCCATCATTTAATGTCAGATTTTTCATCATCGCCTCGATTTCAGTCAAATCAATGATATTCGACTTTGGTTCTGACACTTCTTCTGGGTTGACTTTTTTTGTGCCTCTTTTCTGCCATTTTGTAGAATTTATTGGGCAGTATCTTCTGCTTCTCCTTTTATCTTTAATGACTGCAAGTCGGTTTGAAGACTTTAAATCGTTTTGGGCTTCTTTTTTCCATTGTAATAGTTTTGAACCTAAAGCCAGTACAACACTGATGAGTGTTATACCAGCATATATTGCAAGTGATGTGAGCACCATGATGACTTCAAGAAGTCTATGAGTTAAATAAAGAAAATATATATTAAAAAACGTATTTTCAAAAATAATCATATAAAATGCATCAGTGAAAGCTAAACGAAATATGAATTAAAATATAAGAGAGCGTAAATTCATCCGACTCCGACGCCAAAGCTGGCCAGAAGCCAGTTAGGAGAGCACTAAAGAAGTAGCTTCAAGTGGGACTAAGAAACTTGGATATTTTAAAAACTATACAAAATTGATAATACGTTATATTTAGAGACTTTCATAACTTGATGTTATGATTCATTTATGAGCTTATTGATTTCATGATAGTTCCCCTTTAAATAAGTTTCATTCATAGCAATGTAGGTTTTGCATAGGTTACATAGGCAAGTTGACATTTTTTTCCATGAGATGGCCTGGCCCTCTTTTTCTGCCATCATTTAGGAGCACATTTACTTAGCTCGAGTGAATGAATAGAAGAAAAAATACTTCCAATTTCGAACGTTTTTTTTGGCTACTTTGACCATCGAATTGGCTACTTCGACCTTCGAATCGGACAATTCGAACTAAAAATCGTTCGACCATTCGATAGTCGAAGTACTGTCTCTTTAAAAAAAACTTCGAATCCCCTACTTCGCCAACTAAAACCTACCGAGGTACAATGTTAGCCTATGGGGAAGGTCCCCATAGGCTTTCTAGCAAATTTCTGATCAAAGGAATTTGGTTTGATTTGGAGGATTTAATCCATATTTTCAAATGGTCTTCATTTATTCTTTTTTTTTTATAGTTTTTAAATTATTTGCCCTCTTGTTCTGACTCTTTCCAGCTTTAAAATGGGGGTCACTGACCCCTCTATAAACAAATGCTTTGTAGGCTACGCATATATATAATTATTGCTACTTTTTATTACTAAATTTTCCATTCAGCCCCTCTCATTTATATTCCAGACTTTTATTCATATCATTGCATGGTTGCTACAGTGATTTGGACCCTAGCAACATGATTGCTGAAATTATAAACTGGAGAGCTGCTGAATAAAAAGCGAAATAACTCAAAAAACGCAAATAATAAAAATGAATACCAATTTCAAATTGTCTCAGAGTATCACTCTCTATATCATACTAAAAGTTAACGCAAAGGTGAACAACCCCTTTAATGGCAATTTAAAAATATTTTAATCTAATTGTAAGTTAAATTACAACTGTAAAATTGCATTTTAAATCAATAAAGTCAAACTGTATATGTAGATCTTTTCATACATTTACTTCTCTTTTAATTGATATTTAATGTACTAATTTATATACAGTAAATAGATTCCATTTTGCTGACTTTCAATTACACATAAACTAGAATCTCTCTAAGAGACCATTACTATAAATATATAATAGAAATGGAAACCAGAAGATCATGATATGCATCAATGGACACTAACAATCTTCCTAATACATCATACTATCATACCTGTGTAACACTATTTTGGACAAATTTTAGTTATAAATAACTGACAATATTACTGATCTTATTTCACTATACCTGCCTATGAAATTCTATTTTAAACATTATATTTTTAAAATAATCTGTAGCTAGGTCTACAGAGCTGCGCTCACCTCCAGCTGCTCACAACACTATGAGGTGTGAAACTTGTCGGTGATTGAAGTCAATAAGAGGCATTATGACATCATCACAACATGAAGCTGTTTGTGTGGGGGGTCCATTGTGACTCATTATTTGATGTCACATTCCATTATGACATCATAAGGTGATGTCACCTGTTTATTCAGAACCAGTGTAAGACCTAGTTTATAATTTTGCAAAGCTTTTATATACTGCTTGGTCCAATGTGGCAACATAATGAGATGTCACATGGTTATTAGGATCCATTGTGTAAACCCTGGCCTTTTAGTGCATTTACTGCTTTGGTTAGTGCTTTAATACCAATTCAGGATCCCAATAAAAACAGATTCATGGAACAAGTGATATTATGTGGAATAAATGTGTTCCTAAAATGGTCTAAACCCTGATTCTTTCTGGTTCAGGCTCTCAAACTCAACTCTAGAGTAGTAATTTAGCATTGGCCAGGCAGGGTACAAAGTGTAAAAAACAGCTGGGAGCTGCCATATTCTGCAGGCATACAGCACTACATACAAGCTTAGATGTCATACATTTGTTGGGGAAGAAATTAGGCCCTCTATCTCTGGCTCTGGTGCAAACATAGGTAAAAAAAATCAATTTTCTCTCTGATTAGGATGCTGGGTGGTGTGATCCATGAAATCAGATATATTATCAGCAACTATATGAAGCACCTCCAGATAATAAGGAAGGGGGCATTGTACAGGTATGGGATCCGTTATCCGGAAACCTGTTATCCAGAAAGCTCCGAATTACGGAAAGGCTGGCTCCTATAGATTCCATTTTATATAAATAATCCAGATTTTTAAAAACTATTTCTCTGCGATAATAAAACAGTATCTTTTACTCAATCCTAACTAAGAAATGATTCGTCCCTATTGGAAGCAAAACCAGACTACTGCGTCTATTCAATGTTTACATGCTTTTCTAGTAGACTTATGGTATGAACATGTGATTCTATAATAGGCAGTTCATTTAAAATTATGATATAATAATATTGTAATATAAAAAAATACTTAATTCATTGGTTCAGTTTTCAGTTGGTTGATTGTTGTCAGTTGGTTAAAGGGGCGGTTCATCTTTCCATTAACATTCAGTATGTTATAGAGTGGTCAATTTGAATGACTTTTCAATAGGTCTTCTTTATTTTTTAAATTGTTTTTTTAGTGGTTTGCCTTCTTCTTTCCAGCTTTTAAATGAGGGTCACTGACCCATCTAAAAAAACAAATGCTCTGTAAAGCTACACATTTATTATTGTTGCTATTTTTTATTACTCTTCTCCTATTCATGTTCCAGTCTCTTGTTCAAATCAATGCATGGTTGCTAGGGTAATTTGGACCCTAGCAGCTAGCTTTTTGAAAGCTACTGGATACAAAACTTAACTCAAAAATCACAAATAATAAGAAATAAAAACCAATTGCAAATTGTCTCCTCAGAATATCATTCTCTACATCATACTAAAAATGAATCCAAAGATGAACAACCCCTTTACGTTTTTCAGTTGATTGATGGTCAGTGGAAGTTGTGTAAATTGTGTACACTGGAAGTAATGTAACTTTTGCAACACTGCCGGACCTTCTTCTCGTATAGTTCTCACTGGGCCCAACACATCAGTCCCCCTGTCTCACCCCATTACAGCTGTGTATGTGAAGAATAGTCCAGGACAACTGTATTTTAGCACATGACAAATAAGCAAGACCCTTCAAATAAGGAAAGAATATAAAGGGTATATTTTGGAGGTACAGGTATGGGACCTGTTATCCAGAATGCTCGGGACCTGGGGTTTTCCGGACAATGGATCTTTCCGTTATTTGGTTCTTCATGCCTTAATTCTACTAGAAATTAATGTAAACATGAAATAAACCCAATAGGCTGGTTCTGCTTCCAATAAGGATTAATTATATCTTAGTTTGGATCAAGTACAAGCTACTGTTTTATTATTACAGAGAAAAAAGAAATCATTTTTAAAAATTTGGATTATTTGGATAAAATGGAGTCTATGAGAGACAGCCATTCCGTAATTCGGAGCTTTCTGGATACCGGGTTTCCGGATAAGGGATCCTATACCTGTAGTAGGCTGTTTAAGCCTGAGGAGGTGCCGAATCTAGGGGCACGAAATGTGTAGATTTGGAGCTTTGCACACCCACTGTTTTATCCTCACAGTGTGTGATTTTAATAAAGCTGAATTGCTGTTAACATCAACGCCTCATCTTTTGAGCAGCATTGCTTTTATGGTTTATTACTATATTTATATAGACCTTTCTGATAAAACATACTTAATTTTAGCCTTTCCTTCTCCTTTAAAGCAAATTTGATGGCTGCAAATCTTCTCACTGTCGAACAGATGGATGAGTAGATTTAGGAGTCAGTGTGCCAGGTCAGACTTTTAAAAACTTTAGATGCATAGTTGGGATAAATGTTGCTTTAGTGTTGGACTGGGTAGCCTAGTCGCCCCCTGGAGAAGCTGATATCTAGGGCCAACTTTCACCGCAATTCATAGGCCTATGATGCAGATAAGAAAGGACCGATTATTCATTCTTGGGCCCGAAGGGAAATCCTCCCATTATTATTATCCTTTATAAAATGGCTACATACTCCACAGCGCTTTACAGAGATATTGAACTATTCACATCAGCTCCTGTCCCAGAGGAACTTACATTCTAAAGACCCTTTCACATTTACACCCACTAGGGCCAATTTCAGCAGGAGTTAATTAACCTGCGTGTATAGGGTTTGGGAGGAAACCAGAATACCCAAAGGTGAACTCAAAACACCATTGCGCCACCGTTTTCCCCCATATCAAAAAATACCCTTATTTTTGTACGTTTTGAGCTTGTGTGACAGCCATAAAGTACAAATCAGGCTTTCTACACAATTTTCAAGCATGGGGCCAAGTAGTCTTACTTTTAATAGTAACTTTTCATTAATGTTTTCCATTAATTATAAACAGAACATTTAGAAAGGAAAGTTATAGGAGGAGGAAGAGAGGAGGGGGGAAACATTAAGCTCAAGTGTGCTTATATAACATTATAAAACCATTGTTGCTGGTGAGTCAAGCCAAAGGGTCCATATTTTCTTGAATTTTTCTGGGCAACCTCTGGCTATGTAGGTTAGTCTGTAGCGTTCCAGCTGGGAGTTTATTAGTTGAATCCACTTTCGGAGAGTAGGAGATGTGGGCCCCACCCAAGTGCTATTGTTTTCCTGGCATAGCAAGTAGTCTTACTTTATGGGCAGTACTACTTGCCACTGATCAGTCTATGCTCACTGCACAATTCATTTTCCCTCTTCATTAGTTGCTTTTCTGGACTTCTGAGTAGGGTTGCCACCCGGCCGGTATTTACCGGACTATCCGGTAAAACACCTGCCAAGGCCAGGGCCGGTATTAGAAATTTACCGGCAATGTAGCTGCCGGTAAAATTATAATACACTTCTAAAGACCCCTTGGCCCGCCCCCAATCCCCTGTAAACTTAGCTTGGCCTGAGTTTTTTGTCCTGGCCACGCCGTGCCCCCCCCTTTGCATCACAACCCAGCCCCTTTGACATCACACCACGCCCCTTTTTGTACCCGCCCCCCACCAGCTGGAAATATTTTTTTGCAAAAGGTGGCAACCCTACTTCTGAGATACAGACCACATCTATTTAAAGCTCACCTTTTCAAAATGCATCAGTTAAGTGTTCTTGCAGCAGTCCTCTGCACTTAAATCCATTTCTCAAAAGAGCAAACTGATTTTTTTATATTTAATTTTGATATGGGGCTAGACATATTGCCAGTTTCCCAGCTGCCCCCAGTCATGTGACTTGTGCTCTGATAAACTTCAGTCACTCTTTAATGCTGTACTGCAAGTTGGAATGATATCACCACCTCCCTCTCCCCAGCCGCCTAACAACAGAGCAATGGGAAGGTAACCAGATAGCAGCTCCCTAACACAAGACAACAGCTGCCTAAAAAAAAAAAATACACTTGCTGGTTCAGGAATGACATTTTATATTGTAGTGTGAATTTTTTCCAGTGTAAACGGTGTAATTTAGAAATAAAAACATCATAAAAATCATGACAGAATCCCTTGAAGATATGAAGAGGGAAGTGCCCATTTGTGGTCTAAGTAATTTGTTTTTTAGCACTATTTTGAGCACCTTCTATAAATGATAGTCTAGGCACAGGCCCTTGGTTGCCTATATGGTAAATAAGGCCCTGTACACAGCCCTTTTTAGGGTTCTCCATTCTGGACTGTTGCTTCTAAATCAGGACCATTGGGAGGTATGCAATTTTGTACTGCATTTCAAAAGTTTATAAGTAAGAACATTATACTGCAGCTTTGGCACCCACAATGAACAGACCTGTTACTCAATCCATATTCCTGTCTTGCTTTTAATTTCACCCAGTTTGTTTTGAATTTCTTTGCTGTCCAAATTACATATGTTCTATAAAAATGTCGCCTATATTGAGTCATGTTTTTTTTTTAACATACAAACTTTGTGGCATATAAATCTTATCTCATGCAAATGGAGCCAGGTATTATGAATATACTAATGAATTACACATATTTACTTTCTCCCTGCCAAGGCTATAAGCTACAAACGATCTGCTTCTCTGAGATGTGAACAGGACTGTCATCAGACACTATGGAGCTCCATAAACTAAGTTTAAACCCTACCCATCGACCCATCTATTGGTGGATAGCAATACATTTCTCTGAAAGTAACATTTTTACTTTTTTTCATAACTTACCTAAATTGTGTAAGCTTACTGGCCAAATGTTTTTGCTGTGAGGCACAATAACTAGTCAGTAGTAGTTCATGTAAATAGTAAAAACTAATTTAATGTGCTAATTAGTCAGTCAGTATATTGGGGTAGGTTTGCCACCTTTTAATAAAATTTCCACCGGCTGGTGGTGGAGACGGGAACAAAGGGGCGGGACGTGACGTGACCTAGAAAAGGGCGGGACGTGACCTAGAAAGGGACGGGATGTGACATAGAAAGGGGTGGATTGCGATTTTAAGGGGGTGTTGCCAGAACGCATGATTGGCCAGAAGCCAGCAAAAAAAAGGTAAACTTTGAGCGTATTGGGGGCAGGACGAGGGCTTTTGTTAGGAGTGTTACAAATTTACCGCCAGCTACATTGCCGGTGAATTTGTAATACCGGCCTTGGCAGGTGTTTTACCGGCTAGGCTGGTAAAATACTGGCCGGATGGCAACCTTAATTTGGGGCCAGATGAATTTAAGTTTATTAGTTGGTATTCAGTGGAGTTCACCCTGAGTTAACCCTACCCACCTACCTTCACCATCATGGATCTCTTGCCCTGTCATTGCATGATATGTTAGTTTCATTGATAGCAATGTAGGTTTTGCATAGGTTACTTAGGCAAGTTGACATTTTTTTTTTCATGAGATGGCCTGGCCCTCTTCAAATGTAGATTTTACCAGGCCCAGAACATCACCCCCTCATCCCCCCTGATGGTGGCCCTGTATTGGTTTGCTAGAATCCATTCTTCATAAGCTGCAACTGGTCGCTTGATTGTTTTTATCACATGGTCTAAAAACAAGGGGCAGTGATAATGCAAAAAAAAATTGCTAAAATTTATTTGCAAATTTAGTGATTTACTATAGTGGATGGAAGGACCCAAAATCTGTATGTGAAACTTTTCACATAGACCTGCTGGGAATGTTCTGAATAATGCTATAAATTGACATATAAATAAGACTAATAAAAAATTCACACAAGCCAATTTATTGAATTAAAAAACATTTTATTAAATAATTACTGTAGAATGAAGTATTATATACTTTTGCTTAAATAAATCCATTCTAACTCCTAGTTTATCCAGAGGAAGGCAAAAAAACCCCACTGAGCCAATTTGCAATCACAATGGAAAAAAATTCCTTCCTGACCCCTTAATGGCGATCGGACCAGTCCCTGGATCAACACTGTGCATTTAATTATAATAATTTCTTTTAAATAATTAGATATTAATGTTATAATAATAATAATAATAAGTATTCATAATTAATAACTTTTCATGGTTGTTATTGTGTTTATGGCCATTTTGGGAAGGAATATAACTTCCCTCTCTCTAGAATGGATTGAATTTACAATGGTTTGCAGGCCTTCTGTTTTAAACTGTTCCTTCAGTAAGATTTGCGCTGCGTCCATGATGCGGTTGTTCAGACACACACTGGGCAGTATCTTCTGCTTCTCCTTTGAGCTTTAATGATTGCACGTCGGTTTGAAGACGTTAAATAGTTTTGGGCCTCTTTTTTCCATTGTAATACTTATATTTATATATTTGTGTGTACTTTTGCTTAAAGGGCACCAATCATGACCAAAATTATTTACTAAGTAAATACACTATGTGAAAGGTCAAGAAATCCGATTTTTAAAACAGTTAGAATTGTTTGTATAATGTAAATGATCAGCTCACTATTCCTTCTGCAAGATCTCCCCTATCTCCCCTGCAGTTCTAGCTGAGGCAGCCATCTTGGATTTCACTGGCTCCTCCTACCTATATCTTCCCAGCCAACTGTAGCTCTGAAATCTCGCACATGCTCAGTTCAAATTCCTTGTTTGCTTATCAACCCTTCTAAGCTATTTTCAAATCAGCCAAACCTGTGTGTTAGCTGCTGTACAGTAGTGCTGCCCCCTGCTGGAAGTTAGCAGGTGGCAGCACTTCTAGTGGATACTTCTAGTGGAGGAGTTTACTAAAACAAGGCATTCTGGGTAGAATACTCAAAGCAGTGTAACAATCTGAGCATGCTCCTTAAATTTGCATATTAGAGTCTCTGTTAGAGTCTCAGTATGGCCTCCCTCAGTGAAAGAACCCATTTGACAAAGTAAGGGATTTTTTTAAAACCTGCAGTTTTTTCAAAAAACTATATATGTAGTTTGATTAAATGTGTTTAGCTTGTACTGGT